>OY728139.1:921852172-923102172 GCA_963277665.1 Viscum album
TATGCTGAAAATAGGATGAGACACTTGGTGTCCATGATTGGGGTCATGTTTTCTTGAAGGTCTCCCCTCAGTGTGGGAAATGGAGGTTTGGTAGAGGGAGAAAGCATTCTCCTAGGTTCACTGGAACGCTTGATGTATTGTGGCAGGTCAGAAAAGTAGCTTATTTTCTAACACTACCACTACTGATACTGAGATTGGAGGATGTCTTCCATGTGTCCGATCTCCGTAAGTATCTACATGATGATTCACATGTCCTCGACTGGGGAAATATTGATATCCAGTACAACGCGACGTTCGAAGAGAGACCAATGTGGATTGTAGGTAATGAGGAGAAGGTGCTTTCTAGGTGAACCATTCCTGAGGTACGTGAGTTTTGGAGGCATGGTGGCCTCAAGGAGAGTACGTGGGAATGGGAGGCAGAAATGTGTACCGAGTACGATGAGTTGTTTGGAGTTTTCGTTCGTTTTTGTTTCGTACTAGTTGTGAGGAATTTTTTGACCTAGTTATCTATGAAATGTGTTGTTTTAATTGTTCTCTAAATATGTGTGAAGATTCCTCACTGTGGGGAAGGGAGAACCAGATTCTTAAAAAAGATGCATTAAAGTGGATTCGGTTAATCATGTGCATGAGAGTCAATGCTGCCCAAAGCGGATTGTATCTTGACATGGATGAAGGGACTCCCTACTCCATCTGAATAGACGATATGACCTTTAAATGTTTGTGTATTTAAATGAAGGAGTGGATATCCTAGATATTGAGGAGGATTATTCATGATACGTATCTTATGTGTAAGTTGTTCAGACCCCTCTATTTCATTCGGTTTTATCCATGAATTCATGAGTACATGAAAAGTTTGAGTGGTATCTAATGTAATGGCATGGACCCTCCTCATCGAGTACTTTGCCAAAAAACTCGGTTCCCACAAAATGGTTCCACCGTTACGGTGGCACTGGTAATGGAGGCACTATCACGGTCTCACCATCACATCTACACACCGAAACGGTGCCACCGTCATGGTCGCACAACAAAATAGTGTCACCACTTTACGGTGTCTCACCAAACAGGCGATACTATAACGGTAGCACCATCACAGTGGCACTATCACAGTGGCACCATCACGGTCGCACACCGAAATGTTGGCACCGCTTTAGGGTGTCTCACCAAACTGGTGACACCATTATGACGGCACCGTAACAATCACACCATCACGGTCGCACACTGAAACGGTGGCCCCACGTATAGTAACACCATGACGATTGCATTGTGACCTTGGCACCATTACGGTGGAACTGTGACTTTTCTTTTTTTCTTTTTCCTTTTTTTCTAGTTTCCCAATTTATCCCAATTTCACCCCCAGTATATATCGTTTGACAAAAAAAAATTTTAATAATTCTTTTCAAAGGCATTTAAAATCCAATCAATGATATCTAAAATCCCCCAAGAGCCCAGTGACCCTTGAATTACCGAAACATGTAGTCATTTTCCCCAGTGTCACACCTTTCTCCCATACTTTCAAGTTCCCCTCCTACTGTGGGGTTATTTTTTTTGAATGAATCGGAATGAGGGTGTTAGTGTATAGGCTAGTTCTGGAACCCCTAGGTTGGGATGAGTTCTTTTTACCTAAATGTATAATTTAGTTCTTATTTTTATTATCCACTCCCCACAAAAGTATAATAATTCATTCCAAACACACCCATTTCATGGGGGAGGGTGTTTTTCCCAACACTTCTATGAGTGGATGGTTATTATCTCCTTTGCTGCTCCCTTTCCCGAGAAGCCCAAGATCTTATGAGAAGGCTGTGATGGTCTGAGTTCCATTTTATCCCTAGATTCTTTGATCAGTGTAAGTGGTGGTGGTTGGCCTAGTTGTGAGTGTGCAGGTAGTTTCCCATGTGGCATGGGGATGAGGCCCATGTGTTATTGGGTGTGGCAGTAGTTTTTTTAGGATAGAATGATTATATTAATTGCGAATATCAGCAGTCGTACATAAGCAGAGCCAAGATGGGAAATTGTCCAACCATAGTTGGTTGACATCGAAGGGTCTTGAGGTCGCTAGATGATTGGCCACATCGCTTACTTCCCTTTTGGTAAAGGAGAAGGAGCAGCAAGAGAAGCCTTGGCGCAGCGAGAAGATCCTTCTGATGATAAATCCAAAAGCTTGGAGTCTGGAATCATCGTTGTTAATATCATTGATAACCGAAAGGAAGTTAGACTTGATGTTGATATCATCCCATCCATGTTCCACATCGAGTATCATTCCTCACAGAATGGCATAGGCCTCAATAACTACAGGTTCCCAGAAGACATGATGTGGTTCATATTTTTCTACAATGAAATTCCCCAGATGATTTCGAGCCAAGAGGCCAAGAGGAACAGGCCCATCCTTGAGGAGAGAAGCATCCACGTTAAGCTTAAGACTCTCTTCCATGGGGGGGGGGGGTTCCAGTGAGGGGAACAATAGGGAAAACGCCTAGCTTAAAGTGTCATTTGCTGTCCTTCCAGCACTCAAACCATGAAGTGGCTCATTCAATACAGATCGTGGGAGGCTGATGAACATGGTGGAAAACTGAATCGTTACGCTGAACCCAAATGATCCAGGATAGGGTGCAACGGGATCTTGCATCAGCGGATGAAAGAGAGGAACACCGACACATCATATGATTGGGGAGGTTAGAGGCAATGTCCAGTGAATCATCCGAAGCCATGTCCCATTTATTCCAAATTTCCTTGTCTCTAGGGCAGTGAATGATGGCGTGCATGGGGTTTCAGGAATATTCGATCAAAAAGGGAAGGATTAAGCACTGGCCATATGTCAGTAAACAAGTAAGCTCATGGTAGGGAGGGTGCCTGTGCACACATGCCACCAAAACTGGTGAATTTTTGGGGGGACATTGAGCTTCCAAAGCGCTTTCCATGGTCCCTCATCTCAGTCGCGAGAGTGAATTCCAAGAGCCAGTCTGTACCCAGATATCACCGTGAACTCGCTTGAAGAATAATTGGTCCAAAAAAGATGGTTGGGGCCAGCATCAGGGACCCAGGGGATGCCCAGAATAATTCTTTGGTCTCTTTCATTAAACCATTCCATGAATTTTTCCACACTCCATCCCGGGCCCTGGTCTGAAAAGAGACAATTGGTAGTGGCGTCTTCAAGACCTAGTTGAGCGGGGGATGTCTCACGCACACCATCCTTATCAAAAAACCAAGGATTGGTCTAGATGTTGACGGATGATCCATTTCCAATCCTCTAGCCTAGTACTTTTTCCAGGAGATTTCGGGCCCCCCAAATACTTTTCTAGAGGAAGCTAGGACGAGGGCCAAGAAAGGATCCACGGAAGTCCGTGTGGGTAAAGTACTTGGCACAGAGTACACACACACACATAAAGATGATGTACAGTTAAGAAGGCGTCGTCCTTGCTTCGTCAATAGTGCGTAATTGAATATTAGAAGATTTTGAAATCCCATCCCTCCCTCCGACTTGGGTTTGCAGAGTTCCTCCAATGCCCACTAGTGGGGTCGATTTCTTCCATCATTTTCCCCCACCAGAAGTTGGTAGTAAGTGAATGGATCAGGTTGATGATGGTCGTCAGGAGCTTAAACATCGACATGAAGTAGCTGGGGATAGACTGAATGATAGCTTTAATAAGGGTTCCTTTTCCAGCTTTGGAGATTCTTTTTGGGGTCCACCCTTGAATTGTTTTTCTCAATCCAATCCACCAAGGCTAGAAAGATTTCTTTTTTGGACCGGTCAATCACCATATGGAGTCCTAGATACTTCTGGTGTTTATCAAACAAATGGATGCCTATAGATGCACAAACCTCAGATCTCTTGGCAGAGGGCACCCCTGCGCTGAATGAGATTTCCTATTTTCTGTTGTTAACAGAGTTTCCTGACACTTTCTCTTATTTCTAGATCGCTTGGCTGATCACCCAGAATTCAATAACAATGGATCTGGAGAAAAGGAGGAAGTCGTCAATGAAGAATATATTTGACACTTGTGGGCTCTCACAGCAGACCTTGGCACCATGAATAGACTTAGAGGATGCAGCCCTAGAGATAATGTGATAGAAAACATCATCCATCAAAATGAATAGAAAAGGGGAGAAAGGTTCTCCCTTGCGCAGGCCTCAGGTTGGGGTGAATACTCTAGTGAGATCCCAATTGACCTTGATTCTAAAAGAGACAGTTGAGATGCAGTGCATGACAATTTCTGTCCATTTAGTGCAGAATCCCATTCTCAGCATCATAGCTCTAAGGAACTGCCATTCCACTTTATCATAGGCTTTGGTCATATCCAGTTTCCTAGACCTGGTTCCTCTTTTCGCAGTGTAGCATGTTTTCATAGAGTGGAACACTTCATGGGACACGATTTCATTATCAGTAATCAACCGCTTGGCCACGAAGGCGCTCTGGTTTTCGGTTATAATATCAAGATGCCAAGGACGCATCCAATTAACAAGGATTTTTTAGAAGATATTATAAGAAACATTGCATTGGCTACTAGGTCTTAAATCAGGGATAGCCTGAGGATTCTTGATTTTGGGGATGAGGAAGATGACCGTATCGTAAATGGCGGAAATGATTGTATTCCCTGCCCAGATGTTTATTATCATTTTGCAGATGTCAGGACCGATGTTGTGCATGTATTGTTTAAAGAAGAGGGTGTGAAAACCATTCGGTCTCGGGGCTTTAGTGGGTTCGATATGCTTCAAATCCAGGTGAATCTCATCATTCCTCACAAATTTTTTAAGCTGTCAGTTAATCACCACGGTGATCATAGTTTTGATGCATTCTTCCAATTTAGCGGACATGAAAGGAGTCCCCATGGAGAAGAGGTTCTATAAATAACCTACCAAATATTCTTGAATTCCATCGGTTTCATAAACATTTCTTCCATCTTGTTATGAAAGGCTCCTGATAGTGTTTTTTCGGCGCCTAGCAGACGCTTTTAGGTGGAAATACCTTTTATTAGCGTCACAATCTTTAATATGGGTGTCACGTGCCCGCATAGCCCAAAAGCATTCCTTAACACAAAGGGCCTCGTCCAGCTCACTTTGAGTGGCACCAATCCTGGAAATGTTTCCACTAGAAGGGGGTTTCCTGAGTAAGCTGTGGAACATCATTTGAATGACTTCATAATGCCTATCAGGTTGGTGGAATTTCTGGGTGTTCCAATATCTCAAGCCGAAAGAAACCTATTGGAGATTGAGGCCAACATCTTCCTGGGAACTCATAAAACTTTATTAGACCACCTCTTCACATTCCTGGTCTTTTACACAGATTCTCTCCAATCTGAATGGTCAGTTGGGTTGTCGATTTCGTTCTCCTTGCAAACAGTCAATGAAAAATGTGCAGTGATCCGAACAGTTAAGCTCCATGTGGCCAACATGAAACAGATTAAACAGATTGATCCAATCATTTGAACCCAAAAATATATCAAGACACTCAATGATGTGAGTACCTTTAGTATTCCCGTGAATCCTAGTAAAAGGATTACCTGAGAACCACAGATCAACCAGGTTTTCCTTAGTGACCGCATCATTGATGTTACACATCGAGGCTGTGTGTCAAAAACATCCGCCCCTTTTTCCTTATAGAACATGATCTCAATGAAATCTCCTCCGAAAAGAATAGGACTGGGAAGATCATGTCACAGAGTGTATAGAATGTCCCACGACTTCCTCCTATCATAATGGGATGGTCAGCCATAGAATCCCACAAAGGTCCAAGGTGTGTCCAAGTCAGATTGAATAGTCGCAGCCACTTGGTGCATGGAGAAAGAAAAAAATTTAACATAATCATTGTAATTACATAGGAGATAGAGGCCCCCATAATGGCCTTGTCTGGGAACCCATAAAGATCCTTGGAAGACTCACTCTTGAGCAATACCATTGATGTCCTTGTTTTCCAGTATGGTTTCGGACAGGAAAAATATATTGTGGCAACTTTGAGGGCAATTACACTGAAGCATTCGAACCGTTTGTGGGTTTCGAATCCCACAACAATTCCATATTAACACAATCATTGATCTAGGCAGGGTTGGGTCTCACCATCCGCCGCATTTGGATCCTCGAGACTCAATTCGCCACTTGTCATTTTCCATCTTTTGGTGGGATTCCTCCCCGATTGGCATTTTTCAGTTTCTCATTTCCTGACCCCGGGGTTTGGGTCTTCCATGTGACCATCATTTCCTCCCCGTTGCACTTTTTTCCACATTTGATGAGTGATTGGGCCTAGCATTGGGGTTTTCGTCAGACCATGGGCCTCCATTTGTGTTTTATCAATTACAGACGATTGTGGATCCAGATCCGGATTTGGTGGGTCGATGTGCATCTACATTGGCATTGGGCATTGCCTTGGTGGTTCTTTTTTCCTCTTCTCTGACCTTGTGAATTGTTGAATTTTTTCCTTCAAATGGTTAGGATGAACTCTAGATCCTCTCTAAGTGGGATAGTCAGTGTTGGAGAAATATGGAGGTCCTAGAATAATGTCTTGTCCTAGTGGAAGTTCCAACTGACTGGTATGTGCCAACATGACACGACGACAGTCCTTTTGTTATTCCGTCTCAGGGAAGAAAGCATATTTATTCATTTTTTCATGGAGCCAAGGGCTATATTGGAGGGTGATGTCACCTGATCCACTCTTGGGTTTTGTGGAACACGTTCTTTCCTGGTGGCCAAGATGGCCACAAAAAAAGCAGAAGAGTGGGAGTTTCTCAAATTCAAAGGATATTCAGGTGTTGGCGTCTTCGAATTTTTGGAATATTCCCCTCAACAAGGGCTCTAATACCTTGATTTCTGCTTGGATCCGAACCTTGGTGCCCCATTGTGTTGGCTCTGAGCCTTCCCACTCAATAAAGTGGCCTAGACTGTCCTCAATTTCCCTCATTATGCGTTCTGTTCTAGCGTGGAGGGGGATTCCATTAACTTGTTTCCAAGGGGGGGGGGGTTAAATTCACTTGCTGAATATCATACCACCCTTTGAATTCCTCCATGAGGAGTAGTTGATTATCGAAGTACCATGGTCTTCCACGTATGATTTTGTCTATATTTCCCTCGTTAAAAAACTCAAAGATGACGCGATTAGTCCCCTCCTTTTGAATAGACACGCCTGCATCATGATTCCAGATGGACCGGAGAGTGTTTTTGAGAGCCACCTGATTAACCGAAATGTTTTAAATGAACCTTCCAACAATGAGAAGAGGTATGCATTTTTCAAAGAGTGGGTCTTCATTTCTCTGTACTTCGATCACCGCTTTTTATTTTTCAGTTGGGGATAGCCCCTTCCACTTTTTAACTAAATCAGCTTCCATAGTGCAATTCAACGGATGATTTCACAATCCTCGTAAGGGTATGGCACCCTTGCGGATCCCAAACAAACATCACATCAAAAGACCCCGTCCAACAAAAGGTTCATTGGACTGGAGCCTTTTCCCCAACCCCTTACGCGGTCCACCCACCTGAGACCGCCTCCCCAGCCTTTGCAATCCGAACAACCAAAAAACTGTTCACGTCTGAGACCCGCATCTCCCCCTGTCTTCGAGGAGAAAATCCCCACAGGAGGCCTTCGCGGCATCACCATGTCTAGTTCCTTCACTGGTAAACAACCTCGTAGACTATCAGAATGAATGTCACAGAAGAGCCACCGTGCGAACATGCGACTCCTTCGGCCTTCACAAAAGATGTTTCGTGAACTGGTCTATTTAGGAAATCACTTTTCGGACCATAAACCAAGTGCCACAGCAATTCGCGTTTGATGATTCATGGAAAAAACACAACACAAACGCCTCGAAACAATGTGGTCGATGCTTCGCGACTCAAATTCTTCGCGAATCGACCCCTTCACGGTATGTGCTTTGCGAATCCTCTTCTTAGTGAGCGCTAAAAAGAAAGAAACCAATTCAGATTGTGATTCTTGGATAAAAACCTAAACATAGAAAACTACGCACCATCATGGAATTAGAACCCACCCCCAATTCTTCCTCTATCTTCGCGAAGCTAGAACGAAGGCCAAAAAGGAGAGGGAAGCGACGAACAAATATGGAAAGATGGGGATGACGGCATCAGCATAAATTTATAGGATCCCTGGAGGGCCAGATCTGTGCCAGGAGGTGAGAGAGAACAAAGAGATAAGTCTGACTCCCTTTGAGCCCAAGGGATGGCTCCGGGAACTAGCAGGGACTCTCGGAGGAAGAGGGAGCAGCTAATTCGCCATGGGGTTGAGGAGCGGCGCAGAATAAGGGTAACAAAAATGATACACAAAAAACGCCGTAGATCCACCACACCAGTGTGGGCACATACATGGAAGAACGCATCGCAGCAGATCCAGATATCTGAGGAAGGAGACACCGACCCTAGGAAAAACCTAAGAGGGAAACTCTCAGCCGCGAGCTTGGTAGTAGTTGTTCTGTCCTTGGTGTATGTGGGTGTGGTTACGTGTGGTGGGGGACTAGGTGTTTGTGGGTGGGAAGTGTGGTTCTGGACTAGGTGTGTGCAGGCCAGATGTGAGGTTTTGGTAGCCCATGTTTGTTCAGGCGGGGTATGGTAGTGGGACTACGATGAGAATGGCGGGAGAGGTCTGATGCATATGATATCAAAAATAACTAGGGGGAAAGGGATGTGGGGTACCCAAACATAGATGTTTTATTAATATTACCTTACATGACTCGTGTTGATGGGAATTGTTCCTTGGTGAGTTTTGGGTGGATAGTTTCCTTATTAGGTGCTTGGTTATCTCCTTTTCTCACAGAGCATTAGAATGCCGCCCCACATTTGCTTTAGAACTTTCGGATTTCCCTACTGAGTATACATGTATTCTCACCCTATTTATATAAAAATATTTTTAGTTTTATAGTATAACTTCAAGGGTCATTTGGGGCCGTACTAGTTTGGACATTGGGACAATTGATGTTTCTGTTTTTAATTTCATTGGGTATTCTTTTCTATTGAGTTTTCTTATATTTTTCTAACACTTATTATTGGAACATGAAAATTGGAATTGATTATTTGGGACAACATTCTCATTCAGTTTTGGTGTGGCCTAGGATTTACTAACTTATCTATCAATCATACTACTTAAAAAGGGTAATTCCTTCAATTTTTCACATGATACATTAACATTGGTTCTAGTAGCCACTCCGAGACATATTAACAGTAGGTTTCGGGGGTCATTATCTCTCCTTCAACATGAAGAAGGAAGGGACTGGAAATCTGATGTACCTTCCCTGATCTTGTTAAAGGCGGCTAATGGAAATGACGCTTCAATCCTGGGAATTATTCAGGTGGTGTTACCTCCAGGTGATGCTCCAATATTACAACCACATGTCATGTAGAATATGGTTGTAGGCATACCATTGAATATAGTGTATTGGTTAATTTTACATCATGAGTTTCTGTGTCGGTGAACCATTAGGTTTAGGGGTGAGCCAAATCCACTATCATCTAAGGATTGGATTGAGGAATTTATGTGAGTCTTGAATATTATTTGGACACCTATATACCAGATGTTTTTCCTTCCAATGAGACTCTTATAGGTGTCTGTAGAACAATGGAGGGTCTTAGTTAACCTGTCATATAATAAGGGATCTCTTGCTTGGATATGGTTTTAGATATTTTTTATAGAATACATTTATCTATCTATGTTGAGTGTTCTTTGCATCTTGGATATTATATAGCTTTAGCAGGTTTGTGTGAATATGGATGAGAATTCCATTAGGGTCAAAAATCGTTCTCAGTAATTAATGGATATGACCTGTGATTATTTTTTCAAGGATTGGAATATTAAAAGTGGAATGAGAATATACATTCAAACATGTTGGATACATCTATAGATTCATACCTACGATGGAATGTCAGAGAATGATTTGGTGGCAAAGTGTTTCCTGGTTCAGCAGACACAAAGAGTTTCTATCAATAGTGGGAAAACATGGGTAGTGAATTTGGGGGTAGATAGATAAGGATATAAATAAGGAACACTATGTGTGAGATGTTTCAGAATATGATCCCAGGGTATAGGTTCTGCAGCTCAAGGATTATAGGGTTGATCTAGTTATCTTTGTGAGATGTGTTGCAACTCTTATGATGGAGTGGGAAATATTCCATGAGGTCATTTAAAAAATGGAAGATGGATACAAAGATATTTTATAATCCACCTAGGTAGTGGAAGGTATATGAGTTGGTTGGTCTAAAAGTTGAATGATGCGGAAGAGGATTTAAAGGTTGTAGATGTTTTAATTTGTTACCACCACAACCCTTTATGTAATTAATTCTCAACATGAGTTCATGGGACTCAGGTACCAAATATTTCATCCTTTATTTAACTGTGTTTTGGAAGTATTATTCAATGATATCCCAGTGTACATAGCATATAATTAGGAGCATTACAGAAACATTAGGATGATTTTCAATGTAATATAAGAATAGTAGATTTACCATAAGCTCTAAAATTTATTCTATTGGATTAAAGAGATCCACTTTATAGGCCATGTTACATTAGTAGATGGTGTATT
Organism: Viscum album; assembly: GCA_963277665.1. Taxonomy (NCBI): domain Eukaryota; kingdom Viridiplantae; phylum Streptophyta; class Magnoliopsida; order Santalales; family Viscaceae; genus Viscum; species Viscum album. The sequence goes on from OY728139.1 coordinate 921,862,678, forward strand.
ATTGTACCCAGTAATGGTAAATGAATTTTTATCATAGAATCCACCTTAGAGAGTGATGTGGTGCAAAGACTCTATGGGTTTGAATATTACTGTAAGACATTTTTATATGATTTATATAGGGTATTAGATCCCCTGACATCTTTAACCAGAAATGGAGAACCATTAGTGTAGACTGAGAGGTTCCAATAAGATTTCTAGAAGTTGAGAAAAGGATTTACATGTGATCCCAGGTTGATAATTATATAGGACGGTGTTTAGTCGATAGTGTCATGTGATTAATCACAATACAACCATGGTTTTGTTCTATGGTAGAGGTAGGAAATGATTTACTACGGTTAACATTAGTTGAGACCATAAGAAAATAACTACCTGACCTATGATCTTGAGATTCCTATGGTAGACTTATCACTAAAGGCATAGAAACACAACCTTGTGGGAGAGTGATTTATCATCTATTATAACCACAAGATTCTCATCTATATATATTCTCATAAGGATCATAACATGAGATAGTGGTGGTGGATAGGGATCCACCAGGATTATGGTTTTGAGATGGTATATACACCTTGGAGGGGTAAGATGGTAGCAAATTATCTAAGCAATAGATCTTTTTTGATCTTATTGATGGAGGCATTAGATCAGTTCGAGTCATTACTATTATCCTTGGTAGATGGAGATAGATAATATTTCCTCAGGCTAATGGTTTTTACCCATTCACTTTTATGGTGAATACGAGAGGCATATCTTGGGGATACTAACTATGAGACCACGCATAAATTTATATCTACTTGAAATTGTGATGGTGTATTTTATAAAGGTGAGCATCATTTCGATTTTTTTAGAGGATGGACGATGGTAACAATTTTTCTAAGAGTGGAGATGCTAAGGGGGATTCATAAAACAACTTTAGTGGTGCTTCTAGGTGTGGAAACATTTATAATCAGACCTTCGATGATAGATATGGTGACCAAGAATGAATAAGGTAGTTACATAGTTTTTCTCTGGATGCCTTACTTGATAGTATGTGAAGGAAGAGAACTTAGAACCAAGAGGTTTAAATCAAACCATTCAGGTACCATATTGGAAGCAGGATTGGATACCTGTGGACATTAGGATGGGGTCAAAACATAATTATGGGGTAAATTATTCCATCTTGGTGATCATACACCAACTCTCCAGGTCAACCCACACACTATCTATTCAAGAGAAGAGTTGAATAGAAATATTGGGATGATGGTACACACAACAGATAGTCTCGCTCCATGGATTTACATCGATGGTCTTTTTTTTACAATGATTCCACCTTATGATTTCTTTTATTTAAGGGATTGAAGGAAAAATTTGAGACACATTTGTGTATGAGAATGACTGTTCCCACCTAGAATAATAGCTAGTTTGAGCGGATAATTCTAGTCTTGAATGAAGAATTATATACTTGCATGTAAGACTTGGGTCATAGGTGAGAGGATCACCTACCATTATTGAAGTTATCATAGAATAATAGATGAAACTACACCGTCAATATGGGACCATTCAAGGCCTTTTATAGGAGACACTACATGTCACCACTATTTGAGACTAAACTCAGTTGGCCTTCCATTATGAACCCAGAGATTGTATGAGCCATGACTGAGCAGGTATAGATCATAAAAGAGTGGATGAGGAATGAAAATGTTCACCATAATTCATATACAGATTGAAAAAATATTCCTTTGATGTTCGATGAGGTATAGAATGTTTCCTAAAGGCCTCAACTCAATGTGAAATTTGTGTATTTTTCATGGGAGAAAATATATCTCTAAAAATTTTGGGTCATTCCGGTTAATGTGTACATATGGAATGGTGGATTACCACATTGCTGTAAAAAAATAGTTAGACTGTGTACAAAATGCCTTCCATATATTTTAACTGAGGAGGTTCCTGCATGATCTATCACAATTTATCAAAATGGATGAGATGGACATTAAGGATGGGGATACATTAGAAGAGTACGCAGTAGAGATTGAGGATATATTATAAAGGATCCTTCAGGGGTGATAGATTCCATTATTTCATGTCTGGTGGATGCACATGAATCATCAGGACTGTACCTAGGAATGGGAGACCCATATGCATGCTCGGTATCCAAATCTCTTTGTCGGATATATTTTTAGCTTTCCAGAATGTAAATCCCCAATGTATGGAGAATGTAACAACTCTTATTTTTTCCTTGATTTTTTTTGATATTATATGGATTATTCTCAAATATAGATATGAAGAAAACATGAAATTCAACGGATTTATGAGCCCGGAATCGATTTTCTAAATTTATTAAATATATTAATTATCTTGCGTGGGTAGCTTCTTTGGAAAAGTGATTATTAAACATGGACATTGCTTTGAAATAAAAGGTCAACATTTAGTTTAAAGCATGTTTTTTACCTGATGCACATCATAACCGTGGATAACATTAGACTTTCAGGTAGAGTAGTATCCTATGATAATGTTTAAATAAATTTATTTATTTAAAATAAATTATTTAAATAAATTGGCATAACCTTGTTTGGATATAATTATATGAATATGACAAAATATCATGGCTATTGGAATAACCGTGAAGCTGTTTGAGAGAGATAGCATTGGAGGATCATTCTTGAGTGAACAATAACTAGATCGTGGATCATTAAATAGTTTTCAATGTGATTCAAGGATCTCACTAATGATAATGACACATAATTGTTCTATTTTAGTGAATGATATATATCGAATTAGGATGTTGTTTTATTTAGAGTTGCCTATATTTATTTATTCCTAAGATGAATAAAATCAATTAAATAATCAATTGATTCATGTATCATTCATATTATTGGAATGGGATAAATATTATCTAGGATTGGGGATTTATTATTAATTATATTATTGTCCCATAAATAATAATTATAAAGGTAATGAATCATGTAGAACTCAAACATTGGAGAAGGTCCATTCCTCTAATTTTTGTTTTTCATATTTATCCCCGCTTTATTCCAACATTCACTATGGGAAATTATTTTATAACGTGGTTTGATGAATACCATGTATTTGATTATTGCATGGCCAATATTTGGTTAAATGAATCAATACTACAGTTATAGATGCAATTGAAGCTATTATTATAGGGAATGAATATGATGAATCATTGATTAGTTTATATTTGGGGATACCCATTCAAAGTGATTTCAACATGTGACTAGGGTGATGCTCAATGGAATATTTTTAATCAGATTGTGGTACAGTTCATGGTAATTAGGTAATAGTGGGGATTAGTCTCACTATATCGATGATCTCTGAGTGATATCAGTAACAAAAATAGAGGAAGCAAAGATGTAATAATACATGGAGGAAGAACTATCAAATCTATGAAATTATAGTTTACACGGCGTGTTATCTGGAGAAACACATCATATGTGACCCACCTAATCTATAACATCCCAGGTAAATGATGATTAAGTATGACAACCCTGCTTTTTATTACAAATTAAACATGCTTTATTACATAAAACTTCACTTGATACAACAAAGAAGATCGAGAGGTTTAGTGTCTTTGGGGCTTAGGATCATTACATAAAAACTTTAAACTTGAAATACAACATCCTTATTGAAAACTTCCTTTACATGACCACTACATTCCTTCGTACTTAGCATTGCATGGGATAACCTGAGGACTTGCATAAGAAAAGGGTGAGCTATAAAGCCCAGTAAGGGAGTACATAATGAATAACATGAGGAGTACAATACATGTTAGGGAATAGGCATATCAATAGAGCATAAGAGAGACATGAACATAAAGGCATGATAAAGCATGATAATCATAACATGGAAATGTGGCAACAACACTTAACATTGAATTAGCATGAGCCAAGGCTCATTGCACTTGAAGCACGAGTAAACCCTCGTTGCACTTGAAGCACGAGTAAACCCTCGTTGCACTTGAATTAGCATGAGTCAACACTCATTGCACATGACGTATCATGATACTATACTTTACCCAATGCATTGGAGCGCTATCAGGGCGCACCCTTCTTAAACATTTCATTTCATGCATAAGTGTGCCACATGGATCATAAAACATGGATTCATAAAACATAATCATTTATTCCACGATAAAGGAATGTGGAATTAATACATGAAACTTTACAATCAATATGTAAATGTGCATAAAGGTGAATACCCTTGATGGAGAAATGGGCATGGTATTCACTACACAAAGACATTGGCTTAGAAAATCGGTGCGATTTCGGCAGCATAACGGTGTGACATAAGAATTCATAAAAAAAAGTTGATGAGAGAGAAAGGGGTTCCTCATCATATTTACATGTAATGGACAGTAAGGAGGTCATATATATACATGTCCCAACAATTTAAATGGAATTTAGATTCATGATACAAAAGTATTGCTTGAATGTAAAAGAAGAGAGAGAAGTTCCTTTCGGAATTTCGGCATAGTAACGGGTGTACATGGGAGGCATTTAATGAGAGAGAAAGGGTTCTCCCATCATTCAAACAATAAGAGGGCAGTATGGGGGAGGTGAGAAACCATACCCCAACATTCATAAATAAAATTAAAAGGGCAATACAACTTAATGAAAATTGACAAAAATGAGAAAGGAAGAAAAACCCTTACTTGGAAGTGTGCTTCCAAAGGCTAGAGAGAGGCTTGTGAGAGGCTTCTTGGGAGCTTGGGGCACCTTGAGAGGATTTTAGAGAGAGTAGGCCAGAGTTTGGACGAACTTCAAGGGCTTTGAGTGAGGAGGAAGTGGGAGCTTGGGTGGGTTTATATAGGAAAGGTGAGAGAATTCTTTATTATTTAGGTTTGGGACCCCTTATATTAAAATAATCCAAACCACAAACCATCCCATGGTATTTGCCCATGGTTTCTGGAAAAGGGAAGAGGAAAACAATATTTTACAAGGCCAAGGTCCGAACTTATTAAAAAATTAGGGTTGCTTATGTGGAGGTGAGTCACACTCCCATGGAAATTAATTTAAAAAGGCAAAGTGTTGAATAAGTCTTGAGGGCTCCATTAATGCTTTGAAAAGTGAGTCAAACAAACCCAAAACCTCATTATTTTATTGATAAAACACATATTGGCCGAACATAAGGATTATGGTATTTTATTACATCACCATTGGGTCATTATGATGTCATAAAACACATTATATATTTAAATGGTATTTAATTTTTACCCAAAAATTTGACTGTCTCAGAAAATTATGAAAAATTCACCGTTGGATAATTTCGACGCCCTGATTCCAAAAATAATATTTATTTTATCTAAATAATTTTCTAAATATGTGAATTTTCACTTTTAAAATAAAAACCGACATTTATAAAAAATTCACGGGTTTTGACAGAAATGGCTTTCAAACCTTAATAAAAATTTTAATTGCATTCATAAAATTATAAGATCATTTATATTTAAATAAAAAAATTAATTTAATATTAATAATAATATTTTATTAAAATATTATTTAATTCAAAAATCCTTTAATTTAATAAAATATAATTCTTAATTAAATAATAACTAAAAACACCATTTGTACTTTAAAAACTAATTACAAAGTATCAAAAATGACTAGAAATTATATTCATTATTATATATAAAAAAAATAATGTACATGAACATGGTTCTACTTATTTGTTACATAACCCCTTAAAATAGCCGCATAAGACCTAAGGGTAAGGTGCGCGATGGTGACAGACTCTTGGGGCTGCTCGGATAACATCGCTCGAGTGGTAATCTCTATCAACTTCCATTTTTCCCGTAGACGATCACGTTCGAGCTTGACTTGATGAAGCTCAGCTTGGGCTTGGTCAAGGGCAAAGCCCAAAGACGCCACCTCTTTACCGAGCTCCGACAAATGGGCTTCGTAAGGGGCAATTCTACTGGATGAGGCCATCGCTTCCTTTGTCTGAGTAGAAAATTGGTTCGTTAAAGCCTTATATTTAAACTACCCAGATGATCACTGTTCAACGGCTATAAAAGTAACGGTCACAAATCTTAACGTTAAACTAAAGAAGTTGACATCATATAAAAACATAAAGAAACATTTAACTGGATCAAGAGGGATTTTCCATTAATGAAATTTTGGGTCGTTACAACATTCCCCCCTTAAGAAATTTCGCCCTCGAAATTTTCCTTTTCCCACACTAAAACAAATGTGGGTAACTTAGCTTCATCATATCCTCCGACTCCCAAGTTGCTTCTTCAAACTTTTGGTTTCTCCACAACACCTTGACGAGGGGCATTGTCTTATTTCGTAGAACTTTTTCTCTACGATCTAAGATCTTCACTGGTTGCTCCTCATAAGAAAGATCGTCTTCTAATTGTACCACCTCGGAAGAGAGTACATGTGAAGGGTCTGGTATGTACTTCCTTAAGAGGGATACATGGAAGACATCATGCACCTTGGCCATAGTAGGTGGAAGTGCTAGTCGATAGGCCACAGCCCCAACACGATCAAGAATCTCGAATGGGCCGATGTACCTTGGACTTAACTTCCCTTTCTTTCCAAACCTCATGACCTTCTTCCACGGAGATATGCGTAAAAACACCATGTCTCCGACTTTAAACTCAAGGTCTCGTCGACGATTATCTGCATAACTCTTCTGTCGACTTTGGGCTGCCTTGATATGCTGCTGAATGGTTTTCACCTTCTCCACCATTTCTTCGACCATTTCTGGTCCAAGCAACTTACGTTCACCGACCTCATCCCAACATGCCGGTGTTCTACAACTTTTCCCATACAGGGCTTCATATGGTGCCATTTGGATGCTCGAGTGGAAACTATTATTATAAGAGAACTCAACTAGGGGAAGATGTTGATCCCATCCTCCTTTAAAGTCCATTGAGCACGCTCTCAACATATCCTCAAGTGTTTGGATAGTCCGCTCGGATTGGCCATCAGTTTGAGGATGATAGGCCGTACTGAAGTTCAGTTCAGTATTCAGAGCATGTTGAAGACTCTTCCAAAACTTAGAGGTAAATCTTGGATCTCGGTCCGACACAATAGATAGTGGTACTCCATGCAACCGTACCACTTCCCTGATATATATCCGTGCCATTTGATCCAAAGAGAAATCCTCTCGAATAGCAATGAAGTGTGCAGTCTTTGTAAGACGATCCACAATAACCCAGATTGCATTGTTGCTTTTGGATGTCCTTGGAAGTCCAGTGACGAAGTCCATGGTGATGTTCTCCCATTTCCATTCTGGTATGGGCAATGGTTGCATCATCCCCTTAGACTTATGCCTCTCTTCCTTCACTTGCTGACACACCAGGCACTTTGATGTATATTCGGCGATCTCCTTCTTCATATTATCCCACCAAAAGTTTTCTCGGAGATCTCGATACATCTTTGTGCTCCCTGGGTGAATAGAGAAATTTGAACTATGTGCATCATCCAAAAGTTCCTTCTTCAGCTCCGAACATGATGGGACACATAGTCTTTTCCCAAACCGCACAATTCCTTCTTCATTAACATTAAACTCTGAGGATTTTCCCTTTTTGATAGCTTCCACTTTTTCTTGGATTGTCGCATCATCCCTTTGAGCATCCTTTAACCTTTCCAAAAGAGATGGTTGAGCAATCATTTGTGAAAGGATTGATGATGTTCCCTTCTTTATGATTCCCACGTCCATCTTCATCAAGTCTAAGAAGATTGGATCCTTCTCAATTCTCATCATTGATAGAATTGCTGGATCCTTTCTACTTAGGGCATCCGCCACCTTGTTCGCCTTCCCAGGGTGGTAATGTATTGAACAGTCATAATCCTTTATGAGCTCTATCCATCTTCTCTGGCGCATATTAAGCTCTTTCTGTGTGAATATATATTTAAGACTCTTGTGGTCAGTATATATCTCACATTTCTCCCCATAGAGATAATGCCGCCAGATTTTCAAGGCGAAGATCACCGCCGCCAACTCCAGATCATGCGTTGGATAGTTTCGCTCATGGATTTTCAACTGCCTTGAGGCATAGGATATCACTTTATCATTCTGCATCAGCACACATCCTAAGCCCTTCTTCGAAGCATCACTGAATACCACAAAAAGCTCCCCACTTGTGGGTAAAGTGAGCACAGGTGCAGTGATAAGCCTCCTTTTCAACTCCTTGAAGCTTTCTTCGCATTCATCACTCCAAGAAAACTTTACTCCCTTTCGAGTTAGCTTGGTAAGAGGGTTGGACAATCGTGAGAAGTTTCTCACAAATCGTCGATAATATCCAGCTAACCCCAAGAAGCTACGGATATTAGTTACCGATGTTGGCCTCGGCCATCCCTCAATTGCATCTGTTTTGGAGGGGTCCACAGATATCCCATTGCTTGTGATGATATGGCCCAAGAATGAGACCTCCTTCAACCAGAACTCACACTTGCTGTACTTGGCATAGAGCTTCTCCTTGCGCAAAGTCTCCAGTACAGTTCTTAAATGCTCCTCATGGTCCTCCTTGGTTTTGGAGTATATTAGAATATCATCTATAAAGACTACCACAAATTTATCTAGGTAATCTCTAAAGACTCTATTCATCAAGTCCATGAATATTGCTGGAGCATTGGTGAGTCCAAAAGGCATTACTATGAATTCATAGTGCCCGTACCTTGTACGAAAAGCAGTCTTGGGGATATCTTCCTTCTTCACCCTTACTTGATAATATCCCGACCGCAAGTCGACCTTGGAGAAGTATTGAGCTCCACGCAGCTGATCAAACAAGTCATCGATTCTTGGGAGAGGATACTTTTTCTTTATCGTGATTTTGTTAAGTTCACGATAATCGATGCAAAGCCGCATTGACCCATCCTTCTTCTTGACGAAGAGGACTGGTGCACCCCATGGTGATGCACTTGGGCGTATAAACCCTTTATCCAGATTCTCCTGTAGTTGTTTCTTCAGCTCTTCAAGCTCAACAACAGCCATTCTATATGGAGTCTTGGATATTGGTAGCGCCCCAGGTATAAGTTCAATTGAGAACTCAACATCTCTTCTTGGAGGAAGACCAGGAAGTTCCTCGGGAAATACTTCAGCGAATTCCCTCACAATAGGTATTTCTTCAAGGGTGGTTTCTTCCTTGGACTCAATCATCTGAGCCAGATATGCGTGCTCATAAGGCAGTAATATCCATGCTTGAGATGATGGAGCTAAAGGAGATTCATCTTCCTCCTGACACTTGTAAAGAATCGGGGGTCGATTCTCCATATGGAGTGTGATTTCCCTCTCCCGACAATTTATGTTGGCTCTATATAAGGAAAGCCAATCCATGCCAAGAATTGCATCAAATTCCACCAAAGGAAGTATGACGAGGTTCGCCGGGAAATTCAATCCACATAATATAACAGGGGAGGACTTATACTCATGGGATGCAATGATTGCCCCATTTGCCGTACTCACCGACATCTTTACTTCCATGATTTGTGGTGGTGCAGGGATTGTTCTACTAAACTTTTTAGATATAAAAGAATGCGTAGAACCCGAATCAAAAAGTACGTTCGCTATTCTTGAATGAATAACTAGCGTACCTGTCACCACTTCGTTGTCGGGGTTCACTTCGGCAGAAGTGATGGCAAAAGCTCTTCCTTGCTGTCTTGGAGGTTGTTGATTGCCTCCGATAACCCTTGGATTAGGGCACTGATTCGCAAAATGACCCGGTTCTTTGCATTTGAAGCATTGAACAACGCGTTGAGGTTCGAACGGAGCGTTCCTCCCCTCCGTCGCAGCCGCGGGTCCTTCTTGCTGACAGTTAATAGCTAGGTGCCCTTCTCTTCCACACTTGAAGCATTTTCTTGTCCCCCTAAGGCAATTCCTAGGGTGCTTCTTTCCACACTTTTGGCAAGTGGGGTGCTGGAATTTCTTAGCGCCGTTGGATTTATCCATCGGACCACCAGCATTGAAGTCCACCTTCCGCTTCTTGTCCCCATGATACCCCTGTGATTCTCCGATCTCCATTTCAACCTTGAGGGCACATCGGACAATTTCCTCATAGCTGTCGAAGTCACGGATCGCTAATGCTTTCCGCAAGCTAGGCTTCAGCCCACCAAAGAAGCGGTCAACCTTGCATTCGGGGGTAACGACAAAGCCGGAAGCGTATCGTGCAAGCCTTGTGAAGTTTGCCTCGTACGCTCCCACAGATTCCTCATCTTTCTGCTTGAGGGAAAGGAAGTCCCTTTCCATCTTAAGACGGAGGGTGCGTGGAAAATATTTATCGAAAAACATCTTCCGGAATACCTTCCATTCCAAAGCCTCGATCTCCTCCTCAGGCTTCGTATTTTTGATCAACGTCCACCATTGATCAGCTTCACCCTCCATACGATAAGCCGCCAGGAGAACCTTCTCTTTTTCAGAGCATTGGAGGATGGAGAATATCTTTTCAATGGAGTTGATCCATTGTTCAGCAATCGTGGGATCAGATGATCCACTAAAAGTAGGAGGCCTTTGTCTCATGAAGCTTTCAATAGCGACTTGTTCTTTCTTAGGGGGGGTTGAACGTTCCTCTTGACCAGTGTTTCTATTCAAAACTTGAGTTAGCTGAGAGAGAAGCGTGACAAAGTTCGCGATTCCCGCTCCCATTGGATTGGGCATCTCATTGGTACAATCCTCACACTGATCTTCACAACGGTTGTTAGCCCGAGTTCTCCTATTACCGGCCATTGGCTGGAATAAAAGGAAAGTTAGGGGTAACACATAAAGGGTAATCCAAAGACAAAAGTTGATGACTTATAAATAAACTTTAATCTCTTTAACTCATGAGTCTATAGGATTCAATCCAGGCTTTTCATGATCTTCCTTCTAACATATATTCTTAGGGGCATTTTTCCCTTAATAAGGGTTCATACTAAGATTGCGAATTTATCAAAACATATCCCCCGGGAGTGTCGTAACCAAGAGTGCAGCAAGGCCCGTTGTCGTGCACCAGTTCCCGTTCGAGTCTAGCTCAAAGCGGTGTTTTCGGGTTTTACCCCTAGGATACATCTGTGCCAGAGCCGCCTCTACCTGCTCGTATCCAGACAGGGATGTATTTGTTTGATAAACCACTTACTTAGTATTTACCAAAACTTAGGGATGTTTTTATTATGATTAGTCTTGTATCTAAGGCTTTACTAGGGTTTCCTAATCCCAAAAATAACTAAACCTATCCTCTGATACCAACTATGACAACCCTGCTTTTTATTACAAATTAAACATGCTTTATTACATAAAACTTCACTTGATACAACAAAGAAGATCGAGAGGTTTAGTGTCTTTGTGGCTTAGGATCATTACATAAAAACTTTAAACTTGAAATACAACATCCTTATTGAAAACTTCCTTTACATGACCACTACATTCCTTCGTACTTAGCATTGCATGGGATAACCTGAGGACATGCATAAGAAAAGGGTGAGCTATAAAGCCCAGTAAGGGAGTACATAATGAATAACATGAGGAGTACAATACATGTTAGGAAATAGGCATATCAATAGAGCATAAGAGAGACATGAACATAAAGGCATGATAAAGCATGATAATCATAACATGGAAATGTGGCAACAACACTTAACATTGAATTAGCATGAGCCAAGGCTCATTGCACTTGAAGCACGAGTAAACCCTCGTTGCACTTGAAGCACGAGTAAACCCTCATTGCACTTGAATTAGCATGAGTCAACACTCATTGCACATGACGTATCATGATACTATACATTACCCAATGCATTGGAGCGCTATCAGGGCGCACCCTTCTTAAACATTTCATTTCATGCATAAGTGTGCCACATGGATCATAAAACATGGATTCATAAAACATAATCATTTATTCCACGATAAAGGAATGTGGAATTAATACATGAAACTTTACAATCAATATGTAAATGTGCATAAAGGTGAATACCCTTGATGGAGAAATGGGCATGGTATTCACTACACAAAGACATTGGCTTAGAAAATCGGTGCGATTTCGGCAGCATAACGGTGTGACATAAGAATTCATAAAAAAAAGTTGATGAGAGAGAAAGGGGTTCCTCATCATATTTACATGTAATGGACAGTAAGGAGGTCATATATATACATGTCCCAACAATTGAAATGGAATTTAGATTCATGATACAAAAGTATTGCTTGAATGTAAAAGAAGAGAGAGAAGTTCCTTTCGGAATTTCGGCATAGTAACGGGTGTACATGGGAGGCATTTAATGAGAGAGAAAGGGTTCTCCCATCATTCAAACAATAAGAGGGCAGTATGGGGGAGGTGAGAAACCATACCCCAACATTCATAAATAAAATTAAAAGGGCAATACAACTTAAAGAAAATTGACAAAAATGAGAAAGGAAGAAAAACCCTTACTTGGAAGTGTGCTTCCAAAGGCTAGAGAGAGGCTTGTGAGAGGCTTCTTGGGAGCTTGGGGCACCTTGAGAGGATTCTAGAGAGAGTAGGGCAGAGTTTGGACGAACTTCAAGGGCTTTGAGTGAGGAGGAAGTGGGAGCTTGGGTGGGTTTATATAGGAAAGGTGAGAGAATTCTTTATTATTTAGGTTTGGGACCCCTTATATTAAAATAATCCAAACCACAAACCATCCCATGGTATTTGCCCATGGTTTCTGGAAAAGGGAAGAGGAAAACAATATTTTACAAGGCCAAGGTCCGAACTTATTAAAAAATTAGGGTTGCTTATGTGGAGGTGAGTCACACTCCCATGGAAATTAATTTAAAAAGGCAAAGTGTTGAATAAGTCTTGAGGGCTCCATTAATGCTTTGAAAAGTGAGTCAAACAAACCCAAAACCTCATTATTTTATTGATAAAACACATATTTGCCGAACATAAGGATTATGGTATTTTATTACATCACCATTGGGTCATTATGATGTCATAAAACACATTATATATTTAAATGGTATTTAATTTTTACCCAAAAATTTGACTGTCTCAGAAAATTATGAAAAATTCACCGTTGGATAATTTCGACGTCATGATTCCAAAAATAATATTTATTTTATCTAAATAATTTTCTAAATATGTGAATTTTCACTTTTAAAATAAAAACCGACATTTATAAAAAATTCACGGGTTTTGACAGAAATGGCTTTCAAACCTTAATAAAAATTTTAATTGCATTCATAAAATTATAAGATCATTTATATTTAAATAAAAAAATTAATTTAATATTAATAATAATATTTTATTAAAATATTATTTAATTCAAAAATCCTTTAATTTAATAAAATATAATTCTTAATTAAATAATAACTAAAAACACCATTTGTACTTTAAAAACTAATTACAAAGTATCAAAAATGACTAGAAATTATATTCATTATTATATATAAAAAAAATAATGTACATGAACATGGTTCTACTTATTTGTTACATAACCCCTTAAAATAGCCGCATAAGACCTAAGGGTAAGGTGCGCGATGGTGACAGACTCTTGGGGCTGCTCGGATAACATCGCTCGAGTGGTAATCTCTATCAACTTCCATTTTTCCCGTAGACGATCATGTTCGAGCTTGACTTGATGAAGCTCAGCTTGGGCTTGGTCAAGGGCAAAGCCCAAAGACGCCACCTCTTTACCGAGCTCCGACAAATGGGCTTCGTAAGGGGCAATTCTACTGGATGAGGCCATCGCTTCCTTTGTCTGAGTAGAAAATTGGTTCGTTAAAGCCTTATATTTAAACTACCCAGATGATCACTGTTCAACGGCTATAAAAGTAATGGTCACAAATCTTAACGTTAAACTAAAGAAGTTGACATCATATAAAAACATAAAGAAACATTTAACTGGATCAAGAGGGATTTTCCATTAATGAAATTTTGGGTCGTTACATTAAGACATAATAAATATTTATTAATCTTTTTTATTTAAATATTAATTTTACTTTAAAGGGGTAGTTATGTTCGATAGCGTACCCGATACGCAACAACGGGTTTCTTTGGAATCTTACATTGCACACAAATAAAATAATATTATTATTTTAAAGGGTAGTTAACTTATAGTTGTTGTATTGGCAGGAATAAAAGAAACTAACTAAAATATCATTATACATGATTGTTAAATGTATTTATATTTATCAAATAAAAAGGTAGAGGCTTAAAATGTTAAAGAATCTAATCTTAAGTATAATTTACATTAAAATGTCGATTTATCGCTTTTTAATGGCGAACCCTTTTTAAATATAGTTTTGGTCACTTTAATACATTCTATATTACCAAATAAAATCATTCATTTTAATGGGGACATTAAAATTAACTTTATGTAATTTTTTATAATTTTTCAGATAAAGTTCATTTTTAAATGAATAGTGAAAAATATTGTATTTTAATTCAAAAGTGCCTTTTAATCTAATTTAGTTATATGGTTAGATTAACTTTTTAATTGGTTTTAAAGTTAAATTAAAATATATTTTAACCATATAATCCAATTTTGGTCATTTTAATTAATTTCACTTTGAAATTGGACATAAACAAGTTTCAATCTTTTGATAGTTATTGTTTCTTAAAAACAACGCTATTTGTTTTGATAACGGAAAATAATTTAAAATTAATTAATTCCACTTCTGTGTTTTGAATTTGGAAAAATAGACATCATTTTTGAATTCAGAATATCAAATATAGCTTAGTCTGAATTTTTGGTATTTTTATGAAAAAACTTCAATTTTTGATGAATAGTGAAACCACATTGTGGTAGTTAAACAAACTGTCTTTTACATTTAAATGAAATTTTATCATTTTTGTGAATTGAATTTTGAATATACAACATATATGGTTGTTATCATGAAGTAAAATGTGGTTCAGTAAGATGAAAATAATTTTTTGGTGAATAGAAGCTTTTGACTTTTATTTACAGCGGTTAAAGGTAAATAGGGTAATTCAAGGTTAAAAGAATATTATAATAAATAAAAATTACCTTTACACTTGTCCTAAATTTATTGGATGAGTCATATACAGCCATTTAAATCTTTTGGTCGATTTTGGGACCCCATTGAGCCACATGGGAGTGATAATGACAATTTAGATTAATTAATTTAATGTCAGACAAAATTGTCATTAAACAAATTATTTTAGAAATTAATTTTTATATGGTGTTATATAAGTCCTATTTTTTATTATAAATATTAATTGGAAATATAAAACTATTTCCTACATCATCTTATTTTTTTATAATTTTTGGACATCATATAAATTAAATAATTTATGACAAAATAATATTGCACTGTTTACTTCATTAATAAATAATTTAAGTAAATAATATTATGATAATTAAAATATTATCCAAAACATGTGCAATTCTGATTTTATGATTTTATTTGGAATATGATCCATCTTATCTTTTACCGTAATGATTTTTTGACATTTAGAAACTGAATATCATTATATAATAAAATATAATTTTCACACTTTCCTAAAGAGACCCTCCTCTCCCATATAAAAGGAGACCACTTCTGACAAATTCCTAAAACCTATCAAGCCATTTGGCTCATCAAAAATCTGCCTGATTACAGTCCCTATATCCCTATCCTCCTCGAGTATGACTTACCATATGTAGAAGGCACATCAAGAAGACCTTTGGTTCAAGCCAATGGGAGTTACCCAAATTAAAGGTAACCATTTCTCTTTAATTATTTTCTTTTATTTTACTTCTCCAACCCCTAAAATATATTTATTTCCTTTCTTTTGTAACAACACCAGTATCCTCAATATACTAGGACGTTTTTATGATAATTATTTGAACTAAAATTGCACACAACTCTATCTAATGTATGATGAACATAATGTTTCTGTGGATGGAAAACTTATGCCTCACAAAATGATGAGTATAAAATTACATCTTACCCCTCGCATGGTGGCCATTATGACGATACTGTATTTATATGTGATATATATTATGTTTATTATTTCTTTATGGTTCTGTACTTTCCAATTATATCATTCCTTTAAGGTTTCATATTGGGTAAATACGATAATCTCATTTGGGGAAGTGCTGACTACCACCCCCATAATGTGATGTGACTTGTTAATACCTTATGTGGGATGTATAAAGGATATATTTAATGACATTATATATGATATTATACTGTAATTATAATATACCTATGTATCATTATGTTTTAATTCCATTAAAATAAAAAATAGAAAGGAAAGTAGCGTTCATGCGTACGTACGGATTACCATCTCCACGAATGGTGCATTTCTCTTCATAACTACAAATGTTATGTACTATTATAAATACATGTATATAATGAATATAAATGATATATATGATATTTAAATCATGAAT
Source organism: Viscum album (assembly GCA_963277665.1). Taxonomy (NCBI): domain Eukaryota; kingdom Viridiplantae; phylum Streptophyta; class Magnoliopsida; order Santalales; family Viscaceae; genus Viscum; species Viscum album. The sequence goes on from OY728139.1 coordinate 921,878,940, forward strand.
ATCATTATTTATATAATGGACTACTGACCACATGGACAACTTGTAAATATAAGTTGTTCATTTTTTACTCAAGTACCAAATATCGACAAAATGAATGTTATTAACTTAAATGATTACATAATGTTTACAATGCGGTTATAAGTTATATAAAAGGAATAATAAACTTGAAAAAGGTTCTAAATCAATTATAAATTAACTTTAGTTTATTATTCAGGAGATTAAAGAACGATCGAGTCAAGTCGGACGTGAGGTAAGGGACTTCGTCTCAATCTACTTTAATTGACGAATATTTTGTTTTAATAAACGACTTTCATTTATACGCTGTATAAAAACCTTCGACGTTTCAAATGTAATATTTTTCTACTAAGTGTTTTACTAAATGACAAAAAGGAATTTTTCTTTTAACGTAAGCGGTGAAAACGACCTTTCCGCCGCCGCGGGTATTATTTGATCTTTGGCTTCCTCAACAAGCCGCAATGTATTTAAATAAAATAAATACCATATACGGTATTACGTTTTTTTGGTATTGAAAATGGTTTTGAAAATGGATTTTCTATGTCAATATATTTATGTTATATATTGTGATTGAAATTTGGTAATTTTTTCTTTCCTTTATATTTGTTACGTGTCTTAAGATTTTATAATGATACTTGGAGCTTCGATGGGTGGTTACGTGATAAACCAAATGACGGGTGGTGTTGTGAATACCAGGATGGGTGGTTACATTATAACCTCCAATGCATTGGGTATGTAACTTACATTTATGGCTATTCCATTGAGTGAGATATGTGGAAGTCAACTGTATGGTTATTTCATTTAAGTATGTTTATGTCCCATGTTACCTTTAAATGTTATGTGTTCTTTATATGGGTTTCATGGTAATATTTTGGTTACAAAATGGAAAGTAATGATCTTTTAATCAATGAAGAGTATTTACTACTATATAAAGGTGAAAAGTATTACTAATGTTAAAGTATTCAGGGTTTACTTGTTATTTAGAAAAACTAACAGTTTTCATTCTTTGTGTATCCCTTACTATGATTTTTATGCTCATCCTTAGTTCTTGAAATATTTTTCATAGGACATAATGTAGAATAGGTTAATGGATGGGATCAAGGAAAATTCAAGATATCGTAAACATGGAACTAGACATGACTCTTTTTTTCAAGAGTTCATGTTTAAAAAAATGGATACTGGGTAGAAGTGTCTACATTGTAATATTTTGAGATGTAATTGTTATGGCCTAACACTAAAAAAACTCTAAACCTGAAAAGATCCTTAATGAAAATTATTCATTTAATTCAATATTTTGTAATTTTTAAGGTCGGATCCTTATAGTTGGTATCAGATGTCAGTTTAGATAACTTAAAGCGTCAGTGTGTTATTAAATAAATTTCCATATTGTATTTTATGTTAACATTGAAATCATATAGCATTTACAGATTACCATGATGCTTCTCTTAAGATATTTCTTTGTTCATAATGGTTTTCCATAGAGGAAATATGGTACCTATGTTGGGACGACATCAGGAGGAAGAAAACCTTCCGAATTATAAACTTGAGATGGTCGGAATCGGAGCTGAACTGTTTTTTGCAGTAATGGAATAGTTGAATTAGACTATAAGTGGTCATGGAATCCATGCACGAGATCAGCTAAATCAACCACAGAAGAACATGTCAGTAGTGGATAAATTTATGAGGCAACATCCCCCATCATTCAGAGGATCATCTGACCTTGTGCCAGCTGAAGGGTGGACTAAATCACTAGAGAATACTTTTGATGTCATCGGTTGTTCAGAACATCAAAAGGTTAGTCTTTTTGTTTACCATTTTGAAGGTGAAGCTGATCAGTGGTGGCCGATGTTGAAAAATATTAGGGATAGTGAGGAGATTGATGCTCTTGATTGGGATGAATTCATTGATATTTTCCTTGAGAAATATTATCCTAAGTTGGTTCGTCTTAGGATGGAAACACAATTTCTAGAATTGAGGCAGGAGGATGACTCAGTGGCTACTTATGAAGCAAAGTTAACTCAACTAGAAAAGAATGCAGTAAGTTTCATATGAGATCTTTATAGTTAAATTAACTATTTTTACTCAGAATAAAATCCAAAATATCGAAGAGAGTTAGACTCTCATGAGTTTAAAAGTTATGAAATACATGTTCTATGTGCGGAGAATGTGGAAATGGATTTTTCCAATGATCAAGTGTTCATTGAAAAACAATAGAATAAGATGTCCAGTTCGCAGGAAAAGGGGAAGAATTCATCAGAGAAGCCTGGAGGTAAGAAAACATAATATCCATCTAGTGAGATGTTTGGTAAAAATCATCCAAGAGAATGTTTATCAAAGACTTTAAAGTGCTTCCGATGTAGTAAGTCTGGTCATATTTCTCGTAACTGTATGGATGATGAACAAGCAGGAAATGAAAAGACAATGGTAAGATGTTTTATGTGTAACTAAATTGGTCATTATGAAAATGAGTGTCAAGAGAATAACTCAACTAAGGGAAAGCACTCAGACTACAAGAAGAAAGGGGTGGTGAAATCTTTTAGAACTACTTCAGCAGATGCTGTTCCATCTAATGATATTGTGTTATGTACACTGTTTGTTTGTTTAGATTATGCCAATGTGTTGTTTGATTCAGGGTCTACACACTCATTCATTTTTGATATGTTTTCTAGTAAATTAGGAATTCCATCTCATTATATGAATATATAACTTATGGTAAAAAAACCGGGAGGAAATGTTGAGACAAAAATAAAACATGAGAACATTCTTATCCTTGTGTGCAGAAAGAATCTACCTGCAAACCTTATTGTTATTCCCCTAGTAGAGTTTGATATTATTTTGCGCATGGATTTGCTTTCTGTTTATCATGTTAAGATTGAATGGAAGTCTAAAGTGGTTTCATTTCAGAATGATTTTCAGTTTTTATACAAAAAATGAACCCTTGCTGTTGATAACATATCAGGAAGCTGAGAAACTAGTAAAATATGGAAAAGAATGATACTTTGCACATACTGTTGAAAACAAAGGAACTGTTCAGATTAATGATGTTTTAGTGGTAAATTAGTACCGTGATGTTCTTCCTGATGAGTTTCTTGGTATTATACCTGAGCGAGAAGTTGAATTTACTGTTGACTTAGTTCCTGATGCTAATCCAATTTCAAAACCCCCTTATCAAATATCTCAAATTGAACTTTAAAGTTAAAGAATAAATTGCAGGAGTTATTAGATAAATGTTTCATTAGACCTAGAACATCACTATAGGGTGATCTTGTCTTGTTTTTTATATAGAAAGATGGTTCAATGAGACTATGCATTGATTATATAGCATTGAATAACATCACTATTAAGAATAAGTATCCTTTGCCTCATATCAATGATTTGTTTGATCAGGTCAAGGGAGCTCAAGAGTTTTCAAATATTGACTTGAGGATGGGGTACCATCAGTTGAATGTAATGGAAGAAGACATTCTGAAGACTACGTTTCGTACTAGATATGGACATTATGATTTTGTAGTAAGTTATTTTGGGTTAACCAATGCACCTTCTGTATTCATGGATGTTATGAATAGAATTTTCCATGAGTTCTTGGATAAGTTTGTGTTTTTTTTATTGATGATATTTTGGTTTATTACAAATGTATGGAGGAACATGAAAGTCATTTAAGGGTTGTCTTGAAAACCTTAAAAGAAAATAAACTACTTGAGAAATTCAGAAACCGTGAGTTTTGGATACCAAAAATTTCTTTCCTTTGTCACATTGTATCTGAAAATGGCATAACTGTTGATCCTGCTAAAATGAATGTTTTTGATGAATGGTCAAGACCCACAAATATAACCGAGATTCGTAGTTTTCTTGGTTTGACAGGTTATGATCAGAGGTCTGTTGAAAAGTTCTCACGGTTATCTAGTTCAATGACAAAGTTAACTCTAAAAGGTGTTTTGTTCATATGGATAAAGGGATGTGATGATTGTTTTTAGGAATTTAGAATATGATTGGTGAATGATATAGTTTTGGAACTGTCTTCATGAAATGGTGAGTTTGTTATCTACAATGATTTTTCGTTGAATGGACTGGGTTGTGTACTAATGCAGAATGATAAGGTAATTTCTTAGGCTTCACATCAGTTGAAACCATGTGAGTTAAATTACCCTACAATTGATTTGGAATTAGTTGTTGATTCTTTTGCATTAAAAATTTGGAGGCATCATTTGTATGGAGTGATGTGTGAAATATATACTGATCACAAATGTTTGAATTATTTTTTCACTCAGAATGAATTGAACATGATACAGAGGAGATGGTTGGAATTAATCAAGGATTATTATTCCACAATCCATTACCATCCAGGAATATAAAATAATATGGTCGATGATTTGAGTAGAGAAAGTAATACTTCATTGACCATGTTACATTTGATAAAAAATCCTTTTGTTTCTGATTTGATGAAATTTGGTATAGAAGTTGTTGGTGAAGGAAATTATTCAGTTTTGTTTTAGGTGCCAATGAGATCATCTCTATCAGAGAGAGTAAAGAAAGCACATAAGGAAGATAGTAAGTTGCAGAAAAATGGTAGATTTGGTTCAGAAGGGGAAGCTTATTGAATTTAACATTGATAATAATTGTGTTTTGAGGTTTGGAAATAGATTATGTGTTCCTTTTTATTCACAGTTGAAGAATGAGTTGTTATGTGATACTCATATTTCTCCTTTTTCAATTCATCCTGGCAGTACTATGATGTACAGATATCTTCAGGAGTATTTCTGGTGGGATGGAATGAAAATAGATATTGCTAATTTTACTGTGAAGTGTTTGACTTGTCATCAGGTTAAAGCAGAGTGAATGTTATCAAAAGGAATACTTGAACCTTTACCAGTGCCGGAATGGAAATGGGAAAATATATCCATGGAATTTGTTGTGGGATTACCGAAGACATCTCGAAGTAATAATGAAATCTAGGTTATAGTTGATCAATTGACTAAATCTGCTCATTTCCTTCCTATTAGAGATACTTTGCCTCTAGATCGACTTGATTGGTTGTTTGTTATAGACATAGTTAGGTTGCAAGGAGTTCCTCTCTCCATTGTATATGATCGTGATCCCAGGTTTACTTCTATCTTTTAGATAGGTCTTCAAAATTCGTTGGGTACTGAATTAAATTTTAGTACAGCTCTTCATCCCCAATCAGATGGGCATTCAGAATGAAAAATTCAGACCTTGGAGGATATGTTACGTGCTTGTTCACTAGATTATCAGGGATTTTGGGTCCAATATCATTCTTTGGTTGAATTATCATATAATAACATTTTTCATTCCAGTTACAGATGGATCCATTTGAAGCATTATTTGGAATGCATTGTCGAACTCCAGCATTTTGGGATGAAATATGTGAAAGGAAGGTGATGGGACCATAATTGGTAGAAGAGATGCCAGAGAAAGTTTAGTTGATTTAGAAGCACATGAGAATAGCTCAAAGTAGCCAGAAAAGATATATAAATGACCAGAGAAAGGATCTTTCTTTTGAGGTAGGTGATCATGTCTTTCTCAATGTTTCTCCATGGAAAAGTGTGATGTGTTTTGGAAAAAAGTGAAAGTTGAGTCCGAGGTTCATTGGACCTTTTGTAATTCTATATAAAGTTGGATCAGTTGCGTATAGAGTGGATTTACCTCCAAATTCATCCTAGGTACACAATGTATTTCATGATTCGATGTTGAGAAAGTATATTCTAGATCCATCTCATGTTTTGATACAAGAGGTAGTTCAGTTGGAAGAGAATCTCTCTTATGAAGAACAACCTATACAAAATCTTGACCGTAGAGAGAAAGTGTTGCGGAATAAGGTAATTCACAAGGTAAATGTTTTTTGTAAAAACCATATGGTTGAAGAGGCAACGTGGGAATCTGAAAATGCTATGAGGGATAAATACTCTAACATGTTTTGATAAGTGAATAAATATTGCGAGGACACAATTTCCAAAAGGGGGAAAGATGTAGCATCCCAGGTCAATAACTAATAATAAATATTTCATATTTATTAATATTTTTGAAATAAATAATATTTTTACTTTAAAGGGGTTCCTATGATCGATATCATACCTGATACGCAACATCGGGTTTCGTTGGAATCTTACGTTGCACACTAATAATATAATATTATAATTTTAAGTGTTAGTTAACTCCTAGCCGTTTTATTGGCAGTAATGAACAAAACAAACTAAAATATGATTATACATGATTGTTAAATGTATTTACATTTATCCAATAAAATGATAGAGGATTAAAATGAGAATGAATCTAATTTTAAGCATAATTTAAATTAAAAAGGCGATTTATCACTTTTTAATGGTGAACCATTTTTAAATATATTTTTCGTTACTTTGATACATTCTATATGACCAAATAAAGTTAATTTTTTAATGAATAGTGAAAAATATTATATTTTAATTCCAAAGTGCCTTTTAATCTAACTTATTTATATGGTTAGGTTATCTGTTCAATTGGTTTTAAAGTTAAATTAAAATATATTTTAACCATTTAATCCAATGTTGGTCACTTTAATTAATTTTACTTTGAAATTGGACATAAACAAGTATCAATCTTTTCATAGTTATTGTTTCTTAAAAACAAAAAATTTGTTTCGATAACAGGAATTAATTATAAAATTAATTAATACCACTTATATGATTTGAATTTGGAAAAATAGACATCAATTTTGAATTCGGAATATCAAATATAGCTTAGGCTAAATTTTTGGTATTTTTATGAAAAACATCAATTTTTGATGAATAGTGAAACCAGTTAGTGGTAGTTAAAAAAACTAACTTTTTCATTTAAATGATAATTTACCACTTCTGTGAATTGAATTTCAAAAATTTGACATACATGGTTGTTATCATGAAGTAAAATTTGGTTCAATAAGATGAACATAATTTTTGGGGAATAGTAACTTTTGACTTTTATTTACCATTGTTAAAGATAAATAGAATAAATCAAGGTTAATAGAATATTATAATAATTAAAAATTACCTCAACACTTGTCATAACCTTATTGGATGAGTTATTTACGACCATGGGCATCTTTGGGTCGATTTTGGGTCCCCATTGAGCTACGTGGGAGTGATAATGATAATTTATATTAATTAATTAGATGTGAAGACACAATTGACATTAACAAAATTATTTTAGTAATTAGTTTTTATATAGTGTTATATAAGTCGTATTTTCAACTATAAATATTCATTGGAAATATAAAATGATTTCCTACATCGTGGTATTTTTTTAAACTTTTTAGCTATCAAATAAATTAAATTATTTAGGACACAATAATGATCCAGTGTTTACCTCATTAGTAAATAATTAAAATAAATAAGATTATGATGATTACAATATTATCTAAAACATGTCCAATACTGATTGGATGATTTTATTTAGAATACGAGTCATCTTATCTTCGACCTTAATTATTTTTGGACCATTATAAACCGAATATCATTATATTATAAAATAATATTTTTATACTTTCCTAAAGAACACCTCCTCTCCCTTATAAAAAGAGTCCACTTCTAACCAATCCTCACACCTCTCAACCCATTTGGCTCGTCCAAACTCTGCCCAATTACACTTCCTACATCCCTATCCTACTGCTAGAAGCCTTACCTTATGCAGAAGGAACTTCAAGAAGTCATTTGGTTCAAACCCAAGGGAGTTACCCAAATTAAAGGTAACATTTTCTCTTAAATTATTTTCTTTGATTTTACTTCTCCAACTCCTAAAATCTTTTTATTTCCTTTCTTTTGTTAAAACACCAGTGTAACATGGTAATATGTTTTATAAAAAGTATAATAATATTTAAAAATGTTCTTAAGAAAGTATAAAGTAACTTTAGTTTATTATTCAGGGGATTAAAGAATGATCGAGTCATGTCAGATGCGAGGTTAGGGACTTCGTCTCAATCTCCCTTCACTGAGGCATATTTTGTTTTAATACACATCATTCTTTTATATTCTATATAAACACCATTTAATTTTCAAAGGGAATCTTTTTCTATGAAATGTATTACTAAATGACAAAAAAGGAATGTTTGTTTTAATGTAAACGGCGACAACGACCTTTCCTCCACCGTGAGTATTATTTGATATTTTTCCTTCTCAACATGACGTAATGTTTTCAAAAGAAAATAAATACCATATACTCTTTCATGTATTTTTGGTATTGAAAATTGTTTTGCAAATGGATATTCTATGTCAATATATTTATGTGATATATTGTGATTGAAATTTGGAAAAACAAATTTCCTTTATTTGTGTTTCATATCTTGTGATTTTATAATGGTACTTAGACATTTGACAGTTGTTTACGTGATAAACCAAATGACGGGTGGTACTGTGAATACCAGGATGGGTTGTTACGTTATAACCTCCAATGCATTGGGTATGGAAGTCGTCTGTCTGGAAATTCCATTTATTGAGATGTGTGGAAGTCGACGGTGTGGTTATTCCATTTAAGTATGTTTATGTCCCAAGTTACCTTTATATGTTATGTGATCATTATATGGGTTTTATGGTAATCTTTTTTTTATAAAAGGGTATGTAATGGTCTTTTATTCAGTGAAGAGTATTTACTACTTCATAAATTTAAAAAGTATTACTTATGTTAAAGTCTTTATGGTTTACTTATTGTTTAGAAAAAATAAAAATTTTCCTTCTTTGTGTATCCCTTTCTGATCTTTTTATGCTCATCCCATGTTTTGAAATGTTTTTCATAGGACAGAATGTGTAATAGGGTCATGGATGGGATCAAGGAAAATTCCTGATTTCTTAAACATGGAACTAGACGTGACTTTTTTTTTCAAAATTTCATATCTTGTAAAAAAATTCGTACTCGGTAGAAGTGTCTACATTGTAATATATTAGATGTAATTTTTATGTCCTAACTCTCAAAAACTCTAAACCAGAAAATATCCTCAATGAAAATTTTTCATTTAATTAAATATTATGTAATGTCTATGGTCGGGTCCTTATATAATCAGTTGAAATTTTTTACGAGTAGAGTTAATGATTACACTGCATATGGTCTATATACAGCTAGATCAGTGCGTTTAGGGTGTTCATTCCCGGAAGATGAGTGGTGATAAATTACTTGTGGTCCATGACACATGCAGTGTATATGATAGAATGAATATCAGTGTGTACTGGTAGTACATGTCCAGATGACTGTGTGCCTCTCCACGTTATATGGCAGGCGACACACCGTATACTAAGACAAGGATAAATGAATAGAAAGGGTTTTAAGGTAAGGAATTTGTGCAAAAGGGACACTCCATTTACCACCAATACATGAAATTTACAATATCATATATTTATTGGAGAGCATATAATTCTTAGATTGGAAATGTTTAATTAGGGTATGTTTCATTGACCCATTCCTATAAGGTTTTTTATGGACTCACATCCTATGTAAATGATGATGATCCCCTATAAATAGCTATTATATTGTATAGTTCTTGTAATCCCTACATGATTTCCATAGTGAGATCCTCTATGAATTTAATTTCTCTGTGTGGGGTTTTTAGTATCTTCATGAACAAAACTGCATGGATGTCTATCCCCTACATAGAAGGTTAATATAATTAGGGTTTTTAGTATACCCCATGGAATTGGTTGTGATCTCCATATATATATATATATCTATTTTATCAAACATCAAGTGTGTAACTTTTATGGTGAGACTTTCTGTCCACGATATCTCGGGTGACCACCATATATGCTATATAACGAATAGAGGGTGTTCTCCCATATGAGTGTTATATGGAACCTTCAAACAAGAATAGATTTATGGAATTATATTTAGAATATTATTTTGAGGCAGTGTTTTATCCATTAGTATTTCATGATATTAGCATTATATATTCTACTGAAATGTACATATTATAAGATGAATATTATTCCTGATTTTATATTCTTACTTATTTTCAGGTGTCTTACTGGGAATTTTTATACTCTCCCCAACATGTGACTTAACAAAATATGTCATGTAATATCTTGATGACTATAATTTTTATAGTTTCCTAGAGGGTCCAAGACCATGAAGAGATTAGTGAGATAATAAAACCTGAGGTCTGTTCTGGTAGTTTCATTTAAAATACCCATCTTGAACATTTTAGGTTAGACGTGTTTTTAGTTGCTTTTGGTGGGATTTATTCCCCCTTTCTTTTAAGTTATTTGTTTCCATACCACAATTGCGATATTTTAGATGTTTTCATTCAAGGATATCAATTATTTTATAATTAATCATTTTATAGGCAAGTAGATGTGTGTGTGTGTGTGTGTGTGTGTCTAGGTAGATAAGGATAATTCTTCCCATGTATTTGATATTCCTACACAGTTCTAGTCTCTTTCCAATGGACTATTGAAGGTGGACTAGGGGTAGTCGTGGTTCAGGACCCATTAGGGCAGTCGTGAGAAGGTTAGAAATAAAATGATATATTATCTATTCAGAATAAAAACAAGTCATTAATATCAAAATTGTTTTATATGTATCACATATAATTATTTTCATTATCCTTATTATGATTTATTCAAGGTGTTAGTTAAAAATAAAGGAATCACATCGCTTCGTGAGGCGGTAGTCCACCGTACATAGGAGTGACATTATCATATCATCTATAGTATGGAAAATAAACAAGGTATATATAATGACTCAAAAAAATAATATTTTATAAATACTATATTTATGTACTTATTATCTATCATCATACCCAACCATGAGATATGGTAATGGAGAAATGAATGACATCGGTTCATGAGTTGATACTCTCCTATACACATGAATGATGATTCCATAATCCATTTGATGTAGGTGGGGATGGTTGTGGGTAATTACTTTTACCGAACAACATAAATGTATATGTAATATAAAAATAATAGTATATCGTAATGGTTTAATAATAATTGATCGAGGTGATGACTGAAATAAATTAAAAAATAATGTTGGAGAATATTACCTCTTCTTCGGGTAACCTCTCCAGGTTTTCAAAAAATATATACTATGATGTCTTTATTCAAAACATAAAAAATCTAGAATGATTGAATTGATGTTAGGATGTTATTTGATAATTATTGTGCCTAAAAATAAGTTTTATTTTGTGAATAATAAATAATTGAGGGTGACCATTTATATGTTAGATGAGTGTCATACTTTTAATATTTTTATAAATAACGGTTTATCCACAATATTCACATTTCAAATGGGTCTAAAATAAATTATTACCATCTTTTAGATATAATAATTTCAAAATTGGGATAGAAAATATATTTTAGGGAAGTTTTGTTGTCAATTTAATAGGTTTCTTTTTGGTTAACTACATGGAAAACCCATTTTGGCCTCAAACATAGTAAATACTATTTACTATTTTCACTATTAATTTTGGTGAAAACAATAAGTGAAATAAAAAAATAATAAAAATAATGATGATTAAAAAAATTCAAATAATTTTTTAAAATAATATTCACATATTTCAAAAATTTTAATTTAATATTAACCCCATATATTGGATTAGAATGTTGGTCCACCTCCTTAATGATTTTCTCCTTTTGTATGTTCTTTTAAGCAAAAAAATTGATTATTTTCAGTCAGATTAGAATTTAGGTTTTCATTGGGAAAATAGTCAAATGTTTACAAGGTTGTTTATAAAAAATATCAGCATGAATTTGATTAGAATAACCCAAATTGGATTTATATACATATTATTTAAATAATTTCACTTTAAAACAATGTAAAAATATTATTTTAGTTTATAAATAATTTTAATTAATGTGATTGTTCAATTATAATTTATTATTTTCACTATTCATAAATATATGAGTCATTTTATAAAATTTCAAAAAATTCAACTAAAGATAATTATTATAATATAATTTTAAATATTCATTTATAATTATAAAATAACATTTCTATAATTGGTAAAAACTAATTTTGAATATTGGCCTAACTAAATAGTTTTTTTAAATCAATAAAAACAATTTGTTATTTTAAATGATTAATTTTTTGGTTATAATCAATATATATATAAAATTATATAATTTATTTCTAACTATTCAGACAAACCAATTTAATTGTTATTTTATATTGAAATACTATTGTATGGTTCATTTTGACTTATGGTTTCATGTTAAAAAAGCTATCAAAGTTATTATATTTAATGAAATATATTTCACGATAGTTTAATCTCATAATTATGGATCAAATGAACAATAAAATACAATTTTATTACATTAAAATCTCAAAGAGAAATATTTTGGTTATTTTTTAACACAAAAATATTTAGTTAAGCTCCCCGGTAAAACCATTTTTACCTTAACCAAGGAAAATAATTTTCAATGTTTTAACTATTAATTATAATAAAAAATTAATTTTACCATATCAGATAATATATGTTATTCTATTTCCATATATTGAATCCTTTTTGGAAAATTCCATTCATATAATTGGAAAAAGGTTATCCTGAAATTAATCTAGTAATCACAATGAGAAAGTATTTTTCGAAAGTGAAAAATTTCAATTTTTTAAAATGTTTTTTGTAAATATATAATATGAAATATATTAAAATGGTATAAATGTGATTAATAGATATATAATTTAACTATTTTTACCTTTAAAAAATTAGCAAAATTGTGATTTAATTTATTTGAATGAAATGGAAAATACAATTAAAACACGGTATTTTATACTATTTATCCAAAAGATTATCTTCACAAAAAATTAAAAAAATAACCACGATATAATTGTGACCTTATGATTTAAGAATAATTTTTTTAGAAGAATAGTATCTAGAGGTGGTAAATTTTTTTTAAAAAAATAAATGTGAAAAGGGAGAAAAAAATTATTTTTATAAAAATTATATTTTAATATAAAATTGGATTTATTTTTGTCTCTAATATACAAAACATGTAATATAATTATAATCATATATTATTTATTAAATAACTTATAAATTTAATTTAAATCAGTCACAAAAAAATAATATTTATAATTTATTAATGTAAAATATGTTTTTAGCATAAAAATTATTTTTCAAAAAGAGATTTCCTTCATTATATAATGGTTTTTATTTTATTTTTTCATTAATTTGTGATAAAAAAATTAATTATATATTCAGGTTGAGACTATATATCTTCAAAATTTAGTTAATCATATTCATACCCTCCATTTGAGCATCTTGGTGATAACCTTTATATTAAAAAATAAAATTTTAACAGAATATCACATTTCATTTAAAATTGATGTCGAATATAATGAAATATAACCATAGTGTTATTTGTAATGAAAACTAAAATTATTATTGCATATAACAAAAAATATCAAGATGTTTTAATTTTTTTGATGTTTAACTCACACAATCAAGTGGTGTTATCAGTTCATTATGATATAATGATTTGGAAATAACATGAATCCTATTTTTATTGTTGGGTTAATTTTATTATAAGATGGTTGTTTTTATGTTTTACACATATATATGAATTATATTATGTGTTTGACCTATATATTCCTCCAATAAAATTGGTAAAATTTTATATCTTATGAGATTGAAGTTTTATGTGAATAGGTTAATGAGTTTCCGGGTTCACAATTGGAGAGTCTGAAGGTATTTAGATCTACTCAGAATATTATTTGTGAATATGTTGGATGGTATATATGTTTTAAGGGATAATAAATCAATATTTTATGAATAAAAAACATTCATTATTACATTTCATATACCATGTTATATGATTCATCTTTTATTATCCCAAGTCATGGTGCATGTTTTTTAATTTTAGTTGAAATGCATATATTTCATGCTAATGGTAAATAGTTATTGATTATTCTTATTTTAAATTAGTTATCATTCCATATTGATGTTTAATTACATGTTTATGATCTAAATATTATAAATTTGGTACTTTATCCCATACCTCCTCTAAGAAAATATTTCATCCCTTACTTATTATATAATATCACCCATTCTTAGGATTTCCCTTCCCAAGGATTTTAAGATGATTATATCTCATGGAATGACTATGTGGGGGGTGTAATTTTTTGTAAATTTTTAGGATATGTATTATAACTTTTTTTGTTTTTCCAGTGTCCAATAAGTTATACCTTTAGTTACTTGGGTAGTGTGATTAATAATGGGATGTAATAATTAAACCATGCTATCCGTATATTATTTATGTTTGTTTGTCTTGGGTCACTCCAGGTACTGTGATTCCCTAGGTGGATTGAATACTGATAGAGTGGGTGAAATATTGGTATTATTATAATAATTTCATTTTCAAATAAAATATTATATAATTTTTATGGAACAAATCTAATTAATTAAATATCATAACCTAAACTCTTGTGTAGTAGAATGTATAAATATCACAACATACATGATATACAAGTTTTAATCAGCATATATAACTCCTTTCTATTATTGTCATGCCCGCTAAAAATATATTCCTCCATAATCAAAAAACATGATACATATATATACAATCCCAGTCTAATAAAAAATGTGTCAATCAATTTTCTAGCTATAGAGTCACACATGAGATTCTCACATCTTCACACTTCCAAAGTAAAAATTATGTTTCAATCAAAGAAATATATTTTTAAAATTCTAATGGATTACACACCACTTAAAAAATCATATTCCCCCATGAAAATGGTGGATTAATAGGTTGGATCAAGTAGAGCTTAACTTCTTTACATATATGTCTTATTCAATACAAGAATATCTATTTTTCTCAGGTTTCCAGTCTTTCACCCTACCTGTTATTCCAAGGCACTTTAAATATAAATGAACACAATAGGTTCTTAATTATAAATGTATTCTATGTTTGATATCCTCTTTTCTTCTTTGATACAGTGGTGTATGGTGCTATAAAATTAATCATAATTATAACATTCAAAATTCTCAATTTCTGTTATTTAACATTAGCGTGTTATTATTTTCATCTTTTTAATTATTATTCATTAAATAATATTGTGAATAATATTATTTAACATGATGTAATTTTTTAAACTTCATTATCTTAGGAAGTATTAGTGTTCTTTATTTTAAATCTGTTAATACAATTTTGTTATATTTTTCCCGTTCAAAATAATTTAAATTACTATTACTACTTATCTTATTAAATTCTCTAAATAATTGACTTATTTAATTATTATTTTATTATAAGACATATAGTTATGTTTAATTCAATGAAATTTACAACATCAAATTCTTCTGAAATTGAATTTTAAATTATACCATTATCGAATATAGTGTTGTATCAATATCATATGCCATAAAATACATCATCCTTCATTTTTGGTGTGGATTATGATCATTCAATTGATCATAAAATTTTTAATCTAGGAAGTATATAGTTTCAATATCATTGAATTTATTTCAATTTTCAAAGTCTATTTCATTCTAGGAAACTTTTATTTTTAGCTAAACTAAATAATATCCAGTGTACATAAAAAATATTTTATGAGTGGATAAAGTACATTATTTTTAGGAAATATTCCTTGTGAACTTCATTAATTTTCTTATTACATTTTTAAATTTCATGAAATATACGACTTAGGGATTTGGGAAATATAGGAATTTGAAAATATCATATGGACACCACAATCTTATTACATGATAAAAATTATCTTTTGAATGGTTAAACTTATATATACATGATAAATTACTAAATTCATAGATTAATTAACTTATGAATTTAAACCATTGATACATTTAGATAAAATTAACTACAAGTTGTATTCAATATCATACACATAGATTAAAATAACTATTTTCTGGCTAGAATCTCTTATTAATGTGAAAAATGAATTTTTCATTTTTTTTCTAGTCTCCATTATTAGAACTGTACTTCAAAAACTACATAAAATTAATCCAAAACCAATGTAAATATACTTATAAAATCTAAGACTGATGTCAAGGAATTTATAATGATCAAAACGTTTCACAATAAATCCAATAATCATTATCTAATTGTCCCATATCAGTGGTTCATGATTGCTTCAAAACTAGACATAATGATTATATTTCAAAAATATTCAATATAGTGATACACATTAAATTTTAGTTATTCAATCTCCAAATACATCGATATTCAAAAACATCCCCATAACATGTTAAGAAAAGACTTTCACTGAAACCTCTTGTCTTTGACATTTTTAATAACAAAAATAATCATCACAAACAAAAAACAAAATTTCCTTGAATGTAATATTGAATTTCACTATGTGTAGTCATTGAGTTTGTTCCTTAAATAACATCATTGTCCATATAAAATAAATTAAACATAATAATCTCAAATTTATTTTAATTTAGCACACAATTACTTTTTGGAGAAAGCTAAAACTTATTCATTATGAAGATTCAATCTCCATGATTGTACTTGATTAATACAAATTTTATCAACTCCAAAGTAATAGAAATTTATCCCAACCTCATTAATAAAAAATTAATAGATACTTATGGTGATTTTGAATATTTCAACAAAAAAAATTAAATTCATTATTCTCTATAATGAATAACATAATATATAAACCTATTGTGGGATGGATGATATCACAAACTCCATTAGAAAATTCTCTTTTGACTATTTACTCTATTTCTACATTGTAAAACCTGGTTTATAAAAGAAGATAATATTCCCCAATACATCAAGATGATATATAAGATTTTAAATATGTGATATCAATGTAGATCATATTCTATGGTCTATCACAATTAGATTTATCAAGATATTTATCTTACAAAAAAACTCAAAAAACCAGATTAAATTAGTTCCTATGAATGTATTAAACTCAAAAAATTTACCATCTATTAAAAAAACGCTTTTTTAGAAAAATTATGAGCCGAAGAAAAGACGTTATTAGTTTGAATAGAAAAAAAATTTATATAGTTTTATACAATTGTCAACAATGTAAGGATTAAAACATCTCCCACCCCCAGTCAAAGGATGAAGTCAAATCCTCATATTCCTTATTTATAGAGTAGATCATTAATATAAACACATTTACAATCCAATTTATAGAGAAATCATTTTTTCCATAAATTTCATTAATTATTTAAAAAAAAATTGAATGGACATAATTAGAAAGGATCACTTTTTTCTTCAGAAAAAACATTGACATAGGGAGTTTTCTCATAATATCACTATTTTTTAGTTTGTAAATAACAATTTATTAGTCATAAATATTTAAGTACCTATTTTTTCTTTAGAAATAACATTGAGGTAGAGAGTTTTGTATTAATGTAGGATTAAATTTTCTCATAAACTCAACCACACTTTTCTAGCCAACTATATTTTTTTGGTATCTTTATCAAATTATTTTCATGTTAAATACTAAATTTTCAGGCCTTTTTATTTACCTCATAGGACATAGAAATGTAAAAAAAAATTATTTCAATGATATATTCATAAATTATACATATAATAGGTGGAGACTTATGCACTACTCTATTCTTTGACAAGTATTTTTGAATCTATCACATAATCATGATTAATATTTCAAATCTATAGTCATGAATGTAATGATTATCCCAATAAACCGTATCACGTAATGTGACATGATATCCTTTCTCTTAAAATACATTAATGATTTTTTGATTTGTTTAACCATTTTAAATTATTTTTTCCATACTATCTTTATTTCCTTCTTGACATTATCCATTTCTCTAGATTTCACATAAACCATCTAAGTAGAAATAAAATTACAACAATTCCATTATATATAATTGGAATACTCTATACATATTATATCCATTATCACCTCATATTTGCGATCTTTTATCCCAAAGTTTCCATATAACAGTACCAAATACATAAATTTCATAGTCGTGGATTGATTTCTTATAGGTATGATCGTATATTGATTTACTTTTTAATTTTTTCTCATATATCCACCAAGAATACAAATTGGTTAATCTATATTCCCTAAAAAGATATATCAAACTAACATGAATATATTTTGTGTCCTTTCAATCCATAACATTGATATAACCCTTGAAATTTGGGTTTACCCAGCTGATTCTAGATCAATAGAGATTGATCTTAATATTTTAATCTTGTTAAACGAGCCTTACATAGCCTTGAGGAATGTAATACTTTTTAATATACATCATTCTTTTTAGGAGAATATTATCACTCAGTATTATTATTATTCCATAAATTCACATGTTTTTTTCAAAGTTAAACATAATAATATGCAATATGTCTATATTAAGAATTTTTAGATTTGAATTTTATTGGACTATAATTAAACATGGTTTCTTACTATAGATAAGATTATCCTTTAACTTCATCCATATATGGGATATTATATTTTATATCTTTCATCTTAGTTTTTCATGCTATGAACATTGATTGTGTCTCGGCCAGTTCAACTTATTTTTCTACTAAATATTCTTCAATATCATACAACATCTTCTACCACTCATCTATCATAATTCCCCCCTTTATACAATCAATGAATATCACATTCCTTTTTATAAACTCTTAATCCGTAGTATATTCCATCTTACCATATCTAAATAATATTATTTTCTATTTATTGTGCTTTGTAACCTATTCAATATTCTAATCCATCTCACCTTTTACCTTCAAAAAAATATTTGTCCATTCTTCTTCATCATCACTGCTAGTTTTTTCAAAACGTTATTAACATGATGAAATAAATTATCTAATTCAACTACTAAATGACATGATTCATCATTTTACATCTCAGTCAATAAAATCACTTTATAAAACGTAAAATATTTTTTCTTTATTTTTTTCATCTATTGAGATATCTTATTCTATTCATCTTGTTCATATTATCTAGCTTTCTTTTTTAGAATGTATTTGGAAAAGAGAAAATTTTAATTATTGTTATATAACAATGGATGTTTCATTATCTTTAGATTCTATTTTCTATTCATGAATTCTATTCAAAGAAGAGAATCAATTTTTATAAAACCATCACCATACTCATTATCATCTATATCACATGTTTTTTACTTCATCTTTGTTGGTCTTTCCTTTCCATATATATGAAAAAGACATCACACCTTTATCATTCCCATCTTAATCATTATAATTTTTCATCACCCAACTATTAGTGTATATTTTAACCCATAAACCATCATGTCTTCTTAATATTATAAATTTGAAACATTTTTATTAAACCAATTTGGAAAATTACCCACTACTTGTAGAACATTGGTGGAATCACTTAAATTGTCATAAAAACCTAGAATGTTAGTAAAAATATAACTAACCATTGTAATGAAATATTCAATGCTCTCATTCTCAAAAAAAATTATTTCTTCAAATATCCACCACTAGAATCATAAATATTTCATCCATAACATAGATATTTTCATCATAACTATCTATTAATTTAACCAATATTTCCCTTGTACATTGTGAATTGCCTAGATCACAATGAATCACTATAAGGGGAGGGGGGAATCATTGATTCTTTTAAAATTTTTACTAGTTGAATCTTTTTAATTAAACCTTGTGGATAGTTAAACACTTTATCCACTCTTCCTGTATCACTTAGCCTTACCCCTAGTAATTATGTAAATGTAAAGTCGCTGAACACATGCTTCTAAAAGGTTCGGTTCAAAGACCTACTCCTTGATGTGTTGGTTATTCTCCCCAACAAATATTTTCCACTATAATTAGATGAGTAATTACAATGGTCAATACAGAGTCAGAATACATCTCTCTTGAGTCCCACATGAGTTTGTTTATACTATATGACATAGTTTTAATAGATTCCCACTGGCCTGCTTTAGAGTCCCACTAAAGACTTAATCCTCCTAGCTTTCAGCGGAGATGATTCCTGATTCACAGTGGACAGATCTTTTGAACTTCTTTTACGATCTTTCTGAATCAAACTTTCCTGTGAATCTCATCACGAATCTTCAACAGCCTTTGATATTTTCTGTTGTCCTTTCTCAATAACTCTGATCACATTAGTTATCTGTCCTCAGTCTCAACAATGCTCGAGCAATTCATTTTTCTTATAATGAAGACTCATCCTCACTTAGATGTTTTCTAATGGTAAACACATAATCTTCATAAATATTAAAATGAATGAGTGATCATACATAATATGAGCACTATCTCTCTTCTTGGAATCTCAAACACTGTAAACTCATATAAAAGATATTATTTAACTCTGTTCGTCATGAGTCTCAAAACTAATTCTCCTCATGCATGGATTTCAGGGCATACTATCATTTGGTTTTGGATATATCAATCAATTATGCTTCATGGAAGAGTTTCAATAAACTCATTCTTCTTTTTTAAACACATGCACATTCAATCATGATTCTTCTTTTAAGGGTCTTCATGTGTGCATATGCATGCATGCATGGAAAATTATTTTCTTCATTGTGTGAAAACCCCAATGGGTGTAACCTTTTGAGCACACACAAATCCTCTTTATTTTTCTCACTTAATGTCACACACACTTTTTGTGTTTGGTTCTTCAAAAAAAACTCACATAATATTTAGTTTAGGGTCAATATAAGTGTGTATTTCTTCAAACCTGAATGAGTGATCTTATTTATGTCGATTATTTATTCTTTCTTCCTCCTCCTTCACATATGAACACACTTTTTGTTCCATTTTTTATTTGAATGAAGATGGTATCTATAATGACCTGACCGTAAAACATTACATAATCATGAAATAAATGAATATTTTACATTAAGGACCTTTTCAGGTTAACAGTTTTAGAGAATTAGGCCATAACTATTACACTTCATTTAAAAAATACAAGTTGACACTTCTACTCAGTTTCCATTTTTTCACAAAACAATAACTCTTTAAATAAAGAGTCATGTCTAGATCCATGTAAAATACATCATGACGTTTTATTGATCCCATCCATGACCCAATTCCACTTTATGTCTTGTGAAAAAAATTTCAAAAACATGGGATGGAATAAAAAGCTCAATAAGGGATACAAAAAGAAGAAAACCTGTTAGTTTTTTAAGACAACATGTAATCCATGAATACTGTAGCATATGTAATAATTTTCACCATTATGATGTATTATATACTTTTAACTAAATAAAATATCACTACATACCATTTTGTAACCAAAAGATTACCAAAAAACCCATATAAAGAACACATAACATATAAATGTTACTTGGGACGTAAACATACTTAAATGGAATAACCATACGGCCGAGTTCCACACATGTCACTAAATGGAATAGCCATACAAACGAATTCCATAACCAATGAATTGGAGGATATAATGTGACCCCCCATCCTAGTTTATCACGTCACCAACCATCATTTGGTTTTTCACATAACCACCTTTCAAATGTCTAAGTACCATTATAAAATCATAACACATAAAACTAATGTAAAGGAAAGAAAACATTTCCACATTTGAATCACAAATATATCACTTAAATATATTAACATAAAAATCCATTATCAAAACAATTTTCAGTACCAAAATACATAAAATATTATATGGTATTTATTTTCTTTGAAAAAAAACATTACAGCTTGTTAGGGAATCCAAAGAACAAATAATACTCGCAGTGGCAGAAAGGTTGTTGTCACCACTTACGTTAAAAGAAATATTGATTTTTGTTTTTTAGTAAAATTATTCATAGAAAATGATTCCCTTTGAAAATTCGAGGGTGTTTATACAGCGTGTAAAAAAATTCATGTAATAAACCAAAATATGCCTCAATTAAAGGAGAATGAGACGAATTCCTTTAACTCGTGTCTGACATGACCTATTCGTTCTTTAATCTCCTGAATAATAAACTAAAGTTTATTTATACTTTCTTAAGAAGCTTTTTCAGGTTTTTTATTCTTATTATATCACTTACTACCATGTTATAAACTTTTTGTAATCATTTATGTTAATAACGTTTTTTGTAGATATTTGGTACTTGACTCAAAAATGAAAACGTTATATTTACAAGTAGTCCATGTGGTCAATAATAAATTATATCTAGAATGATATTAATTATTTAGATATCATATATATCATATATATCATTAATATAAATTATATATATATTTATTTATTATAGTACATATCATTTGGAGGTATGAAATGAAATGCACCGTTCATGGAGACTGTAATCCGTACGTAGGCATGAACGCTACTTTAATTTCTATTTATTATTTTAATGGAATTAAAACATAATGATTCATAGGTATATTATAATTCCATTATAATATCATGTATAATATCATTAACTCCATCCTTTATACGTCTCACATATGGCATTAACGAGTCATATCACTTTGTGGGGGCGGTAGTCCCAAGTTCCTCGAATGAAATTGTTGTGTTTACCCACAATATAAACTATAAATTTATGTTATAAAAGATAAATAAATAAACATAAAGAAAACATAATAATATATATATATATATATATAGTTTCATCTTAATGGCCACCATGAGAGGCGGTAGAGGATAATTGAACAATCATTGTTTCGTGAGCCATTAGATTGTCATCCAGAGAAACAGTATGTTCTTCATCTATTAGATGGAGGTGTTTGTACGTGTAGTTAGAATACCTATCATAACAAAATACTAGTATATTTAGGATACTGGTGTTTTTGTTAAATAAATTAATAAAAACTATTTAGGGGTTGGTGAAGTAAAGTAAAACAAAAGAAGTTAAGATAATTGTATCCTTTAATTTGGGTAACTCCATTTAGTTTGATCCAAACTGGTTTGTTGAAGTGCCTCTTGCCTAGGATAAGGCTTCTTAGGTTCAATATTGGGATTTATGGAGATTAATTGGGGAGATTTTGGGTGACAAAAAATGCTCGAGAGGTTTGATGATTTTGATATAATTAGTCTCATTTTATAAGGGGGAGGATGGGCTCTGTAGGAAAGTGTGAAAATATAATTTTATTATATAATGATATTTAGTTTCTAAAGGTCTGAAAATAATTATGGTCAAAGATAAGATGACTCATAGTCGAAATAATGTCATCTAATTGGAATTGGAATAGTTTTGGATAATATTTTAATCATTATAATCTTATTTATTTAAATAATTAATTAATTAGGTAAACATTGCATCATTATTGTGTCATAAATAATTTAATTTATTAAATGTATAAAAATTATTAAAAAATTACCATGATGTATGAAATAAATTTATATTTTCAATGAATATTTTTAGCCTGAAATATTACATATATAACACCATATAAAAATGAATTCACTAAAATATTCATGTTTAGGACATTTTTGTCTTTAAATTAATTAATCTAAAGTGACATTATCATTCATTAGTGGCTCCATGGAATCCCAAAATCGACCCAAGTATGCCCAGGGTTAAGTATTACAAATAAAATAATGTTAAGACAAGTGTTATGTTAATTTTCAATTATTATAATATTCTTTTTACCTTAACTTACCCTATTTACCTTTAACCGTGGTAAATAAATGTCAACAGTTACAATTCACCAAAAATTATTTTCATCTTATTGAACCACATTTTACTTACTAATAATAACCATGTATGTCCTATTTACGAAATTCAACTCATAGAAGTGGTAAAATTTCATTTAAATGAAAAAGTCAGTTTTTTTAACTACTACTAAGTGTATTCACTATTCAACAAAAATTGACATTTTTCAGAAAAATACCAAAAATTCAGTTGAAGATATATTTGATATACTGCATTTAAAAATGATATATTTTTTATTATATTCTAAACATAAAATTTTCATTTATTAATTTAATATTAAATCACATTGTTAAAGAAATATCGTGTTTTTATGAAACAATAACTATCAAAAGATTGACACTAGTTTATGTCCAAATTCAATGTGAAACTAATTCGAATTACCAGTATTGGATTAAATTATAAAAATATATTCTAATTACACTTTAAAACAAATTATAAAGAAAATATATCCATATAAATAAATTATATTAAAACACAGATTGGAATTAAAATAGAATATTTTCACTATTCATTAAAAAATGTTCTTTATCGGAAAAATTCCAAAAATTTTCACAATGTAAATTCTGATGACCCCATTCAAACTAAGGATTTTATTTAGTCAAATAGAATGTATTAAAGTGACCAAAAATATATTTAAAGATTATTCACCATTAATAGGTGGTGAATAGGCCATTTAATGTAAATTGTGTTTAAAAATAGATTAATTCACATTTTAAACCTCTAACTTTTATTGGATAAAAGTAAATACATTTATCAAACATGTATCATCATAATATAGTTAGTTTTGTTCAATCCCACCAATATAATTTCTAGGAGTTAACTTCCATTTAAAATAATAATATTATATTATTAGTGTGCAACGTAAGATTTCAAAGAAACCCGTTGTTACGTATCGAGTACTCTACCGAACATAGAAATCATTTTGAAGTAAAATTAACATTTAATTCAAAAATGTTAATAAAAAAAGTGAATGTATTATTTCATTATTTTCCATGGATTTTACATCCTTCCCCCCTTTTGGAAATTGCATCCTCGCAATTTTATTGACTTATCAAATAAGTGGGGATATTTATCCCTCATATAATTTTTAGATTACCATGTTGCCTCTTCAATCATATGGGTTTTATACAAAACCATTACGTTGTAAATTGCCTTATTCGGCAAAACATTCTCTCTATGGTCAAGAATCTGGACTGTTTGTTCCACATAAGAGAGATTCTCTTCCAACTGAACTACCTCTGGACTGAAAACATGATATGGATCAAGCATATACATTCTCAATAGTGAAACATGAAAAAAATTGTGTACATGGGATAAACGTGGAGGCAAAGTGACTCTATATCAACTGATCTAATTTTATCTAGGATTTCATAAGTTCTAATGAACCTCAGACTCAACTTTCCTTTATAACCAAAATACATCACACTTTTCCATGGAGAAAAATTGAGACAGACATGATCACCTTCCTCAATGGAAATATTCGTCCTCTAGTTATCGGCATAACTTATCTATCTGCTTTGAGCTGTTCTCATGTTCTTCTGAATAAACTGAACTTTCTATGCCATCTCTTCAACCAATTCTGGTCCCATTAGCTTCCTTTCACCCACTTCTTCCTAAAAACATGGTGTTTGACAATTCTTTACATATAATACATCAATTGGAGCCATCTGTATACTATAATGAAATCATTTTTTATAAGAAAATTTACCCAAATAAAGATGCCAGTCCCAGCTTTCATGGTAATCTAGTGAACAAGCACGTAGCATATCCTCCAAGGTCTGAATTGATCATTCTAACTTCCCATCTGATTGAGGATGAAAAGTTTTACTAAAATTTATTTCAGTACCGAACGTCTACTTAAGGCCTTTCCAAATGATAGAAGTAAACCCAGGATCACGATCAGATACATTGAAGAGGGGAACTCCATGAAACCTGACTATCTATTTAACATAAAACTAAGAATGTTGATCTTGAAACAAATTATCTCTAATAGGAAGGAAATGAGTAGATTTAGTCACCCGATCAACTATATCCTAGATTGTATTATTAACTCGATATGTATTTTGTAATCCCACAAAATTCCATGGATATATTTTCCCATTTTCACTCTGGAACTGGTAAGGACTGATGAATACATTTTAGTAACATCTGCTTTTCTTTTAACCTGTTTTCGAGTCAAACACATTACAGTAATATCAGAAATATCTCTTTTCATTCCATCCCACCAGTAATAATCTGGAAGATCTCTGTACATCTTAGTACTACCATGATGAACTGAAAACGAAGAACTATGAGCTCCACATAACAACTCATTCTTCAACTGTGAATCACAGGGAACACATAATCTCTTCCCAAACATCAAACCACAATCTCTATCAATATTAAAATCATGAAACATACCCTTCTAAACCAACTCTACCTTTTTCTACAACTCATTGTATTCTTTCTGTTCTTGTTTTATTCTGTCTGATGGAGATGACTTCACTGACACCTGAAACAAAACAGAAAATTTTCTTACACCAACAACATCCTTGACAAACTTCATCAAATATAAAACCAAAGGATCTA
Source organism: Viscum album (assembly GCA_963277665.1). Taxonomy (NCBI): domain Eukaryota; kingdom Viridiplantae; phylum Streptophyta; class Magnoliopsida; order Santalales; family Viscaceae; genus Viscum; species Viscum album. Next base: position 921,905,005 of record OY728139.1, read on the forward strand.
GTTCCAAATATAGCATGGTTAATGAGACATTACATTTTTGACTCAATGCATCAGCCACTTTATTTTCTTTTTATGGATGGTAATGGATCGTGAAATCATAATCCTTGATTAATTCCAACTATCTCCTCTATCTCATGATCAACTCATTCTGAGTGAATATATACTTTAAACTTTTGTGGTCATTATTTATTTCACATTTTACTCCAATAAAATGATGCCTCCAAATTTTAATGAAAAAACAATAGTATCTATTTCCAAATCATTTGTATGGTAATTTAACTCATGAGGTTTCAACTGACGTGAAGCATAAGCAATTACCTGATCATTCTTCATAAGAACACATCCACATCCTTTCAATGAAGAATCATTGTAAATAACAAACTCACCATTTCTAGACGGAATTGCCAATACCGAATCATTAACCAGTATCTTTTAAATTCCTGAAAACAATAATCACATTATTTTTTCAAAATGAACATAACACCTTTTTGAGTTAACTTAGTAATTGGGCTAGATAATCATGAAAACTTTTGAACAAACCTCTGGTAGTAACTTTCCAAATCAAGAAAACTACGGATCTCAGTTATATTTGTGGGTCTTGGCCATTCTTCAACAACTTTTGTTTTTGTAGGATAAATAGTTATAACATTTTATGAAACAATGTGGCCACGGAAAGAAATTTTTTGTAACTAAAATTCACTCTTGATGAATTTCCCATAACGTTTCATTTCTTTTAAAGTTTTCAAGATCACCCTTATATGAATTTCATGCTCCTATTTACTTTTGGAATAAAACAAAATATTATCAATGAACACAACCACAAACTTATCCAAGAACTCACAGAAAATTCTATTCATAATATCCATTAATACAACAGGTGCATTGGTTAAACGAAAAGGCATAACTATAAATTCATAGTGACCATATCTAGTAAAAAACCCAGTCTTTGGAATGTCTGTATCCTCTACATTCAACTTATGGTACACCAATATCATGTAAATCATCAAAAAATATATATCTCCCTGGAGTTGATCAAACAAATCATCGATATGAGGAAAAAGATACTTGTTCTTAACAGTAATGTTATAAAATGCTCTATAATCAACCCAAAGTCTCATTGAACAATGTTTCTTTTTATCAAATAAGACAGGAGCACCCCAGAGTGATGTGGTAGGTAGAATGAAACATTTATCTAATAACACCTGCAATTGCTTCATTAATTGTAAAAGGTAAATTTGAGCCATTCGATAAGGGGGTTTTGAAATTGGATTAGAATCAGGATCTATGTCAAATTTAAATTCAACTTACCGATCAGTTATAAAACCAGGAATCTCATTAATAAAAAAATATAGATACACATGTACCATTGGCACATCAATAATCTGAACAGTTAACTTTTTCAACAATCTGTGAAAGGTAACATTCATTTCCATCTTTTACTAGTTTCTCAGCTTCGTCATTTGATATCATAAACAAGGGTTCAATTCTTGTACAATAACTGTAAATATTTCTAAAATGAAACCACATTAGCTCTGAATTCAATATTAGCATGATCAACTAACAACCAATCCTTGCCCAAAATAACATTAAACTATTCAATAGGAAAACAATAAGGTTTGTTGGTAAATTCTTCCTGCACATAAGGACATGAAGGTTCTAATGTTTTCTTTTTGTCTCAGCATTTCCTCTATGTGTATTTACCCTAGGTTTCATATTTATATATTGAGATTGAATTCCTAATTTATTAGAAAACTTCTCTGAAATGAAAGAGTGTGTAGACCCTAAATCAAACAACACATTGGCATTATATGGTCAAACAAACAGTGTACCTGATACTACTTCATTTTATGGCCTAACATCTGCTGAAGTTGTGGCAAAGGATTTCACCACCCCTTTCCTGTTGTATTATGGATGATTTCCCTCATTTGAGTTCTTCTCTAGACACTCATTTACATAATGACCCATTTCATTACACTTACAACATCTCACCGATGGCTTTTCATTGTCTGCCTGATCATCTTCCTCAAATTTATGAGCAATATGACCAGAATTACCACATCGGAAGCACTTTCCAGTCTTTGATGAACATTCTCCATGATTATTTTTACCACACTTCTCACAAGTTGGATATTTAATTTTCTTACCTCCAGTCCTCTTTATTGAATTCATTCCATTTTCCTTCCAACTGGACCTCTTATTATATTATTTTTCAACGAAGACCTGATCATTGGGAAACTCCATTTACACCTTCTCTGCACATTGAACAAGTTTTTCATACCTTTTGAACTCACGAGAGGCTAATTATATTCAATATCATGGTTTTATTACTGAGTAAAATCGATTTATATAACTATCAATATCTCGGATGAAATTTGGAGCATACCTTTCCAGTGGAGTGAATTTTTCTTCATAAGCATCCACTTATTCATCCTCCTGCCTTAATTCCAGGAATTGTTTTTCCATCCTTAGACGAACCACCTTAGGAAAAATACTTCTCATGAATCATACCATTGAATTCATCCAAATCAAGAGAGTCGATCTCCTCAATATCCTAGATATTTTTTACCATCGACCACCACTGATCATCTTCACCTTCAAAATGGTTAACATCGAGACTATCCTTTTGATGTTATTAACACCCCATGACATAAAAAATATTCACATGTTCCTTAATCAACCATTTAGATAGAAGAATGTCAGATACTCCTCTCAATGATGGGGGATGTTTCCTAATGAAATTATCTACTACTGACATTTTATCTGCGGTTGATATGGCTTATCTTGCGCATGGATTCCACCACCATTTATTGCCTGAGTCATCTTTTCCATCACTACAACAAACTATTTAGTTCCGATTCTGACCATATCAGGTTGATTATTTGGAAGTTTGTCTTCCTCTTGATTTCGTCCCAACATATCGTCAATGTTTACTCTATATAAGAACATTCTGAAGACAGAAATATCTTAGGTGAAAAAACATGAAAATCTGTAAATGCTATATCATTTCAATATTACTATAAATTAATTTATGGATATTTATTTAACAATAAACTAACTCCCAATGTTAACTAAACTGACCTATGATACCAACTATAAGGACCAAAAATTAAAACATTACATAATTAGGAATTAAATAAATAATTCACATTAAGGATCTTTTCAGGTTTAGAGTTTTAGAGAATTAGGCCATAACTATTACATTTCATTTCAAAAAAATGTAGACACTTCTACTCAGTTTCCATTTTATAACAAAACAAGAACTCTTGAAAAAAAGTGTCATGTCTAGTTCTATGTTTAAGAATTCTTAACTTTTAATTGATCCCATCCTTGACCCTATTCCACATTATGACCTGTGAAAAAATTTCAAAAACATGGGATGAATATTAAAAGCTCAGTATGGGATACACAAAGAAGGAAAACTGTTAGTATTTCAAAAGAACAGGTAGACCACGAATACTTTCACATAAGTAATAATTTTCACCTTTATTAAGTATTAAATACTTTAAACTAAATAAAATATCACTACTTACCCTTTTGTATCCAAAAGATTACCATAAAACCCATATAAATAACACATAACATATAAAGGTTACTTAGGAAATAAACATACTTAAATGGAATAACCAAAGAGTCGACTTCCACACATATCACTAAATAGAATAGCCATATGGATGACTTCCATACCCAAATAATTTGAGGTTATAACATAACCACATGTCTTGGTTTATTACGGCACCACCCATAATTTGGTTTATCATGTAACCACCCATCAAATTTCCATGTACCATTATAAAATTATATCACATAAAACAAATATAAAGGATAGAAATAATTTGACCATTTCAATCACAATATATCAGTTAAATATATTGACATAAAAAATCCATTATCAAAACTGTTTTCAATACCAAAATACATAAAATATTATATGGTATTTATATTCCATGAAAAAAAACATTACGACTTGTTATGGAATCTAAATAACAAATAGAACATGCTGCTACAGAAAGGTCGTTGTCACCGATTACATTAAAAGAAACATTCCTTTTTTTCATTAAGTAAAATACTTCGTAGAGAAATATTCCATTTGAAAATTAAAGGATGTTTATACAGTGTATAGTAAAAAGTTGTTTGTTAAAACAATTTAAGCCTTAATGAACGGATATTGAGACGAAGTCCCTTACCTCGTGTCCGACTTAACCCGTTCTTTATTTAATCTTTTGAATAATAAACTAATGTTAATTTATACTTGATGTAACGCCCCGACCCCAGCTGCCCAGAGTCGGTGCATTATTACATAACATTGGCATGACCACAAGAAAGATCAAATCTCGAAAGACCGATTGGTTTAGTAGCCTTGGAAACACTAGATATATTCATAAGTTTCACATTACATCATAAAATGAAAAACTACTACAACAACATAATGTTTCCACAGTCCACACTACAATCCCCTCATAATATCCCTGCAGGTCATTCATAACTTACATCTTCACTTCCTAGGAAAAATAAAACATAGAAAAGGGGTGAGCTCAAATGCCCAGTAAGGATAACAATATAGCGGAAACATTCATCAATAAGAATAAGCATTTAAGGAAATGTATAACTAAAACAAAAGCCTTTTAAACATGAACCTTCAACATGGTATGGAATAAATAAAATGAAATAATGTCATTTACTTATTCACATAGATATTCTACTAATCGAATAATCACATGCAAAAATCAATAACCACTTTCATAATGTTGGAATGCATAATGCCAGACTATCATAACCACATAGCCAAGGCTTTGTGCCAAGACTACAAATAAGATTTTGTCAAGGCCTTGTGCCAAGACACTAGTTTGTCTCATGAGACCTACCGATGCATCGAGGAGCTATAGCGGGCTCCACCCGTCACTTATTAAGTCCAATGCATTCCCATATGAAAAGGTTTAAACATAACATAAACATTCGTATTAAATCTAGCATACGAAATGTAAATAATTTCACCATAAACTATGAATGGTATAAAAATAGCACATCCATAGTCAAACATATCACAAAACCTTCAATACAATATAGAAGTTTTGTATCATAATAAATCAACTTCAAATAATCATAAAATCCATCAAAGGATGTTGACGTAGATGAAATCAAAATTCTTTTTAAAGAAATATCTCCTTTTATTTTGAAATCATTTAAGATCCATATAAAATAAAACATTTTCTCTGAAAATATTCTTATAAGCTTGTAAGGAAAGCTTTTAAGATTTTATAACGGCGTAAAATAACCGCACCCGCCGTATAAGTTAAAAAAAACATTCTTACCTCAATTCTGTCGAAAAGGTTAAAAAGGACCTTGTTTTGAAAACGACGGAAAGATTCCTTTATAAACCTCTTATAAAAAGTCAAACAAGGGTATAAATGACTTTAACCCATATTCTTGTAAATAGTAAAAATGTTTTGAAATACATTTTTAAGAAACATGGATGTGGATGATAAAGATATCCCAGTAGATTATTACGTATAAACAACCTCGGATAATGAAGAGATTGTGAAATAACCCTTACCCTGTACTTTTCCTTTGTTGGGGTCGGTTAACCTCCTGTATAATGGTGAAATAATTGTTATTAAATTATACAAGAATCATATACATTAATATGATATCATATATGATCTTTTAACATTGCTTTATTAATAATATCTTAGTATTATCGTCGTTTCAGGTGATAATCGATTCGTTCTTCTTAAATGTTTGGTTACGTAAGACATGTTTGTAATGGATAGATTAAATCTTATTTATAATCAGAATGATATTAACATTATTTTTAACCCTAAAATGAGAATAAGACTTTAATGGATACGATGGAGGATGGATCTCACCGCGTTCGTGGAGACGGTAGTCCGTACGTACGTACCAACGCTACTTCCATTTAATTTTTATTTTAAAAGAATTGAATCCAAATGATACATAGGTATATTACTATTCCAGTATAATATAATATTTTATATATGTTACTTAAGTTCATTAACACCATCCTTTATACGTTCCATGTGTGGTATGAACGAGTCATATCATTTTAAGGGGGCGGTAGTCCGCACTTCCTCAAATGAAATTATCGTATGTATATACAACATGAAACGAATAATGGTATGAAATAAAATGGAATTACAGAAGCTTATATATAAAATATATATCATTAATATCATATTTAATTACAGTGCCATCATAATGGCCACCATGAGAGGCGGTAAGATGTATTTGAACAATCATCGTTTCGTGAGGCGTTAGTTTGCCATCCACAGAAACATTATGTTCATCATCCATTAGATGGAGTTGTGCGTATGTGTAGTTTGAATCCTTCTTATAAAAACATCCTAGTATATTGAGGATACTGGTGTTGTTACAAAAGAAAGGAATAAAAAGATTTTGGGGGTTGGAGAAGCAAAATAAATGAAAATAATTTAAGAGAAATCGTTACCTTTAATTTAGGTAACTCACTTTGGTTGGAACCAAAGGACTTCTTGAAATGCTTTCTGCCTAAGGGGAAGCTTCAAGGAGGAGGAGAGGGATGTGGGGAGCTTAGTTGGGCAGAGTATGGACGAGCCAAGTGGTTTGAGAGGTGTGAGGAATGAGTAGAAGAGGTCTCCTTTTATAAGGGAGAAGAGGGGCTCTTTAGGAAAGAGTGAAAGTATTAGTTTATAATATAATTATATTCGGTTTATAATGGTCCAAAAATCATTGAGGTCGAAGATAAGATGACTAATATTCTAAATAACATCAACCAATAAGAATTGGACAGGTTTTATATAATATTTTAATCATTATAATCTTATTTATTTAAATCATTTATTAATGAGGTAAACATTGCATCATTATTGTGTCATTAATAATTTAAATTATTTGATGTCTAAAAATTATAAATAAAATATCATTATGTAGGAAATCGTTTTATATTTCTAATGAATATTTATAATCGAAAATCCAACATGTATAACCCTATGTAAAAATTGTTCTTCTAAAAGATGTAAGCTTATGCCATTTTTATTTTTATTTTAACTTTATTAATATAAAGTGTCCCTACCACATACAAGTGGCTCCAAGGGGTCCCCAAATTGACCCAAGGATGCTCATGGTCGGGTATGTGTCCACCAATAAGGTTAGGACACGTTTTAGGATAATTTTGTATTATTATAATATTATTTTTTAACCCTTATTTACCGGATTTACCCTTAACCATGGTAAATAAAATATTTACCACAGTAATTATTCAAAATGTCTAAAAATAAAAGTTACCTATTTACACAATTTGGACATCCTGATTCCAAATATGGAATCCATTTTTCTAAATTCAAAACACAGAAGTGGCAGAAATTAATTTAAAATTAATTCCCGCTGTCAAAACAAAAAGCGTGTTTTTAAGAGGTAATAACTATCAAAAGATTGACACTTGTTTATGTTTGGTTTAATTGTAAAATTATGTCCAATGACCAACATTATATTAAATGGTAAAAATATATTCTAAATATACTTTAAAACCACTCAAATTCACAATTTATCACTATTAATTATTTTGATTAAAAAAGTTGTTTTTAATTAAAATTTAGTAATTTTCACTATTCATCAAAATATGAAAGTTATCCGAAAAGTACCAAAATTTCACCTTAGGCTAAATTTGATATTCCGAATCCAAAAATGATGTCCATCTTAAAATATAAAATATATATAACTTCAAAAAGTAGGTATTACTATTCATAACATCTAGTTTGATTGGTTACGGTGTGTTAGAACTCGAAGTTGCGTACACCACACGCTATTGTTTTATTCAAAGGAAAGCGTACCGTGGAAGCTTGGGATGTTTCATTTTAAATTTTTGATGTCCCCATTTAGTCAAAAATCTTAAAATATTGTATTTAAAAAGGTTTCACTATCAAAAGTTGATAAAAGTGCAATACTAAAAATGAATCTGTTCTTGCATTATGACTAAGAAACTCATAATATGGATTCTAAAATTATAAAGATTATATAAAGTTAAAAATGTAGTTAATGCTATTCATGACCTCTTTTAATGGCTTTTTTTTGGTAAGTCATGGTGAAATTGAACTCGGTGTTGCGTGTAGTGCAAGTTATTGAATTATTTTGAAGAAATAACACACTATGAAATCTTGGGGTGTTACATTCTCCCCTCCTTCAATAAATTGCGTCCTCGCAATTTGAAATTGTTCTTCGAAAATAAAAGGTTGAAAATAAAAAATATCTTTATGGGAAAACCCACATCGGAAATTGGGTTACTAAAATTTATTCTTAATATGAGGAAAAGAGAAATGAAAGGGTCACCACCAAATTATGATCTCGATTAGGAGAACATTGGTGGCAATTAGAGACATATAATTGGAGGAAAAACGTAAATATTTATAGGTAGTGATTGAGGTCATCAATCACAAACAAGTATAAAATTTAGGTCCTTAAAATCATCAATCTATGATGATTTGAAATACCATCGGTTCAACAAAACATAGTGTAACAGCCCAAGATTTTATAAAAAAAAAATATTCTTTTTAATTTTATTAATGTCTTGTGTTGTACGCTACACCAAAAGGAGCTTGCACAACACGCATCCTTGTCTTGCCTTGCATTACACGCAATCACGACTTTCCTCGATAGCGTGTGTAATACGCAATACCGAGTTTCACTAAACAACGATGTGCTATTAAAATATTATTAAAACTAGCCGTTATGAATAGTAATAACCACTTTTTTGAAATCCAGTAAATCTTATTTTTCAAAATGAACTTTATTTTTGGATTCGGAGTATCGAATTTAGCCTAAGGTGAAATTTTGGTACTTTTCAGATAACTTTCATATTCTGATGAATAGTGAAAATTACTAAATTATAATTAAAAACAACTTTTTTTAATCGAAATAATTAATAGTGATAAATCATTAATTTGAGTGGTTTTAAAGTATATTTAGAATATATTTTTACAATTTAATACAATGTTGGTCATTATATGTAGTTTCACATTTAAACTAGACATAAACAAGTGTCAATCTTTTGATAGATATTGTTTCTTAAAAACACGCTATTTGTTTTAACAGCGGGATTTAATTATAAAATTAATAAATGCAACTTTTATGTTATGAATTTGGTAAAATAGACTTCATTTTTGAATTCGGAATATGAAATATAGCTTGGGATGAAATTTTGGCATTGTTCTGAAAAACATCAATTTTTGATGAATAGTGAAACTACTAAGTGGTAGGTTAAAAACTGAATTTTGCATAAAACTTAATTTTACCGCTTCTGTGAATGGAATTTCGAAAATCCGAGAGACACGGTTAATATCAAGGACTAAAATGTGGTTCAATGAGATAAAAATAATTTTTTGGTGAATAGTAACTTTTTACTATTTTTACCGCGGTTAATAGTAAATAGGGTAACTAAGGGTAAATATGATATTACTATTACCCTAACACATGTCCTAATTCTATTGGACAAGTGTAATTCGACCAAAAACAAACTTAGGAATAACATATGACCATTTAGGCCCACTTGGATTAGATTAGGACATTTATTATTAATTTATTTAAAGAAAGGTTAAAATAGTTAAAATCAAAGTTTAATAAGTAAATCATTTTTAATATGGGGTTATACATAAGATAAATTCGACTATAAATATTCATTAGAAAGATAAAAAGATTTCCTACATAATGGTATTTTATTTGTAAATTTTAGACATCAAATAATATAATTAATATATGACACAAAGATGATGCTGTAATTATCTTATTTATGAAATATTGACATAATTGATGTTATAAACACCAAAATAAATGTAATTTTAGAATTTTTATGAATTCCACTAATTTTATAAGTTACTATGATATATTAATGTTTATTTAATCAACTTGGTTCGAACATTTAATTCTGTTATGACTTTCACAAAAATCATATATCAAATAGTGTCAAAATTGACAGAAAATAGTTTTTAAATCAAATATTATATTATTAATTGTTATTTTATTCCTAAAAATCTAAGGTTCGGCCAAATGACTTAGATAAGGATATATATATTAATAATAAACAATTTGGGGTTCGTTTGGCATGTTATAGGAAGTGTATTAACCATATAGTGAAAGAAAACAAAAAGACACGGTAAAAGTCAAATTATTTAACTTAGAGTTAAATCTAATTGATAAGGTTTAAAATAAGATCCAAACATGTCTAAATTTGATTGGTTGATGAGATTACAACCCTATCTCATCTAAGCTTCGAATATGAGTCATTTTTGGAGGTTTTTAAGTGGGGTTAGATTTATTATAAATTAATATTTTTAAGAATTCCTAAGGTGCCCCTCTCCTCCCCTATAAAAGGACACCTCCTCCCCCTCCTCCTCACACCAATTTGAGCACTCAAGCTCGGCCAACCCCTGCCAATTTCTCCTCTCCACTTCCCTAGCAACATCCTAGAGGTTCTGGTCTTCCTCAAAGACCAATTCTAGTGCCCTAAGAGGAGGTCTCAAAGAGGGACTTCAAAGAAGAGGTAATTACCGTTACCAATTCTTTCATCTTTATTTCTTCTTCCACTTCTTCTTCTTAGGTTGTTTCATTATGAAGTAATAACATCAGTATCACTCATATAATGATATGTTATTATAAGTATGAAACAACCCTATTTCACCATCTATCCATCCTACGGAAAAAGAAATCACCGCGCGTGCATACGTACGGAATACCGTCTCCACGCCGTGGTGTAATCTATTTTCCACCACCACCTTACATGGATGGGTATAATGGTGTAAAGAATAACTATACATAGTTATTACAACATCATATTGATTCTGATATATTGTATAATTCACTCCAATTCAATTCAATACTTATAGAAATGATATCATCGCTCGTGCGTACGTACGGACTACCGTCTCCACGACGCGATGAGATTCATTTTCCATATTAACCATTTAAGAATGATTATAAAGTATATATAAGAAATAATAATGAAATATATGACATTATAAAGCTATTGGATTTATGTATATATATACATATGTATTTCATCTACTTCCATTTCAAGACAATAAGAAAAGGAAAACAACGTTCATGCGTATGTACGGACTACCGTCTCCATGAACGGTGTTTTTCATTTTATTTATCTATCTATTATATATATATATATACTGAATATATATGATATATAAATCATATTTTATATTCTGGAAGTAAGTAAATCATGATATAAGTAATAATGATGTCAAGAACAACAAGTCAAAACACCTACGATAAATGAAACGATTTTACCCAAAACGCTTCTTTAACATGGAATTTACAAAAGAACGGGTAATATAATGTCATAAGTGAACCATATATGATATCATAACAATGAATATGATTCTGTAATAAGTCAATAACATGATTTAAATCATTATACAGGAGGTTCGGACACTTACAAAGCAAGTCGGACCTAAGGTAAGGGAAATATCACAATCTCATTTTTATCCGAGATTGTTTGTACTTTGAAATTTACTGGGGTATATTTTATCATCCACATCCATGTTTCCTCAATATGTAATGTTATTTACAACAACCTACAATTGTTTAAATCCAATTTTACCCTTCGGTGAGTTTTTAGTAAAAGATATGAAAGGAATCTTTTGTCGTTTTTCATACGAGGTACTTTTTGACTTTTCCGACAAAAGTACGAAGAATGTTTTTTTTACTTATACGGCACGAACGGATTTCTATTGTTTTATAAAGCCTTATTTTCATGAAGCTTCCTCTAAAAGATTTCATGACTATTTTCAATAAAATCTCTTTCTTTTAAAATTGCATGATGTTTTGTGAAAAGAAATTGATTTTGAAGAAGAAAGGATATTTTTCCTCAAGAATTCAATTCAAGTGTTTTATCAAAATTATTTTCCATCTAAGATAATCAAGGGTTCTGTTTCTATCCAAATTTTTACATTGATTTGACTATGTTCTGATGGAATTATGTTTATGAATTCCTTTATCTTATATGAATGGTTTTATGATGTCATGTTGTTTAAGAATCCCATTTTTATTACATGGGTTATGCAATGATGTATGATTTATGATTTTGTGGCACACATAAGAATGGTTTCATTATGAGATGGGTGGGACCTATATCTCCCTCCAATGAATTGGGTAAAGATTTTATATCTCATGAGATAGACACGGCTGGAATGGTAGGTTATACCGGTTCAGTGAAACAGGACTGAAACGAGGATTACTCGATTCAGAAAGGGACTTTGTCCACTAAGATAGTCTTGGCAATGAGTCTTGACTAACAAGAAATGATTCTCTATGATTATGTGTGTTTGCCACAATGAGTAATGTTTTAAGTTATGATTTCATTTCACTACTATGATTTATCCCATGTTATGAAATTATGCTCTCTTTTGCAGGTTAAGATTTCCAAAAAATGTTATGTTCTTATGAAAATTATGTGACTGATATTTCTTTTGTTTACCCTTACTGAGCATTTGAGCTCACCCTTTTATGTTTTCTTTTCCCCAGGATATAAAGAAAGGTTTTAGGTAAAAAAAAGGAAGATCTTTATGGGATATGTTGAAGATCTTTCCCCACGATTAGAAGATTTTATTCCGAGTTTCCAAAGACACTAAACTATTACGATCCTTGTGTGTGTGTTTTTGTTATGTACTAAGTATTCCGCAAAAGTAATGTAAAGTCTATATACCTCAGGCTTCGGGTCTCTACAGTTGGTATCAGAGGAAAGGTTTAGTCAACGTTTGGAAACTAGGATGCGAAAACGTTAGTGAGATCCCTAGAGATATTTCTAAGGTATGTCTAGGGATGGCCCTAAGGATAAGTATACGTATAGGATATAGTTCTAGAACTATGGTAACGATATTAGATTAAACCAAAGATGATAGATATTTAAGTTACTCCCCCTTTATTATGATTTTTGCATCTAACACTATTCTGTTTGGGTTTTAGAAAATGGCTGGAAACAAGATGATTCACAATAATGGAGGATATGATGGACAATGGAATGATATTCTTCATAAGCAACCAAATGAAATGGGATTTGGATGTCCAAACATCATTATTATGCCGAATCAGCAATCTCACAACATGATCAATAAAGTAAAATTTGGTAAGTTTCCTGACTCGACTAATAAGAGAAAGATGGAGTTCCATGATGATCATAGAGGAAAGAAAGTTCAATTTCCCCCATGTAAATCATGTGGGAAGAGGCATCAAGGAGAATGTTACAAGGGAACTGGAAGATGCTTTGGGTGTGGAAAAGAAGGACACAAAGCAAGTAAGTGCAAAGGAAAAGGGTCGGTTAACACCATGGATGAGGATAATGGTATTGCTACGACATCAAAATGGTTAAGTGCTTTAAATGTGGAATGTATGGGCATTATGCAAACAAATTCCCTAAGGGAAAGACTCATGAAGAGAATCAGTATGGTCATATGGGTAGTATTTATGTGGATGATGATGAAGAGACTACAAATGATATGTGAGATGAAAGAATTTTTGAAGCTCGGTCAATGGTTTGAGAATGTAGTGGAATGATTACATGTTTATCATGTGTAATTTTGGAATAAAGAGACATCTATGGATTGTTACACTGTTGTCTTTCCTTGTGTTTTGAAAGTGTATGATTAATGTTACTAGTATCCATGAAAGGTTATTCATATATTTTTGGAATGTAGATGATATGCGCATAATGAAGGGATAAGGAGAAAATTAAATGTTTGATAGTATTCATGAGCTCATGATTGATATAAGGACTAAGTGATATCATGGTTTGAGTATAAATAATTTTGAGGATTTTGGTATGTGGAAAGTGTTAACTTTTAACTGCACTCATGTTTTCACTAAGGTATTCAAGAGAATACACGATTAAGGACTTTGAATGTTTGGAATGTGACCAACACGACATATCTTATGATATGTGGGGATCAACGACAGTATTAAATCTCTGGTAATCGATGTCACTATATTATGAGAGTGGACTGCAGTATTATGTATAAGCCTAAAGATTAGACTGGATTATGTTGGACATAAGTTAGTATTATTTAAGGATATAAGATTTTCGATATTATTGATGGGATGTTATAGTAACGTAGTTTTAGAAAAAGGGACAACCTGCAGGACGGGCGACAGCCCATCGCTTCGGACAAGGCTGTAGGAATCGAACCCACAACCGAAGTGCGACTGGCCTTTATCGCCTACCACTAGCCTACAGGAAGTCCCTGTTTAGTAGAAACTAGTTTTATTATATTAAGCAGTATGATATATGATGTATAAGTCCATATGTGATTAATCTCACTATAGATCGACTTATGTATATAGTTTTGCTAACCTTTTGTTTGAAACATATAGAATGACCCATCATTCTATCACATGATCTGCTAACACTTCATGAATAACAAATTCAACTTCATTTATTTAAGAGATGAAGTGGAAATTGTTAAAGGCACGAACAACAGTGAGATTGTACCAAAATAAAGTAAGTATTTATTCTAATTCAAATTCTTTAACTTTAGGGAAATGATCTTGAAAACCAAAAATGTTGTCCTAGTGATCTTATACCTGATGAATCAGATGGTACCTTATATCATCACAAATATATGGATTTGTGATTACTGGCTTTTCCATAGACATGTTCTCTACCACTCTCCATCAGAACATGATGGTTAGATTTCTCTTCCATATCCATATTTTCACCTATGTGGAAACCCAATGATTAGTTTATTTGGGTAACCGTTACGTTTCATACTTTTGTTTTTAAAGATTGGTTTTGATATTCCTTTTTACGATGTGGGTTTCTATTAAAGAAACTTTCGAATAGTAAACCATTTATAACCCCGACGAATTTCGAGGGCGAAATTCATTTTAAGGGGGGTAGAATGTAACAGCCCAAGATTTTATAAAAAAAAAATATTCTTTTTAATTTTATTAATGTCTTGTGTTGTACGCTACACCAAAAGGAGCTTGCACAACACGCATCCTTGTCTTGCCTTGCATTACACGCAATCACGACCTTCCTCGATAGCGTGTGTAATACGCAATACCGAGTTTCACTAAACAACGATGTGCTATTAAAATATTATTAAAACTAGCCGTTATGAATAGTAATAACCACTTTTTTGAAATCCAGTAAATCTTATTTTTCAAAATGAACTTTATTTTTGGATTCGGAGTATCGAATTTAGCCTAAGGTGAAATTTTGGTACTTTTCAGATAACTTTCATATTCTGATGAATAGTGAAAATTACTAACTTATAATTAAAAACAACTTTTTTTAATCGAAATAATTAATAGTGATAAATCATTAATTTGAGTGGTTTTAAAGTATATTTAGAATATATTTTTACAATTTAATACAATGTTGGTCATTGGATGTAGTTTCACATTTAAACTAGACATAAACAAGTGTCAATCTTTTGATAGATATTGTTTCTTAAAAACACGCTATTTGTTTTAACAGCGGGATTTAATTATAAAATTAATTAATGCAACTTTTATGTTATTAATTTGGTAAAATAGACTTCATTTTTGAATTCGGAATATGAAATATAGCTTGGGATGAAATTTTGGCATTGTTCTGAAAAACATCAATTTTTGATGAATAGTGAAACTACTAAGTGGTAGGTTAAAAACTGAATTTTGCATAAAACTTAATTTTACCGCTTCTGTGAATGGAATTTCGAAAATCCGAGAGACACGGTTAATATCAAGGACTAAAATGTGGTTCAATGAGATAAAAATAATTTTTTGGTGAATAGTAACTTTTTACTATTTTTACCGCGGTTAATAGTAAATAGGGTAACTAAGGGTAAATATGATATTACTATTACCCTAACACATGTCCTAATTCTATTGGACAAGTGTAATTCGACCAAAAACAAACTTAGGAATAAAATATGACCATTTAGGCCCACTTGGATTAGATTAGGACATTTATTATTAATTTATTTAAAGAAAGGTTAAAATAGTTAAAATCAAAGTTTAATAAGTAAATCATTTTTAATATGGGGTTATACATAAGATAAATTCGACTATAAATATTCATTAGAAAGCTAAAAAGATTTCCTACATAATGGTATTTTATTTGTAAATTTTAGACATCAAATAATTTAATTAATATATGACACAAAGATGATGTTGTAATTATCTTATTTATGAAATATTGACATAATTGATGTTATAAACACCAAAATAAATGTAATTTTAGAATTTTTATGAATTCCACTAATTTTATAAGTTACTATGATATATTAATGTTTATTTAATCAACTTGGTTCGAACATTTAATTCTGTTATGACTTTCACAAAAATCATATATCAAATAGTGTCAAAATTGACACAAAATAGTTTTTAAATCAAATATTATATTATTAATTGTTATTTTATTCCTAAAAATCTAAGGTTCGGCCAAATGACTTAGATAAGGATATATATATTAATAATAAACAATTTGGGGTTCGTTTGGCATGTTATAGGAAGTGTATTAACCATATAGTGAAAGAAAACAAAAAGACACGGTAAAAGTCAAATTATTTAACTTAGAGTTAAATCTAATTGATAAGGTTTAAAATAAGATCCAAACATGTCTAAATTTGATTGGTTGATGAGATTACAACCCTATATCATCTAAGCTTCGAATATGAGTCATTTTTGGAGGTTTTTAAGTGGGGTTAGATTTATTATAAATTAATATTTTTAAGAATTCCTAAGGTGCCCCTCTCCTCCCCTATAAAAGGACACCTCCTCCCCCTCCTCCTCACACCAATTTGAGCACTCAAGCTCGGCCAACCCCTGCCAATTTCTCCTCTCCACTTCCCTAGCAACATCCTAGAGGTTCTGGTCTTCCTCAAAGACCAATTCTAGTGCCCTAAGAGGAGGTCTCAAAGAGGCACTTCAAAGAAGAGGTAATTACCGTTACCAATTCTTTCATCTTTATTTCTTCTTCCACTTCTTCTTCTTAGGTTGTTTCATTATGAAGTAATAACATCAGTATCACTCATATAATGATATGTTATTATAAGTATGAAACAACCCTATTTCACCATCTATCCATCCTACGGAAAAAGAAATCACCGCGCGTGCATACGTACGGAATACCGTCTCCACGCCGTGGTGTAATCTATTTTCCACCACCACCTTACATGGATGGGTATAATGGTGTAAAGAATAACTATACATAGTTATTACAACATCATATTGATTCTGATATATTGTATAATTCACTCCAATTCAATTCAATACTTATAGAAATGATATCATCGCTCGTGCGTACGTACGGACTACCGTCTCCACGACGCGATGAGATTCATTTTCAATATTAACCATTTAAGAATGATTATAAAGTATATATAAGAAATAATAATGAAATATATGACATTATAAAGCTACTGGATTTATGTATATATATATATATGTATTTCATCTACTTCCATTTCAAGACAATAAGAAAAGGAAAACAACGTTCATGCGTATGTACGGACTACCGTCTCCATGAACGGTGTTTTTCATTTTATTTATCTATCTATTATATATATATATATACTGAATATATATGATATATAAATCATATTTTATATTCTGGAAGTAAGTAAATCATGATATAAGTAATAATGATGTCAAGAACAACAAGTCAAAACACCTACGATAAATGAAACGATTTTACCCAAAACGCTTCTTTAACATGGAATTTACAAAAGAACGGGTAATATAATGTCATAAGTGAACCATATATGATATCATAACAATGAATATGATTATGTAATAAGTCAATAACATGATTTAAATCATTATACAGGAGGTTCGGACACTTACAAAGCAAGTCGGACCTAAGGTAAGGGAAATATCACAATCTCATTTTTATCCGAGATTGTTTGTACTTTGAAATTTACTGGGGTATATTTTATCATCCACATCCATGTTTCCTCAATATGTAATGTTATTTACAACAACCTACAATTGTTTAAATCCAATTTTACCCTTCGGTGAGTTTTTAGTAAAAGATATGAAAGGAATCTTTTGTCGTTTTTCATACGAGGTACTTTTTGACTTTTCCGACAAAAGTACGAAGAATGTTTTTTTTTTACTTATACGGCACGAACGGATTTCTATTGTTTTATAAAGCCTTATTTTCATGAAGCTTCCTCTAAAAGATTTCATGACTATTTTCAATAAAATCTCTTTCTTTTAAAATTGCATGATGTTTTGTGAAAAGAAATTGATTTTGAAGAAGAAAGGATATTTTTCCTCAAGAATTCAATTCAAGTGTTTTATCAAAATTATTTTCCATCTAAGATAATCAAGGGTTCTGTTTCTATCCAAATTTTTACATTGATTTGACTATGTTGTGATGGAATTATGTTTATGAATTCCTTTATCTTATATGAATGGTTTTATGATGTCATGTTGTTTAAGAATCCCATTTTTATTACATGGGTTATGCAATGATGTATGATTTATGATTTTGTGGCACACATAAGAATGGTTTCATTATGAGATGGGTGGGACCTATATCTCCCTCCAATGCATTGGGTAAAGATTTTATATCTCATGAGATAGACATGGCTGGAATGGTAGGTTATACCGGTTCAGTGAAACAGGACTGAAACGAGGATTACTCGATTCAGAAAGGGACTTTGTCCACTAAGATAGTCTTGGCAATGAGTCTTGACTAACAAGAAATGATTCTCTATGATTATGTGTGTTTGCCACAATGAGTAATGTTTTAAGTTATGATTTCATTTCACTACTATGATTTATCCCATGTTATGAAATTATGCTCTCTTTTGCAGGTTAAGATTTCCAAAAAATGTTATGTTCTTATGAAAATTATGTGATTGATATTTCTTTTGTTTACCCTTAATGAGCATTTGAGCTCACCCTTTTATGTTTTCTTTTCCCCAGGATATAAAGAAAGGTTTTAGGTAAAAAAAAGGAAGATCTTTATGGGATATGTTGAAGATCTTTCCCCACGATTAGAAGATTTTATTCCGAGTTTCCAAAGACACTAAACTATTACGATCCTTGTGTGTGTGTTTTTGTTATGTACTAAGTATTCCGCAAAAGTAATGTAAAGTCTATATACATCAGGCTTCGGGTCTCTACAGTTGGTATCAGAGGAAAGGTTTAGTCAACCTTTGGAAACTAGGATGCGAAAACGTTAGTGAGATCCCTAGAGATATTTCTAAGGTATGTCAAGGGATGCCCCTAAGGATAAGTATACGTATAGGATATAGTTCTAGAACTATGGTAACGATATTAGATTAAACCAAAGATGATAGATATTTAAGTTACTCCCCCTTTATTACGATTTTTGCATCTAACACTATTCTGTTTGGGTTTTAGAAAATGGCTGGAAACAAGATGATTCAAAATAATGGAGGATATGATGGACAATGGAATGATATTCTTCATGAGCAACCAAATGAAATGGGATTTGGATGTCCAAACATCATTATTATGCCGAATCAGCAATCTCACAACATGATCAATAAAGTAAAATTTGGTAAGTTTCCTGACTCGACTAATAAGAGAAAGATGGAGTTCCATGATGATCATAGAGGAAAGAAAGTTCAATTTCCCCCATGTAAATCATGTGGGAAGAGGCATCAAGGAGAATGTTTCAAGGGAACTGGAAGATGCTTTGGGTGTGGAAAAGAAGGACACAAAGCAAGTAAGTGCAAAGGAAAAGGGTCGGTTAACACCATGGATGAGGATAATGGTATTGCTACGACATCAAAAATGGTTAAGTGTTTTAAATGTGGAATGTATGGGCATTATGCAAACAAATGCCCTAAGGGAAAGACTCATGAAGAGAATCAGTATGGTCATATGGGTAGTATTTATGTGGATGATGATGAAGAGACTACAAATGATATGTGAGATGAAAGAATTTTTGAAGCTCGGTCAATGGTTTGAGAATGTAGTGGAATGATTACATGTTTATCATGTGTAATTTTGGAATAAAGAGACATCTATGGATTGTTACACTGTTGTCTTTCCTTGTGTTTTGAAAGTGTATGATTAATGTTACTAGTATCCATGAAAGGTTATTCATATATTTTTGGAATGTAGATGATATGCGCATAATGAAGGGATAAGGAGAAAATTAAATGTTTGATAGTATTCATGAGCTCATGATTGATATAAGGACTAAGTGATATCATGGTTTGAGTATAAATAATTTTGAGGATTTTGGTATGTGGAAAGTGTTAACTTTTAACTGCACTCATGTTTTCACTAAGGTATTCAAGAGAATACACGATTAAGGACTTTGAATGTTTGGAATGTGACCAACACGACATATCTTATGATATGTGGGGATCAACGACAGTATTAAATCTCTGGTAATCGATGTCACTATATTATGAGAGTGGACTGCAGTATTATGTATAAGCCAAAAGATTAGACTGGATTATGTTGGACATAAGTTAGAATTGTTTAAGGATATAAGATTTTCGATATTATTGATGGGATGTTATAGTAACGTAGTTTTAGAAAAAGGGACAACCTGCAGGACGGGCGACAGCCCATCGCTTCGGACAAGGCTGTAGGAATCGAACCCACAACCGAAGTGCGACTGGCCTTTATCGCCTACCACTAGCCTACAGGAAGTCCCTGTTTAGTAGAAACTAGTTTTATTATATTAAGCAGTATGATATATGAAGTATAAGTCCATATGTGATTAATCTCACTATAGATCGACTTATGTATATAGTTTTGCTAACCTTTTGTTTGAAACAGATAGAATGACCCATCATTCTATCACATGATCTGCTAACACTTCATGAATAACAAATTCAACTTCATTTATTTAAGAGATGAAGTGGAAATTGTTAAAGGCACGAACAACAGTGAGATTGTACCAAAATAAAGTAAGTATTTATTCTAATTCAAATTCTTTAACTTTAGGGAAATGATCTTGAAAAAAAAAAAATTTGTCCTAGTGATCTTATACCTGATGAATCAGATGGTACCTTATATCATCACAAATATATGGATTTGTGATTACTGGCTTTTCCATAGCCATGTTCTCTACCACTCTCCATCAGAACATGATGGTTAGATTTCTCTTCCATATCCATATTTTCACCTATGTGGAAACCCAATGATTAGTTTATTTGGGTAACCGTTACGTTTCATACTTTTGTTTTTAAAGATTGGTTTTGATATTCCTTTTTACGATGTGGGTTTCTATTAAAGAAACTTTCGAATAGTAAACCATTTATAACCCCGACGAATTTCGAGGGCGAAATTCATTTTAAGGGGGGTAGAATGTAACAGCCCAAGATTTTATAAAAAAAAATATTCTTTTTAATTTTATTAATGTCTTGTGTTGTACGCTACACCAAAAAGAGCTTGCACAACACGCATCCTTGTCTTGCCTTGCATTACACGCAATCACGACCTTCCTCGATAGCGTGTGTAATACGCAATACCGAGTTTCACTAAACAACGATGTGCTATTAAAATATTATTAAAACTAGCCGTTATGAATAGTAATAACCACTTTTTTGAAATCCAGTAAATCTTATTTTTCAAAATGAACTTTATTTTTGGATTCGGAGTATCGAATTTAGCCTAAGGTGAAATTTTGGTACTTTTCAGATAACTTTCATATTCTGATGAATAGTGAAAATTACTAAATTATAATTAAAAACAACTTTTTTTAATCGAAATAATTAATAGTGATAAATCATTAATTTGAGTGGTTTTAAAGTATATTTAGAATATATTTTTACAATTTAATACAATGTTGGTCATTGGATGTAGTTTCACATTTAAACTAGACATAAACAAGTGTCAATCTTTTGATAGATATTGTTTCTTAAAAACACGCTATTTGTTTTAACAGCGGGATTTAATTATAAAATTAATTAATGCAACTTTTATGTTATGAATTTGGTAAAATAGACTTCATTTTTGAATTCGGAATATGAAATATAGCTTGGGATGAAATTTTGGCATTGTTCTGAAAAACATCAATTTTTGATGAATAGTGAAACTACTAAGTGGTAGGTTAAAAACTGAATTTTGCATAAAACTTAATTTTACCGCTTCTGTGAATGGAATTTCGAAAATCCGAGAGACACGGTTAATATCAAGGACTAAAATGTGGTTCAATGAGATAAAAATAATTTTTTGGTGAATAGTAACTTTTTACTATTTTTACCGCGGTTAATAGTAAATAGGGTAACTAAGGGTAAATATGATATTACTATTACCCTAACACATGTCCTAATTCTATTGGACAAGTGTAATTCGACCAAAAACAAACTTAGGAATAAAATATGACCATTTAGGCCCACATGGATTAGATTAGGACATTTATTATTAATTTATTTAAAGAAAGGTTAAAATAGTTAAAATCAAAGTTTAATAAGTAAATCATTTTTAATATGGGGTTATACATAAGATAAATTCGACTATAAATATTCATTAGAAAGATAAAAAGATTTACTACATAATGGTATTTTATTTGTAAATTTTAGACATCAAATAATTTAATTAATATATGACACAAAGATGATGCTGTAATTATCTTATTTATGAAATATTGACATAATTGATGTTATAAACACCAAAATAAATGTAATTTTAGAATTTTTATGAATTCCACTAATTTTATAAGTTACTATGATATATTAATGTTTATTTAATCAACTTGGTTCGGACATTTAATTCTGTTATGACTTTCACAAAAATCATATATCAAATAGTGTCAAAATTGACACAAAATAGTTTTTAAATCAAATATTATATTATTAATTGTTATTTTATTCCTAAAAATCTAAGGTTCGGCCAAATGACTTAGATAAGGATATATATATTAATAATAAACAATTTGGGGTTCGTTTGGCATGTTATAGGAAGTGTATTAACCATATAGTGAAAGAAAACAAAAAGACACGGTAAAAGTCAAATTATTTAACTTAGAGTTAAATCTAATTGATAAGGTTTAAAATAAGATCCAAACATGTCTAAATTTGATTGGTTGATGAGATTACAACCCTATCTCATCTAAGCTTCGAATATGAGTCATTTTTGGAGGTTTTTAAGTGGGGTTAGATTTATTATAAATTAATATTTTTAAGAATTCCTAAGGTTCCCCTCTCCTCCCCTATAAAAGGACACCTCCTCCCCCTCCTCCTCACACCGATTTGAGCACTCAAGCTCGGCCAACCCCTGCCAATTTCTCCTCTCCACTTCCCTAGCAACATCCTAGAGGTTCTGGTCTTCCTCAAAGACCAATTCTAGTGCCCTAAGAGGAGGTCTCAAAGAGGCACTTCAAAGAAGAGGTAATTACCGTTACCAATTCTTTCATCTTTATTTCTTCTTCCACTTCTTCTTCTTAGGTTGTTTCATTATGAAGTAATAACATCAGTATCACTCATATACTGATATGTTATTATAAGTATGAAACAACCCTATTTCACCATCTATCCATCCTACGGAAAAAGAAATCACCGCGCGTGCATACGTACGGAATACCGTCTCCACGCCGTGGTGTAATCTATTTTCCACCACCACCTTACATGGATGGGTATAATGGTGTAAAGAATAACTATACATAGTTATTACAACATCATATTGATTCTGATATATTGTATAATTCACTCCAATTCAATTCAATACTTATAGAAATGATATCATCGCTCGTGCGTACGTACGGACTACCGTCTCCACGACGCGATGAGATTCATTTTCCATATTAACCATTTAAGAATGATTATAAAGTATATATAAGAAATAATAATGAAATATATGACATTATAAAGCTACTGGATTTATGTATATATATACATATGTATTTCATCTACTTCCATTTCAAGACAATAAGAAAAGGAAAACAACGTTCATGCGTATGTACGGACTACCGTCTCCATGAACGGTGTTTTTCATTTTATTTATCTATCTATTATATATATATATATACTGAATATATATGATATATAAATCATATTTTATATTCTGGAAGTAAGTAAATCATGATATAAGTAATAATGATGTCAAGAACAACAAGTCAAAACACCTACGATAAATGAAACGATTTTACCCAAAACGCTTCTTTAACATGGAATTTACAAAAGAACGGGTAATATAATGTCATAAGTGAACCATATATGATATCATAACAATGAATATGATTCTGTAATAAGTCAATAACATGATTTAAATCATTATACAGGAGGTTCGGACACTTACAAAGCAAGTCGGACCTAAGGTAAGGGAAATATCACAATCTCATTTTTATCTGAGATTGTTTGTACTTTGAAATTTACTGGGGTATATTTTATCATCCACATCCATGTTTCCTCAATATGTAATGTTATTTACAACAACCTACAATTGTTTAAATCCAATTTTACCCTTCGGTGAGTTTTTAGTAAAAGATATGAAAGGAATCTTTTTTCGTTTTTCATACGAGGTACTTTTTGACTTTTCCGACAAAAGTACGAAGAATGTTTTTTTTTACTTATACGGCACGAACTGATTTCTATTGTTTTATAAAGCCTTATTTTCATGAAGCTTCCTCTAAAAGATTTCATGACTATTTTCAATAAAATCTCTTTCTTTTAAAATTGCATGATGTTTTGTGAAAAGAAATTGATTTTGAAGAAGAAAGGATATTTTTCCTCAAGAATTCAATTCAAGTGTTTTATCAAAATTATTTTCCATCTAAGATAATCAAGGGTTCTGTTTCTATCCAAATTTTTACATTG
Source organism: Viscum album (assembly GCA_963277665.1). Taxonomy (NCBI): domain Eukaryota; kingdom Viridiplantae; phylum Streptophyta; class Magnoliopsida; order Santalales; family Viscaceae; genus Viscum; species Viscum album. The sequence continues at coordinate 921,929,733 of OY728139.1, forward strand.
ATTTGACTATGTTGTGATGGAATTATGTTTATGAATTCCTTTATCTTATATGAATGGTTTTATGATGTCATGTTGTTTAAGAATCCCATTTTTATTACATGGGTTATGCAATGATGTATGATTTATGATTTTGTGGCACACATAAGAATGGTTTCATTATGAGATGGGTGGGACCTATATCTCCCTCCAATGCATTGGGTAAAGATTTTATATCTCATGAGATAGACATGGCTGGAATGGTAGGTTATACCGGTTCAGTGAAACAGGACTGAAACGAGGATTACTCGATTCAGAAAGGGACTTTGTCCACTAAGATAGTCTTGTCAATGAGTCTTGACTAACAAGAAATGATTCTCTATGATTATGTGTGTTTGCCACAATGAGTAATGTTTTAAGTTATGATTTCATTTCACTACTATGATTTATCCCATGTTATGAAATTATGCTCTCTTTTGCAGGTTAAGATTTCCAAAAAATGTTATGTTCTTATGAAAATTATGTGATTGATATTTCTTTTGTTTACCCTTACTGAGCATTTGAGCTCACCCTTTTATGTTTTCTTTTCCCCAGGATATAAAGAAAGGTTTTAGGTAAAAAAAAGGAAGATCTTTATGGGATATGTTGAAGATCTTTCCCCACGATTAGAAGATTTTATTCCGAGTTTCCAAAGACACTAAACTATTACGATCCTTGTGTGTGTGTTTTTGTTATGTACTAAGTATTCCGCAAAAGTAATGTAAAGTCTATATACATCAGACTTCGAGTCTCTACACATAGGGTATTGGGATAACACATTTTTGACGTTTCAAAATATCTTAGTTGAAATCCCACATCGAAAAATTAATTAATGAGGCCTCTATTTTAAATAAAGAGTGGAAAGTATGAAGATTACCGAAAATAACACATACTAGGGTTCTATGTATGAAAATATGGATATGGAAGAAAAATCTAGCCATCAATTATCTGATGGAGAGTGGTAGAGAACATGGCTATGAAAAGGCCAACAATCCCAAAGCCATAAATTAGTGATGATTTAAGGTACCATCTAGGACAACATTTTTGTTCTAAGTTCCTTTTATTAATGATGAGAAATTTATTTATGAGATTGGCTAAGATCATAAGGAGATATACTTAGTTTATAATTAGAGTTTTATCCATTAATAAATTTCTACCAAAACTCATCATTCACTCGTAAAAAAAATTCTATTTATACTATTCATAGAGGGTTCCAAAATAAACGAATTTATAATTCATCTACTAGATCTTTTAAAAAACTACTTTATTTAATCCAGGACATCTCGTGGGATAGTGGTAGGTGATACACCCTTGTCTCCCTTCGGTTGCGGGTTCAAGTCTCGCAGCCTTGCCGGACGCGACGGGTTGTCGTCCAACCTCCGGGTTGTCCTTTTATGGAAATCCAAAATAATCCAAACTAGAACTATCCAAAATACTTCTGTCCAAACTCACAGTCCAACATTTATAAGGAAGGTAAACATAATATAGATCCTTTTTACCCCGTAATAGCATATGAATACCTTCATCATGTATTCTTTTAATACATCGAAACATCCTGAATTACCATATTCCTTATTGATTACATTCATGCTCCCTTATTGCATATAGAAAGTTGGATATACTTCATTAATCCAAAATTGTTTTAAACCCCAACAATGATGGAATATACAAATAATTAATCAGTTCCAGGGTAGTCAAGAATATACAATATAATTTATCCAAAACAATCACATATTATTCCAAAATCACTACCTCAGTATCAGAACTATATTATGATTTATCATTCTCTCAACCATATATTTTCCAAAAATTTATCCTGCTACTGAGTCACTTTTCTTTGTTCCACACCATCTCAAGTCCTTAATGAAATAGTACTGCAGTACAATCCTTATATACTCCATAATTATTATAACAAGTACATTGTTGATACAACACTCAATTGACATAATCAACATAAGAACTCTAATCATTCCTCTTCATCTGTGGTAGTATCATAACTTGATTATTATCCAATAGCATCATTTGCGTCATAGTCTGATGACTGGGACATAGGTTCGCGTAGTGTCCAAACTCCTTGCAAATGAAGAATTGTACATTTGAAACCATTTTCTTACCCTTGCAGTCACGTACTTTGTGCCCTTTTCCTCCACACTTATAACAAACTCCCATTCCTTTCAGGCAAGTTCCAGGGTGTTTTTTTCCACAGTTACCACATATGGGAAAATTCTTCTTTTCCCTCTTCCCTTTATCCATCTTTCTCTCTTCTATCCTTTTCTTATCTTGCTTCCCTTCAAAGCCATAGGACTCAGTAATCTCTTTACTTATCTTATCAATACATGATATTATTTCTTCATATGATGATAATACATGGGAGACTATTTCTCTTATAAATTCTAGCTTAAGACCATGAAAGATATGATCCTTCCTTCTCTTTGGATCATGTGCATTTCCGGAGTTCTCATTCCTTCTACTGGGCGCCATTTCTAAACAATGGCATAAACTAGATCAGTTTATGAATCAAAATACATAATCCCATACTTATAAAACACTTAACATAAATTGAACTATTTATGGATATAATCCATAATCATAAGAATGTTTTCTTTAAGGAAGTATATACTCATAAACCCTTCAAAATTATTTGTAAAGAAAATGAGAGTTATCTTAAGCATATCCCGTGGGAGTGTCGTAACCAAGAGTGCAGCAAGGCCCGTTGTCGTGCACCAGTTCCCGTTCGAGTCTAGCTCAAAGCGGTGTTTTCGGGTTTTACCCCTAGGTACATCTGTTCCAGAGCCGCCTCTACCTGCTCGTATCCAGACATGGATGTATTGCTCGGAAAACTCACAAAATCTCTACAATACCAAAATTCTAGGAAGTTCTTCTATACTAATCCTCAAAGTTCATCTTAGGTCTACGTGCTCTAATCAGAGTTTATCTAAATCTAGCTTCCAAGGTTTGTACTAAACTTCCTCTGATACCAACTGTAACGCCCCGACCCCAGCTGCCCAGAGTCGGTGCATTATTACATAACATTGGCATGATCACAAGAAAGATCAAATCTCGAATGACCGATTGGTTTAGTAGCCTTGGAAACACTAGATATATTCATAAGTTTCACATTACATCATAAAATGAAAAACTACTACAACAACATAATTTTTCCACAGTCCACACTACAATCCCCTCATAATATCCCTGCAGGTCATTCATAACTTACATCTTCACTTCCTGGAAAAAATAAAACCTAGAAAAGGGGTGAGCTCAAATGCCCAGTAAGGATAACAATATAGCGGAAACTTTCATCTATAAGAATAATCATTTAAGGAAATGTATAACTAAAACAAAAGCCTTTTAAACATGAACCTTCAACATGTTATGGGATAAATAAAATGAAATAATGCCATTTACTTATTCACATGGATATTCTACTAATCGAATAATCACATGCAAAAATCAATAACCACTTTCATAATGTTGGAATGCATAATGCCAGACTATCATAACCACATAGCCAAGGCCTCGTGCCAAGACTACAAATAAGATTTTGTCAAGGCCTTGTGCCAAGACACTAGTTTGTCTCATGAGACCTACCGATGCATCGAGGAGCTATAGCGGGCTCCACCCTTCACTTATTAAGTCCAATGCATTCCCATATGAAGAGGTTTAAACATAACATAAACATTCGTATTAAATCTAGCATACGAAATGTCAATAATTTCACCATAAACTATGAATGGTATAAAAATAGCACATCCATAGTCAAATATATCACAAAACCTTCAATAAAATATAGAAGTTTTGTATCATAATAAATCAACTTCAAATAATCTTAAAATCCATCAAAGGATGTTGACGTAGATGAAATCAAAATTCTTTTTAAAGAAATATCTCCTTTTATTTTGAAATCATTTAAGATCCATATAAAATAAAACATTTTCTTTGAAAATATTCTTATAAGCTTGTAAGGAAATCTTTGAAGATTTTATAACGGCGTAAAATAACCGCACCCGCCGTATAAGTTAAAAAAAACATTCTTACCTCAATTCTGTCGAAAAGGTTAAAAAGGACCTTGTTTTGAAAACGACGGAAAGATTCCATTATAAACCTCTTATAAAAAGTCAAACAAGGGTATAAATGACTTTAACCCATATTCTTGTAAATAGTAAAAATGTTTTGAAATACATTTTTAAGAAACATGGATGTGGATGATAAAGATATCCCAGTAGATTATTACGTATAAATAACCTCAGATAATGAAGAGATTGTGAAATAACCCTTACCTTGTACTTTTCCTTTGTTGGGGTCGGTTAACCTCCTGTATAATGGTGAAATAATTGTTATTAAATTATACAAGAATAATATACATTAATATGATATCATATATGATCTTTTAACATTGCTTTATTAATAATATCTTAGTATTATCATCGTTTCAGGTGATAATCGATTCGTTCTTCTTAAATGTTTGGTTACGTAAGACATGTTTGTAATGGATAGATTAAATCTTATTCATAATCATAATGATATTAACATTATTTTTAACCCTAAAATGAGAATAAGACTTGAATGGATACGATGGAGGATGGATCTCACCGCGTTCGTGGAGACGGTAGTCCGTACGTACGTACGAACGCTACTTCCATTTAATTTTTATTTTAAAAGAATTGAATCCAAATGATACATAGGTATATTACTATTCCAGTATAATATAATATTTTATATATGTTACTTAAGTTCATTAACACCATCCTTTATGCGTTCCATGTGTGGTATGAACGAGTCATATCATTTTAAGGGGGCGGTAGTCCGCACTTCCTCAAATGAAATTATCGTATGTATATACAACATGAAAAGAATAATGGTATGAAATAAAATGGAATTACAGAAGCTTATATATAAAATATATATCATTAATATCATATTTAATTACAGTTCCATCATAATGGCCACCATGAGAGGCGGTAAGATGTATTTGAACAATCATCGTTTCGTGAGGCGTTAGTTTGCCATCCACAGAAACATTATGTTCATCATCCATTAGATGGAGTTGTGTGTATGTGTAGTTTGAATCCTTATTATAACAATATCCTAGTATATTGAGGATACTGGTGTTGTTACAAAAGAAAGGAATAAAAAGATTTTGGGGGTTGGAGAAGCAAAATAAATGAAAATAATTTAAGAGAAATCGTTACCTTTAATTTAGGTAACTCACTTTGGTTGGAACCAAAGGACTTCTTGAAATGCTTTCTGCCAAAGGGAAATCTTCAAGGAGGAGGAGAGGGATGTGGGGATCTTAGTTGGGCAGAGTATGGACGAGCCAAGTGTCTTGAGAGGTGTGAGGAATGGGTAGAAGTGGTCTCCTTTTATAAGGGAGAAGAGGGGCTCTTTAGGAAAGAGTGAAAGTATTACTTTATAATATAATTATATTCGGTTTATAATGGTCCAAAAATAATTCAGGTCGAAGATAAGATGACTAATATTCTAAATAACATCAACCAATAATAATTGGACAGGTTTTAGATAATATTTTAATCATTATAATCTTATTTATTTAAATGATTTATTAATGAGGTAAACATTGCATCATTATTGTGTCATTAATAATTTAAATTATTTGATGTCTAAAAATTATAAATAAAATATCATTATGTAAGAAATCTTTTTATCTTTCTAATGAATATTTATAATCGAAAATCCAACATGTATAACTTTATGTAAAAATTGTTCTTCTAAAAGATGTAAGCTTATGCCATTTTTATTTTTATTTTAACTTTATTAATATAAAGTTTTCCTACCACATACAAGTGGATCCAAGGGGTCCCCAAATTGACCCAAGGATGCTCATGGTCGGTTATGTGTCCACCAATAAGGTTATGACACGTTTTAGGGTAATTATGTATTATTAAAATATTATATTTTAACCCTTATTTACCGGATTTACCCTTAACCATGGTAAATAAAATATTTACCACAGTAATTATTCAAAATGTCTAAAAATAAAAGTTACCTATTTACAAAATTTGGACATCCTGATTCCAAATATGGAATCCATTTTTCTAAATTCAAAACACAGAAGTGGCAGAAATTAATTTAAAATTAATTCCCGCTGTCAAAACAAAAAGCGTGTTTTTAAGAGGTAATAACTATCAAAAGATTGACACTTGTTTATGTCCGGTTTAATTGTAAAATTATGTCCAATGACCAACATTATATTAAATGGTAAAAATATATTCTAAATATACTTTAAAACCACTCAAATTCACAATTTGTCACTATTAATTATTTTGATTAAAAAAGTTGTTTTTAATTAAAATTTAGTAATTTTCACTATTCATCAAAATATGAAAGTTATCTGAAAAGTAACAAAATTTCACCTTAGGCTAAATTTGATATTCCGAATCCAAAAATGAAGTCCATTTTAAAATATAAAATATATATAACTTCAAAAAGTAGTTATTACTATTCATAACAGCTAGTTTGATTGGTTGCGGTGTGTTAGAACTCGAAGTTGCGTACAACACACGCTACTGTTTTATTCAAAGGAAAGCGTACCGTGGAAGCTTGGGATGTTTCATTTTAAATTTTTGATGTCCCCATTTAGTCAAAAAGCTTAAAATATTGTATTTAAAAAGGTTTCACTATCAAAAGTTGATAAAAGTGAAATACTGAAAATGAATCTGTTCTTGCATTATGACTAAGAAACTCATAATATGGATTCTAAAATTATAAGGATTATATAAAGTTAAAAATGTAGTTAATTCTATTCATGACCTCTTTTAATATCTTTTTTTTGGTAAGTCGTGGTGCAATTGAACTCGATGTTGCGTGTAGTGCAAGTTATTGAATTATTTTGAAGAAATAACACACTATGAAATCTTGGGGTGTTGCATTTGATTAAGAACCTTTTTAAAGTTTATAGTTCCTTTTATATCACTTATTACTATGTTTTAAACATTATGTAATATTTTCAGATAATAACGTTCTTTTTTCGATATATGGTGCTTGAGTCAAAAATGATTACCTTATATTTTCAAGTTGTCCATGTGGTCAATAGTCCATTATATCTAGAATGAAATTCATTATTTGGATATAATATATATGATATATAACATATGTATCCGGTATATATATATATATATATATTTTATAACAGTACATAACATATTCAGGTAACAAATGAAATGCACCGTTCATGGAGACGGTAAGTCGTACGTACACATGAACGCTACTTTCATTTATAAATATTATTTTAATTGAATTAAAACATAATTATAAATTGGTATATTAAAATTCCAATATAAAATCATATATAATATCATTATATCCTTCCTTTATACATCCCACATATGGCATTAATGAGTCATATAACTCTGAGGGGGTGGTAGTCTGCACTTCCTCAAATGAAATTATTGCATTTACCCATAATGGAAACCAGTAAGGTGTGATATAAATGAAAAATACAAAAGCATAAATAAAACATAAACATAATATATATCATATATAAATATATTTTCATCTTAATGGCCACCATGATAGGTGGTAGAAGATAATTGAATAATCATCGTTTCGTGAGGCGTTAGTTTCCCATCCACATAAACAATGTGTTTTTCAACCATTAGACGGAGGTGTTTACAAGTGATGTTATAATAATTCAGATAACAACATCCTAGTATATTGACGATATTTATGTTGTTATAAATGAAATTAATAAAAAGAGTTTAGGGGTGGGAGAAGTAAAATAAAATAAAAGAAGTTAAGATAAACCGTTACCTTTAATTTCAGTAACTCCATTTTTTTGAACCAAATGGTTTTTTGATGTAATTTATGCATAAGGTAAGGTTTCTAGGTGGAAGAGAGGGATTTAGGGTGCTTAATTGGACAGATTTTGGGCAAGGAAATAGGGTTTAGAGATGTGAGGAATTTTTTAGAAATGGTCTCTCTTTATAAGGGAGAGGAGAGGCTCTTTAGGAAAGTGTGAAAATATTATTTTATTATATAATTATATTCGGTTTCTAAAGGTCCATAAATCATTAAATTATAAGATAAAAAGACTCATTTTTTAAATAATATCATCCAATATGAATTGGAACGGTTTTGGATAATATTTTAACCATTATAATTTTATTTATCTAAATAATTTATTAATTTGGTAAACACTGTATCATCATTGTGTCATAAATAATTTAATTTCTTCAATTTTTAAAATTATTAAAAAAATACCATGATGTAGGAAATAGTTTTATATTTATAATGAATATTTATAGTCAAAATTATTACTTACATGACACCATATATAAATTACTTCACTAATATATATTTGTTTATGTCATTTTTCCCTGTACTTTAAATTAATTAATATAAAGTGTCATTATCATTCATAAGTACCGCTATGTCGTCCCCAAATCAACCCAAGGATGCCCATGGTTTTCCATTACTCATCCAAAAAGGTTGTGATAAGTGTTATGGTAATTTGGAATTATTATAATATTCTTTTTACCTTGAATTACCCTATTTTCCTTTAACTGCGGTAAATAAATGTCAAAAGTTACAATTCAACAAAAATTATTTTAATCTTATTGAACCAAATTTTACATAATAATAACAACCATGTAAGTTTGATTTTAGAAATTTAATTCCCATAAGTGGTAAAATTTCATTTTAATGAAAAAGTCAGTTTTTTTAACTTATACTTTGTGGTTTCAATATTCATCAAAAATTGATGTTTTTCATAAAAATACAAAACATTAAGCCTATGATTTATTTGATATTCATGAATTAAAAAATGATGTCTATTTTACCAAATTCTAAACATATAAGTTTCATTAATTAATTTAAAATAAATTTTCTTTGATAAAACATATAGCGTGTTTTTAAGAAACAATAACTATCAAAAGATTGCCACTTTTTTATGTCCAAAATCAAAGTGAAATTAATTCCAATGACCAAAATTTGATTAAATTGAAAAAATATAATCTATTTAAACTTTAAAACCAATTAATAAGGTAACATAACTACAAATATAAATTATATTAAATTGTACTTTTGAATTAAAATACAATATTTTTCACTATTCATTAAAAAATGAACTTTAACGGAAAAATTACAAAAATTTACACAAAGTAAATTTTGATGTCCCCATTATAATGAAAGATTTTATTTTGTCAAATAGAATGTATTAAAGTGACCAAAACTATATTTAATGAGGGTTATCCATTAAAAGGTGGTAAATCGGCCTCTTAATGCAAATTATGTTTAAAATTAAGGTCATTCAGATTTTAAGGCTCAAATTTTTTTTGGATAATATTAAATACATTTAACAAACATGTATAATCATATTTTAGTTAGTTTTTTTCATTCCCACCAATTCAACAACTAGGAGATAACTTCCATGTAAAATAATAATATTATATTTTTAGTGTGCAGCGTAAGATTTCAAAGAAACCCAGTGTTGCTTATCAGGTACACTATCTAACATAACAACACTTTTAAAGTATAATTAATATTTAATGCACAAATATTAATAAAAAAGGGTATGTATTAATTATTTATTTACCCAGGATTTTATAGTATCAACTCATTCATGTGTTTGCATGTGCATCATGAATTCCCTTCTTCCTCTTATGCAGACACCCGAAATCTCGGGTTCTCTTCCATATATAAGGTCCTTAGGTTTCTTATTATTCAAATAAATCACACAAAACTGAATGGATATGTGAGAAGTGTATGCATGGGTTCTTATTCTTTATGAGACAAGGGAGAAATCCTCGGTTCTGGTACCTTCTCAAAGTATCACAAGGGTAGATGAACTTGTTGTGTACTTGCGGTATACTACTCTCAAAGGCATGGTGAGTGTTCCAAAGAACCTATCACATGCTCATGGTTTATCTTCGCATAGTGGATGAATGTTCTTTTGTGAAAAAAGTAGTTCGTGGTTATTCTCTCCTTGAACCATTAGAGGTACACGACTCTCCTTCCTGAAATAAATGTGTGGGACTCCTTTCCATAAGGGATACACGAGACACCTTCTTTACGTAAGAGATACATGGATATTCTTATTAATGTATTTAGGCTGCATTGAACTCTGCCTTTTGTGAACTAGAGAAATTTTTGTTTTCTCTATTTATTTTGATAAACAGGAACAACATTCTTCGAGAACGGAAATATAAATTTTTTGCCTTAATGCCTCTCTATTTATTGGTGAGAAACATCACATATCTCCACATTCAAATACGTGTAATTTAGTGTCTTGAAATCTCTTGATCTTCATGTTTTAATATTTCAAATGTGGGATAGATATATGGCACAAGTCACAGGTGTTTCCATTTCAAACATGATCCTTCATTTTTTCTCAAATATAATATCATGTGCATGTGAAGAGGAACACATGTATTTTGTTTTAAAATACTCTATTGAATATAAAACTTCTAGTGCGGCCTCAACAACATTTTTTTCCACGCACATCTCTAAATTTCTTTACTTCAATGTTGCATGCATGCATGTATATGGAATTGCAGGCATGGGCTTTGTTATGCTCAGATGATCTATATGAGATTGGAATGAGCTCAAATGGTAGATAATGTGATGAAATAGGTATTTGGGATCATCACTAGTTCGCTGGTGGCACAGTTGCTTACTGAGACGTCCATAGGTTGAAGGAAAGCTATATGGATGATATATAACGGTCCCGGTTTAATCATGCATTGCATGGGATTGGTGGAATTCCTCGATTAAATAATCAGATGGCATGCTGATTGAATGGTTGAGCGAGGCCCGATATTCGTTGAGCAGCTAGGATTAGTTCCAAATTTTTAAAATTTCGTCCCACATCGAAATGGAGACACATGATTCTCTTTGTTTTACTATCATGTCACGGAATCCTTCTATAAAAATTTCCCTCCTTCCCCCACAGTACCTCCCCATATCCTATTCACCATATATGTGTACTTATATGACCACTCTCTACTCCTTGGGCATGCCCCAAGCACCCACCAAGAATAATAGCCACATAGGTTGATCACCGTACGTGCTCCATCGGGCTTATACACGGCCCACACACATAACTACTGTGGGAATAATAGGTAGGCCTCTCATTGGAACAGTTGACCTAGTGTCCCATATATGCCTGAGGTTGAGGCTGGCCAGTTGCCTTGCCTGGTTGGCCCATCATTTTTATGTAATCCATGTAAGAACTTTGTTGACAAACAAATGTGTAATGCATGAAAACCATATTAATTCATGCATATTCATTTCATCAAAATCCATTCTCTTGCACTTATCATCGATATTTCTCTTCTTCATTTATTTTTGGAACATGAATCCCAAAACACATTACTCATCTTTCATCATTAAACTATAGATGAAACTCTTCTTCAACTCCTCAGTAATTAAAACACAATGGATGGAAACATTGTATTAAACAATGTTATGTCCATAAAAACGTCTTGGAATTTAATGATTATCTCAATCAATCCTTGAATTTGATTCACAATCGTCATCCAATTAAAATTATTTGGATGGATATTCTACATTCATCATCAAATAAAGTATTTCATGGACTTCTTCATGTGTTTTTTCAATTTATCTATTTGATAAAAGTCATGTAACCGAAGTCCAGTTATTTATTCATCGGAATTAATATTGAGAATGTCCAAGCATGAAATCCAATTGCAAGTAGTGATTCTACAAATATCATTGGAATTTTCTTTGGAAGAACATCCCCTCTTCAATCATCACCACCACCTATTTTCCATGAACATAATGACACAAGACACTTTACTCCATGTTCAAACAAATGAAACAAAATCCTCAATAGTTTGAGTATCAGTACCATTATGTAACCATTTTTTTAAAAACACACTGTGATAACATTTTGTGTTTTTTCATCAGCCACCAAAATTATTCTATTTAAGAGTGTCAAATATGATTCTTTATAAATAGGTGTAGGACCAACAGTTGTATAATATATTACATCTGGGGTGAGTGATAACCAATAGTACATAATCATATTTCTCTAAATTTTTTATTTAATTCCATCAAAAGTAATGACACCTCAAATATTCTCCAAATTTGTTTTCTCCATTCTCTACAACATTTTTGATTTTTAAGACGTAAGATTTGTTTACATGGACACTACTTTTGATTCTATATACTGGATTTCCCACTATGGGGTGGGGAGGATGGTGAATCAATATACATATTTTTATAAAATAATTTTTTGAAATAAAACTCTTTGACTTATTATGGTCTTTATCAAATCAATTAAATATCCAATTCATACCTAATGTATAGTAGAATATAATGATATCACAATGTCCTTGTTTTACAAGGTTTGACCAAAATAGTATATTCCCTAATAGGAATTATTTATTCCCCCATCATGGAATCTTCCGCAATTAAAAAATGAAACGAAACCACAATCCATCATAGTGAAACTAACATAGAGTCCCACAGCGTTCATGCACTTAATATATAGAAGCATGTTTAGGGTTTTCCAGAACCTCAGAAAAATAATATTAATCTCGAAACATCCTTATAAAATACTTTGGTTTAATATACCAATTGAATAAAATAGAATTTACTATCCAAATAAGATGGATCAATAAGACTAATCGGGTATACCATCATGTATTTACATCAAGGTCTTTCAAACCACAAAAAATGATTTCATGGATTTCCTTTCCTACAGATGCATTGAGTCTCCACTAAATTTTCTTTACATGATAACAAAAAATGTCATCTTCCACATGGATGTCTTCCATCTTTGATCTCTACTTCTTCTCTTCAATACAAGGATGTTTAAATATTCTCAATTATTCATAAATGTCACTTTATAAATTTTTAATAACTCTCAATTATCCATCACATATAATTATAAAATTCTTATAAATATATATTCTGAAAATAATATCTTGAAGATTATATGGATATATAATAGAATTTTGGAAACCCCATGTTCAAGAATAGTATCAAAAATATCAATTTTAAATCAATCAATTAAATTATGTTTTTTAATCATTAAAAATCATTTAAATTCATAACATAACGTCTGTTATTAAATTTCATTAAGAATCATGTTGTCTCCTTCTATATCATATTATAAATAATATCAAAAAATTTAATTCCAATGAAATTTGAATCATTTATTTCTTCTAAAATATTTTTCTCAAATGCTACCATGCTAGGATGTGGTGTGGAATTTATATCTTATAGTATAGAACAAATCACCACACATTTGTTTGGATTATGATCAGTATATTGATCATAATATTGTGAATCCATTATGTATACTATTACTAAATCATAAAATATATTTCTATTTACTCATAATATATTATTATGGAATAATTTAATATTCAAACCTACTAATGAATATTTGATATTTAGAAAAAGTATATTCCATGCTAGAAAATGAAAAAAAATTAAAAATATAAACTATAATATTGGGACTATGGAAAATTTTGACACACACAAATAACAAAAGGGTTATTCAATATTTTAATTTATGATAAAATTTATTATAAGTAAATGAAATTACATATAAATATAAAATCATTTTATCTGATGACGAAATCAAATTTATCTAGAAAATTTGGTATGTCTAAATTAAATTAATTCCACATTAGTCAGAATATGTAGAATACACGATAAATAACTTTCCAATTTTCTATAAACCAAAAAACCAAAATAAAAATTAAAAAGTAACTTAAAATCAATCAAGAACAACTAATATAATATTCCAACCAATTATTATTATCTCGTGACATTACCCATGACTTATTCTCATCTTATTGAAACTCAAAATAAGAATCTAATATGTCCTAGTTAGATTTTCATGTAATCTAAGAAACTAAACATAATTTTGACGATTTATTGAATGTTCATGCCTCATTTATTCTTATAAATTAATTTTAAAATTTTAACATTTTTAATTCTCTTAATGTACCATCAAGACATGTTTTAGATATCATTGTATCCACCGTAACATTCCATTGATTTGTCGAACATAAATAATAGTTAACACAAGAAAAATTCTTATTTTTATTGAATATACACATTATGTTCTTTATTATTGTTTTTTCAATCTAGTGATTCAAATCGCAAACTTTAGAAAATATGATGATTGTGAAATTTTTATCTCAACAAGATTAAACATTTCTACTTGAAACCCTATTGATAAATTAAATTCCTCATTTGGCCACATTATTTGCACTATAATTTATGGATTTCTTATTTATAAAAAGTAAATTTTGACATAAAAAATATATAATATCCAAATTTTATAAAGACATTAAAAAAATATTTAATACGAATGAACAAATAATTGAAATTTTTATTTAGTATCTATTAATGATATATAAATATGGAAATTTTATATTTATTCATCTAGGAAAATATTTAATTTGCATGTTATAAAACTTATCATTTATAAAATATTTAAAAACTATATGTAATTTTAGAAAAAATATTAAATTTTCTCTCATTTTTTTGTTTGTATCATATTTTACTATATACATGAGTTCATATCGATTAAAATTTTCAAGGATCGTGATATGAACTATTGGAAAAAGCCAAATAACTCAAACAATGTATATAGTATTTCATAAATATGTTTTTTCAAGAAGAACTCTTGCATACTTATTAAATATTTTTTTATAAGTTTGTTTTTTATATGTAAATAAATTTTTCCATCAAAGTAAAAAAACCATACATATGGAAAAATTTATAATTTATAGACTACATCCATAATGATTGTCTTAGGATTGAACCTAAACTTATCAAATTGGGGAATTATAGGTGAACCCAATGCACTTTGTTAGTTTTTCTAGTGATCATTGACTAAGGAAATGATTTTATATACTTATGTGTGTTCCAAAAAACCCTATTTTTTACAATCATAAGTTCTCATGTATCTTGGTTGATTATTTATGATTCCATGCTATTAGGAATTATGTCTTTTCATTTGAAAAATACTTATTACATGATTAATGAACAATGATATTTTACTGATTGGACATGACATTGATATGTTATGATCATATTATTATATTATAATGCATATCTTCTCCATCCTTATGAACATTTATTAAAATATACAATAGTTACTCTTAATATGAAAGTAATATCACCCTTTCTTATGTTTATACTCATCTGGTTATTAATATGTTTTTTATGTATGCTATAATCAAGAAGCGAGCTATATTAGATTAACATAGTGGGATATATTGAAGATCATTCCTCAAATAAGATCATTAGGTATCAAGTATCCATTGAAAAGTCAATAATAATCATACAAAAGGAATTGTTTTGATTAATATTAAATATTCATATAAAATGTCTTGAAATTTATGTATACAAATATCGGGTAACCATAGTTTGTATCAATTTTGAGATTTTTAATTTTCAGAGATTAAGATTTCAGTAATTTGGTGAAAAACCTAATCATAAGTCTAAATAAGGGATAATACCTCAACGCTCAGGTAATGTATAAACTCTATAGTCTCTTGGAAATGAAATTCTTATTTAGTAACTAGAAATTATATTTGATGTTGTAATAGATGTACTTAGTGATAAAAAACCAGAAAAAAGTTGGTTGAGTATCAAATCATTCTTTAATCAACAAACGATGATAGAGAATAAGAACATAAATCAAATATACCATCTCAGGGGATATGACTTGGATAATTCATATTCTATTTATCAACCATAATGTTTAATGTCAGCATAGAATCTATGGAAATAATTTATTTTGTGTTGTTATATGTGTTGAACTTTAACTATCATGTGTTAACATAATGAGTTATCATTTATGATATCAACATAATGACTTTAAAAGTCATATGGATTTTTAATAAAACTATTCATTGTTAATAATTAAACTATGTTTATAGTTTTATTCAATGTATAGAACCAGGAGGGAAATTTTGAATAACATTGGTGTTGACCTATGAAATTACCATCCTCATGAGTTACCAAATGAAATATTAGTATAGATGTTAATTCATGTATCTATGCTCACCCAAATATCTCATGATATAATTGGTTAAATGAATAATAATGATCCTATAAATAGATAAAGGAAGAAATAAATCAATATTTTATCATTTGTTCAGTAAAGTATACTTTAATGGATTAGTTTCTCTAATCCACTTCTGAAATAGAAATAGAACAATTAGATAGAAAATATATTATATGTTCACAATTTCTCATACCAAGGGAATTTTATTTTGTCTATTTTTTATTTTAAAGGATAAAATTTTCTATAGTGTAATCGTATCAAGAATATAAAGAATGGTGTGTATGTTGACTCCATGACATGGGAACAGTTTTGAATGGTATTTTTCAGTAAATATTTTTTTATGAGCTATTCAAATGAAAAAGATAATGGAATTTATGGAACTGATATAAAAGGAAGAGTAAACTACTAATACTTATGAGGAAAATATTATAATACATTCATGGTATGATTTTATTCTTATAAATAACCAAAAAGTAAATTTCAATCAGTAAATTTGTGGTTTATCTCCAAGGAAATGATTAGAATTAGATATACGAGTTCTTTATAGCTATAAAAAAATTCCTCAATGTAGTGTCAATCAAGAAATAGTGATTGTTGTCTCTTAGTATTTTTTGGTTTAGAGTGTATGAATGGAATGATGTAATTTTATGGAAATTATAATTATAAAACCCAAGGGGGAATGACAATTAATCTTATTTCATGCACGATGTTTTGATGTAAGATTACAGAAAATTTTATTATGAGTTATAGTAAATCATTTATGTGTAAAATGATGGCCATTGAGAAAATGAATCCTAAAGTGGTATAAGGTTTGCAGTAAATGAAATAAGTGGGAAGATAAATTAGCTATATTTTCCAGGCACACACCAACTAATTAATTAAAGGGAGTATAAATATTGCAAAAATCAGTGACAAAATACATACGTTAATGATGGAAATCGTCATTTGAATGCTCTTAAACCATATAACAAAATAAAATACTTTATGATTAAAACATGAGAATGTGTTCTAGTTAAAATAGTGGTTAATGTTTAAATTACCATACACTCTATAACATTATATATTTTATTTGATTATCGATCTAACCAATCATTCACATATGAGAAAAATTCTTTGTGTATCACATCAGTACATAAATGATTAGATGTAGAGATGTTTTCAATAATTACTAATGTAATTATGATCACATAAAAAATCTATAGATCCATTATAATATAATAGTTTTGGAATTTTCTTCCTATAAATCATATGATACCCTCTCTAGTGGAATTTGATTTTGTTTTAGGAATAAATAATTTATCCTTAAATAGATCTGAAATATTTTTTTGAGAGAAAGTCATATTTGATATTCTGAATCAACATATGATCATATTTATGCCCAAATATAAATATGAACATAGAATGTAAACTACTTCTCTTGTGTGGGTTATTTTTCCTAATAATGGGGGATACATATCTCTAATGGTTAATGAGAAACTAGAAATTTATGATTTTACTATTATTTGGGAAATTAAATTTTGTTTTTATAATATTTTTATTATCAAATCATAAATAATGATGTTTATTTTTCAGTAATACTAATACATATCGGTACACCTATTTTATAGGATCCATACTAAAAGGCCTCTATTCAATTGATTTAATTGAAGAAAAAATTCCTAGAGAGTAATAATAAGGTATTGTTATGCCTTACTGTGATACTATAGGGTTAACATATAATTTTTTTAAAGATAAATATTGAATAATTAATATTTTATATAATTATTTGTAATTTAACAGGTTCAATATTAATAAAAATTATCATCTACAAAAAATTAATGTTTTTTTCGATAACTTTATATATCCCAATACATTTCAATGATTGAACTTCATTATGGAAGACATTAATTGAGTGGTCAAAATGATGATATACCCAATAAATACATTTATATATTGTATAGTCAATATTAATTTATAGGGATTCCATTTATACTTATCATTTACCTTAATATATTTAGGTATTTAATGAATAATGTCTTTAGATATTACATAGACTTGTTTGTGTTAGATTTCATAGATGATTTTATTATATATTACATGATCAAGGAAGATAACAAAGACTATTTAAGGATTGTTTTGAAGTCCCAAAAAATGTATAAATTACATTTCAAATTTCTAATGTTTTAATTTTGGATGTTAAAATTTTCATTACTTGGTTATATAATATCTAGAGATGGTATATCCATGATTCCTTTAATGAATGAATTTATTGAGAAATAGCCTGGTCCTACCCCGGTGACTGAGATACAATTTTTTATTGGGTTCTTTAGATACAATCATTATTGGATTTGAATTTTTTCATGGTTATCTAATTTCATATTATATTTGACATGGATGGGAACTATGCTCTTTTAGATAGATAAATGTGAAGAATGAATCAAGGATATGAAAAGACGGTTTATCAATGTAACTCTACTCACACTACCATAAATTGGGGAAGTGTTTTGTAATCTATAATGATTATTGGAAGAATTTAATGAGACTTATCTTCAACAATATTGATATTGTGGTAGCTTATTCCTCATACTAATTAATGTTCATCCATATAATTACCAGACTCATGATTTGAAAATGGAATCAATATTTTTTTCATTAAACATTTTGGGGAATTAATGTATTGGTGAATGATGTGATATATACTGATCAGAAATGGGTAAAGAAAATATACATGTAGAAAAGGATGAATAAACACCAAAGTATATTGTTTTATTTGATTAATTATTATGATTACTAAACACATCACCTCCCCTAGAAGGTGAAGAGGGTGCCTAATGCTATGAGTTAGAAAGACCATGACAGTTTATCCATTATAAGGATTTAAAGAGATCGAATACATATGTATTTGTATAATCTAGATATTTAAATCATGAAAAAAGGGTGTAGATCATATCTTTTCCACATAAAGTTTCTACCAAGCCTGAATGTGAAAAAATTAGAGGAACATAAGGATAATGTAGAACTATAAAATGATATGATAAATATTTCCAAATTCATCCAACCTTACTATACAATTATTTGTTAAATAAATTGGGAATGCGTCCCATTAGAACCAAATTTGAAGGAGTTCATAGATGAATATAGAAATTCATAATTCTTTATGTATCTTGAATTTTTTATGAAAAATAGTGATCTAAAAGAGTATTTCTTGTGGGACAACACGAAAATAAAAATTTAGAGTATAAATCCTGATTATTGGAATGTTCGAAATATATGGTGAGAGATATAATATTATATTGACGTTACAACCATTACATATTATGAAATGGAAATTGGAGAAATCAAAATGGAATTTATCTTCAGAATACCCAAATTATGAAAAGATAGTGATTTTATATTTTTTTAGTTGATCATATTAAAAAAATTCAGCCTTTTTCATTACAATTAGAGAATATTTTTTCTTATTAAATTTTCCATGGTATACATTAAGGAAGAGGTATGGTTCCATTGAGTACTAAATTCTACAATATTTTATCAATATCCAATGTTTACCAAACATATTTTGAGAAGACATTAATATGGTTGGAATAAATAGTAGATATATTTAACATGATATCATAATTAAAAATATAGTTAATTTGATATGGCCATTAGAATACTATAATATATATTGAGAGAAATTTTGATATATTTAAAATTTAGTTGGTATCACTACATAATCTCATCAATTATTATTAAAAAATATTTCAATCATGAATTCAGATGGCTTATTATGAGTCCCTGTGTGAAAGGAATTTCTGAACTCCAATATTCAAGTATAAATATAGAGAACAAAAGTTATTGGGACATGAGAAATTTGAGGATATGGTAGTGAAGTTTAGATTAATTTAGAATTATATCGTGGTATCTCATACTAAAATAACAATTGATGAAAACCATCAGTTGGATCCTGATTTTGAAGTTACTGAAAATGTATTACTATGATTACCTTCTACAAATGAGGTTCTGAAATTTTAAAAGATGTGAAATATTATCCATAAATATACTAGTCACATAGAAATTATTGATCAATTCAGGATGGTTTTCTATCACATGGACGTTGCACACAATAGAGACCTGAATGTTTCATAAATGACTATTACATCACAGTTATTATAAAAAACTTAATTGAGATAAAATATAGGTTCTAAAGGGTTACTGTCTTGGGAAATTATGATCATGAACACATTTTACCTAACAAAATGTTAACATTAATTAAAATTTTCTTCGTTACACTTTATATTATCTCATGATCTTCACAGTACATTTAGTCACCTAAGCATATAATCAAATACAAGGGTGAGCTAAAATAAATATAAGGTCATAAAAAGAGACATGAATCAATATTAAATTGGTGATAATAACAAAAAAAAATATATTAGGAGTAATATCATCATTAGAATAATGAAGGTAAAATTTTATATCAAAATGGATTGTGGAAGATGAATAATAATGAAACATCATCAAATAATGGTCAAATAAAAATCAAAGTTGTCGAGAAATATCGCATCATGTTCACAGATAACAGATGTTCACAAATAAAAAGATCATAAATGTTATTAAATGTAGAATCTTTTTCACACATAATGCATATTATATAATTATAAAAATCACATTACCTAAATAATTATAACGTTACATAATTTTTTTCCAACCTTCCACATTATAAAATAAAATCCACATGGAAGGATTACTGTCATAGTCATGAAATAAACCATAGATAAATGGATTTCATAAAATATTTCACATATAATGATTCATGAAATTAACCAATGGTTCCCCATATTAATATGGAAGATCATAATTTAGAAAAAAAATATTTTATACTTTAAATGAGAAAAAACTAATATGTATTTAAGATATGATTTTAAAATCTAAGCCTTTTGAAAATTAATTTTAAGTGGCTTAGAAATCATTTTATAAGGGAAGTAACAAGAATATACAAGACAAAAAACTGAAAGAATATAGAAATGACCTATTTTGGGTATTAAGGGAACATTTACATTGAAATAAATGTGTAATTAGAAGTATCCAAAAAAATGTGTTTGAGTTTTAGAATCCCCTTAAACCATATATTATTTCATTAATTTTCCATATTCGGAATAAGAAACATAGGTGTAGCAAAAAAATGAAAATAAATGTGTATTTTAGTTTTTTATATCAATATTTTTACATCTAAAAAATTGTTCTGTATTTATTAATTTCCATTTTTGATGTTGATATGTTCTTATATCATCTTTCATTACAAATATCTAATATTGATTCGAATTATCTATTTTTGTTCAATGTCATCATTACATTTGTATAAATAATTCAATAATAACAAAAAAATATTAATATATATATATATCATAGATAACTTATTATAATACCCCATAATATTGGTGATAATGAAAAAATTCACAAAATCCTCATTCATGGTTAACCAAATATTAATGAGACATTGTCAGATGATGAGGTACACGATTCATAATATTTGATTATTTTAATACATATTTTTATAGAATGTTAAAAATCTAAAGATCAGGTTAACATTACTTATTCATGGATTAAGAAGGTATAAATTATGAAAGGGATGGTCGATATGAAATTTTAAATGGAAAAAAATGATATGATGAAAGGACATTACCTTTTTAATGATGTGGTTTCATTTCAAAGACCTTTAAATTCATGAAATTTTAGAGTTTCATTACTCAAAAACATACCAAAGTATTCTATTGGTCTTATGAGAGATTGATTTGGTAGATATTTTTATTTGGTATGTGAGGGATAAGTGGGATTTCAAGGAGAGGGAATGAGTTATTAGTAAATTAGGAGAGGTTTATATTTATAAAAAAAATATATAAAATACTATATCAGAGGTAAACCTTTTAATTGAGATACATTTGAAATATTTAAATAGATATAAAAATAGTAGAATGTATTTATAGCTTTAAAGCCCTTCATAATTCTAATTCACTAGTTTTTTGAAAAGGAATGTGTAAAAATGAGAAAATATTTTAATGAAATACTTTCTACTTTAGACATTAGAAATTCATTTTTAGTCTTAAAAATTATTTTTATTTTATATTAATGAATAATTTCTTGAAATAAATATTTTTTGGTTAAACAAAAAGTTCTTAAAATTACTATCTCATCATTATATCATAATTATTTTAATTTAAGGGACATCAGTAATAGAAATTTCTATATTTTTACTATTCACCTAAAACATTATATATATCAAAAAAATATAAAAATATGAACCTTGTACAATATCGAAATGGTTATTTAAAAAATTATATTAGTTTTATAACAAAAATTCAATCATTGGTAATTTTAATTTTTCGAATAAAAATATATTATTTGTAAGAAATACATTTAAATACATTTTATTTAAAAATGTGCTTATATATTGTTGGATTTTTTAATATTGATACTTATTTTTTGTATTATAATATTTTTATTTTCTTTAATTAATCGTTATACATATAATTTTAATTATATTTTAGTATACTCAGTTGAAATTACTATTGTTATGTCACATTACTATTCTAATAAAAACATTACTATTCTAATGGATATATTAGCACATATTAATTCATCATTATTTATTCATTCTATATTCAATAAATTTTCTCTCATGTTTTTATATTTTAATATTCTTGAAAATTTATTTGTATAATAATAATTTATTTCTATTAAATAGTATGGTTCATTGGAGGGATGATTCTTGCTGATCGGGGTGATCCAAATTTTCCCCAATATGGTTTCTATATTTTCTATTATTTCCTCATATATATATATTCCATTTTAATGGATTTTTTAATTAAAATGTTTAATAATTTTCCTAAATTAAATAATTTTATGTTGGTTTCTCTTTGTTATATATGTTTAGAATACTTATATTATATAACACACCTTTATTTGAAGAAACATATTTTATTTTTAAACTTTGGGTTGTTATTAACATAATACCTTTTAAGATCAGGATGTGTTCAATGTTTATATCCAATAGAAGGACATACATGAAGATTCAAATGTACATAAACCAGTTGTATTACAATAGGAGGATGATCGGTTTTTTCCAGAAAAACTATTGGAGAATATTTATCAAATAGATAAAGTGTTTTGGAAGATGACCACTACCATGGTCACCTCTTCATCATAAAACCAAAAATTAGAAGACATTACATGAGAAATAAATGATGTTATTCTGACCCATGATTTTCAGATATTTTTTTTAAATTTGATTAGATGAATATTGAATACAATATAAAACACATTTATGATGATAAAAATAATTTAAATTATTTGCATAATAGGGACACATTCTATTAATTTTGGGAAATATATTCAGCATTTCCCATAAATTTATTCCACTTTATTACTTCTCACCAACCAACATTCATAAAAACTGTCTTCATTACATTTGGAAGGAAACATGAGAATCGGTGAGCCCAGATGCTCAACAAGTGTAAACAAGGGATATACTGAAGCAGCAACATGGACATAAGGGTATGATAACAAGAGTATTAAATATAAAAATGATAAATTGTATTTAAATTATAATAAAATTTATTCATTAAATAAATATCATAAGTTCATAAGAAATAAATAACAATTAATTCAACAAATATGATATTTGAGAGAATAACAATGCCATAACACATGGATTTGTGAAAAAAACAAGCATAATGAATTATTTTCATGGTATTCAATTTTCATTTCCAATGAAATAATTGAGGAATGTATTCACTCCCAAAACCATCTTATTAGTCAAGGTTCACTCCCAAGTCAATTATAAAATTAATAAGTCTTTGCTGAACCATGTTCATTCCCAGTTCTAGTATAATCAGTCTCTTGGGATATAAATGCATACCTAATACATTGTATGATGATATAGGTCACAAAATAATCATAAATATAATCATAATTATTTGTCCCAAAATATTATAAAACATTCATTAGTATACAATCCATGAAATTATATGAGTGTTATAAATAGTTTTTCTTATAGTATCTTGTTGGAAAAATTGAGGTTTCATAATCATTTCATCATTTTATCACCTCATAACCCATAGAAAAAAGAAGCGAGTTTTATAATAATTTTAAAAAAATACATATCTAGGAATAGAAATGGATTTTGCACAAATATTTTCATCATAAATCATTTAGAAATGAATGTGAATGGTAACCATGGTCCATATCCCTAGTAAAACATATATTACATCAAAGGATGTCATCTTAAATTTGGAGTGATTTTTAAAGATAAATTACATGGAGTATTTATTGAGAATGATAATTTTTATTTAAAAATATCTCATTGAAACTAAAAATTCATAATATATTTTTGGAAACCATTTCTTTGAAAGTAATCATTAAATCCTATATAGGAATCATAAAAAATCATCTAAATCATTTATTGGGTAAAATATCTTTTATAATTTGTAAAAAAACAGTTCTAAAAATAAAAGGAATTTGAAAATCATTTTAATTGATAATAAAGATTGAAAATTATAAATTAATGTTCAAATAAAATAATTTTAATTGAAATTGGAAATTTTGGCCACATAATATATGTAAAAAAATGATCTCTTTGACATTTTTAGTGAAGGATAAAAATAATTTTTTTGGAAAAGGAAATAAAAAATAAATTAAAAATGATACACATTAAGAAATTGTTATTAATTTCATGTTTAATTCATTTTAATAATTTAAATAATTTGTTTGAAATTATTTTTAAAAAATATTATTTTCTAATAAAAGTGATTTCTGACAGAAGCAGTGTATAATGTCAGCTTTTCTTAAAAACAATTCTCAGTTATTTTATGTATTATAGAATAGAAACACAATACGATAACATGGATATTACATGAATAACAAAATGAATACTAATATAAATTATTTTCTTGAGTAATATATCAAAATATTTTATCCTCAGAAACATGATCATAAAAAATCTCGATAATCGATGTGATAGTAACAGAAAATATTTTCCACTTTGGTAAATTTAAATTATAAAATACATAAAATAATAAAGAAAATCTAAATTAAAAATATCATGACAATTAATAAATACATGATACTAAATTTTAAAGGGGGATCATATACCATTCATAATAGATGATAGGTTAAAAAAATAACATTCATCTCAATGAATAAAAATTGAGACAAAAATACAATACCGATTTGGAATCTACTGAACTGTAAACCCCATAAAAGATAAAAAACCAAATGGATTTGAAAATATAAATAATAATTCTGGTCATAATCATAAAGTAAATTTTTTTGAGGAATAGAGACCACATAAACTAAATATGTGTTGAATATATCATGTCTCACAGAAAAGAATAGTGATACATAAATATCATAACTCTTTAGTAATATTTTTAATCATAAGTGTCCATAAATAATAACATATATTTAAACATTAAATATAAATAAAATGATTATATTAATGATATTAAATGTTAATTAATTAGCATATAAACCTCATGAAAGATTCATGTGGTGATATTTCTCATGACTCCCAGAAATATATGAGAGACTTAAAATCCCTTACCAACCTCCTCGACATCCATAAAACAAATTCAATCCTCTAGTTTAATATATACCATTTTTTATAAATAAAATAAATAAAAAATTGTATTTATCATAACATATATTTTTTCATTATGATAATTTATTACCCATTTATTAACAATTCCATGTTAAAGTCACATTTCTTACAATAACTACATGGTGTTTCATGTATGTTTTTTTTGTCAAATTGTTATAACCATTAACTAGTCATGGTTCCATAATATAAAAAATATTCATCAAGAAATAATTAAAATATTTATACATCTATTATACATCTATTAAAAATCATAATTGATGGTTTTGAGAAATTAAGTATCTGACAATTATAGAGATTGTAGGTCGTACGTACACATTTATAAGATTTAAATTTCCCAATGATAATTATGGAATGGAGGTAAGTAATTTGGTATCATTATATAATTATAATAATATAATAGATATCCTGTTATTTCATTAAATATGATTATACATATCATCCATGTAATGTGGTGCTGAAAAAATATAGTCACATCAACTCGTGAATGTGGTAGTCCACACATACAAGAATGAAATTATCATATTTCAGTTTGTGAAATGGTTAAAAAGCTTATATATTAAGTTTTAACAATGAAATATTTTTGATTAATATTAATATAATTTCATTTTTACCAAATATTTCAATTAAATGTATCCATATTATGTTCCATTTAATGTATTACTAAAAATGATTCACATTACTTTGTGAGGTTATAGTCTTCCATAAGCACGAGAGAAGTTATCTTGTCTCCTATAAAAAGTAATGTAAAATGGGTAAGTATTGAATAATGACTAAAATTTTAAATTTATGTTATAAATACCATATATATAAATATATTTATATTAATCATCATTCCAACTCTTGAGTGGTGGTAATTGAAAAACAATGACACTGATTTGTGAGGTGATAATCTTCCATAAAATGAATCATGATTTCAAAACCCATTTAACAGATGTGGTGCTAGTTATGTTTTGAACATAAAATATTAAAAAAATATGTATTTTCAATAATATTATGTTATTATATCATCCATGTTTAACAATAATTTACTATGGTGGAGGAAGAAATAAAATTAAAATGGTTGTTGAAGAACGATACCTATTATTTTGGTACCATCCCTTCGTTTATCGAAAAACCCTTCATATGATGGATTTATACCAAAAATAAAGATTATATAATAAGATTATGGATGTTTTATAGTTATTTTTTATGTTCTATCTCAATAAGAAAAATATTTTATGGTGTTTTTGGGAGGGGATATGGGGTGTAATTTTATATGTGATGTGAGTGGAAAACGTATAATTCTTTGAAAATAAAAAAGGTTACATAAATGTTTTTTAAATGACACAAGTGTCCAAAACTGATTATTATAGAGAATAATACATCATGTGGTCGAAATATTCCCAAAAAAATATATTTTAGAAAAACTATTGGATCAGTTTAACATATATATTTATTTTTACCCACAACAAACTCATTTTTATCCTTAACTACCATAATTAATTTCTTTTTGTTTTACAATTAATTTTTGTATAAAATTATGTTCATAATATTTGATTTAATAATTTATTCTTAGTCCAAATACAGAATTATTTTTTAATAAATACATTCACATATGTGGATAATTATAATTTAAAAATATTCTCATCGACGTGACAAATAACTGGGTTTTTTCCAAGAGAAAATTGTTCATATGTTTTAAAAAAATTATCCAAACATTCGAATTAAAATGTTTCCGATTAACTAAATTAGATTATATATATATATATATATATTATTCAACGAAATGTAATTTTAGTAAATTTTAAATATAATTTAACGTTATAAATAATTTTCCTGAAATGATAGCCTTCAATTAAATTTTAGTATTTTTTACTATTCATAAAAAATTTATATTTTTATAATATTCTCAAAAATTACACTAATATAATTTTGAAATGATGATTTAAAAAATAATTTATTTTTTACAAAAAAAATCTAAATGTTTCTAGAAATAATTTTAAAATAAGTGTGAAAAATTACATAAAAACACTTTTTAGAAGAAAATTTTGTTTTAGGCATAAGATTATATTTATTAAGAATTGTTGTGTAGGAAAAAAAATATTCAATTATAAGTAGTTTTTTTAATATAAAAAATATAAATTTCATTAAAATCCTTAAAAAGGGATATTTTATTAATTTATTATGTTATAACATTTTTTTGTGCATAAAAACAGTTTTTCAGAAAAAGGTTTCCATTATTTTCAAATATTATTTATTTTATTTATAATTAATTGGTCCCTAAAAATCATTATATATTAATATTTAATGATATATTTCCATAGTTTACATTATCATATTCATTACTACCATTCAAATGACTTTGTATTAACTATCACAATATTATTTTAATTGGAATTGACATTATGTTTAAACTCATGTTGTGTGATAGACAATATAAACTTAGTTTTTAATGTAACACAATTAAAAATTGGTGGTGATTGTATCACAAAAAATTGAAAAGATTAAATTCATTTTAAATTAAATTATTTTACAAAATATCATGGTGTTACATTCTACACTATTAAAAATGAATTTCTCTCTCAAAATTCAACTCTTTGGTACAACAAACTAAGGATAATACTACTTCATTACACCCAAGGGTTACCACATAGATTCCCTAAGCATCTGATTCTACCAAAAAACATTGACAAGGTAAGTGTTCGAATTTCATATAAAATTATCTTTTTTATATAAAATCACTACCTGTTTTTTTATAATGAATATCCTGCTATATTGACCAGGTCTTTTAGATATTAAATATGAAAGATCAAATACACACTTTCTTAAGAGAGATACATGAAACCCGTCATGAAATCTATTGAAGTTCATTGAAAGAGACATTGGATATGATGCCATCATGATACAATCACTATTTTCAATGGGACTAATATACCATTATCTTATATTTCATTTGTATCATATGAAATAATTTGTCATTTTTTTTAACATCTATCAGTTTTCACATCATATCTTACAATAAGAAATGAAGATCATTTTTATGCAATATGTACTAATAAATCACCATATCCAGTGAAAATTGATATGTAATTCCTCCAATCTCAGGTTAAATTTATTTTACAATGGTTATCCTATATGAATACATCATCATAAGGTAAGGTAATATATTTACATCTAAAACATAATCCAAATTTCAACACAATCATTTTCATAAATGGATAACCCTTTAACCCTTCTCAATTTCAAAATTTATAAAAAAGGTCACAATATTTCAAAAAAAACTTAACATTAATCCCCCATATATTATAAATTTACTCTTAATTTCCACATCCCTAACATGTGAACACATTCATTTATTAATTTATTTCCATTGAATGTTTTTGAAGAAGTACATGGTTCTTAATTCTTGAGATTAAAAACATAATATTGCATATATTAAAAAAATAAAAAAATATAAACTCCTTCCATTATAGTATAAACTACCTCATCAACCAATAATTAATTAGTTCCAAGATAATATGTATTATCCAATTTAATTATTCATAACCAACATCTCTTTATACAAATATCAATAGTTCACCATCTGAAATTTATTAAGGGTTATCATCCCATAGTCAAAATATCACCTTGAAATTAAATAACTTTTCTATTATATAAGAACCATTTATCATAAATTTGAAATTTCTTAACAAAAAATAATGAAAAATAATTATATAATTCATCATTCATATAACATAATCATTTTACACTAATTCATTAATAGTTCATTCATAACACTTTTTATCAATCCATTAACTATGATTCATCATCTTATTCCTTAATTCCACTTTCCTTTTACATTCCATTCATGGTATCTTGATAGTTAATAAAAAAATATTACTCGTACAACATTTAGGATTAACATCAGGACAAATCCCTAAATGATAAAAAATTTATACTTCCCTTATAATCCACATTTAAAAAATTAAATAGTCAATGATATCATAGGGAAGCCATCATTCTCATCAATTGAATTATCCAAATATTTCTTTTTTTCTTTTTTTATGTTACTTTTGTGTGTGTTTATTTTCACACCAAAAATTGATTCCCATCCCTATAAAAAATTTCCCTTGAGTGATTATTGCCATATTCATGACCTATAAGAAATGGATTCATTTTTGTTCCGTGGTTTCAACTACATGAACTTGCAATGAAGTATATCCTTCATATTTCCATATCATGAACCAGCTCGGGTACCCTGGTAACATGATATCTTTGTTAATCCAAACATGGCCTGATGGGAGTTCTTTATCCCAATGGGTTGGGGACTAGCGCTATGATTTGTGAAAAATGAATGAGGGAATGATTTTTTCCACAAAAAAAATTTGAAGAAAGAAAAACAATCCAGGATGAATACAAACAATATTTGATATGGAGAACTATACTAGATGTCAAACATATAAAATCCTAATGTACAAATATAATTTTGAGAAAAAAAGATACAATTCACATTTCATAGTGGATGAAAATCTCCATGACAAATAAAGAATAGCTACTACGACCTCTATATAGAGCCTTACCCTTTCTCAAACCTAGAATGAGATAATCTACATTAACCTAATGGCATAGTTAGTCCGAGATCTAAAATCCCAGTAGGGTCTCCATAAGTAATTGATAATATATTATATCATTTAATTAATAGAATAGATATTTCAATTTTAAATAAAATCAAAATTAAAAAAAATTCATGATTTAAATTTGAAATGATGGAAATTAATTTAAACATATTGATCCACATACATTTTATATAAATTCATAAGTCATGTAAAATAGTTTGTAATAATGACAAATATTCATTTCAAATACAAAAAGAGGGAGTGATGGTCATGTAACAAAATGTATGATAGTTCTAGGAAACTATAAATCCCACATAATTGAAGTGACATGGAAATATGTGTATACAGATTCCACTTTGGAACTGGTCAAAAGGGATTTATCCTTATCCTATTTGAGAGGTGATGTGAAGAATTTATGTTTTTTCATGTTGTAAATCATAGAGTGGTATCCAAAAACTTGATAACTATCTTTGGATTTCATGTTCTATAGAACAACAAATGATGGAAAATTTATTTTAAAACTATTTCAAAGACAATTAATCCCATTATAAAGTTAAAATATGTATATTTCTATTTCAAAAATCAAAATATGGTTTTTAATAGAAAAATTAATTTTTCAATGATAATGCCTAATGGTTTCTATCAAAACCTTTTACAATCCATTTTCATCAAAAACAATATGAAATAAATATCATAAAATAAATTTAAACAATTAAATTATACAATTTTCCATCAAATAAATTTCATTATTTAAATTTCATAATTTAAATTTCATAATTTAAATTTCACCAATTTCCATAAATTTTACAAGCACATTCATATTAAATGGAATTGGGGGATTTTCCCATTTTCATTCCAAATAACATGTTTCACAACTCAAATCACACAATTAAGTGGAATTAGGTTTTTAATCAAACTTTTGAATGAAATTCCAGTTAACTAGATTCAAATAAAATAATTTCAATTAAATCAATCAATTTAAGATTAATCAATTTTTCCAATAAAAATGGAACCACCTACCTTGGGGTCATGGGATCTCGAAACAGGAATCCATAAATGGGATTCCCTAATGAAGAATATCAGCCATGGGAAAAAAAAAAATAAACTAATTTTAATATTAATATAAGTGGAAAATCTATCCTTCAACCAACATAGAAAACTACCAAACCATGTAGAGGAAAATAGAGAGAGTGGGAGACAGACAATGGTAAGAAGAAACTAATTATGAGAAAATCTAAACCAATTTTTCTAACATTGATTCACTACATAAAGTGAGTGGAGGGGAAAATAATATTGGGAGCCTCAAAAGAAGAATAATCCATGATTGGGTCTTATAGGTCTTTCAGGGACATGAAATAAGGGTTTCATTATTTTATAAAATTTAAATCTCGATTAAGAAATCTTATACCACCTATTAGCTAGTAATATCTGCATGGTTTGTACAAAGCGTACACCATAGCTAGGTAAAATTCATTTCCAGGTGAATTTATTGTACTAACTGGGCACACAATTTGAGAAAATGTGTCAAAAAGATACAAAAATCCACTAATTTTGTTTACAGAGTTCTATCTAAAAGGGTGGACGATTTCGGAAAAGAGTTCTCTAACCATGAACAACCCAGAAATTTTCAAAATTAACCATGAATTCCCTAGAAGAAACCCAAATTAAAAACCAAAATTTTCTTTGATAAAAATAGGGTTCTGGAATACATAAAAAATATAAATTGGACGATACAACCTTTCCACTATAGAAATATTTTGTCCCTAGAAATCCTATGAAAAAGAATCTATGCCAAAAATATGATGAAACTTTTCATTCATCAGTTCCTCCATCTCCCACATCTCATGTGAATAAGAACTGTGATTCCATAACACTTGAAAAAAGGTATCATGAACTCATGAAGTACCTTTGTTTCAAAATAAACTATCCCAACTGGTTGTTTGGTGATTGATAAATATTGTTCAACGGAATTATTTCTCTATATCAA
Organism: Viscum album; assembly: GCA_963277665.1. NCBI lineage: Eukaryota > Viridiplantae > Streptophyta > Magnoliopsida > Santalales > Viscaceae > Viscum > Viscum album. The sequence goes on from OY728139.1 coordinate 921,961,940, forward strand.
AACATGAGATGGATTAGATAAATAATTTCATAGATGAGATACATAGAATATGTTATGTTCCAATGTAATCTATGGTGGTATTGATAACTGATAAGATACTTTTTTAACATTTTCACCAGTATTAAAAGGACCCAGAAAACAAGGATAATGCTTCCCTTGTTACCCAAGATGTCGATGACCCAAACAGGGTGAAACATTTATGGACACTTGATCACGAACTGAAAACACCAAAAGTCCAGGATGGTGATCAACATAAGACTTATATCATCTATATTCCATCACAATTATATGATTAATGAACTAAAAAATTTATATGATCTCTTGAACCCTGCTTGGCCCAACGAGTGAAATTTCTTCAATCACTTACCAATAGAATGAATATTTGTGTGGATGTATAGCACCATGAGATTTTGTGAAATATTTTTATTGAATTAATTTAATGTTTTTTATATTTCTCATTTCACACTACATAGAAATTATATATATATATATATATATTAATGAACTATGTTTGTCTGTAATTATATGAAATAAATATTAAATAGTACACTACACACCACATAAGGGTTATATTTTCTAACACATACCATCATGGTTCGCTTAAGTTACAGGGAAGACTTAGTTTTACCAAACAATAATATATTATTAATTAATTTAGTATGATATAACCTCAAAATTAAATTAGATGTTATGAAAATGGTTAAATGGATTATGAAACTATATTTTTTACAAAAATATATGATGAATTCATTTGTTAAAAATTAATTAAAAATTAATATGAAAATCTATTTAATATAAAAGAAAATATTTTTTACGCTCACAAAGTTATATTATCATGATAAATTTAATTAATTACAATTAATAAGATACATTGTCATAATATATATATTTTATATTCAACCAAATGTTTTTTATGTTCATTAAATAGGTTTGATAGGCATGAGATAAAAACAAACCAACTTTTACGCATAAAATTCTATATTTTTATGGAAAGAACATTTACCACATTTTAAATGTTAAACTATTTAAAATAAAATTATTAGAAGTTTTATTTATATTATATTTAAAATTAAATTTAGTATTTTAAATAGAAACATAATAATTCTATTTGGTTTAAATTTTGGTATTCATATTTAATGTTTCATTTTTAATGAATAAGGTAAAAATAATGAATTTTAATTAAAAAAAATTATTTAGTCTAATTTAATTTTAAGGTTTAATTATAAATATTATTTTACAAAATGATTAATTGGAAATAAAATTAGCAATTAAACCAATTTTGTTCATTATAATCATTTTTTATTAGATATTTGGTATAGAAAATTTCCAAAATCTTGTACATTTATACTTTTAAAACTGATATGGTCGTTTCGTCTCTCATGATAATTTTAAATAAATTTGTACAGATTAAATTTTTGGAATTTGAAAAAATAGAATTCATATTTTGAATAAGAATAATTACTAATGTCTAATAATTTCAACTTTTTTTACCAAAAATATTAGTGAATGTAGTTAAAATTAAATACATTTATCACGATAAAATTAAACATAACAATGGAATAACCATTTAAATTAAGGACTGAATAACCAATCCATTTTTCCAACACCCATTGGATATTTATATTTTATAAATAAACCTTAAATTATTGATTTTAGTTTGTTTGGTATGATTTTTTAGTTAAAAATCTGGGTACACCTAACTAGTTTTCAAAATGTCAAGTGTGTCCTTTCCCTTCCCTATAAAAATCCACCACCTATCCCACTTTCTCAAACATCTCACACAACCTTGGCTCATCAAATATCTACCCAATATACTTAAAAAAACTCACAATTCTACCTTTAAACCTAATTGTGGTCATAAATCACTCTAAAAAAATCAATTTTGTGCAAACTAAAAGAGTTACCCGATTAAGAGGTAACACACACCCTCATGTTCTATTATTTTGTTTCCATTATCCACTACCTAAAACTTTATTCTTCCATTATTGTATAAAAATAGTATCCTATAAATACTATGTTTTTTAAAATAATATTTAGATCTACACTTACACACAATTCCATTTAATGGGTAGCAAAAAACTATTTATGTGTACGGCGGACTACCGCCTCACGGAATGGTGATTGTTCATTATTTTACTTTACATCCTCTCCTATTGGTTATTATGATGTAAAAATATTTATATATGATATATATGATATTTATAATGTATTCATATATTCGTAATTTATTTTATAACATACCCTTTTTATTTCTATGTTGTGTAAATTTGACAATTTCATTTGAGGAAGTGTGAATGGCCGCCTCCTCAAAGCATTGTGATTCATTCACACACTACATGGAATGTATTAAGGATTTGTTTAGTGAACCCGTATGATATATGTGACATAATATCCATCCTTTAATGATAATATATATATATATACATATTTTTTATTTTATTCCATTCATTCAATACGACAGTAAAACAGATACAATGTTCACACGTACGCACGACCTACCATCTCCCTGAATAATGTAAATATTATTATAATAATAATATAAAGAATAAAAATTATATATATATATATATATCATGTTTTAAATTATATAAATCATGATCTATGTATAAGGACCTATGATATAAAAAATTATAAAACATTCAAAAATCGAAGTGAATATTCCCCTGAAGCTTAACTGTAACGTAGACTTGTAAAAACGGGTTATAAGAAGTCAAAAACAAACAATATATGGAATTATATATAAGAATGTTTTTATTTATAATATTTATAATAATATTATATTTATTAAACAAGAGGTTTTTGAGTATGAATAGAGTCCTGACACACGGTAAGGGGGTCTCATCTCACTTTTTATTTCCATGAGATACATGCCTTAATCATCAACCATTTCATTTTTTTGGTCTGTATACTACCTTTCGATGTATTATATGATTATTATACTTTAATTTATGGGTATTAAATTATCCATTTAATTATATTTCTACCATGAGTTTTATTTTTCAAAAGTTACCAAATCAGGGAACTGATTTTCACAATTTGCCTTTTTTTAGACACATTCCATATCATGCACCTATATTTCTTCATGAAGTGTATATAATGGCTTTGACATATTAAATCATGAATGTAATTATTTTCATGATATTTTATTCTTCATTTAATGTTTTTATTTAATATTTTTTATGGTCTATGATTACAAAATTGGTAATGGTTTATTGCACCAATCTAACAACTTATCAAGATTGTTTATGATTATGATCCCATTGATTAAATAATAAGATCCATATCTCAAGTAATATTATGCTTTTTTACCAATGGAAATTCATGTTATATAAATATAATGGTACCATCATTTCTACAAAGCATCCCGTGAATTTTTAAAAGATAATTTTTAGTGAAATTGTTTCTAAATTTTATTTTCAAAGAAATGGTATTCAAAATAATTTCAATATTATTTTATATTTTCTCAAGGAAAATCAATTTAAAAATGTTTTCAAGCATTATTTATAAGGTTTAAATGTTTTTTCAAAGAAATGTTTTTCAACAAAATTGTAACATTATATTATAAGTTATCAAGGAGGATGAATTTATATTTCTTTTCTAGCTTTATTTATATGTTTTCAAAGAACATTCAATGAAATGGTTTTCATAACGTTTTTAATCATTTATTATAATTTTTCAAGGAAATTGTGTTTCAAAACATTTTCAAGCCTCGTTTATATGTATGAAAAGAATTTTCAATGAAATGGTATTCACAAATTCTTGAATAAAAATTTAAACATTTTTAATGAAAATTATATTCCAAATGTATTCAAGCCTTATTTATAAGTATTAAAATTATATTCAAAGAAATGGATTTCAAGAAATTTTAATTCATATTTTAGAAGTTTTCATTGAGAATGTATTTCCAAATTTTATTCATTATTATTTTAAATGTTTTCTATGTAAATGGTTTACCTATTTATTTTATGTCATTTTCATATATATTTAATTTATATTAGAAGGAAATTATTTTCTATAGGTTCTATGTTATAAAAATAATTTTCAAATAATAATAGATATTTTCCTTATAAAATGTTTTCAAAATATAGTTTCATCTATTTTTCTATCAAAGATGAAATTGGTTGATGTTACTCATTCACTTTAGGGAAATGATCTAATTGATCCAATTGTATAGTTTCTTGAAATGTTTATGATTTTCCGGAATTGTACTTATGACACCCTTTTATATTACGTGAGTTATATGCTTTTGAGACCCACATATTTTAATGGGATATGATTTTATGAAATGATGTTTAATCCTATTTATTTTCTATATGTTATGATGTGATTAATTTTCAATAATACCCAATTAATTTAATGGGATATGATATGATTCTTCTGAAATCCATCTCTTTTTATGGGTCAAAATAAGATGAAATTTTATTCTCTTATGGGATTGGTATGAATAATTTTATTATCATATGGGTGGTACCTATATCACACACAACTGAATGGGGTAAATATTTATATCTCATGAGATTATCATGTGGATAAAGTCAACAGGATTTATCAACTATGGAGAGATAAGGAAACCTGATCCCTAACAAGCAAAGGACTGTGACAAGGGATAATGGTGTATCCTGCCTAATAGGTGTAGTCACCATGGAGATGAAACATGGGGAAACATGATCTTCTATAGGAATATGGGGAGACCTAAACCCATACATGGAATGAACTATGACTATGGATGGTGGTGTGTCTCGCCCTGTAGGTGTGGTTCCCATGTAGTTCGTTTTTAAGTCCTATAAATGTGTCTTTAATTATAAGGAATGATATCACATGTCTATGTATAGAAAAATTCCATGTTTTATTCCCAAATTATACATTAATTTATTATATTATTTATTTCTTTATGATTCATGTCTTCTAATCTATCATGATTTATTTCATGATTCATGTTTCTAATCATTGATATGTTTCTTTTTCTCATCCAATGTTTTGAACACATTATCATACCCTTATTCCCATGTTTATGCACAAGAGACTCAGAACAACTGGTGAGGTCTCTCTGAGTGCATCTAATAGACGCAGGATCAAAACTAGGTTTAGGCATAAATCTTGGTATTTTAGTTGTTACTAGAACTGACACTGTTCAATACTATAGCAGAATGAACTATTCAACTTAGGCCACCAGTTTGGGCTTGGAGTCTTTAAGGCCATTAGACCACCAAATCCATCAGGTTAGTTAGGCATTCCTTCCACCTTTATGACCTTCAAGAAACCTCAGGGACTTTGGGCCACCTCAAGGCCTTTGGTCCACATGATCATTGTAGTTTCCCTAGACTGACTCTACAAAAAATAGCATCCCCAAAGGAGGTTTCAAAAGTGGTGTCGTCACCAGAGCAGAACCAATGGATTTATAATAATGAGAGGGTATGGCTATGACATCGATACTAGCATGTTCTTTCATGGGAAAATTAGCGGGGGAACCATAGGAAGGTGGAGTGATACCATCACAATGCTAATGTTATAGAGGGGATGTTCCTTGTAGTTATAGTATAGTTGAATTCCCTAAGACCTTCGGGTCATGTAATGTTGGTTAAGCCAATAGTCCATGTGATCTGTAATCCTTTGGGCCTTGTAAGGGTTCCCTCTAATCCCTTAAATGGGGGGTAATCCCAAATTCAATAAAAACGAAGGTCGTTGGGCCATTCAGTCTATGATCATGTTTATGCTTACATGTCTCGCTTGTTTACCCAATTTTAGAATCAAAGATAACCCCTTTTTATGTATCCTTTCCCTCAAGTTATGAAGATATTTTTTTTGAATGGTATAATAAGGGTTCTAGTAAGGAAGAACATAGTAAGAGACAATGTTGCTCTCTTATGTACCTGTTTTCGTGTTTCGATGATCCCAAATGCACAAGACTAATGCGATCATTGGGAACCTATTTATATAATATTTATGTATTAAGAAATCTTAATGTATTGTCTATGTATGTTAATATTATATTTTTATTATCGGTATTAGAGAAAAAATTTAGTTATCCTTTGGAAACTATGATTGGAAATATTTAGTGACATCCCTAAGAATATTTCAGAGTATATACCTATGTATGTGTCTAAGAATAAGTATAAGGATGAATTTATATTTATGAAAATTTTCTAGAATGTTGGTAATGGATAGAGTAAGTTTTTACCTAGAAAAAAATCCATATCTAGATTATACAAGTGGATGTGGGACTAGAACATATTTACCTATGGGTAACAACTCCAACAAGATATCTCGAGTCAGGTTGGGATAAATTGGTACAGGCAAATGGGTAATGGTGCACACATGGTTTGACACTCCTGAGGGATATGCTTTGGAAATTCACATACTCTTCAAAAACCATCATGATGTATTTAAATGTAATATCACTTTGAATAAAAAATGATAAACTTAAGGTGTCATTAATTTAAAAAAATTAGGTTCCATTATTTAGACATCCTATAAGTAAGGTTTTATGACATTGTGGTTTTATTCTTTGATATGTGTTTCTCATGCCATGCTTTTTTGTTCTAGTTAATGATTATAATTAATAAGAACATTTATAACATTGAATATTTTATATTTGCAGTGTATAAGAATTACAAAAATCTATTTCCAAAGTTGAAATATAATAAAGAGAATGAGGAAGATGGTATGGGTATTGGTTATACTCTTGAAGATAAAGAGGCAACAAATGACATGTGAAATGTATGTGATATTCATCCAATATTGTTTAATTAGAAACATGGATCATGATAATATTTAGGTTTAAGAACCTTATAAAATTAATCATATGTCATATTCTAGGAAGGTGATGTGAAGGAATATGTTGATGAGGCCTAAGTAATGGTTGAAGAATAACGTTGGATAAATGATGTATTTATGTTTTCGAATTGAATAATTATTTTTTATGAATCCTGAAATATGGAATTATTTTTAGTATACATTTTTCACAAAGGATTGAAAATTATTTGTTTAATGGCACCAAATACTTGAATGCTTTATTTTATAATTAAGTGAATGTAATTTTTAATGTGTTATATAAGTTAAGAATTTTTTTTAACTTGGATAAAGAGATGATTGATCTTGATAATATAAATGAGATAGTATCAATGACCATATAAAAATGAGTATTTGTTAAAAAAGTGGTCTATGATATCATGGATGATGATTGTATTTTTTTTGACTCCTGGAACATAACCTATAACCTTTATAATAATGATACACAAATGTATTCTAAATGGATTTATTGTCATTCAGTTTATTACCTTGTTTTAATAGGATTTACAATGAGGATTTATGCATATTCAATAACCTATTTTAACAACATTGTGTTGATGATAACTAATGAAAAATGGGATGACATATCACAAAACTCATGATCTATTATTACATTAGGAATAAAAAAATCACCTTCCTTTTTAGAGAATTAAGTAAAGTGTTTCAAGGAATAATGAAGGGTGAGGTTGTACAAAATTCATAAAAGTATATATATTCATGAATATTCCACAGCTTAGGGGAAAGGATCTTGAGACCAAAAAATTTATCTTACTACCTTCATTTTTTATTAATCAAATGGCCCCTTAGATCCTTATTTTTTTCTGGCTCTGTCTTTTTTAACATTCTAATAGCCATATTTTATATCACTATCCCCCAGATCTTGATTGTTATATTAATCTTCCATGTCAATGTTTTCTCATTCAACCAATGTTATTCTATATGGAAACCATTTTATATGTTACTTTGGGTAACTGTGATGCTCCCAACATTACTTTTTTAACAGAATCATTAGTATTAAATTTTTTTTATTTATATGAATGGAACATTCATGTATTAGCCAATTGATAACCTATATGAATTTATAAGAAAAATAATTCATTTTAAGGGTGTAGAACGTAACACCATGAGATTTTGTGAAATATTTTTTTCCAATTAATTAATTGTTCTAATATTTTTTCCTTTCACACAAAAGTAAAAAAAGAAATATATATATACTATCAAATTTTTTGCGCTGCTATATGAATGATGATGTTAATCGTACATGACACATAACATAAAGGATATATTTCCCTACAAAAAAACACTGAGGTATTCTTATGTTATATGAAAGACTGAGATTTAATAAACAATAATATATTATTAAATATATAAATATTTAATATAATAAAATATAACCTTGAAGTTACATTAGTTTTTATGAAAAGGGGTTAGTAACTTATTAAAATCTACGGTTTACATAAATATAAAATAAATTCATTATTTTTTGTGACAGAATTTTGTGCCATGTAATAGATCATGAATGGGAACAAAATGTAAAAGGGTCGGCCTCACCAAGTGCATTGGCAAAGACCTCTTGCATCACACCACCACAAAGCTGCTGAAGAGGCCATTTCGTGATAGGAACAAAGGGCTTCTCCGCGACTTCCACAAAGGTAGTGACGGAATTCTTCATGGCTCGGAGGAACGTGATCAGTGCCTCCATGAATTCCATAGAGGTAGTGGTAGAATCCTAGTCAACTATGTGGAACTTGACCAGAGCATCCATGGGTGCCTAAAAGCCATGGATGGAAGCCTCTGCATGTCCAATAAACTTGATGGATGTGACTCTGAATATGAAGCATGTGTTTCATTGCAATGTGTCCTTCGATTATTTTAATGACCAGGGCCTATAAATACTCCCCCCGACACTAAAGGATCAACACTGCGACATTTCTTATTTTGTGATCACAATTCTCAAGTAACTCTTTTCTCTATGATCCATCAAAATAATGTAACATATGAGGTATTTAAGAATTGAAAACTCACACTCAGTTTGCTACATTTTACCTCCGAATCTTGTGGGGAGGCCCTTCACCAATCCATTTGTCCATCACGAGGGAAAAAGCCCCTTTGGGTACATGGAACATTGAAAAGAACATAGTCTTTGTGAATCACCCTACATGAACATATAGAGTCTTCATCTACATCATATCATTATGTTTTTCAAAGTACCATTATTTTCGAAGCCCCTTCATTTCTCAAAGCACCAAAGGTTCATGAATTCCCTCTTTGTGAATCCCTATTCTTCACAAACCCCTCTTATGTTTGGCCCTCCTGGAAATTATGTAGTTATTACATGGTTCCCCAAGTGGTGTTTCATGTTTCTTTTCTCTTCCCCATGATTCTTTGTATGTGATTTATAATGGCTATTTATTCTTTTCAGAGCCTTGCCTACATGGACCATTAAATGGATCACTCCACTACCCTCGTTAACCAATGGAATATCTGGTGCATTCACTTTACGAAGGGTTAAATCGTTATAGTTATGTCAGTTCTATGGGGAGAGGATTGAATCCGAATTATCTGGAATATGAGACAATATACTGCCAAACAACCATATCCTCATCACATGACGTTAAACTATAAACATTGTATGCATGACATGCCCGAGAAGGCCAAGAAGGGAATGGACAATAGAAACCTCTGACTCCCCCTCTCCCTCAATGCTTTTTCTCCATGTGCACATTAAGAAATATCTTCTTAATCCCAAACCACACTTGACATGGATCTACTTGTAGGATTACCATATCCTTCTCTTACATCCAGATATCCTCCTCGAGCTTCCCTATTAGAGTAAGTACCTATATTATTCTCATTGGATTCAAACCATGTTTAATCCTATGTTTCCTCTTTGCGAAGCTAACCATTCCTAATCCCTAATCCACTCCTCATAGACACACCTTTCACAATGTGATAGTTAGGTTGATTGTTGCCTCTTGTTTCTCAAACCAAGCATGAATTATGTGGGTTTAGATTAAGCATCGACCATGACATATTATCTGGGTTGTTAAACATACATAAACCCAGAACTTGACTGCTGAACTACATGTACATTAATCCTTACCACTATCATGAAAGGTATGTAGGAAGCCTCCCTGAGGTTCATGCCCCTCACCCATTGATCCCGACCACTTCATGTTAGTTCACCCTCATCTCACCAGACATTAATGTGTATTCTAATTTCTTCTCCCATTTTCTCAACCCTTTGACACTTCATCCTTATCCATCCTAATTATACCATATTCACTATATTCTAGTGAAATCAAGCCATATGTAAATGTATATAACCTTGAGTAATCCTAATTCATCCCGGTGCTCTTTGTATCACTCGGATCATTATCCATATGTAAACCCAAACCATCATCTTGATCTACATGGAGTTTGATCTCTTCCTTCAAACATGGTGTGTTTGAAGCCACTTTGAGGTTCAATAATAGCCAATTGTAAACCTTGAGGTTCCCTTTATTTGGACCCACCATCATATGATCCTCCGTTTGTCATGTCAACTTCTGCCTTTATGGGGTGAAACCATCAAATTTGTGAGAAACACCATCCTAGGTCTTCCCTAGTTGGGAATTATGACTCGTCCATCCAGTAAACATTCTAGGATATCCCTCATAAGGATGTACCTATATGATCCACTACCATCAGTGTTCTGATCAATATGATCCATATCCACTAAGCGTTAAATTCATGGAATACCCCATGTAAACCCTGGGAATTTGAGGAAAACCATTGAGACATGCCTCTAAAATATTTTCCCCTACACTTGAAGTGGGATTCTATGGGATTCTGCACAGTCGTGAAGCTATATTAAAAGATAAAATATAAATTCACTAGTGTTTCAACATCCAGAAACGCTAATTATTCCTCAACGTGACTACTCTCTTGACTGAAGATTGCTTCCCTGACATGGCCACTTTGGAATGTCCTGAAAAAAGCATTGTAAATAACTAGAATTCACAATGATATGCCACCAGGATGAGTTTCATGAATAACCTCTCAATATTTAATAGAGACATAGAATAGGATAATAATTATTATGTGGAATATATAGAAATAGAGACCAACATCCCATCATCCTGTTTGGATAAAGGATCAAACAACACTCAACAATGTGATAGATACCACACACCATTGTAATGAAGTAATTAAAGGTATAATGTGACTCAAACCAACCATCCCAACATGTGCGGCATGACGACGTGCGTCTTGAAGAAAGCGTCGTAAACAGAAATTGTGAACCTAACATGAAATTATTCTCATAAAAATGAGGATTAGTGGAATTTAGATCATTAATAGAAAATAGTGTCACTATATCCAAAAATGGGGCAACAGGTGCCTCCATGAAAATTGTGGACATAGCATGAAACAGAATTGGATTTCAAGCAATGAATTGTTGGTCACACTGGTTTGCGAGGTTGTCAGCGTGGATATTTATATCTATCCAATAGAAGAATAAATGGTACAAGGGAAATGGGAATTTATTTCCAAATATCAGTATAAATGGATGAATCATCTATTATTATGGGGACCATGATTCAACTACAAGAAACTGGTCACCTTCTTCCCAAGGAAATTGGGGCAGGGGAAATATGGATGTGTAAATCCTACACAGAATCTACTCTTGTACTATTTTCCCAGGACCACAAATACTAGGATCCCACTCCCATATCGCCTTCTAAATTTATTCAATGAAGGGTGATGGATACTATTGGTCAACAATACAGATAGGATGAGTTCACCCCAATGAGGGATATGGCTTGTCAATATTTAGAGGTTTTTACAACCCAACGATACTGCCACCACCAAGGGCCACATAGTAAGCCGCTACTCCCCACTTTGATATTTAATCATTTTGCGGGACTCTACCCAGAATTCTCATATGACTAACTCCCCTATGAAAATTATGTATGGGTTACCCATGTCGTCAAGGATGTGACTTCATCCAGGGATACTGTCACGACCCACCCTCGGGGTCGGTGCCGTGACTACCCCAAACCCGCCTTCCATAGGCCAGGGGCTGGCGACTAGCACCAAGGCGTAAATCCCGGTAAAAAGGGAAGGCATTGCCTTTGTAAAGTAAACAAACACTACAGAGTAAACAAGCGGAAAGTAAACACTAAACAAAAGCAGAGTACAACTGAAAGTGCGGAAAAGAAAAAGGGCCAGAATACAAACCCAAACTGAAAGTAAAGTACAACTCGAGAGGGAAAATAGCAACTGAAAAGTAAAAGCCGCTACTCCAAGCTGTCCACAGGAAATCCCACCTGAAGGGTGGGTACAGATAGCTCCTCTGCTCCACGGGTCCCGCCGTCCGTTCCGAGCACGTCCCGCCCAGTGGTCCACCTCCGGGTACCGTCCCGCTCTGCAAGCCTCAGCTAAGGTCAACGCTGTCTGTCGTCTGCAACCAACACAACGTAGTGCGGGCAAAGCCCGTGCAGGGGTGAGTATAAGCTACTCAGTAGGGACCCCGAGACCCCTGAAGGTCTCTCAAATCCATAAAGGATAAACCACGAAGAAAAGTAACAATCATGAATTAATAACCGACACTGCTTAGGTATATGCCCATACTTATACCTAAGTCATCAATTCAAATACGCTCTATCCTCCGAGCCCAAGTACAACTCAGTCCACACAGGAAAGTAAACGTATTCCACACAGGAAAGCAAAACGTAATCCACGCAGGATTGCAATAGGATTCAGCTCACACAGGTATACTTCTTCAAGGACGATAAAGATGATCATTGATCCATCTAAGTCGTCGGACCCACGAAGGATCGATAGGTAACTAACCCCCGCAAAGACCACACAGGATCGGGCCCACACAGGACCTGTAGGCGCTGGCTCACACAGAACCGCTGAGCGCAAGGACCCACACAGGATCGGACCCACACAGGATCGGGCCCACACAGGACCTGTAGCACTGATCCACGTAGGATCGCTGAGTGCTGAAGTCGTCGTCGTCGAATCCACACAGGATCTCTGCACTGTCGTCGTCGCAGTCACAGTAGCTGTTGTAGCAGTAACAGTCGCAGCCAGCACTAGGGTTCCCGCACACAGCAAGCTCGTTCGGAGGGTCCGCTCCACGAGCCAAGAGGCTGATACATCAACTGTCACAAAGACCAGAGTTGATGTATCCAAAAGTTCCGTATCGACAACATGAACTCAACGCAACAGACGGCGCGTCGATCGGACGCCCGGTCTGAGAGTTATTGGAATTTTCGTCTCTGGGGCCCGGTTGGTTTTTAAGGAAAAACCAACCCGACCGTACTCCACCTGCGTCCAAACCTCGGGCAGAGTATGCCAAAAGATTCGTCTCACTAAGAGGAACACAACGCGACTGACGGCGCGTCAATCGGACGTTCGTAGCTCAAGATATGAGCGTTTCCGCTCCGAAGGCCCGGTTGGTTTCGTGAACGAACCAACCAGGCCGAACTCAAAGTAATCTGAAACCTTGAGTGCGATATACCGAAATGACCGTCTCGATCCAAGGATCGCGTTGCCGCAGACGGTTCGTCATTCGAAGGTCCGAGGCTCACGATATGGCCAAAAGACCGGAACTGGTTCGAAACGGGGGGGTCCGGGTCAGGGCAGACCCGGCCCGACCCCCCCCCCCCCTGGGCGGCGCGGGGGCGCGGCGGCGCGGGGGCCGCGGCGGCTTGTCGCCGCGGGGTGGCTGCACGCGGGGGCTAAGCCCCCGCTGATTTGGAAAAGCGGCGCGGCCTTTGTGCCGCGCCCAATTTTTTTTAAAACGCCCCCCCCCCCCATGTGGGGGGCCTGTTTGTGCGGAACCGGGGGGCCGGCTGCCCCCCTCCCTTCAAAGAACTGCCCCCCTCATAAAGAGGGGGGGTTTTGTGTGTTGGTCGGGGGATTAATTCCCCCGGTTTTAAAGCCTTCCGGCCGGCCAGCTGGCCGGCCGGTTTTCTCTAACGGGACCGGAAATTCCGGTCCCCCCTTCGGCTTCCGACGCCGGCGGCCCGGCCGCCGGTCTTCTCTTCCCGGCGCGGCCCGGAACCGGCCGCGGTCTCCTCGTCCCGCCGCGGCCCGGAACCGGCCGTGGTGTTCGTCATCCGGCGCGGTGCGACGGCACCGCGCCCCTTCGTCGTGCCTTGATTCCTTTCAACGCGGCGCGATGGCGTCGCGTTCTTGAAGATTCTTCCTTGGCGTGGCGCGACGGCGCCGCGTAAAATAATTGCACGATTATCCGCGTGGTGCGACGGCACCACGCCACTTCGCTTCCACCCGCAGGAATAAACAACAAGAACGATGGAGGGGGTTCGGCCGTGTTCATGCGGTCCGGCCCCCTCACGTTAAGCAATAACGCATCTTAAAATAATCCAAAGCCACACGTTAGACTTGCTAAAATTCATGATCAAAAAATAGAATAACTAAACAATAATCAACAACCCCTACCGTGGTATAAGGTTCGATGATTGTCAACGTTCCGCGGAAGACGACGTCGCGGAGGTCGGGCGTCACGGTAGCCGTTCGTCAACGATGACGAAGGGATGCGTCCGAAGAGACACGTCATTGGCGAAACTTCTTTTGTCGACGAAGGGAATCCGAGGAGGAAGCGGCGTTCCCACACGTTGACACGGAAGACGAAGAAGAGCGGAGCGGCGTTCTTCGTCGGGACTTGAGCGTTCTTCGTCAAGTTGATCGTTCCTCGTGATCTTCGTCAGAGATGAAGAAGAAGAAGAAAAAGCTCTCCACCTCTCAAGAAGACAAACAATTAACCAAAATAAAATAAGAAAACATCTTATTTTATTAACACATAACACACTAGAATTTCAAATGTTTGAAATTCAAAAGGATTAACTCCCATAATTAAATAAGTAACTCATGTCATTTATTGAGGCGTTAAGGGAGTTGAGAGAATATGAAAGTTTTAGGGGTTCGTGTGGGCCCCACCACACTTAATCCTCCCAAGGGAGGTTAAGTGGGTGTGGGTCCCACTTCCAACCCCCTTTGGTAGGTTTTATCAAGTTATAATAAAATTTGTTCTACACAAATTTTATTTAACTCAAACTAAAACCCCCAAAACTAACTTTCAACCCGCAACAAACGCAACTTCCGAAAAGGTCTCTTTAAGCGAATATCGGTGCTGCGAGTTCATCGGTGCCCTCGGATTTCAATTCCGAGCACCGGATCAAAAGTTAGGAATTCCCGCTCGTTCGTTCACTGAACGTACCCGAGCCAAACTTTGGAAATTGATTCTGGGCACTCCGGGCCTCGGAATCAGGTGCCGTCTGAAACCGCGCTCTTGTAAAATTCTAAAGAAAATTAAGAAAAAATTTTCCTTGAATTTTACGGGTCTTTACATTACTCCCACCTCAGGGCTTTACGTCCCCGTAAAGATACATCAAAATATAGGGAAACAAATGAGGGTACTGAGCACGCATCTGAGCCTCCCGCTCCCATGTGCTCTCCTGGAGATTCCCGTGCTTCCATCTAATGCGCACAAGAGGAACCGATCACCCACACAGGACCCGCTCCTGTCGATCCTCTATCTCCACCGGGACCTCCGTAAAAGTCGCCCCATCGTCAACGTCAAGCTCCCCATTGTCAATGATGTGCGTCGGGTCGTGCACGTATCTCCTCAGCTGAGATATATGGAAGACGTCGTGCACCCGGTGCAACTGAGGTGGTAGAGCCAGGCGATAAGCCACCTCACCAATCCTGCTGAGAACCTGGAAGGGTCCGATGAAGCGCGTAGATAACTTGCCGCCTCGGCCAAATCTCCGAATACCACGTCGAGGTGAGACCCGCAAGAAGACGTGGTCTCCATCCTCGAACTCTAGTGGTCTCCGCCTCCTGTCAGCATAAGACTTCTGCCGGCTCTGAGCTGTCCTCATCCGCTCCTGGATGACCTGGACCTTCTCTGTCGTGGCCTGGACCATCTCTGGTCCCACCAGTGCTGACTCACCAGGGTCTGTCTAGCACAAAGGAGATCTACAAGGTCGGTCGTACAACGCCTCGTACGGTGCCATCCCGATGGTGGAGTGGTAGCTGTTGTTGTACGCAAACTCCACCAAGGGTAGGTGGTCCTCCCAGTTACGACGAAAGTCTAGGACACATGCGCGGAGCATGTCCTCGAGTGTCTGAATGGTCCTCTCCGTCTGACCATCCGTCTGAGGGTGAAAAGCGGTGCTAAGACGTACCTGCGTCCCGAACGCCTCCTGTAACCCCTTCCAAAGCCGGGAAGTAAAGCGGGCATCTCGATCGGAGACGATAGATGATGGCACGCCGTGGAGCCGCACAATCTCCTGAATGTAGAGACGTCCCAAGCTCTCTACTGAGCCCTGCTCTCTGATGGGTAAGAAGTGTGTCGACTTGGTGAGTCGGTCAACAATCACCCAGATGGAGTCGTGACCTCTGGAAGTGCGTGGAAGTCCAGTCACGAAGTCCATAGATATGCCGTCCCACTTCCACTCCGGAACCTCCAAGGGCTGTACCAAGCCCACTGGTACCTGATGCTCAGCCTTCACCTGCTGGCAGGTGAGGCATCGAGAAATGAACTCTGCTACTGCATTCTTCATGCCCGGCCACCAGTGCTGTCGTCTGAGGTCCTGGTACATCTTCGCCACTCCAGGATGTACCGCCAAAGGAGAAGTGTGAAACTCTCCCAGCACTTCCTCTCGCAAATCAACTGGTACCATGGTACGTCCTCTGAAAAGGATGTCGTGCTCTGCTCCAAGGGAGAAAACATCAGGTGCCTGTCCCGAGGATATCTGTGCACGCCGTGTCTCACAGTCAGCGTCCTCACGCTGTGCCTCCTTGACCCGCTGTAGTAGTGGAGGAGTGACTGTGAGAGACTGAAGAAAGGCTGTTCCATCTCTATCCACGAAGGATATCTGCAAAGAGGCTAGCTGCTCTGTCGCCTCCTCAAGTAGCTGAATGCCCGTCCTCCTGCTGAGGGCATCGGCTACTACGTTCCCCTTCCCAGGAGTATAGACTATCTCAAAGTCATAGTCCTGGAGGAACTCGATCCATCGTCGCTGTCTCAGGTTCAGGTCCTTCTGAGAGAAGATATACCTGAGACTCTGATGATCGGAAAAGACTGTAAAGCGCTCGCCCATCAGATAGTGTCGCCATGTCTTTAGAGTGAAGACCACTGCTGCTAACTCCAGGTCATGGGTAGCGTAGTTCTGCTCATGCGGCCTCAACTGACGTGATCCATAGGCGATCACGGCCCGCTCCTGCATCAGAACACATCCGAGTCCGGTCCCTGATGCATCGCAGTAGACTACGTACCCTACTCCCTCCTCAGGCAACCTCAAGATAGGTGCGCTAGTCAATCTCTGTCTCAGCTCCTGGAAGCTCTGCTGACATCTGTCAGACCACACGAAGGGTTTCCCCTTCTTCGTCAAAGCTGTGACTGGTGCCGCAACTCTAGAGAAGTCTGGCACGAATCTCCGATAGTATCCAGCTAGTCCCAAGAAACTCCGAACCTCAGTCACGCTCCTGGGTGGCTCCCATGCTAACACAGCCTCAATCTTCGCGGGATCCACTGCAACTCCCGCCTCAGAGATAACATGACCCAAGAAGTGGACCTCACGTATCCAGAACTGGCACTTCGAGAGCTTACCAAAAAGGTGGTGCTCTCGGAGTGTGTCTAGTACAACTCGCAAGTGATAGGCGTGCTACTCCTCTGTCGTAGAGTAAATCAGAATGTCGTCGATGAAGACCACGACAAACCGATCGAGGTATGGCTGAAAGATCCTGTTCATGAGATCCATGAACACTGCTGGAGCATTGGTTACACCGAAAGGCATAACCAAGAACTCATAGTGGCCATACCGACATCTGAAGGCCGTCTTCTGCACATCCTCGTCTCTGACTCTGAGCTGATGATAGCCTGACCTGAGGTCTGTCTTCGAGAACCACCGTGCTCCCTTGAGCTGATCAAAGAGGTCATCAATCCTCGGTAGCGGATACTTGTTCCTCACTATCACCTGGTTCAGGCGACGATAGTCAACACAAAGTCGCAAGCTCCCGTCCGCCTTCTTGGCGAACAAAATCGGGGAAGCCCAGGGTGAAACACTGGGTCGGATGAACCCCTTTCCCTACAAGTCCTCCAACTGTACCCGTAGCTCTCGAAGCTCGGCGGGGGCCATCCGATATGCTGGAGTGGATATCGGGGCTGTCCCGGGGTACAAGTCAATATAAAAGTCTACCTCTCTGCGAGGAGGTAGCCCTGGAACGTCGTCGGGAAAAACGTCCGCAAACTGATCCACCTGTAACAGCCCGAGATTTTATGAAAAATGTTCCTTTTAATTTTATTTCTGTCTGGTGTTGTACGCTACACCAAAAGGATCTTGCACAACACACATCCTTGACTTGCCTTTCATTACACGCAATCACGACCTTCCTCGATAGCGTGTGTTGTACGCAACGCCAAGTTTCGCTAAACAATGATATGCTATTAAGATATTATTAAAACTAGCTGTTGAGAATAGTAATAACCACTTTTTGAAATTTTGTAAATTTTATTTTTCAAAATGGACTTCATTTTTGGATTCGGAGTATCGAATTTAGCCTATGGTGAAATTTTGGTACATTTCGGATAACTTTCATATTCTGATGAATAGTGAAAATTACTAAATTATAATTAAAAAACAACTTTTTTAATCGAAATAATTAATAGTGATAAATTATTAATTGGAGTAGTTTTAAAGAATATTTAGAATATATTTTTACAATTTAATACAATGTTGGTCATTGGATGTAATTGCACATTTAAACCAGACATAAACAAGTGTCAATCTTTTGATAGATATTGTTTCTTAAAAACACGCTATTTGTTTTAACATCGGGATTTAATTATAAAATTAATTAATGCAAATTCTATGTTATGAATTTGGTAAAATAGACTTCATTTTTGAATTTGGAATATGAAATATAGCTTAGGATGAAATTTTGGCATTTTTCTGAAAACCTTCATTTTTTGATGAATAGTGAAACTACTAAGTGGTAGGTTAAAAACTGAATTTTGCATAAAACATAATTTTACCGCTTCTGTGAATGGAATTTCGAAAATCCGAGAGACACGGTTAATATCAAGGACTAAAATGTGGTTCAATGAGATGAAAATAATTTTTGATGAATAGTAACTTTTTACTTTTTTTTACCACGGTTAAAAGTAAATAGGGTAACTAAGGGTAAATATGATATTACTATTACCCTAACACATGTCCTAATTCTATTGGATAAGTGTAATTCGACCAAAAACAAACTTAGGAATAAAATATGACCATTTAGGCCCACTTGGATTAGATTAGGACATTTATTATTAATTTATTTAAAGAAGGGTTAAAATAGTTAAAATCAACGTTTAATAAGTAAATCATTCCTAATATGGGGTTATATATAAGATAAATTCGATTGTAAATATTCATTAGAAAGAAAAAAAGATTTACTACATGATGGTATTTTATTTGTAATTTTTAGACATCAAATAATTTAATTTATTTATGATACATTGATGATGCAGTAATTATCTTATTAATGAAATATTGACATAATTGATGTTATAAACACCAAAATAAATGTAATTTGAGACTTTTTATGAATTCCACTAATTTTCTAGGATACTATAAAATATTAGTGTTGATTTAATCAACTTGGTTCGAACATATAATTCTGTTATGACTTTCACAAAAATCATATATCAAATAGTGTCAAAATTGACACAAAATAGTTTTTAAATCAAATATTATATTATTAATTGTTATTTTATTCCTAAAAATCTAAGGTTCGGCCAAATGACTTAGATAAGGATATATATATTAATAATAAACAATTTGTGGTTCGTTTGGCATGTTATAGTAAGTGTATTAACCATATAGTATAAGAAAACAAAAAGACACGGTAAAAGTTAAATTATTTAACTTAGAGTTAAATCTAATTGATAAGGTTAAAATAATAACCTAAACTTGTCTAAATTCTATTGGTTGATAGGATTTACACCCATCCCCAATTTAGCTTCGAAATAAGACCCTTTGGAACCATTATAAACCGATTTTGACATTAATATAAAATAATATTTTGAGGTATTCCTAAGGTGCCCCTCTCCTCCCTTATAAAAGGACACCTCCTCCCCCCTCCTCCTCACACCAAATTGAGCACTCAAGCTCGGACAACCCCTGCCATTTTCTCCTCTACACTTCCCTAGAATAATCCTAGAGGTCCTGGTCTTCTCCAAAGACCAATCTTAGTTCCTTAAGTGGAGGATTCAAAGAGGCGTTCCAAAGAAGAGGTAATATCCATTACCGATCTTTTCAATTTCTTTCTTCTTCAACTTCTTCTTCTTTAGTTGTTTCATGATAAAGTAATAACATCAGTATTACTTACATACTGATATGTTATTATAAATATTAAACAACCCTAATTCACCTTCTATCCATCCTACGGAAAAATGAAATCACCGCGCGTGCGTACGTACGGAATACTGTCTCCACGCCGTGGTGTAATCTATTTTCCACCATCACCTTACAAGGATGGGTATAATGGTGTAATGAGTAACTATATATGATTATTATGAAGTAATACTGATACTGAAATAATATATATATACTCCAATACAATTCCACGATCATAGGAATGATATCATCACTCGTGCGTACGTACGGAATACCGTCTCCACGATGTGATGCGACTCGTTCTACATGATCTTCATTTCATAATGATTATATAAATGAATTGAATAAATGAATATGGTATATACTACACTAATACCATTCTGGAAATGAATTGTCTATAACCTAAAGATAAGAATAAGAATTTATTCGACAAAACACGCATAAGAACAAAAAGTTATAAAGACCCGAGTAACAAGTAACAATGAAATATTACTAACAAGAAGCTAATAATATGACCATATATGATCTCATATCAATATGTATGATTCTGGAATAAGTCAATAACATTATTTAAACCATTATACAGGAGCTTCGGACACGAACAAAGCAAATCGGACCTAAGGTAAGGGAAATATCACAATCTCACTTTTTTCCGAGATTGTATTTACTTTGGTAATTACTGGGGTGTATTGTATCATCCACATCCATGTTCCCTCAACATGTAATATTATTTCCATCCTTCTACAATAGTTTATATCCAATTTTACCCTTCGGTAAGTTTTTTTGTAAAAGATATGAAAGGAATATTTTGTCGTTTTTCATACGAGGTACTTTTTGACTTTTCCGACAAAAGTACGAAGAATGTTTTTTTTAACTTATACGGCTTGAATGGATTTTAAAACATTATTTCCAAGAAGCTTCCTTTACAAGTTTTCAAGTTTATTTTTAATCAACTTCTTTTATTTTAAAGTTGTATGACATGTTATGAAAGGAAAAATGTTTTTGAAGAAGAAAGGATATTTTCCTCAAGAATGGATTTCAAGTGTTTTATCAAAATTATTTTTCCATCTAAGATAATAAAGGGTTCTGTTTTTATACCTATTATTAAATTGATTTGTTCATGTTGTGATGGAATTATTTTTATGAATTCCTTTATATTATATGAATTGTTTTATGATGTCATGTTTTTTAAGAATTCCATTTTTATTACATGAGTTACGCTATGATGTATGGTTTATGATTATGTGGCACACATAAGAAAGGATTCATTATAAGATGGGTGGGACCTATATCTCCCTCCAATGCATTGGGTAAAGATTTCATATCTAATGAGATAGACATGTCTGGAACGGAAGGTTATTTCGGTTCAGTGATACAGGACTGAAACGAGGAGTGAACTCGGTTCAGAAAGGGACTTTGTCCACTAAGATAGTCTTGGCAATGAGTCATGACTAACAAGAAATGATTTTCCATGATTATGTGTCCATGCCACAAAGTTTCATGTTTTTTGTTATGATTATGGGGATCTCATTTTCACTTCTATGATTTATCCCATGTTATGATATTATGAGCTCTTTTGCAGGTTAAGATTTCCAAAAGATATGTTCTTATGTATATGATGTGATTGATATTTATTTTGTTTACCCTTACTGAGAATTTGAGCTCACCCTTTTATGTTTTCTTTTCCCCAGGATATAAAGAAAGGTTTTTAGGTAAAAAAAAAGGGAAGATCTTTATGGGAGATATTGAAGATCTTTCACCACGATTAGAAGATTACGTTCCGAGTTTCCAAAGACACTAAACTATTACGATCCTTGTGTGTGTATTTTTGTTATGTACTAAGTATTCCGCAAAAGTAATGTAATGTCAATGTACGTCAAGATACGGGTCTCTACAGTTGGTATCAGAGGAATGGTTTAGTCAACCTTTGGAAACTAGGATGCGAAAACGTTAGTGAGATCCCTAGAGATATTTCTAAGGTATGTCTAGGGATGTCTCTAAGGTTAAGTATACATATAGGTTATAGTCCTAGAATTGCGCTAACGATCTTCGAATTTAACCTAAGATGTTAGATATTTTGGGTACTAACCCTTTATTATGTTGTTTTCCCTAGCATGATTTTTGCCTCTCACACTATTCTTTTGGGGTTTTAGACGATGGCTGGAACCCGAAGGAACCGTGTTAATGCGGAATGTGATGGGAAATGCAATGATTGTTCCCCTGAGCAACCAAACGATATAGGAGCTGGAATGCAAAATCTTGTAGACATGCTCACACAACTTTCTCAAGCTATGAATCATGCAGGACTTCCAAACGAGCAAAGGAAGGGGCAACATTCTGTTGAATCCTTCATGAGGCAGCGTCCACCTTCTTTCAGTGGGTCTACTGATCCATTAGTTGCTGAACAATGGATTAGTACTACTGAAAAGATATTTTCAGTTCTTCAATGTTCTGAACATGATAAAGTCATCCTAGCAGTGTATCGTTTGGAAGGAGATGCTGATCAATGGTGGAATCTTATTAAGAATACAAGGCAAACGGATGAAATTGAGTCTATGGAATGGGACGAGTTCAAGAACTTATTTTTCAATAAGTACTTCCCTCGTATTCTTCGAACAAAGATGGAGAATGAGTTTCTTGAACTGAAGCAAAGGGTCGATGAATCTGTTGGTACCTATGAAGCAAATTTTACAAGACTTGCAAGGTATGCTTCTGGAATTATCATCCAACCTGAAAGTAAAGTTGATCGATTTTTCAGTGGCTTAAAACCAAGTCTTCGAAGGGCATTAGCTATAAGAGACTTCAATAGCTATGAAGAAATTGTGCGTTGTGCTATCAAGGTAGAAATGGAAGTTGGTGTTACATATCCATCTCATGGTTTTGATAAGAAACGAAAGATGGAGTTCAAGGAGAAATCTCAGAATAATGGTGAAAAGAAGATGAATGTTTCCTTATGCACAAAGTGTGTAAAGAAGCATGGTGGAGATTGTCTTAAAGGGACTAGAAAATGTTTTAAGTGTGGAAAAGAAGGTCATCGAGCAGCTGAGTGTCGAAGTAATGGAAAAAAGGATTCTAATGAAGTGAATAAAGCAAACACTGCAGAGAATGCACAACCAACACTTCAATGCTTCAAGTGCAAGGAGATGGGACATTATGCCAATAAATTCCCTAATCCAAGGGTTAGTGATGATCAACATGAGCAACCACTGAAGGCAAAGGACAAAGGGAAATCACATGCGATCACTATTGGCAATGTTGAATATGACAACGATGTGGTGGAATGATTAAGTGTTTATGTAATGGGATTCCAAAATAGTGTTGTATCATTGAGTACTGCAATATTTATTGATGTGGTATTCAAAGTGATTGAGATATTTTTTTGGAAATAAGATGATATGTGCATAATGAAGATGAGAAAATGAAATGTTTAATAGTATTCATGAGCTCATGATTGACATAAGGACTAAGTGATATCATGGTTTGAGTATATAGAATATTGAGGATTTTGGTATGTGGAAAGTGTTAACTTTTAACTGCAATCATTTTTTCACTAAGGTATTCAAGAGAATACACGATTAAGGACTTTGAATGTTTGGAATGTGACCAACAAAACATATCTTATGATATATGGGGATCAACGATGGTATTAAATCTCTGGTAATCGTTTTCACTATGTTATGAGAGTGGACTGCAGTATTATGGATAAGCCTAAAGATTGAAATGGATTATGTTGGACATAAGTTAGTATTGTTTAAGGATAGAAGTTTTTTCGATATTATTGATGGGATGTTATAGTAGTATAGTTTTATAAAAAGGACAACCTGCAGGACGGGCGACAGCCCATCGCTTCGGACAAGGCTATGGGAATCGAACCCACAACCGAAGTGCGACTGGCCTTTATCGCCTACCACTGGCCTACAGGAAGTCCCTGTTTAGTAGAAACTAGTTTTATTATATTAAGCAGTATGATATATGAAGTATAAGTCCATTTTAGGAACTATATATGATTAATCCCACTATAGATCGACTTATGTATATAAATTTTGCTAACCTTTTGAGACAGATGGAATGACCCGTCATTCTATCACATGATCTGCTAACACTTCACGAATAACAAATTCAACTTCATTTATTTAAGAGATGAAGTGGAAATTGTACAAGGCACGAACAACAGTGAGATTGTACCAAAATAAAGTGGGAATTTATTCTAATTCAAATTTTCAACTTTAGGGAAATGATCTTGAAAACCAAAAATGTTGTCCTAGTGATCTTATACCTGATGAATCAGATGGTACCTTAGATCGTCACAAATTTATGGATTTGTGATTACTGGATTTTCCATAGCCATGTTCTCTACCACTCTCCATCAGAACATGATGGTTAGATTTCTCTTCCATATCCATATTTTCACCTATGTGGAAACCCAGTGATTAGTTTATTTGGGTAATCGTTACATTTCATACTTTTGTTTTTTAAAGCCAAGTTTTGGTATTCCTTTTTACGATGTGGGTTTCAATTAAAGAAACTTTCGAATAGTAAACCATTTATAACCCCGATGAATTTCAAGGGCGAAATTCATTTTAAGGGGGGTAGAATGTAACAGCCCGAGATTTTATGAAAAATGTTCCTTTTAATTTTATTTCTGTCTGGTGTTGTACGCTACACCAAAAGGAGCTTGCACAACACACATCCTTGACTTGCCTTGCATTACACGCAATCACGACCTTCCTCGATAGCGTGTGTTGTACGCAACGCCAAGTTTCGCTAAACAATGATATGCTATTAAGATATTATTAAAACTAGCTGTTGAGAATAGTAATAACCACTTTTTGAAATTTTGAAAATTTTATTTTTCAAAATGGACTTCATTTTTGGATTCGGATTATCGAATTTAGCCTATGGTGAAATTTTGGTACATTTCGGATAACTTTCATATTCTGATGAATAGTGAAAATTACTAAATTATAATTAAAAAACAACTTTTTTAATCGAAATAATTAATAGTGATAAATTATTAATTGGAGTAGTTTTAAAGTATATTTAGAATATATTATTACAATTTAATACAATGTTGGTCATTGGATGTAATTGCACATTTAAACCAGACATAAACAAGTGTCAATCTTTTGATAGATATTGTTTCTTAAAAACACGCTATTTGTTTTAACAGCGGGATTTAATTATAAAATTAATTAATGAAAATTATATGTTATGAATTTGGTAAAATAGACTTCATTTTTGAATTTGGAATATGAAATATAGCTTAGGATGAAATTTTGGCATTTTTCTGAAAACCTTCATTTTTTGATGAATAGTGAAACTACTAAGTGGTAGGTTAAAAACTGAATTTTGCATAAAACATAATTTTACCGCATCTGTGAATGGAATTTCGAAAATCCGAGAGACACGGTTAATATCAAGGACTAAAATGTGGTTCAATGAGATGAAAATAATTTTTGGTGAATAGTAACTTTTTACTTTTTTTTGCCACGGTTAAAAGTAAATAGGGTAACTAAGGGTAAATATGATATTACTATTACCCTAACACATGTCCTAATTCTATTGGATAAGTGTAATTCGACCAAAAACAAACTTAGGAATAAAATATGACCATTTAGGCCCACTTGGATTAGATTAGAACATTTATTATTAATTTATTTAAAGAAGGGTTAAAATAGTTAAAATCAAAGTTTAATAAGTAAATCATTCCTAATATGGGGTTATATATAAGATAAATTCGATTGTAAATATTCATTAGAAAGAAAAAAAGATTTACTACATGATGGTATTTTATTTGTAATTTTTAGACATCAAATAATTTAATTTATTTATGATACAATGATGATGCAGTAATTATCTTATTAATGAAATATTGACATAATTGATGTTATAAACACCAAAATAAATGTAATTTGAGACTTTTTATGAATTCCACTAATTTTCTAGGTTACTATGAAATATTAGTGTTGATTTAATCAACTTGGTTCGAACATATAATTCTGTTATGACTTTCACAAAAATCATATATCAAATAGTGTCAAAATTGACACAAAATAGTTTTTAAATCAAATATTATATTATTAATTGTTATTTTATTCCTAAAAATCTAAGGTTTGGCCAAATGACTTAGATAAGGATATATATATTAATAATAAACAATTTGGGGTTCGTTTGGCATGTTATAGTAAGTGTATTAACCATATAGTATAAGAAAACAAAAAGACACGGTAAAAGTTTAATTATTTAACTTAGAGTTAAATCTAATTGATAAGGTTAAAATAATAACCTAAACTTGTCTAAATTCTATTGGTTGATAGGATTTCCACCCACCCCCACTTTAGCTTCGAAATAAGACCCTTTGGAACCATTATAAACCGATTTTGACATTAATATAAAATAATATTTTGAGGTATTCCTAAGGTGCCCCTCTCCTCCCTTATAAAAGGACACCTCCTCCCCCCTCCTCCTCACACCAAATTGAGCACTCATGCTCGGCCAAACCCTGCCATTTTCTCCTCTCCACTTCCCTAGAATAATCCTAGAGGTCCTGGTCTTCTCCAAAGACCAATCATAGTTCCTTAAGTGGAGGATTCAAAGAGGCGTTCCAAAGAAGAGGTAATATCCATTACCGATCTTTTCAATTTCTTTCTTCTTCAACTTCTTCTTCTTTAGTTGTTTCATGATAAAGTAATAACATCAGTATTACTTACATAATGATATGTTATTATAAATATTAAACAACCCTAATTCACCTTTTATCCATCCTACGGAAAAATGAAATCACCGCGCGTGCGTACGTACGGAATACCGTCTCCACGCCGTGGTGTAATCTATTTTCCACCATCACCTTACAAGGATGGGTATAATGGTGTAATTAGTAACTATATATGATTATTATGAAGTAATATTGATACTGAAATAATATATATATACTCCAATACAATTCCATGATCATAGGAACGATATCATCACTCGTGCGTACGTACGGAATACCGTCTCCACGATGTGATGCGACTCGTTCTACATGATCTTCATTTCATAATGATTATATAAATGAATTGAATAAATGAATATGGTATATACTACACTAATACCATTCTGGAAATGAATTATCTATAACCTAAAGATAAGAATAAGAATTTATTCGACAAAACACGCATAAGAACAAAAAGTTATAAAGACCCGAGTAACAAGTAACAATGAAATATTACTAACAAGAAGCTAATAATATGACCATATATGATCTCATATCAATATGTATGATTCTGGAATAAGTCAATAACATTATTTAAACCATTATACAGGAGCTTCGGACACGAAAAAAGCAAATTGGACCTAAGGTAAGGGAAATATCACAATCTCACTTTTATCCGAGATTGTATTTACTTTGGTAATTACTGGGGTGTATTTTATCATCCACATCCATGTTCCCTCAACATGTAATATTATTTCCATCCTTCTACAATAGTTTATATCCAATTTTACCCTTCGGTAAGTTTTTTTGTAAAAGATATGAAAGGAATATGTTGTCGTTTTTCATACGAGGTACTTTTTGACTTTTCCGACAAAAGTACGAAGAATGTTTTTTTTAACTTATACGACTTGAATGGATTTTTAAAACATTATTTCCAAGAAGCTTCCTTTACAAGTTTTCAAGTTTATTTTTAATCAACTTCTTTTATTTTAATGTTGTATGACATGTTATGAAAGGAAAAATGTTTTTGAAGAAGAAAGGATATTTTCCTCAAGAATGGAGTTCAAGTGTTTTATCAAAATTATTTTTCCATCTAAGATAATAAAGGGTTCTGTTTTTATCCCTATTTTTAAATTGATTTGTTCATGTTGTGATGGAATTATTTTTATGAATTCCTTTATCTTATATGAATTGTTTTATGATGTCATGTTGTTTAAGAATTCCATTTTTATTACATGAGTTACGCTATGATGTATGGTTTATGATTATGTGGCACACATAAGAAAGGATTCATTATAAGATGGGTGGGACCTATATCTCCCTCCAATGCATTGGGTAAAGATTTCATGTCTCATGAGATAGACATGTCTGGAACGGAAGGTTATTTCGGTTCAGTGATACAGGACTGAAACGAGGAGTGAACTCGGTTCAGAAAGGGGCTTTGTCCACTAAGATAGTCTTGGCAATGAGTCATGACTAACAAGAAATGATTTTCCATGATTATGTGTGCATGCCACAAAGTTTCAAGTTTTATGTTATGATTATGGGGATCTCATTTTCAATTCTATGATTTATCCCATGTTATGATATTATGAGCTCTTTTGGAGGTTAAGATTTCCAAAAGCTATGTTCTTATGTATATGATGTGATTGATATTTCTTTTGTTTACCCTTACTGAGCATTTGAGCTCACCCTTTTATGTTTTCTTTTCCCCTGGATATAAAGAAAGGTTTTTAGGTAAAAAAAAGGGAAGATCTTTATGGGAGATATTGAAGATCTTTCACCACGATTAGAAGATTACGTTTCGAGTTTCCAAAGACACTAAACTATTACGATCCTTGTGTGTGTATTTTTGTTATGTACTAAGTATTCCGCAAAAGTAATGTAATGTCAATGTACGTCAAGATACGGGTCTCTACACCACCACTGTAGGAAAACCAGGACTCCGCACGTCAACTTCTCCAAGGATGAGGCTAGCCAACTGATGAGTGATGGGCTGTCCTCTCCTCCGCGGAAGTCCATCCTGTGCTGCTAAGGCTCCCTTCTCGCCGGTGAAGGTGAACCTGCTCCCGTCGGTGCGTACACATCGCACCTTGCGCCTAAAACAGTCAATCTGTGCATGGACCGTAGATAGCCAATCCATGCCCAAGATGACGTCGTAAGGCCTCGACGCTGCTACAAGAAGATCCCAGCCGAAGCTCTCGCCTCCTAGAGTAAGCTCACACTGCCGGCACCAGTGCGTAATCGTCGAGTCTGCTCCCGTAGGAGTCTCTAGCCGTAAGGATCGAGCCAACGACTCTATCGTTATCTCCGAGCTCCGAACAAGGGCAGCGGCTATGAAAGAGTGACTCGCTCCTGTGTCTATAAGAACTGCAGCAAGGGTGGAATAGACACAGATAGTACCTCGAATCATCTCAGGTGCACCGTGGTCGTAGGCCTCTGCTGCCTGGAGCTGTGCCTGTCGCTGCCCGCCAGCTCCCTGTGGTCGGGGTGGACCTCCTGGTGGTGGTGGTGGTAGAGCCTAAAAGCGTCGGCCACCACCGGCTGCTCGTCCAGCTCCTCTGCCTCGTCCGCCTCCTCCCTGCGGACCGCCACGGTCGACCCTCTGCCTCTGCCTCGGTGGTCCCTCAACCGTCTGCTGCTCCTCGGCACGGCGGGTCGGGCAGTCACGATCCATGTGGCCCTGCCCGCCGCACGAGTAGCACTGTCTGCCTCTCGTAAGACTGGCTCCGCGCTGTGTGCCCCGCACTGCTGAGCCAGTATCCTGAGGTCGTCTGCCCGAAGGTCTGGTCTGTCTGGACCCCTGAGTCATCCGTCGACTGCCTGCTGCAGATGACTCTGCCACGTGCCGCCCTGCGGTGGGTCGCTGTGCTGGTGTAGACTCAGCAAGGAAGCTCTCGATCAGAAGAGCCCGCTCCAGTACTCCTGTCTGAGTCGGTATGCTGAGGGAGATCAGCGATGCCCTGATCTCGTGTCTCAAACCCTGCTCGAAGGTCCAGGCCCGGAAGAATGGGTCCCGTACCATGTCGGTCGAGTAGCGCGAGAGATCGGTAAATCTCGCCGAGTACTGAGTGACCGTCATGCTGCCCTGCCGCAGCTGTAGAAGCTCCTGGATACGTACCGCACAAAGGGTGGCTGGGACGAACTCCGAGCGGAAGAGGCTCTCAAAGTCCGTCCAAAGTAGAGACGCCTCATCGTGCACCTGGAGCATCAAGCTCCACCATCGTCCTGCTGCTGCGTGTAGTAGGCTCGCAGCGAGGATCACCATGAGGTCTGCTGGTGTCCTCACTAGCCTAAACACTCGAACCACTGCCTCCAGCCAGTCCTCTGCTGCCTGGGGATCCGTCTCCCCGCGAAACCTGGGTGGTCGCTGGCGCTGAAACTCATGCAGTGCGCTGAGGCGACGTGCATCGTCAGCGGCTGGTGCTGGAAGCATCGGGGGATCGGCGGGTAAAGCTACCGCCGGTGCCACTACTGGAAAAGGGCCCTGCACCGAGGCCTCGTCGCTCGGTGGGCTGTCGTCTCACTCGACTCTCGGAACCCTAGCTGGCTGTCGTCGTGGGGCCATCCTGAAAAGGAAACAGGTGCGCCACGGTTAGAACAGTATACCTGGTGAGCTGATATAAGTAATCACAAGAAAACTTTGAAACACACACGCAATCAATGTTTTCGTGCAT
This sequence comes from Viscum album, assembly GCA_963277665.1. NCBI lineage: Eukaryota > Viridiplantae > Streptophyta > Magnoliopsida > Santalales > Viscaceae > Viscum > Viscum album. The sequence continues at coordinate 921,992,503 of OY728139.1, forward strand.
TAAGTCGGAAATCAGAAGTCAGGGTCCTGGTGTACGGATACGTCGGCCGCCGCACCAACACTGGACTCCCTGGACTGATAACCACACTCAATACGCTAAACATTATTGCTTCACATAGAAAAGATTACAGTTCGCGGTAGAACCGAACTCCTCTGATACCAATTTGTCACGACCCACCCTCGGGGTTCGTGTCGTGACTACCCCAAGCCCGCCTTCCATAGGCCAGGGGCTGGCGACTAGCACCAAGGCGTAAATCCCGGTAAAAAGGAAAGGCATTGCCTTTGTAAAGTAAACAAACACTACAGAGTAAACAAGTGGAAAGTAAACACTAAACAAAAGCAGAGTACAACTGAAAGTGCAGAAAAGAAAAAGGGCCAGAATACAAACCCAAACTGAAAGTAAAGTACAAATCGAGAGGGAAAACAGCAACTGAAAAGTAAAAGCCGCTACTCCGAACTGTCCACAGGAAATCCCACCTGAAGGGTGGGTAGAGATAGCTCCTCTGCTCCACGGGTCCCGCCGTCCGTTCCGAGCACGTCCCGCCCAGTGGTCCACCTCCGGGTACCGTCCCACTCTGCAAGCCTCAGCTAAGGTCAACGCTGTCCGTCGTCTGCAACCAACACAATGTAGTGCGGGCAAAGCCCGTGCAGGGGTGAGTATAAGCTACTCAGTAGGGACCCCGAGACCCCTGAAGGTCTCTCAAATCCACAAAGGATAAACCACGAAGAAAAGTAACAATCATGAAGTAATAACCGACACTGCTTAGGTATATGCCCATACTTATACATAAGTCATCAATTCAAATATGCTCTATCCTCCGAGCCCAAGTACAACTCAGTCCACACAGGAAAGTAAACGTATTCCACACAGGAAAGAAAAACGTAATCCACACAGGATTGCAATAGGATTCAGCTCACACAGGTATACTTCTTCAAGGATGATAAAGATGATCACTGATCCATCTAAGTCGTCAGACCCACGAAGGATCGATAGGTAACTAACCCCCGCAAAGACCACACAGGATCGGGCCCACACAGGACCTGTAGGCGCTGGCTCACACAGAACCGCTGAGCGCAAGGACCCACACAGGATCGGACCCACACAGGATCGGGCCCACACAGGACCTGTAGCACTGATCCACGTAGGATCGCTGAGTGCTGAAGTCGTCGTCATCGAATCCACACAGGATCTCTGCACTGTCGTCGTCGCAGTCACAGTAGCAGTCGTAGTAGTAACAGTCGCAGCCAGCACTAGGGTTCCCGCACACAGCAAGCTCGTTCGGAGGGTCCGCTCCACGAGCCGAGAGGCTGATACATCAACTGTCACAAAGACCAGAGTTGATGTATCCAAAAGTTCCGTATCGACAACAGGATCTCAACGCAACAGACGGCGCGTCGATCGGACGCCCGGTCTGAGAGTTATTGGCATTTTCGTCTCCGGGGCCCGGTTGGTTTTTAAGGAAAAACCAACCCGACCGTACTCCACCTGCGTCCAAACCTCGGGCGGAGTATTCCAAAAGATCCGTCTCACTAAGAGGAACAAAACGCGATTGACGGCGCGTCAATCGGACGTTCGTAGCTCAAGATATGAGCGTTTCTGCTCCGAAGGCCCGGTTGGTTTCGTGAACGAACCAACCCGGCCGAACTCAAAGTAATCTGAATCCTTGAGTGCGATATACTGAAACGACCATCTCGATCCAAGGATCGCGTTTCCGCAGACGGTTCGTCATTCGGAGGTCCGAGGCTCAAGATATGGCCAAAAGACCGGAACTGGTTTGAAACGGGGGGGTCCGGGTCCGGGTTGACCCGGCTCGACCCCCCCCCCCCCCCCCTGGGCGGCCCGGCCGGCCGGCAGGCCGGCGGCGCGGCGGCTGCGCGGCGGCGCGGCGGCGCGGCGGCACGGTGGCGCGGGGGCCGCGGCGGCTTGTCGCCGCGGGGTGGCTGCACGCGGGGGCTAAGCCCCCGCTGATTTGGAAAAGCGGCGCGGCCTTTGTGCCGCGCCCAATTTTTTTTAAAACGCCCCCCCCCCCCTCGTGGGGGGCCTGTTTGTGCGGAACCGGGGGGCCGGCTTCCCCCCTCCCTTCAAATAACCGCCCCCCTCATAAAGAGGGGGGTTTTTGTGTGTTGGTCGGGGGATTAATTCCCCCGGTTTTAAAGCCTTCCGGCCGGCCAGCTGGCCGGCTGGTTTTCTCTAACGGGACCGGAAATTCCGGTCCCCCCTTCGGCTTTCGACGCCGGCGGCCCGGCCGCCGGTCTTCTCTTCCCGCCGCGGCCCGGAACCGGCCGCGGTCTCCTCGTCCCGCCGCGGCCCGGAACCGGCCGCGGTGTTCGTCGTCCGGCGCGGTGCGACGGCACCGCGCCCCTTCGCCGTGCCTTGATTCCTTTCAACGCGGCGCGAAGGCGTCACGTTCTTGAAGATTCTTCCTCGGCGTGGCGCGACGACGCCGCTTAAAATAATTGCACGATTATCCGCGTGGTGCGACGGCACCACGCCACTTTGCTTCCACCCGCAAGAATAAACAACAAGAACGATGGAGGGGGTTCGGCCGTGTTCATGCGGTCCGGCCCCCTCACGTTAAGCAATAACGCATCTTAAAATAATCCAAAGCCACAAGTTAGACTTGCTAAAATTCATGATCAAAAAATAGAATAACTAAACAATAATCAACAACCCCTACCTTGGTATAAGGTTCGACGATTGTCAACGTTCCGCGGAAGACGACGTCGCGGAGGTCGGGCGTCACGGTAGTCGTTCGTCAACGATGACGAAGGGATGCGTCCGAAGAGACACCTCGTTGGCGAAACTTCTTTTGTCGACGAAGGGAATCCGAGGAGGAAGCGGCGTTCCCACACGTTGACACGGAAGACTAAGAAGAGCGGAGCGGCGTTCATCGTCGGGACTTGAGCGTTCTTCGTCAAGTTGAGCGTTCCTCGTGATCTTCGTCAGAGAGGAAGAAGAAGAAGAAAAAGCTCTCCACCTCTCAAGAAGACAAACAATTAACCAAAATAAAATAATACAACATCTTATTTTATTAACACATAACACACTAGAATTTCAAATGTTTGAAATTCAAAAGGATTAACTCCCATAATTAAATAAGTAACTCAAGTCATTTATTGAGGCGTTAAGGGAGTTGAGAGAATATGAAAGGTTTAGGGGTTTGTGTGGGCCCCACCACACTTAATCCTCCCAAGGGAGGTTAAGTGGGTGTGGGTCCCACTTCCAACCCCCTTTGGTAGGTTTTATCAAGTTATAATAAAATTTGTTCTACACAAATTTTATTTAACTCAAACTAAAAACCCCAAAACTAACTTTCAACCCGCAACAAACGCAACTTCTGAAAAGGTCTCTTTAAGCGAATATCGGTGCTGCGAGTTCATCGGTGCCCTCAGATTTCAATTCCGAGCACCGGATCAAAAGTTAGGAATTCCCGCTCGTTCGTTCACTGAACGTACCCGAGCCAAACTTCGGAAATTGATTCCGGGCACTCTAGGCCTCGGAATCAGGTGCCGTCTGAAACCGCGCTCTTGTAAAATTCTAAAGAAAATTAAGAAAACAATTTCCTTGAATTTTACGGGTCTTTACAGATACACCATGGAGGGATCCCACCTTGCCATGTCAGCACCGTCAGTTAGTCCCACGGACTAAGGAGTAGGTTGTCCATACCCATTCCTAGCCATCCCAATCTTAGGTGACCCAATATCAATGTTGAGAACAGGATTAGGAGGATTACTTTTAGGGGACAACATCTTTTATGGATTCAGTGGCCTGATCCACCACAAGCATGTGTTATTACCTCCATATCAGTACAGAGTAGGGGAACCACTATTCCCGATAGGGATTGAGATCCCCACTGCCCCTTGGAATGTTAGGTAGACATTTCCAATCAACAACATAATAAGTATCCATCACTAGCTAACCTATGGTGAGGACATTCAGTACAGAGGCCCCCACCATTCCGCTGCCAAACTGAGTGGAGGTCCCCCCCCCCTCAAGTGTTCAGTATGGATGTCCTCCCCATTCTACCATCATCAGTCCAGGAAGATGTCCTACTCATCTTCTTGACACCTGAAATGAAGGTCTTCTTTGTGTCCATGGTCTCGGGTATGAAGGATCACCACATATTTCAGGATTTCGATGTGAAGGTCCTCCCACCCTACCACTCATCACCACAGAGGTCCTCACCATGATCCATTCCACAGTTGACCGAGTTCCCCTTGTACCCCAACACATCCAATTGGAGGTCCTATATGCTCCAACACCAACCCCCATGGAGGTCCCTCTTGTGTTTATGATATTTCCACCCCTGATGAATCTTCCCAGGGTTAGAGGGAGGTTCATCGACCCCAAATGAAGAATCCTAAGAAGCCCTAGATTGAAATCACACTCGTTGGATTCTTATACTCAGAGGTGGAGTGTGATTAAATGATGGTACCTTCACCACGATTATCTATGTCAGGGATCATGGTGGGAACTAGGCATATCATCTTTTTCATCCTAGAAACTGAGATGCACCAGATTCTTGAATGCCTCTGTAGGTATATACTAGAGGAGAAATATTTGGTCGTCTTCTAGGGTCTTGATGTGAAATTCTCCCTTCCATCACCAATATCATTCACTACATTGATAAGAGATGGTGGATAATTGTTCTCCGGACCAATCGACGAAGAGAACTAGCCTGATCCACTACCAATGATAGCCACCTATGCACAATAGGTAGTGGTTAGTACCCTATCCAACAAGGACATGGTGATAGAGATAGTTCATTCCACGGAATAAATCCCAAATTTCAGCGGGATGTTAGCTCGTGCACTGTACTTTTCACCAACAAGTATACTACTACAATGGTCCATGTATGTCCAGCGACCAGTTCCCCATCCATCTCCAGTTGATGAATGGGAAATCTAAGGGTCATATCTTGAGTCTAAGGTTAGACGTTTGTGAGTCATTCTCACAACGGACCATCTCCATGAGATGTTCGGGCCAATCACAACTGAAAGCTTCAATATTTCAGAGTCCCTTACTGAAGAAGAAGTTATTTTCATCTTCTTAAGATTAGTTATGACACATTTCCTTCTCCATCATTGATGGTTATCTTACCCCAAGAGTTGAGAACACTTCGACGAAATTGGCTAGCAACGCCGCTTGGTTTTGTTGGTTGCGCTCCCTCTATCACAACACCCTACATCACTTTGTTTTCATCGAACACTACTAAAAGGAAGCATTAATTGCTATATTTTTTTAATAGATTTATTAATGAGGCTTTCCCACATGTCCAGCTCTATAGATAGAGGTAATATACTACCCCTCATTTCAGTCCTAACATGTGCCAATCTGGTTCACCTGGTGATATCGAGGATATTCCTTCAGGATTCATCACAGTGAACATGGCCATTCCTAATATATATCTAGAATAGAAAACTGGCATATGGTTCGATAAGATTAGCAACCCACCAGGGTAGCAAAACACTAGTTTGAAATTCTAGGTGTCCACAGTAGCCAACAAATGCATGTGATTGGCCATCCTATGAATTTTTGAGTTATTTCTTCTTATTCGAGACCCCAACAAGGTTAAAGATAATGATTGGACCGTCAAACCACCCAAACCATCCAGATCGGGTCATAAGATGACAAATGATCTTGAAAATAATGTATTGTGGCTGTAACTCGATTAAATGAAGAAGATTGTTGATGAAATCATATCCAAACTCATGGAAGAACGACACCAAGATTACTATAGAATTTGACTGAGGCAGTAGGGGTAGGAAAAGATCACCCTCAGTGAGGTGCCTCCTGGTGATCTAGACAACCCAGCCCATCAAGATTGTGAAGAGGATAGATTTTTTTTGGGAAGCATGAATAGAATTTATCATTGAATCTACACAAGCTATGCTGGAATCCACTTCAAGACCGATATCATGTTCAACCAGTTTCTCCCTAATTTCCAATGGCTACTCCGCAAGTTCCTATAGTTGCCTATCGAGTCATCACAAAATCTTCTCCCTGAGACACTCTACCAGCTTACCAAGATAAGAACCTTCCAAATTCATGTTGGTCAGGGACAATCATCAAGATTGAAACCCACAACAAGATAATCGAATGTCTTCTCCCATAGCCCAGCTCAAGGCTCTAGAATCACAATAGGTGGAAATCCCGCCTGATGGAAACCCGTATCCTCTATTGGTGGATGATGTTACATCTTCCCCAGGATTTAGAAATACTTTATTATCCACTTTTAAAGGGAAAGGTGATCTTCTACAACACCTGGACCACATTATTTCTGGTGTTGAACCATTCTAGGAAATCCACCACAGAAGGAGGTCGCTAAACTCTAGTGTTTTGTACAAACCCTAGAAGGAACTGAATTTTTATGGTACATCAAGTTATCCATTGGGTCTATACCTATTTGGGAAATCCCAGTATGAATTTTATACACCAGTTCTGTTCCACCACCCAAAAGACAAGTATTAATGACCTCTTTAAGTGCAAGAAAATGCTAGATGAGTGAATAAAAAACTTGGTCTATAGGTGGAAGGGTCTCACATACTTACTCCATAGGTCACTAACTTAGGAAAAACTTCTAATGATGTGCATAGGTAATTTGAATACTAAACTTATTGATTCTATCATCACTCATAACTTGCTAGCTGGGTTTAGGGATTTCTATGAAAATGAAAAATGTTTAGAAGTAGACTTGGAGAAATACAAGAAGGCATGTCTGTTGCCTCCTAAATCCCATCATGAAGGGTATCCACGGATTAGAACAATGTTGTTTCATAGGTAGAGGCTCCAAGATTGTGATAATTTTTACCATAAGAGACCCCTAGATAGTATACACAAGAACCACTACCATAAGATCATCATTTATCATAGAATTTCCCACCTTAGAATCAAAACGCACTGCCATCTAATGCAAAACCACTGCCTAGATGATATAACCATCTTCCACCTTCTCATCAAGATATTATTGCCCCCCCCCACTGTGATGACAAGTATCCCGGATCCCCAATCCCATATCAAAGAAACCATAACTACCCGTACAATGAGGCTTAGGTACTAAGGTATTTCCCAAGTGCCTTAGTTTAGTGAATTATTTGGTTACCATATTGCAAGAGGCCAGATCAGATAGATCTCAATAATCATCTCAATTATATCCCTTACCACATGTTCTATAGAAACACTCTAAAAAACTGTTATGTGTTCAAAGACTGGATCCCAGAGCATGATGATCACAACATTGTTAGATTGGATCTAACACCATTACATTTGGCATGTGTGTCTTGGAAGGATGATAGTGACAATGTGGGTTTGTTGTAGTATGTTTAAAGACATGGGTCTCAAAAATAAGATGACCGGATAGCTCATAGGGCAGTATCTTGTGACCATTGTATTATCCATCCATTTTTATATCATCCTAATCATTCTAAAGTTGCTACACTACCTTCAGCTACTACCTCTATGTTAACATATCATCCTTCACCCTCTATGGATAGAAAACATCGACAACACAAGGGAATTCAAAGCACTCTGCTGGTATGAATTCTACCTCGTACACTTTTCGATTTCATTCTCCCAAAGATGGGGATTTCCCCAAAATTCATCCAACAATGGAGGTTTATTCCAGCGAAAATCTGGAGTATACTTCAGTGAATACAATCATACTAGTGGACACATTCATGGTACCCATCGACGAAGAGCACCACACCAGCCCTTAGGACGTCACTAGTCAATGAAATAATCAATAGAGTCGAGGGTATAAATTTTTTTAAAATGGTCTGGCCAGTGCTCCCAGAAAAGGTGTGCATGCCACTGATACTAGACAGCCGTCCCATTAGAGGTCTTAGCAAGAACATCTTTGTCATCCAATTTCATTAGATTCACCAAATCCTCCATTCTTATTTCATGATCATGTGGCGCCGCCACGACCATGTCATGACCAACCACGTTCTATAAAAGAATGACCTCAGTCATCCGACCATTAGCCAGTGATCACTTTTCCTGATTCTATAGCTGAGCAGTGGGATATCCCTAGGACCTGTAAGAATCTACCAGTTCGACCAGTTCCTCATGTCATGCCTCCTTCAATGAAGAAAACATATATTTAACGAGGTGTGTGACTTGTGCAGAAGTATAATTTAAAAAAGAACCATTCCATCATTCACATAAGGCTATCGATCCTTGAGTCTCTCTTCTTATCTGTAGACATGTGTGAAACCCTTAGAGAGGCTTTTAAGAATCCCCCTTTATTTTGAGATGGAGATAGTAGTCGAAGAAGCCTTCCAGTGTAAAGAAATTGTGCATGCAAAATATCAGGAATTCATTTCATTATCTGTAAAAGATTTAGGTTGCCTTATACATGGGAACATACACCCACTATAAATTAAAGGCTAGATTAATGATGTGGAAGTCTTCCGATGTCTTGACATCAATGATTCTAGGATGTATCATATCCAAACCCAAATGCTTAGAAAGATGGGACTATCTGAAACTTATTTGTGTCCCTCTGACATGAAGATTCATGTTTATGATAGGATGGAGTAGACACCAGTTAGAATGATCGACTTCAATACCCAGTTTAGTGGCCTAGTATCTAGCATTTCATTCATGGTTGACTCACGGGACACCGCTTGCAACACAATGATGGGTAGACCATGGCTCCACCTACACATGGTAGTCCGCTCCTCATAAAACAAATGCCTTCAGTACTACCTTAATAGTTTATTCGGAATGATACATTGTAATATGAACCCCTTTACTTCATTCATAGCCTGATACTTATATCATGACTATTATAGTAAAATGTAAAAGAAGGTTCATTCCAATGAGGTTGAGCACAATACTATTGTTGTCGACACATTGAAAAACATGGATGATTCCTTCATTCTCCTAATCCACCGATTAGAGGCAAAGAACCTTGACCTAGGACACTACATTGTGGTTTCTAGAAGATGAAAAAAGATCCTCCCTATGTATATGTAATGCTAGAAGATTAATTCTTACTCTTGATATAATCATTATTAGGTGCTTCCAGAGCCCCTTACCCCTATAAGGTATCAAGATGTTCACCCCATGGTAGAAGCATTATGTCATACATGATTTTTCTCATGGGCTGGGTTGAACCAACTAAATATGATGTGACACTAATAATTCGATATTATTAATCATGACCCTATGCATCGAAGTCCTAATGGAACTAGATCAACATCTTTCATCATTGTGGATAAGTAGTGTAAAAATCCCCCAATGAAGATTCCACGACCACTTAGGCCTACACAAGCATTCGGTCGGGGTTAGCCTAATCAGAAGAATTTCCCCCTTTTGATGACCATAAGGCTATGGATGAAGATGATTTGGAATATTCTCATCCCTCATTTGAGGAAGGTTACTCTACCACCGTTGACGAGTTGGAATAGGTGAACCTCATTACAAAGATAGATATGAAACCAATTTTGATCAATGAATCCATGTATAAAAAAGAACAATAATATTATGTGGATTTCTAGAAGAGACATCGAGATGTATCCACCTATAGCTATAATGAGATACCATGACTAGATCCTCACGTATCCTTCCACTACCTTGGTCTCCCAATAAACCGTCACAAGTTCAAACAGATTCCCAGAAAGATGCACACTCTTTAATGTTCCATGGTGGAGGCCAAGGATGGTAAAATCATTAATGAAATCTTCATCTAGGATGTCCATTACCAAAAATGTCTTGACAACATTGTGACCATAAAGAAGAAAAAAAATCAGCATCAGAGTTGACTTATGGGATCTTAACTGTCTCTATTTGAAGGATTATTTTCCCCTTCCTGGGAAAGATCTATTGATCTAGGATACCATTAGATTGAAATCTCAATCCTTCATTGACGATTATTTTGAATATAATAAAATCCAAATGGCTCTAGAGGACAAATATTATACCACAATCAGAGGACCACATGTTACCTTTTCCAACCAAGTAATTATTTTCGGTATGGTGAATGAATGTCCCACCTATTACCATTCTATGCCCCACATATTCAAGAAGATCCTCAGGACATTGGGGGAATTATATCAGCATGAATTTCCGTTAAAATCCCTCCAGCATCATAACCATCATAAAGATTCTGAGAAGGTGTTTGGCTTTCTATTCTCCCACCATCTAATGATGAAGACCTTGATGTGTTCCTTCGGTGTTACCTATGGAATGTATATCAACATTTTCGTTAGATATAGAGGCATTGAGCTCTATACAGATAATATTACGGCAATTAGTTAGGTTCCTCCTACAACCAACCTTCATCATCTCTGATATATTCAAGCACACATATCCTACATATTCTAATAAATTGTGAATACTGTGAGCAATTGTATTATGCATTCCAGGATCATGAAAATCGACCCTGACTACTACTGGAATGAAGACTATTAGGATGATTCTAAAGGGATCAAGCTATACTAGCTATAGCCTCATATTCCAATTCCACCCATATTCGAAAAGACATTGGTCCTTTATTTTTCCACACCAAACTGATCCCTCAGTACCATTGTTGCTAAAAATAATATCAAGGGTATGAAAATTAGTTTATACTATCTCATCCACATTCTCTTTAGTAAAAAGACTAGATATTCCTCTATTAAGAGGAGCTACCTTGCACTAGTATTAACTATCCAAAAGTTGAGACATTACTTTTAGAAACATGAGAAAAAACTGGTGACCTGCATGGATTTATTAGACTATATTATGAATCAAACCATGTTGACAGGTTCTCTAGATTGGGGGGAAGTGATTTTTCATTAATTTTACATTAGGTTCATTCCGTAGAAAGTATTCAAGGGTAAAAAACTATCATAATTCCTCTACAATCATCCATCCCCTGTGGAGTATTTTATATATCATGATTTCACAGATGTGGAAATCCTCTCAGTGGACCAATCCATGATGTGTGGGAGGATGTGCATTGTCGGTGCTTTAGGAAGCCCTACCAAGAGAAGACTCATTGATCCCTAAAGTAATAGAGTGGGACTTTTTATTTTATTCACCACAGCAGAATATTCTGTCTTTCCCTATTCATTCCTATTTTAAGAACGCTACACCAACAATGAGGTTGAGTATCAATCCCTCATCACTGGAACTTGATATTGATGCTCCCCACCATCATGTGAATGGGGACTCTAAATTGGTCATCAAGCAGTGAAAAAGTGACTATGTTGTTAGGAAGATAGAGTTTGTGCCCTTTCTATAGCGTACTTTCTAGATGATGGCTCAGTTTACTTCTCAACCAAGAATATCCTCATGTCCATTAGTCATAGAATGGGCAAACCAACTCCTTGGCATGTCGTGCTACATCTCCCACAGAGCCTAACCAGAATTATATTATCATCCTTGTGGAAAATCGAAGAGTTATCGCTCCTGTCACACTAGATGATTATGATATCTTATAGGTAATCTACCATACTATTGATGCCTCCAAATCAGGACCTCCACTCCCTAAAACTATATTAGAATTGAACCCTATCTAGAAAACTCCCTCTATCAAGTATATCCAGCATGGAAATCTCTCGATAGGGTGAGCCGAATGTGAGAAAATATGTTTCTCTGTAGTGTAGTTCACACTCTAGAGTGATTATATTCAACATAAGATCCTCTATTAATATGGATTTTATGGCGTTCTCCTCCATTTCAATGAAGGAGATAATATTCCCCTAGTAATGTAGAAAGTTCACTCTTGTTCATATAGAGAACTTCTGGTAGGATCAAAACTCTCCCATCAAATATAACGGTTTTCAACGTCTGGCTCACCACGATCCATGAATGTCTGATGTTCTTCAAAATTTGTAATGTGTGTAAGATCTATGATAATATAATGCATTGGATTATTGATCTTCTCTATAATAACGTGTACACTAGGTTCTTGGCACCCTGGTGGCTCGATGTCATGGGACCATATCCCCCCACAATAGCTCGCTAGTGTAGGTTATTCCAGACTTCTAAATAATTCCATTACAAGTGGGCATAGAAAATTCTTCTCAAGGAATCCAAGGCATGTTCTATTATTGATTTTTGGATCTCTAATATTATCCACTAATTTGGAGTCTCTCATTTCGTCCTCACCTATAATGGAACCAACTTCTAGGAAGCCGAGTTGAGGAAATTGTACTTGAAGTACAATATCCATTCTAATCGTACCTCTCGCACTCATACACAAGATAATGGTAAGATCAATGTAGTCAAAAAACCCTTATCTAATGTCATGTAGAATATAGTGGGTTAGAACAAGATGATTTGTACAGAAAATCTTCCCAACACTCTATGGGATTACTAAACAACGACTCATAATTCAACCTAGTTGACTCTATATTCTCTGGAGTACAGAACAGAGGCAGTCCTACTAATTTATATTTGGCTACCATTACTCGGCCAAGCCGTATATGACCAATATACATCAGACAGAGTAGCAAAAGTCTATTCGGATGAACTACAATACCATTATGATATTAGGAACCACATCATGCATATCTAGAGAGGCATCTGAACTATATATCCATGGATTTCAATAATAATGTTTATCTCTGTTATTTCATACAAGGTGATTTGGTATTGGCCCATAGAATTCCAATGATACTTGGTATAAAGGCACTAAATCTAGAGCCCAAATAGGAGTTCTTGTACATCATTCAAAAGTCTTACCCCGAGGGTGCATACTCTCTGATCGCTATGGATGGTGATAACATTACTCATCCCACCAAAGATAAATTGTTTGAGAAGTACTTCACATGAGTGGTCACTCATACTTCATGAAAATAAAATACAGAAGTTCCAAGATCTATGAACCTAAACTATTATCTCCATCATCCTTTCTAAAAGATGTTAAACTGTTCGAGTACCTCCATGAATCATGCATTAACATCATTGGGGTCTTCATCATCTTTCACATCTAAAAGGACCCCCTAATGGAATATTATCATGAAACATTAGCTCACATACCATTCTAGGCTAGTGTCCCAAAGTATCTCAAATGACAATTTGATATATGTCCCACATTGCAAATAAGATCAGTAGTGGATGCTCAACTGTTTTTCCCCATTCTATGTCACATGAGATGGATACTGTGTTGCGAACATGGTCAGAAATCATCCTTTAGAATTTTCACCATTCCCATGGTCTCCCAAATATCAGGCATGGTTATTCACCTTTTTCTTCCATTTGGACTGACACACATGACAATAAACTAGGCACTATGGTCTGAGCTATACAACCTTAATTCATGAGCTCTTGCATCCCTACTGTATAATGTCAAATGATGTGGAATTTAAAAACTATGTGTTTTATGATTCCCAACCTTATTGGATACATTGGAATTCCAGGATATATCATCTTTGGGTCCATTCTTACGTACCAAAAATGCTTCCTTCATTTTGGCCTCTTGGCCTATGTATCCTGGGAGCATGTGGTGTGATGTGGACCTTTCTCCTCCTTCATGTTAGGCATACAACTTCCGAGCCATGTTTCCCACTTTAGGGATCTCCCATTTTACCTTTCATCCATACCACATTTCATTAAACTGCACGATAATTCATGAACTACATGTGGCTTGATTCCCATCATTATGGGAATCATACAATCTCAAATACATTTCATCTTTAGGTCTAGCCTGATGTCTGTAAATATTTTTAGGCTCATTGTCCTGAGTTTCCCCCTTGGGATTGTGCACAATGTGATATGTGCATCTTTATCCTCATTCATAATGGGTATTCATTATCATGTCATGCACATCCCCTTTAGAACCTCGTTCTTTCACACGCGTCCTTCCCATATGACATTAACCTGTATGGAATTATAGAACTATATGTGGCTTGATTCCCATAATTATGGGATATGTATAAATACCCAGATATTTCATCTTGGGTGTTGAGTCCCAGGTTCCTCCACCTTCTAATCCCTCTTGACCTTATTACATGTTCGGAATTCATTGAACATATACTTAGATGTCACCCATCATAGATGACATTAGACTATTCTACCCAACATTCAAGTCATTAAACAGGAAATCATTAGTTGTTGTTCCTGCATTACCATAAAAGGTAAGTACCCCTTCTTCCCATTCAACGTTAAACTGCACAATGTGTTGTAAAAATCCCATTTTTTAGACCCCCTGGACAGAGTCTCTTAATGGGAGTGACTGGTTTTGTGTGGACTTATTTTTCCTCTGTGCTGTGGTGATGTCTTCTTTGTCCTCATTTATGTTAGGCTCTCTTTTCTATGCCATACTAATTTCTCTTTTGATACCATCTTTTTCAGGTCCTTATCACATGTAGTTAAACTCCATGGAATTCCAGAACTACGTACGTCTCCATTCCAGTTCTTATGGGAGACATTGGAACACCCAATCATTTCACCTCATGTATATCCCTGGATTCACAAACCCTTTTAAACACTTTCTTATGCTCATATTTTCATTTATTGTTCCCCTAGTCAATCCCTTCAACCCCTGATCCAACATCATTGACCTTATTAGATGCATTTTGTTTTATGACCTAGAGTGTGGGTTTCTTTATGGACATGCTCTCATTCCATTTCCATGATTCATGCATACCATTACATGGGTATCCAACATCTATCACATCTGAAATGACCCCCAGGTTGTATGGATTCTCATCCTTATGGAACTCTGAACATTTTGGGCTAATGTCTTGGATGATCTTGAAGGAAATAATAGACAAGTTCCATGTTGTGAATATAGTCATCAGTCGACCCTCAATTGTTTCATCCCATCTCAAGTCACGTGATAGGGACAATGTGCTTCAAATATGGTCAAAAGATATCATCCATTGTTACGCCAACCCCATTACCCCATGAATATTATCTTTTTGATTCACATCCCTTTCCATTTCATCATGTTGAGATAGATCTTCGAGACCCTTAGTGTTATCCCTTTGTGCATTGTTGAATGTTGAGAGGAAAAACTAGTGTCATGGGGTACTCTGTGACTCTGCACCGTTTCCCCCCATCACGTGCATCCATGCATTGTAAAGATATTATCCACCCTTGTTTCCCACACTAAGAACGGCCCATGTGGGCTTTATGTATTTGGGTATGGTTTTGGCCTATATGTAAGAGTGAAACATCCCATTTTTTTCTGAACTAAATTACCATAATCTAGGAACCTCTCTCGCCTAGTCCTGGCATGATGACATAAAACAACATGTGTTCTCCTTGAAATTTTGGATACATTGTGTAATAATTTGTTCTCATTCACAATAGGTTGTATCCTACTTCCACATCACATATTTTCACATTGGGAATTATACCCTTTTGGTGGGAACTCAATGCCCACTAAAACAAATACTTATAGGGTCATTGTTCGCATGACATTAAATTGTGTAATAGATACGATTTTCCTTTAATGAGAGCATATTTCTCCTTTTGGTATTGTCCATCTACCATACAATCCACAATAACATTATGTGGCTCGATTCCAATTATTATGGGATATGTAGTGATCCCTAGAATTCTCTTCTATGGTCCATACACAATCCATTTCTTCTTTCTAGAATCTTGGCCCTAACTCCGATTCTTAAACGTGTGGTGAGGTGTGTTCTACTTTGCAATCTTTCACATTGGAAATATGTACTAAATAAAATATCACTACCATGGGGTTCCCATGTCATTCAATTCACGACCTTAAACTAAGTCCCCACATTGGACAAGTTGAGGATTCTATAATAACAATTATGAGACTCTTCAGCTACCTTTCTAGAGAAGATTACCCCCACCACTATTTGTTTCTAACCATGATATGATTCAGGAACAACATTAAATATGATTCTTGCCTCATAGTCTACATAGAGATGCCTAAGAACCTCAAATTGGGCCAAGTAATGAGTCCATTAACACTTCCAGATATTCACCCTTAATTACTGTCCAATTATTATGACCCTGTGATTGGAATCCCTAGTCTGTGTAACACGATATTAAATTGTTAAGCAGGGTCCATGAAGTATGACCTTAAACGACATAAAACATCATGGTCATATGAATTTAAACTATTATTTACATATTAATTACATTAAAATGATAAAATATTCATCTATCATCCCCGTTTGCATGAAATAAAAATGGAAGGAATTCTTGGCCCTCTCAATAGTTGAACTGTTTAGTGAAAATTTGATATTTTTTCATATAGATACTCTCACCCAATGTGCATTCATCACAGTGGAATAATTTTAAGTGAGTTGTACTTTATTCAAAAAACTAATCATTCCACATCCATAATTTCTGTTCTATCTAGTTTGGATATTCATTCCCTTCCATGTTTGAAGGAACCCCTTAACAGTTAGGATGTTTGGCCTTAAGGTTCACCTATAATCCTGGGTTAACATTCCAGAGGACATCAAATAAAACTATGCGTTTGGCCTTGTTATTTATCGTATGGTTAGTGGTTGGCCCCTGTTTTCTTGTTCCCATTTCTGGATAACATGATTCAGATGTTGTGTTTCAAATTTGGTCAATAGTTACCGTCCATTATAATGACACACTCATGGTGTTCGGAATTTTGGGTATCGTGATTCACACTTTCCTTTTACATCTGTTCTAATTTATTAAATCATACCATGTGTTATCCCATTTTTTCACAAGGGAATGTTGGTAAAGGGTAGTTTGGCTCTATTTATAACCATATTATTGAACTATAAGCACCTCTATTTCCTCTCGGAATCTCAAAGTGGTCTTTTAGAACCTGGATGTCTGGTGATTGGTTGGCACACTCACATTCAAGGAGAATAATTACGTGGTTATCCCTTGTTTCTCACACAGGTCTGGATTCATGTGATCTAAGTGATTTATCAATTTTTATTTAAAATATATGATTGAGATTCAGTAATTAACATAGATAAAAAAGCTCATGCACATAACCAAAATAAGAAAGAACGTATGAGGGTCTGTTTACGAGTTTGTGAAAATTTCAAACCCCATGAATTAACCCCTCAGATAAATGGGATGACTTCTTCAATGGAGTCTCCTAGCTCCCCCACATTCACTCTCATGGACTCCATGATTTTCTTTCACCTAATTAAATAACATTCTTATTCACTAGTTGTTGGTCATAGTTGATCGGCTCTGATCTGTGCCCAATCCTTATCATCTCGGATATTAACCATTTATTCAGATGATCGCCTCATTTTCTCCTCAGCCTCTACTAACTGTACCTTAAATTGTGATATGATTACCGACTATGTTTCAATGAAATAAGAGTGTTAATTAACCCACTCCCTATATCATTGGATCTCATGATCATCCTCCTGATGTCTCTCGGTGTTGACAAACCTCCTCCGCTACCACCCGACTCCGAGGTCACGATCATTTTCCTATATTTCTATTCAATGTAAACCCAAATGAGCATATGATAATTTCAATCATCTAATCCTCAAGTACATAGATCACATAGCCATAAATGATTTCCCCCATTTGGTTTATCCACTCTACTTGTGGGGTGTCCGTGATGAAGGGCTTGATCATTTTCCATGACCGACAATGTATATCATTACAATCCTCCCAATCAGATGTAGTCTCATCCATCTCTTCCAGGTCAAGAAAGTTCATATTATGGGAATGCCAATCAAGATTCTTCAAAAGGGTCTACCTTTGGTGTACCATTAGAAAGGTTGTGATCTATACCGTGTGGTTGGTCTTTTCCACATGATTCCACCTCAGCAATATTCAGTTCCATCCCACCAATCAACTTATCCATGGCCACAACATCCATGGTTTTTTCCCTTGGGCATCCAATTCCTTGGTAATCAGCGTTTCCCTTAAGAGAGGGGTGATAGGAGCCCCAACCGACCTATCCAATATGGACCACATCATTTGAATAAATCTTTAGAAATAAATATTCAAATATTAATTGGCTTGGATCAATAGGAAACAATTATGAATTTTGTGAGGGATAGGGCATACAGATATCAAATAATTGGCTATGCCTCAAATCAATATCATTGAGACCACAATATGTGGATCCATGTATATGTTTAAAAGGTTTGAGGGTTTCATAAGGGTCATCCTGTTTATAATAGCACTGATGTATTATACACATACCATAATCTCATGCACAGACCCTGAAGCAACATCCACTATCTTGCAGGACTAGGTTTTTCATAAAACGATCTCCTAAAAAGAACAAATGTTAGCTTAGAAATCCAAGATGACCTAAGTACATTTCATAGTGGAATGTTTTGTGGATTACCTCAAGAATCTTGGAAAACTCATCCATATATAAGGTCGCAGCCTCACCTTCTTCCCAAGGTCTCCCTCAGTTAGCCACTTCTTTCTAGGACCCCTATGATTCATCAGTTAAAGGGATATATTCCCTTAGATCAGTAGGGGATAGTTTGGGTGCGACTTTTAGATCGATCAATACATTCAACCGATCCGCCATTAGACACGCAGTACCCCAAGAATTTATGAAATATTCCATATCAGTGATGTATTTCTCTCCTTCAGCATAAGATTCCAGAAATACAACCTTAGCATGGATGATATCCGATAGATATATTCCAAGATGGTTGAGGAAGTACCATATTTGGGAAGGACTAAGAAATTATTTGTTGACGTCATAGGTGTCCCAGGGCTTCGGAAACACAACATCTTCTAGAATTTCTTTCTGCCACAGTCGCTTTCTAGGAGCTTGAGTGGATATTCTGCAAAACCCTCATGGTGGACACTATTTATATAGGCTCTACTCATATGCGATCATTATTTCCACGAATGCCACTTGTCTCCCAACTAGACCAGGCCCTAAAATTATTTTCCATATCAGTGTTGTAACCTCGCTACCATGACATGTACTTTCTGTTTTTCGACCCTTATCATGAGGTTGATGAGGAACCCCATCCTCAATAAGGAATGTTCATTTCTTTATAATCTTTCCTAGGTAGGCTTCTTTCTAGATCATTACATACAACTTAACCGGCCCATAAATAGTGGTTTGCTATGGTATCTTATTCTGCATTTTCTAGTCCTCCAGCATAAACCTAAGCCACATCTGGCTTGTCACATATGGATGATCCCCATTTTATTACCTCTATATAGACTTTTGGGGTAAATATATTCATGCACCAGAACTGTCTTTCAAAGTGGTGCATGGTATATGGCTCGTAAATGGTCTCACGATCCACCCATGCCACCTGAACCCTACCCCATATGGCTTGAAGGTATGATCGATGTTCCTCAGTTCCCTGGACATCATCAGTGAACACCCCTGCTAGTAGAAGAAAGGGATGAATGATAAATTCTTCTACCTTCCAGACCATGTTCGATGCATGTGATGAAGTTATATTGGTCGGACAGCTCTCAACTGCATTCAGGATGGTTGGTCGGATGTCTTACCCAGGAGGAGAAATAAGTTTCTAATATTTAAATACATTAATGTGAGCCTTGATCCAATCATATAGAACATGAAGTGGTACACATACCCACTATGGTTTCTTCCCATGGAAGATCTTCCATTACACCTTGTACAATTTTTCTAGCATTGGGATCCCACTATTGAAAATATACCCCATCATTAGCAGGGATTCCATAATGAGTGTGGAAGGTCACAAACCCATGTTTTTATCCTTGACTGAAAACATTGAGTCAAAAATAAATGAATAGACAATCCAAAACCGCCTAACCACCTGTTTCTTTTCAGTTTTTATTCTATACCCTCATAGATTCCAATATATTTCCTCCATGATTCAGAAGTAATAATTTTCTTTACTATTTTGGGCACCATTCAAACAAGTGGGAGGTATTACTAGGGACATTTTAAGAACTTCCTCCCCTTCAGTGGCATGCTATTATTGTAATTTTAGAAAATGTGAAAACCACAACATTAATTGGAAATCCCCCACTATATTTAATAATTTTCCCAAAACCATTTCTATCAGCACCTATTCCAAACTTGACATCTGTTTTGAGTCCTCCCATGGGTTCTCCACAGGAAGGAACTCATCGTACATCACCCCCAAAATTGGAATTAATAAAATCTAATGAAGTTCCCATTGGATGATTCCAAACTCCCCATGATGGAGATGGAATGTTTTTGTTCTAGACAACCACATAGTCAAAAACTCTGACATTATATGTTTTTTATGGTGGATATGGAAATGGGAATCCCACACAAATTCTTACTGACCTACCCACTTCCACTCCACTACAAATTCATCATAGGATTCATGGACACCGTAATCCTAGGCACAGCCATCCTTGATGTTTTTACCCTTGAGTATGCCCCAATTTTCGGTCAATACCTTATTAACATTAATTAGCTCACCTTCAGAATGATATGGTATTGGGGAGGAGATACCTCCAGCTTTAGGGATTTACTAAATAAATTTTTAATGTGATTACGTAGATATATGGAAATGATAGGCATGTGGTATTCCTATGTATTGTTGTCAGTGTCCCTAAAATAGAGGCATTATCATGGCAAGCTCCAGAAACCATATGTTGTTTCATCCTTAATTTCACCCCGGTACAAGACTTTGTCCCTCATTGAAATCCGTACGTCGGAAGTCTTTTGCATAGTGGATAGTTGTTTTTTACCTTTTTAAATATCCCCACTAGGGACTCATGATCAGAGTGGCTTCACACATATTCTCTAATTCCAAGATTGTATTCAATCTATTTATGTCGAGTGGAATCAAAAATCACATCCTGAGTGTCTTATTGGTTGGCTATTTGATTTTGCGACATTTTCAATTAAAATTTTCTTCTCACAAAGCATAGTTGAAGAGCTCAATTATAGATCATGGTCACAAAAAGTGTTTTTGGAGTGCATGATCACAAGGCCTAAAGACTCAATATTCATAATAGAGGAACAAGGAATCTGAGAGCACCATTTCACTATGAAGTATTCACAGAGAACATGTCTGTAATGCCCAGTTTTCAATGTTCATTCACGATGCGCATAGCTTCTCGATTCGAAAGATCATGAAAAGAATAGTATGGATAAATTCATACCAAATAAGGTACTATGCATCCTATTTATAGGTGAAAACTCCCAGTCATTACAACACATTTTTCCATGGAGTGCATCACAGTGTTTTCAACCCATTTTTCGCATATCCCCTCCATGATTAAGATTCATGATTTGCCTAAATTTAGGTGAAATATCCTATGAATCCGACATTCATTTTCAATGGGTCTCCCATTCCGATGTGGTAATTTTTTGGCCCTTAAATTCTATGCATTATAATAGACTGATAAAGGGCACATAAAGTTAAAGGGTCTATATCATGAAGCACATTCATAAACACCATATTCATCGCGCCACCGTAAAGCCTCTCAAAAGGTCTCTCCATGACCGATGCAAAGGACTTCTCCATGACAACTACAAAGACATTGTCATAACCATGTGAGACTCTATGTAACATGAATTTAGATTTCATGAGTGTTGATGAGGTAGTGACGGAAGCCTTCGTGACTCAAAGGAACATGATCGATGTCTCTGTGACATCCACAAAGGCATTGATAGAAACCTATGTGACTCTGAGAAACATGATGGATTAGCCTCTGAATGTGACGTGAAATTTTCATTGCAGTACATTCTATGAGAAATAGGATGACCAATGCCTATAAATAATTTCCCCCCACACCAAAGAATCAACACCTTTACCGTTAATATTCAATGATCTCAATCCACAAATCAGTATTTTCTCTATGACACATATAAAAATGGACCATCTGAGGTATTTATGCATCATGAACCCACATTATCATTTCTCCATTTTACCTCCACATCATGTGTGGGTTCCCTTCATGAAGCCTTTTGGCCATGGGGAAGAAAGAAGATCCCTTTGGGTACAAGGAAAATTGTGAACAAGAAAATCATCGTGAAGAACCCTCCAAGAACATGTTGACTCGACACCTTAGTGGGATAACTATGCTTCATGAAGTAACCTTTTTCGGGAAGCACCCAAGCTCCATGAATCCCCTCTCTATGAGGAATTCTACTTCAAGAACCCATCTTCCATGAAGCCCTCTGAGCTAGTACATAGATATATCATGGTAACCCAAGTGGTTCTTCATTTTGTCAATATCTACCTCATGATTTATCGCATGGGAATGCTAACAGTATTGGTTTTTTATAGATCCATTCTAAGATGAACCCTTCAATGGATCACTCCAATACCATGTTATCCCATAACACTACTGGTTCCATCCCTTCACTATGGGATTAATCGCACTAGTTACGTTTGAATTAGTAGTGAGGAGTGAATCGTCATCATCCAAGCTTCAAGACATTAAAATGTCGAGCACCTATGCCCTCAACACATGATGTTAAACTATTAACCAAGTAAGAGTTTTAAGCCTGAGAAGACATAGAAGGGGATGGAAACTAACACCCGTTCACCCCCTCTCCTTCTGTGATTTTTCTCCATGTGCACCTTGAACAGTCTCTATGTAAGCCACGACCCA
Source organism: Viscum album (assembly GCA_963277665.1). NCBI lineage: Eukaryota > Viridiplantae > Streptophyta > Magnoliopsida > Santalales > Viscaceae > Viscum > Viscum album. The sequence continues at coordinate 922,014,946 of OY728139.1, forward strand.
AATCGATTGGGTGCTCTATTTACGAACACCCTATCCTGATCATACATCCTATCATCCTCCTCGGGATTACATGTTGGAGAAATTACCAATCATCTTCTCAGGGGCCTCCAACCATGTGTAAGCACCTATTTCCACTTTGGGATGCTAATTATGCGTAAGCCCCACTCCACTCCACCAGGACACATCATTAAAAATGGGTCATCAAGCCTTTTATTGTATCTTGTTTCTCACACCAAGCATGAATCATGTGGGATTAGGGTAAGCATCGACTATGATATTCTCTTTGGTCCATTAACCGTATGTAATCCCCAAACCCCACAGTCGAACTACATGGAAATTGATCCTAACCAATTTCAAGAGAGGTGTGCATGATGCCTCTATGAGATTAAAGCCCATTACATATCGATCATGACAACATCATGTCAGTTTACCCTTATCCTGATTGATGTAAAAATATATGCCCATTTCATCCTGCATGATGTTAAACTGTATGATTTCAAACTATGTGGGTTTTGATCCTTATCTCTTAGATAGGGTACGTAGGATGCCTTCATGAGGTTCGACCCCAAACACTGGTAAACTCCAGCATCCTCTTTTTTTGGGACATACATCCTTGGTCTGCCTCTTAGAGGATTCAAACCATTCCCTAGGAAGATAACTATATGTAATCCCCACAGTCATTCCATACTCCTCTAAATAAGAGTGTCCCCTTTCAATGGGATGTTAAACATGTGTAATCCCCTTCATGTATTTGGGTTGATTTTCTTTGTGTACACCCTGATATTATTCCCCCATATCAAAACATCATGGATATGAATATTTTCCCCAATTGACCAAGGAATATAGGAAGCCTTTTAGAGATTAAATTCCATCTCTGATGTCCCATAGGGGTACTTCCCTCAAGCCTCGGTGTCTCGGGAATGGAATTTCTGAACCTATAGGTTGTAAATTCTATCGGTCACATCCATGTATCCACTCTCACAAACCACCTCCTCAGGTGACTCGTCACCCCATTCTAGAACTACTTGGACATTGATTCTCTGCCACATGGATACATAGAAAACCACCCTATGGTTCAATATCAAAACCTTAACCTTCACACATGTTCTTGGTCCCCCATAATTCACTCCACCCTTCGACAATTCATCCATATCCATGTATCCACTCTCACAAACCACCGCCTCAGGTGAATCGTCACCCCATTCTAGAACTACTTGGACATTGATTCTCTTCCACATGGATACATAGCAAACCACCTTGAGGTTCAATATCAAAACATTAACTTTCACACATGTTCTCGGTCCCCCATAATTCACTCCACCCTTCGACAATTCATCCATATCCATCCTAATTTTACCTATACTTATACATCCTTGTGAAATAATTCCATCAAAACAGGAATCTAACCATGACTAAACCTTGTTTATCTTAGTGCTCAGTGTAGCACCCATGTCATTAACCATTCGTAACCCCAACCAGCATCTCAAACTACATGGTTTTTGATCCCTATCATCAAACATGGTAAGTAAGAGTCCAATTCGAGGTTCAGTCCCACCCAATTTTAAACCTTGGTGTCCCCTTTATTTTGACCCACTATCCTATTATCAAACCTTTTTGATGTCTAGATCACCCTTTATGGTGTGAAACCTTCCCCTTTGCCGGACACACCATCCCGGGTCCATTCTTATTCAGATTTTTGACCCATCCATCTGATAAAATTTTTAGGTGCTCACTCCTAGAGATGTACCCATATGATCTAATTCTATCTATGTTCCAATCAGTCTGATCCATCTCCTCTAGACAATAAACTCACGACATACCCCGTGTCAAAAATCGGAAGCAGAGGAAAACCTCTTGTAAATTCCTCAAACATATTGTTCCCCGCACTTTATGTGGGATTCCTCAGGATTCTCCACCCTAAATATGATTTATTATAAGAATAAATCTTGGTGTATAAGTGTTTTAGTTTCTAAGAACAATAGTGATTCCTCAACATGACTACTCTCTTGACCTATTACTGCTACCTTGACTTGACCACTTTGGAATATCATGATATAAGCAGTGTAATTAACTAGAATCCATAATGAAATGGAATCAGGAAGAGTTTCACCAAAAACATCTAAATATTTAAGGTAGACTAGGAATAGGAAATGGATTTTGAGGAGTAATCCACAAAAGGAGGGACCGACATCCCATCATCCAGTTAATGTCAATGAGAAAACGTCCCTTAAGAAAGTGACAAGAGCCACAGACCTTTAGAATGTGGTAATGCGGGGTACAATGAAACTGTCACCAAGAATCCCAATATGCGCAGAATGGCAAGGCACACCCCAATAAATGTGTTAGAAACAATCGGTTATAAATTAATTAGAAATGAATAATTAATCCGATTGAATATAAAGGATAATATTATTAATTATCGGCTCAAAAAGTTCTTCTGTCCAAATAAAATAAAATAATTTTAATTATTAAGTTATATTAATGTAATATATGTATATAATTTTCTAAAAAATATTTTTTATTTTCATACACTACATTCTATAAGAACAAGAGAATAACTACCCCAATTACACAAAAAATAATATATTTTTATAAAAAGAACTTTTGCAAACTTTTAATGGAGAAAATATTTTAAATAAAATTATTGGATCATTTATAAATATTCTATTTCAAAATAACTTCATCATTGAAATAGAATCATAAAAAATAGGTTAGGGTGAATGTTTTTGTTTTGTATTTTTCCTATAAGTATAATTTCTAATGAATAAGTGAACAATAATGAATATTATTTCAAAACTACTTTTTTCTTTTAATTAATTTATAAGGATAAATTATATTTTATATTTATTTATAAATTTAATTAGATAAATTTTTTCAATTAATTCAATGTTGTTTATTATAATCAATTTAACATTGAAAATTGGTATAAAATCATTGGAAACCTTTGTAAATTTGTTCATTTAAAACCCACATTTTCATTATTCTGCAAGGTTAATTTTAAATTAATTTCTACCACCAACATTTTTATAATTTATGAATGTGGATTAAATATTTTGAATCCGAATAATGTATAACTTTTAATAATTTCAACATAGTTTTTTACCAAAAAATATAGTTAATACAGTTAAAATTAATTATCGTTATTATTGTAAAATTAGGCTTAACCATGGAATACAAAATTAATTTACAGACCCAAATTCCCTAAACACTCTTCAAAAACCATTTTATATCCATATTTGATATGTAAAAATTCATTTATTTAGTATATTAGGTTTTTTTGATTTTTTTTTTGAGTAAAAATGGAGGTACACCTAACATGTTTTAAAAAATGAAAATTGTGCATCTTTCCATTCGTATAGTGGCTACCGTCTCTCACACTTCCAAAAAGCTGTAAAACCCATTTTGTTAGGAAATGATCTGACCAATCCAATTTTAAAAACCCTACCTTAATCCTTGGAGCCATCAATTGTTCAGAAATCTTTATATTGAATCCCTTTGGTGAAAGCCAAAAGGAGTTACCCGATTAAGAAGTAACACCATCCCTTGGGCTCCTTTCTTTTATTTCCATTCTCCACTACATAAATTCTTCTTATTCAATGATTTTATAAAAAAATAGTATCCAAAATATTCTTGGATTATTTTATGATAATATTTATACATAAATTTATACATACTACCATCCAATGGTAAACGAGCATTTTGTTTATACGTATAGTGAACTACAGTCTCACAAAATGATGATTGTTCATTTTTCTGTTACCTCCTCTCATGGTGGGGATTACGATAAAAAATATATATATTTATGATATATATATATATATATATATATATTATTATTTAAGTTTTTATTTATAATATACCCTTATGATTTCCATCTTGTGTAAATACGATAATTTTATTTGAGGATGTGGGTACTATCGACCCCTCTAAGCGACCAGATTAATTCACACAGTATACAAAATGTATTATGGTTATGGTAATTGAAACTATATGACATATATGAATGTAATAATTCTAATTTAATTATATTATATAAAAATATACATATATATATATATATATATTTCATTTACATTCCATATTTCAATACATAAATAGAACATAAACAACGTTCATTCATACATATGACCTACTGTCTCCATGAATGGTGTATTCCATTTCCTAGATATATATTCTACGTATTATTATAATACACATATATTTAATATTAATTATATTTATTTATTTTTTATGATTTTTAAAATAATGATATATGTATAAGGAGAAATTATATATCAAATTAAAAAACATATCAAAAAACAAAGTGAATATTACCCGAAGCATATCCTTAACATATATTTATTAACAAGGGGGTAATATATTGTCCTAAAAAACCATACGTGGAATTAGATATAATAATATGGTTCTATAAATTAGGTATAATAAACTTATATTTATTATAATGTAGGTTCATAAAATTATGAAGATATTTAATACCAAAGGTAACTGTGTTTCATCTACATATCTATTTCTATGAGATATATTCCTTAATAATATATCATTTAATCTATGTGGTGTGTATACTACCAATGGATGTATTATATGATAATTATACTTTATTTTATGGGAATGTACATATCCCTTTAATTTTATTTCTATCAAGAGCCTATGTTTTAAAAGTTAACAAATTGGTATAGTGGTTTTGTCTCAATTTTCTTTCTTTATAACACATTCCATGTTAGGCACCTATATATTTCTATGAGATGTATATAAAACATTTGACAAGTTATGTAAAAGATTTCTATAGTTTCATGTTATTTTATGATTAATTTAGTGTTATTTTTTCCATTTTGTTTTGATCCAAGGCTACCAATTTTGTAATTGTTTATGGGTTCAATTTCAATATTTATCAAGACTATCTATAATTAATCTACAATTGATGATATTTCATGATTAATATGTCATGAACTATTATGATTTGTATTAACCTCCATTTATTCATGTTATATATAAGTAATTGTAACATTTTCCTATTATTTGGTACATAATATGGTCAGTAAAGTGTTGATAAGAATGTCTGCCTTTACCTTTTCCTTAAGTCATAAATTTTTTCTCATTAAAAACCATGTTTTCAAAAAATGGTTTCAATGAATATTATACTATTATATAATAAGGATAACAGATTTTTACCATTTCTATATTTTTACAATTTTTGAATGGAAATATTCTTTTCTATTTAAAAATAATGTATCATTCGAACATTTTTACTATACAAACGGAAGGTTCTTTTTAAACTCATACGACATGTAACGATTTACTAGCCAAGAATTCAATAATGATTCCATTGAATGTTTAAAATTGTAATTTTATTAAAAATGTTTTTTAAAATAATTTTCCAAGAAAAGGTCATCAAAATGATTTCAATATACTTTTATAAGAATTCATGGAAAATGGTTGTCAAAATTTTTTCAATACTTATATATATATATATTATTAATGTATTTTCAACAAAATGTGTTTCAATGTATTTTCAAGAATACTATATATAAATTAAAGGAATATTGCTTTCAAAGTTCATGAACTATTATTTTATAAATTTTTGAGGTATTTTCAATGAAATAATATTCAATGAAATATCTAGATTCTTTTATATATTTTCATGGAAAATTGGTTTAAAAATGAGTTCACACTTTATTTATAATTTTCCAATGTATTATCAAAGAAATGGTTTTCAATTTTTTTTCGAGAATCTAATATAGGAAAACTATTATAAAAATGTTATAATGCATTATTTTTATGTTCTCCAATTAATTTCAATGAAATTTGGTTCAAAAGATTTTCACGATTTGTTTATCTATTTTCATGGTAAACTATTTTAAAAAATATTTAAAAATTTAATTATATGTTTTCGTGGGAAAATGTTTTAAAAACTATTTCAAGAAATTATTCAATTTTATCATTGTATTGTTGAAGAAAATGTTTTTTTAATTTATTTATTTAAATATAATTTTCAATGATGAGATGATATTTGACATGTTAAAAGTTTTCATTATATCATTCCAAGTTATTTTCCATTTAAAATGTCATATTTTGAGGTTAATCATTCCATTTTAAGAAATAATCCAAGGGTTCCATTCATATACTTTCATTAATAGTTTATGTTTTTATGGAAGGATTCTTAGGAAATCTATTTATATTCCACAGTTAATATGATTTCAAAACTGTCAACTTTTCCAAGAATATACTTTCATGAAATTATAATGATTCTGATATCTTTTCAATAGGTTACTATGTGATGAAATGCTAATAATACCAATTTCATAGCATGGGTAATGATTGGATGTTTATAAAACCCATCTCTTTTTATGGGTCATGATAAGATGAATGTTTTATTATCTTCTGGAACATGTATAAAAGATTTTCTTATGAAATTAGTGGGACCTATTTTTCCTCCAACGCATAGGGTAAATATTAATATTTCATGAGATAATGATGTTTATAATATTGTCTTACTTGATACACTATGGGAATATGGGTAAAATTGATCCTTTACCTAGGATGGACTACAATAGGGGATGGTGGTGTCTCCCTTAAAATATGTGTAGTCACCATTAACATAGAAGATGTGGAAACCCGATCCACCTTGGGAAGATGGGAAACCCAATCCCTTACTAGAAAAGTAATTAAACTAGGGATGGAGTTCTGCCCTGCCTAGTAAATGTAGTTCACATATAGTTCCTTGATAAATTCTAGAAACGAGTCTTAACATATAGGGAATGATATCCCATGTCTATGTATGCACCAATTCCATGCTTTATTCATATGTTATAATTTAATTTCTTATGTTATTTATTTACTTATGATTCATGTCATATGAAATTCTAAGTGTTATTCATGGATTCATGTTTATGATCTTCGAGATTCAAGGTGTGATCTAATAATTCTATGATAGCTTTCTCATACCTATAAACGGAGGTATATACTATCATGTCTCCCTTATTTACCCATAATGAGCATCGGATCTCAACCCATTTATGATTCATTTCCAGCACATTAGGAAGATTTGAAATATGTTTGATGTTTCAAAGAATGGAGCAAGATAATAAGATCCTAGTAGGAGATAATGTAGCTCACTTATGTACATGTGTTCATGTTTTCATTTTTACAAAGGTACTAGACTAATAAGAACTTTTGTTATAAGTGTGTATAATTTTTTATGTATTCTATAAAAGTAATTAAATGTCTATGTGTGTTAATACTGGGCTGTTATAGGATTCACATACAAGGCCTCAAAAGGATACATTTTTATCGCTCTCTGTAAAATATTGTTTTATGAAAAATAAACCAAAACTAAATGGTAAACCCAAGCCCCAACAAAGTGGAAAACTCAAGTCTAGAGTATATTTTAAAGAATATGTATAGATATCTCTATCTGAAAATCCAACTATCGAGGGCATGCCTTATTAAATTGGACCTAAGATCCCGGTGCCTCCAGAAGTCCTCTCCAAAAGTGAGATGTGAAGCAAGGATCACTATGAGACACTATAGCATATGGAACTCTATAATGTTGAACAATCTATTTCACAGATAGATTTCCCAACTCTATAACCTTGGTTGTATCACAATTTCGAATTTTGTCGGCTGAATACATCAATAGATCCATAAAAAACAAATCACTTTTTAATTTTCATGGGTACATTGTAACCGTACCGTAAAGTCCATAGAGATATCATCTAACTTCCACATTGGAATTGGAAGTGGCCAGACTAAACACGAAGATTTCTGTTGATTGGACTTAACCTATAGAAAAGTGTAACAGCAAGATATAATTCCAGTAGTGCCCCATCCCATACCTAGCCACTTGAACTACCACCACATGTCATAGAACAATTTCATTGTTCTTGGGTGCATAGCCTATACGGAATTATGGAAACCCCCCATCACAATATTCAATATAGATAATGATGAAAAATCCTTTTTGATGGAATAGAATTCCTTTAATAATGATTGAACAATGTAGCACAGTCTTCCTATCGTAAATATAGTTTATAATTCTACATAACTATTCACAAATCTACTGATCCTAAATGATCATCTTGAGAAGAGAGGATGAAAAAAAAACATTAGAAAAAGATACCTTAACCCATGTTTCCCATACTCCAATATGCATATGTGAAAAAGATTCATCATGTTCCACTATTTGGATGGTTCCATTACTAATAGTTTTTGAATTTTCATGGTCAAATCATCTAAAACCCCATTTCATTTACCTGGGTTATTTGTGATTTAAAAATTTAAAGACTTTATGTCTTCCACCAAATTCATCTGGTGTAGATTCGGAACTTCTTTCGAGAAGATATAAATCAAGATTTTATGTACAGAAAACGACACAATAATTCTTCTATAAATGTAAATATACCAACTCTTATGTTTGTGCATAATAGATTTCTGTTCAAGGATAGGGGTTAGATAGTTATTCAGATTTTTTTTAAGCCAATGAGATACACATGCAGTGTCTTGATCACATTACATAAGAATGAACCCTAAATCTGAACCCGATGAATCACTGAAGACCCCATTTGTATGCCCGACATCATAAAGTGTTAACACCAGTGTAATAGTCAAAAGTTGATTCAGATCAATAAAATAACTCTAAAATTTAATATCCAAATATAATATAAATCATTTATGATTTATAGAAGTTATCATAGAATTCAAATTTGAGAAGTCATTTACAGGCCAATGATAATAACTAGCATATCCCAGGAGGCTCCAAATCTCAAAGATATTTGGTGGTTACTCACATGATATAGCAAACTTCACCTTCCTAGGATCAAATAACATACACGTTTAATACACCATGTGTCCATATAAGTTGACTTCTTGGGTCCATAAATCACAATTTGAAATCCTGGAATAAAGTCCATGATTTCTCCTCAATTCTAGAACTGTTTTCTAAGTACGTACATGATCATCCTTTGACATAGAGTAAACAAGTATGTCATCCAAAATGACCATGACGCAGGTATCCGTATACTCATGGAAAACAAGGTTCATCAAATCTACAAACAATTTAGGAGAATTGGTCATACAAAATTGAATGACAAGATACTCATAATGGACATTCATACTCCGAAAAGAGGTTTTCGGAATGTCTGATTCTTTTATTCTCAACTGAATGTATTTAGGCCCAAGAAAAATCTCGGAGAACAAATTCAACACATTCAAATGCATAAATAGAGATTCAATACATGGAATCAAATACTTGTTCTTTACCATGACTCTATTAAGTATTCGTTAATAAATGAAAAAGAAAATGGTAGTATAATCCTTCTATGAAAATAGAACTAGATCCACCCAAGGTGACACGCTTGGGCTTATAATTTATTTTTCTAGATGATCCTCCATATGAGTATTTATATATTTCATTTTATTTGGATCAATTTATTTAGTGATAATATACACTCAATGAGTTACAGACACTATGTTGATAGGTAAATATACCTCTATTACCAGTGTAATCTGAAAAAAAAAGTCATGTGAAAAATTTTTGGGAAGCTGAGATTAATTCTAAAATATTATCTCTTTAGATCAAAGTCCAACACAAATATAACATTCCCCAACACTACATAGTAAGGTCTATATCTACTCATACTTGGGTCCCATTCTCCTTGTATGATACTAATGACACCATTGGTTGTAGTAAAGGGGACACATCAAAGATAAAAATCAATACAAGCATTATTTCAAATTAGCCAATCCATCACAAAGATGACATATAGAGGTTACATGTCAACAAATAGAAAACCCAAAGAAAGATCAAAATATGACAGAGTGAGAAATCAAGTGGGACTATAGAAACCCATATATCTCTTCATTCCAATAGGTGTAATAATATCCATCATAAAATAGAAAAGCAATGTAGAATGATTTAGAAGATTAATATCATTGGTTGAGATTAGTGAATGAGATTCACAAGATTCTAATAATTCATTCCCAATTGATGAATCTATATTAATGGTCCCTCTCATAGAAACTAGACCCATATCTTCTTCCTCTGTAGACTCTTCCACTTCCTGAATAATCATCATTACTGATTTTTACGAATTGAATCCCTTTGTTTCTGAAGAATCTAATTGAACCGAATTTTTAGTAGTTGACGATGATATCATTCCACTGCATAGATTTGAATAAACATAGAATAACTTCTATTACTGTCTTGAGTGTCCACTGGTACAACATAGCTTGGGTGCCTCAGTGCAGACCCTCTTCAAATAATCTGTCTTTCCACCCTAAAAAATAAAAGGTCTTCTTGCAGTTATTGTTGGAGATCTAGAATGACCCTACCTATGAGAAACTTCAAGAGAATCATCATGCTTATTATTTCCATAAGAGGAATTCATCTTTCCCCTTTGAGGAAAAGGAACTCTCAACAAACGTGACTTTACAACAAGTTCCATTTCAACCATAAATGCTCCATCCAACAAATCAACATAATAAGTCATCATTAGCAAGAAAAATTGTGAAAAAATATCTTTTCAATGTCGAATATAAAACCACATAGACATAATCTTCTCATTTTACATTATCTCATGTGAAAACTATATAAGGAGAAAAAGAAAGTTTTCATAACCTATCATGGTCTTCTTAGGTTCCTCGTGTTTTAAAAACTCAATGATCATGGAATCCAGCATTGGTTGTGGATATCATTGGTCAGTGAATAGAGCCTAGAAGTCCATCCCTATAATATCTTATACATCAATAACATAACCATTGAGTGACATAATCTATGTATTGGTCCTCTAGAATTATGGTGGAACATATCAGCTTTATTTTTTCATGTTACTCCAGGATCCAAAATAAATGATACATCATGCTCAATCATTCCCCTGCGTCATGGGGATAATTTGAGAATTTGAATGCTAGTGGATTCTGGTATAGGAAATCATGAGAACTAATCCATAGAACATCATTATGATGAGGCACAGTTTGTTAATTAATGGAAAATAGTGGTCGTTCTTGTCCCAGATTTTGTATAGTACATGGTCACCTCCCCCATAATTTGGTCCACAAGAGGATTCTCTCAATAAGATTTATAAGAAGACTCATACTAGATCACATTCTCACGTATTCTTAGAGTCATAATACTAAAAAACATAAGAAAACATCAGTAAGGACATTAGATTAACAATCAAATAGAGAAACAAGGGAAAAATCCCAATAGATTGAATAATCAGAATTTGGATTTCAATCTATCCAAATAAAAAATAGAAAACATACAAGAAATAATCCTCAATATGGATTCACTAAACTTCCCCTGGTGGATTAAGGTTTTTTTGAGAGAGTTGGATAGAAACTCATTTTTAACTCCCTACTAGGTTTTGAAAAGATTAGAAAAACAACACTCTGGCATCAAAATAATATCAACATGATACTCTGATACCACTTTTTCAAGAACCATCCCATGTACCTGATTAACCCAACATTCGATCTAGTCCTGGCATGGCCAGAACGACATTCCAAATCCCAACGCGTTGATGACTAGCACCTGGCATCATTTAAATTGAAAATGGGAATTAATTTTTCCAAAAACAGTGTGAAAGAATGATATAAAACTTAGTATGCATACAAATAAAACTTTTCAGGGAGAGCTGTATCAGAAGAAAATAGGTAAAAATCTAAAGTACTAAAACAATGTACCATTAAATAATAAAAAATACCAAGTTCTTGCTGGCACAACTCTATAACCCCAAGGATCAATAACTACCACCACCTCCAAATGAAGCCTTACCCATGTTCTATGATGGGATGATATAATCTAAAAACACCTAATTGAATAAGTTTGGTGTGATCTAAAAGCCCAGTAGGGTCTCACTATGGATTCCATAATATATGATAATATCTAACTAACCAAAGAGAACATCAAATTTTAAATTTAGAGGTTTGGAATTTCAAAAGCATAATTAAAACAATTTACGATTTACATTTCAAATGATGGAAATTTATTTTAAAAAACTGGATTCATATAAATTTAATTAAAAATAGTTAAATAAATACATAAGTAATATAAAGATGTTTTAATTAATGGAATATATACATTTAAATAATAAACATTTGATAAACATAGTAATATTACCAAAGGTGTGATAGTTCTAGTCTATGAGAAATCCATCAAGGTAAAAGTGGCTCATCAAAACATGTATACACACACCCCTTTCACACTAGTCAAAAAGACATCATCACCGTCATATCATGCATGATACATGCTACATTTATGATTTCAAAAAATGTAAATCATAGAGTGTTATCCTAATTACTTTCTAACTACATATGACATGAATATACAACAACAACAAAAACAATGATGGGTAAATTTCATTATAAATGATAAAAATAAAATACCATCCATTATATATTTCATGTATTCCAATTTCCACGAAAAAACAAACAATTGGACATTAAATAAAAAACATACCCTTTGAAGAGAAAACCAAACGATTTCTATTAAAACCATATGCCATTTATTTCCCTGAAATTAAATTCGGAGTCAATTTCATCAAATAGATTTCTAGAATTGAATACCATAATTATCCATGAATAAAATTTCACAATTTACCGATAATATATTATCCCTCATGAATTTACACCAATTTCACAAACACACCCCAATTTAATAAAATAGGTATTTCATTTTTATTTTCTTGTAAAAATTCCAATTTCAGAAATCAAATACCCTAATTAAATGGAATTCACTTTTTAATAAAATAAATTAATGATATTTTATATAATTAGATTCAAATTAAACAATTGAAATAAAATAAATCAAATTAGGGTCAATCAAATTATCCAATCATAATAAAACCACCTACCTTGGGATCACATTATCTCAAAACACAGAGCCCAAAATGGGATTAATAAATGAAGAACATAAACAATGAGAAACCTTGAATCAAAGCCTGTTTAAGAATTTAAAACAGCAGGGTTGAAACTCTACAACCGAAACAATGATCTTAAAAACCCCTGGTAGGAAAATAAGGAGATCGAGAGATAGAGAACAAGAGGAGGAAACTAACCATGACAACATTGAATAATTTTTTACTTACATTAATTCACTTCTAGAAGTTTTTATAGGGGAAAAACTACTACTGAGAGCCTCTAATAAAGAATAATCTATAATGTGTTAATAAGGGTCCTTTGTGGACCTATATGAAGGGATTAAAAATTTTAAAATTGAATTCTAGATTAAAAACCATATTCATTGTAAGAAAAAAAGATCCAAATAGTTTGGGAAATCTATGTGCCCTAGCAATGCACCCGTTATTTACAGGTTCATGGTTTCTACAATTTGGTTGAACTATTTTTCAAACTATCGATTAACCATAAAAACCCACAACATTGGTTTTCATGGTTCCCTATAGTTGGGTGTTGGGTTTTGGAATACTGTTCACCAACCGTGTACTTTCCCAGAATATTCAAAATTAACTAATTTTTTACCCAAAAAATTTCTAAATGAATTCTAACAAAATAATGATCAAAATAGGGGTCTAAGAATAATTAAAAATAATAATTTGATACTAAATCCCTTCAAGGACATTAACTAAAACGAATAATGTGAGGAACACTTCGTGTAGTAAAAAAATCATAGTCATTAAAAAGTAACTTTTATGTTGTCTTAATCATTGAACATTATTTTTAATATTTTTTATATTTTTTATCTTATTCTATTCATATCCATTATATATTTAAATACTTCATGAGGGTTCGTATTGATATTGTTAATGTACAATTCATATCCCCTGTAGTGGGAACCTAGGTGTGTTATAAGGAATGTTTCCATGCATTAGGTGATGAATAAGTCCTGCTCAACATGTCTTTTTCAAAGATCATACACCTAGGTACCACTGTGCCAAATCCACATCCACTTTTGTTTCCAGAAAGGGATGTGATTACATCCAATCAACTATCTCTTTCCATTACAAATATTTTTGGAAATTTTCATATACATTGTCAAATCCATAAACGTATTCTTAAATGCATTCTATGAAATTTCCTTTGAAAACTCTGAAGGTATCTCAATAATTTTTTCTCATATTAGTTTCTAAATTTTAATAATATATTTCATTTGAAACCAAATAAATAAACCTAGGATTTTCTTATATAGATATTATAACTTTTTATATGAATGTTCTATAAATAATACAACATATACTTGAGGGTTGTAATTGTATAGTTTCTTTGGAGAAAATCTATAAAATATCCTAATTTGGTGAAATATCTTCAAAAAATACCATAAATATCTTCCCCTTAATTAATCATCACAAAAATATAAAACTTAAACACTTTCGTCACAACCATGGGAATGGAAACACATGAAATGGTGAGACAAAATGCTCAGTATTTTTAATTTAGTCAGATTATAGAGTATATAATTAACATGAGGTTATGATAACATGTGAATAACCTTTGAAAAATATACCCTATATAAAAAATATTGAAATCTTATGTCAAGGAATAAATAATGGAAGTTAGAATTATATTATTCAGAAGTAAATATAAAAACAACATCCATAAGAGAATATAATTTTCACACAACATAGAATTGTGTTATAATAATATGTGTAGTGAATCATTTCCATTATAGTAAAGGATAATTTCTATGTATTTCTTAGTTGAATGGGTTCACTCTGTATTCCATCATGGAAGTCATGGTTCACATCGCAGACCATCATGGTGGATTATGTCCCTCAATGAACTGGGATCATTATCCATTCAACTCATGTCTATCCATTAAGATATAAATTTGATCCCAATGAATTGTAGGGAGACATAACTCTAACCCATATCATATTTAAAATCTCACATATCAATGGCTCAACATCAAAAAAAAGAATCATATCATTAACCATTAAATTAAATGTTTTTCATAAATATTTCATCATATCATACACTATTGAAAATATATAACGTTGATAATCATTTCAACATTTGATCATAGAACAACCGAGAGAAGAAAAAGTGAGTTTTGTAATAATTTTACCAATGTATAAACCATTAATGGAAATAGATTCCTTATAATATTTTAATAAAAAATTAGATAATGAATAATAATGGTATCTTTAGATCATATCCTTAGCCAAGGACAACTTACACAAAAGGATTTCATCATCGATTGACAATAATTCTGAAAGATAAACAACCTGGAAAATTTCTTTAATAACATAAATTTTCTTTTAGAGTCAACTTTGGAACAAAATATCTGCAAAATATTTTTTATATCCTATTCATTGAAAATAAATTTGAAAAGCTATAATGGATGAATTAAAAATCATTTTAAATTTTTTTTTACGAAAATATCCTTTCTTGTTTGGAAAAAATATTTTAAAAAAAGAGAAATTTTAAAAAAAAATCAATGAAAATAAACATCAAATCATACCAATTAATTTTCAATTAAATTAATTTTTATTATAGTAGAAAATTTGATTTATAATGTACACATTAAAAAATATTCCTGTTATATTTTGTGAAAAATAAAAAAGAGAATTGTTTTGGAAACGAAAATGATGGTTCCTTCAAAAGCACTTTGTAAAAATTAAATCGTGGTTTAAAATTTCATTGATAAATAATTCTATAAATCATAGAATTTTTTTTTATTTTATTACAAAAAATGTTTTTAGAGGAAAACTGATTTCTGACCACATAGAGAAAAATATTATTGGTTGTGCTAAAAACACACTCCCTATTATTTTAAGTTCCAAGGAGTAGTAAATTGGTATTTTTACATGAAAATATTGTTAATAATCATATTTTAAGAATATAAATTAGTTTATTGTGAAATGGATCAAAATAGTTTATCATAGAACAAATAATTATAAACAATATTGATAAATGAAGAGATTGTAACGTAAAAATTTTACAACTTTTGTTAACTTTGAATGGTAATATAAATGATGAAAAAATAGTAAATTACACATAATATAGCATAAAAATAAATTAATTAGTGATGTTTCCTGTAAAACGGTCTCTATTTTGTCATTATAAAATATGATGGGTATATAATATAACATGCGTCTCAAGGAATGAAAAGTTAGACAAAAACTACTCACAAATTTAGTAACTTTCGAACCAGGAATCCCATGCAAGATAGTTCCAAAAAAAGATATTTAAATAAAAATAATTTTAAGGAGAATAAAAAAAATATTCCTGGGATGTATACACACATCAAAAAATATATTTTTGGTTAATACGACAAGTATCTCATAAAAGTAAAAAGTGAGACATAAATCCTGTACTCAATTGGTATTAATTTGAATTATAATAAGAAATATAGAATAAAATATAATGATTTATTATATATAATTAAAAATATATTATTAAAAAAAATTAAATATGATATTTATACACATCATAAAATTAAAAAGCTTCAACAGACATTTTTGTTTTAGAAAATAATGAGATACTAGAAATCCCTTACAATAAGTCTTGGCATCCTTCACACATGTCCAAAACTCTTTTATAATAAATAAAATTTTATCGAAAACATATAAATAACCCATAATTATATATACTATTCATTATAATATTTTTTAATGACATCTTATTTCTTATTTATTTAAAATTCCATGTTAAAGACACGCTTTAGGTAATAAATTTTTTGATCTTCATGTATGTTTCAATTTTTCTGTCATGTTAAATTGATCATGGATCCACAATCTATAGGAAAATAGTAATGAAGTAATTATCTTATTTATAATTCAATTATAATTATAATAAAACTCATTAATGATTTTTTTTGAGAAATCAAGTATAATACAATCAGGGTGATGGTTGGTGGTACGTATGCATGGGAAAACCTTCCATTTTTCAATGATCATTATAGAAAAAAGGTAAGTAATATTTTATATTAACATAATTATGATAATATAAAAAATAGCATATTATTTATGTACATTTTAATATATATATCATCATTGCGGATTTATGGGGAAAAGATAGAGTCACATCACATCCAGAAGGATGCAGTCCACTCATACACAAACAACATCATCATCATTCAGTTAGTGGAAAGGTAAGAACGAAAATGATATATAAAATTTCATGATATATAAATATGTAATTAATATTATAATTATTTCAGGTATTTTAAATATTTTAATATTATATTATCCTTATTATTTTTCCAATAAATTTATATTGGTAATTAATTACATCTCTTCGTGAGGTGATACTCCTCCATACATATGAGCGATGTTATCTTATACCCTAAAAAATGGAAAATAAAAATTTATATATGATATAATTACTCTATATGTATATTTTTTCTATAAATATCTTTTATATACATTACATCCATCATCATATTCTACCATTATTTGTTTTAAAGGAAAAAATGAATGACATTGGTTTGTGTTGTAGTAATCTACCATATAAAAAAATGATGACATCATAACACATTAAATCTTTGTGTGGATGTTTATAGGTAATTAACTTAACAGAATATCATATAATTATTTGAATGATAATAAAGTTATTATATCATCATTTTTTATAGTAACTGAATGAGGTGGAGTTGGAAATAATATAAAACACCCACTGAATAAAATTACCTTTTCTTTGTCTATCCTTTTTTGTTTTTCACCAAAAACATTAATAGGATGGAAGTAGTACCCAAATAAGGCTTATAGAATGATTAGAGGAGATTTTTTCCTTTATTTTGTTAGGTCCTTGATGAACCAAAATGATTTGAATTTTTGAAGTGGAGTAGAGAAGGGTTGCCTTTTATAACTGGGGTGAGTGGCACACTGATGATTTTTTGAAAAGAAAAAGGATTAAACCTGTTTTTAACATTCAAAAGGTATAAATTGTATTTGTATAGAGAATTATACATGTTAAAAACAACATATGGCCGTAAAATATATTTTAGAAAAATTTATCTATGATTTAAATCCTTATCATATTAATTTAACTTACTAGTAATCCCATTTTTTCATAACCAGGATATGTAATGTATACTATTTTAACTATTCATTATAATAAAAAAATTTGTCTACCTTATTTGAAAATATAAATAATTAATATTCTATATATGTTATTCATTTTTAACAAATTCCATTCACAGATGTGGAAAATTGTAATTTAAAATTAATCCCACTAACGCTATGAGAAAATACGTTTTTAAGAAAAATGATCAAAATTTTAAATTTTTTTATACAAAAATTCATAATAAAAATTATTCTAAAAAATTAAAATGGAATAATATATAAATAAATTCACAATTTTAAATTGAAAAAAATTGAAATAGAATTATTTATTACAAATATTTTTAAAAAAAAAATGTAATTTTCAATTAAAATTATTCATTTTTAACTATTGATAAAAAAATAATATTAAAAAAATAAAGAAAAAAAGAGATAATTATCACATTAATATTTAAAAAATGAAATATTTATCGAATAATTGTTCTAAAAATTTAATATTTATTTTTAAAATATGCATTGAAGTTGGGAAAAACAAGTTTTAAAAAAATATTTATTTAAGCATAAAATTTTATTTATTCTTATATCGTTTCTAGACACCTAATAAGATGAAAGTTAAATATTTGTTTGAATATATACTATATAAATTTACGAAAAGATATTGATCAAAATTAATTTATTAATTCATTAGAGTAAAATATGTTTGTGAATATAAATATAGTTATTGAGAATAATATTTCTTTTATTATCAAATAATTTTTATTTTCATTTATAAATAATTAGTCAAAAAATATTTATTCTAGATTCAAGTGTGGACCATATATTTTCAAAATATATTTTGTCTTACTCATACCCACCATTCCAATGGATAAGAGATAAATATTATAATAATATTTGAATAATATATCTCATTGTGTTTAAATTAGTAATGGATGTAATGATAGATTAAATTAGTGTTACATATAATGAAAGATAAACCCGGTGTTGCATATAACATGATATATAAAAATTATTTAATTCCTTAAAAACATTTCAAAAAATCTCGAGGTGTCATTGATTTGATGCGGTATAAGTATACATAAGTTTTTGTATAGGGGTGAAATAATTTTATGGGAAAATGTGTTATAAGGGTGTATAATTTTACACCATATGATTATATGATATATTTCTCTATTAATATATTTTATGTTGTTGATTTCATTATTTACCCACAACCTTGATTTTAAATAGAACAAACTATAAATTATATACAGTATTATAAAATATAATAGTTATCCCCATGATATATATTGGATTATTTGAATGTGACTATATAAATTATGAAAATGTTATTTCTATATTTTTTACTGAGGAAAATTTTATTTTTTCATTGTGAATTGGACTCGAGGAAAAAATTTATTAATACCATAAATATTAATATAGTTAAATATGGTTTAAACGAAGGTAATAAGGATTAAAAAAACCTATAATGAGTATGAATTTTTTATATATGTGTCCTTTGAAAAAAATAATCTTATTTATAAATTTAGTTACATTGTTTCCCCTTTTACTAGAAAACATCTTTATTATATTGAAATATTTTTCTTTTTTTATATGAGTACCAATCCCATCAATTATAAAAAATAACTTTATATCCTCCTTTTTAGACACCATATTATTCATTTATATCAACCAATATATTCCTAAATACTCTCCCAAAATCATTATACATGACCTCAAGGGAGGATAACTGATGAAGTTGTATATGTTTTAACAATATTTTTCTGGGTTTCTCTCTCAAATATCATCATCTAAATGTTCTAAACCATTGTATCATGATGTTATAATTATTGTTACTATAAATATATATTATTCTTTTAATTATTATGGGTTAGAGTAGTACAGTAAAGAGTGGGGTGAATTGAGTACCAATAAAAACTTTTGTTAAAAAGTATACTTTGAATGTCACGCAAATGTAAATGTAAATTGACCAGTTAGCCAGTAGTGAATTTATAAGAGCCTGACTATTTGATTAATTTCTTAGAAGATTTATTAGTTCTCAGTTGCATGAATTTAACAATTAATACATATTTTGAAACTAATCTAATAATTCAATACTTTTATATAAACACATTCTAAGACTCAATATTAGATTACAATCTAGTTTTATGAAATATGTTTGAAAATAAAGAAAAACTAACATTAAAAACCCATTGGAAATGAATCAATAGGTTCAGTCTCTAGCTGATACATTGTATTCTCATCTTTGTGATCACCTGTCCCCATGTATTTTAAATTTAAAAACAGTTTGATCTACACCTTTGATCGTAGTTCTATTTGCTCACAGGTTTCCCAGGTCACAATACCCCTACCATAGTTCTTCTTTTGTGAAAACTAACATGGCACATGATCTCTTTCCTAGTTATACATGGGAAAACAAGATATTGGATGATTTTAAGTGAGGATATCAAGTATCCTCTAGTTAGGTGAAGGATATAATGTGTTCTTTATAAACAGATATATATTTCATAAAATGTATCGAAATGATACATAACATTGCAATAATTATTAGAAAACTTTTAGGATACTATTAGTGTTATAAAAATAAGATCTAGACTTCTTAATATCTTGGAATAGATATTGGAGTCCTCTTCAAGAAATAGACACCATAATTGAGGGTCATGAAACACTGGGTTCTTCCTTCCATGTGGATGAGATGTTATTCTCCTTCAGTTTGGCTGAATTCAAGAAGGATGAAAACAACATGATCCACAACAGATTCTTGGTTCATATCAAAAAAAATTAAATATGAATTCCTTAAGTGTATTTTATTATTCTCATGTTTATGTGAATATGTTCTCTCCTCACTTTTCTATTTATATCATCATACTCCAATTCACATGATTTTTTCCTTCTTAAACATTCCATCCCAACAATGTACATATGGGTATACCTCGTACCTCAAACTATCTAATGTCACATCTGCAAATTCAAATTAATTATGTAAAATTCATTAAATAACACAAATATGACCATTATAAGATAATTTATATTTAAATACATTTAAAGAGTGTGTTAGTATATGGTGAATCAGAGACTCACTTCAATAGTGAGTCCTTCCTTCTATCGATGATACAATTTATCTAATGGTGACTCATTTAAATTGTGAGTCCTTTTGTCAGTTAGTGAGATATTTAATCTAATGGTGAATCATTTCAAAAGTGAGTCCTTGCTTCAATCGGAACGGAAGTTGATCTAAAGGTGACTCATTTCATTAGTGAGTCCTTCCTTATATACGTGAGTCCTTGCATCTGTGACTCATAAAAACAGTGAGTCCTTGCGTCTGTAGCACCATGCTCTAGTAGGTCACTTGGACTAATAGAAGGTCATCTACATCATTGAGTCATATGATTTAGAATCTCTATTCTTCTATCAGTTTCAGCTTCACATACTCAGAACATATGCATTTTTGAACGATATTTCAAAAAAGATACTATTAGAATGAAATAAGCCTATTCATTATTCTAGATGAAGATAATTAACACCTATTTTATATGATTAATAAAATAATTAATAAAAAAATTACATGATTTGTTTTTTTTAACCAGAGAGAGTAGACAAATGACATATGGGCCAATAATTTAACATAAATTTTCAATATCTTTATATTCTAATGGAAATGATATTCTTTCTTGCACGTATGAGGTGACTACCACCTCCACAAATCAATGTGATTCATTTTTCATTTCTTCTTTATATGGATTGTTATAAGGATGAATATAATGAATAAATATGATATTTAGGATATTGTTAGTTATATTTAATAGTTAATAGTTCTTTTCCTTTCTTTCATATCATCTATTAATATGTGGAAACATCACTATTTTCCTAAGTGATGTAATTAATATTCCATCACCACATCATATAAATGGTTATAAGAGTGTATATAATGAATAAAAATTCATTTTATGAGATGATATAGATTAAAAAAATGATGAAACCATGCATAAGGTGAAATTAAAGGAACCACAAATCCTTAATATAAATGGAAAACAAATTTATTTTAATAGAAATGTTTATTTTATGGAAGAATAGATAATAAATGTATACAAAGAAATTATAAAGGAATGAAAAATACAATTATACATATGAATATTGTCCTAAGATAGATGTGTAATAAATATATATTTAGTTTACATGAGGTTTTAATTGGTACATATTAATACATGACTTGAGGTAATGGTTTTTTTGATATTTATCATTTGTAATCTGAATTGATAATTATTGAATATAATTTCAATACAAGAAAATTTACCTATTTCCACATTCAGTGACAGGGGATATATATCTTCTTAATAAGGACATATGAAATGGCCAATGTGATGGAAACTATAGATTATTTTGTCATCACACGAACCTTCGACACTATATCCATGGCCAAACATACTATCCAATGTGGAACATATCCCCTCTTTAACATGACTATAGAGAAAGATATATTTTCAATAATATAATCACAATGTTTCGATCTATGGGATCCTATATAAAGATGACACTACTTTACCACTATATCAAATTAATTTTAGGTATCTATGTGTGTATATATATTTATTCCTAAATAATATTTCAATGGTAAATATTGTCTATAAACCCTTTAAATCCGCATCAAGTATTAAGATAAAGTCTTAGAGCCTACAAATGAACTCTATAGTCATAGTCAAATGTGATTATGTAAATTTCATGTGGTTGTTGGGGAAACATACATGACTAGAATATTTTCGTGGTTGGGGTGGGGGATATGGTGATGGTACATAAAATATTGTGTCCATTGACTTGTTCATGTGTCATTAGTGTACTAAATAAAATTACCATCACTTGAATGATTAAAAATATACAATGATATTTCTTTTACTGTAGCTATAAACTAATGGAAATATTTCATATACCAATGGGTTAGAATCATTGGTATAGGTCCAAAAAACATTGGTATAGCATATAAAAATGTTTTTAGAAGATGTTGGGTGATTTGGTGTTGGGAATGTCCTATCCCAACGTATTGAATACCATTATGATTAGTAAATCTAAAAAACTCAAGCATAAGTTTGAACCCAAAACCTTCACTTTATATGTCAATGAATTTTCCATTATCCTATAATTATCATTGTGAATATATTGGGATATATATATGTAATTTATATATTGATTTATTTGATGATATTCGATAAATTTATTCATATAAAATAAGGGTACATATCTCAGTATGTCTAAAAATAGTTGGGATATTTCATTCCCAATGGTTTTGAGAATAGATGGGATATGTACCCACCCATTAACAATAGTTTTCCCAAACCATTGGGAAAATTAGTCTCAAATCACCCTTTACCAATGTTTTTGGAAAACCGTTGGGAAAAGTGGATCTTTTTCCCAACGGTTTGGGAAAACGGTTTGGAAAAGTGGTGTCAATGTACCCTTTTCCAATGGTTTTGGAAACAATGTTTGGAAAAGTGCACCCTTTCCCAACAATTTTCCAAACCATTAGGAAAGGTGGTCTTAGTGTACCCTTTCGCAATGATTTTCCAAAACTGTTGGGAATAGTGGACACATTATCAATGGTTTGGGAAAGATGATAGGAAACATTGCCTCAAAGTACCCTTTCCCAACGGTTTTAGAAAACCTATTGGGAAAATTGGTCCATTTCCCATTAGTTTAGGAAAACCATTGGGAAAGGTGGTGTCAATGTACCATTTTCCCAACGGTTTGGAAAAAACCATTGGGAAATGGGACCTACTACAATATTGTTTATAAATAGTTGGTATTTAACTATTGATACAGATTTTATTTATAGTAATAATTGGAGTCCTTTTTTCAATGATTAATGTTTCCAATGTGAATAGAGTAATCATCTTAAGATATATTTTTAGTAGTTTTTCTGGAATATTTTTCTATTTTTCACTTAAAACCCATATATTATCTTCTCATTTAGTGATTTTTCATTTTTTCATGTATCTGTTTTTTTTTCCTTATTTTGACTTAAAATGATCAAGAAAATATTTTTAATAAAATGCAACCTTATTTCATCATTGGTAAATGATCCTTTATTATTATTTATTTTATTTAAAATATTCTCATGAATTCTCTTTTATATGATAATATTTCTACATAAATATAATTTCAACCTTATTTTTATTTCATGGTAAATGTTTTTAAATACATATTTTGGTATTTGTATGAATGAGATAATTTTTTAATTTAAAAAAACTGTTCCTGGAATCAATATTTTAACATTGATTGCATGAATATATTTTCCCAATATCATGACCACTTATTTCATTAAATCTTCCTTTACAAGTTTCTATAGTAAATTTCCATGTAAAGTTTTCTCAATATTGTTGTAATTTTAATTAAAATTATAAAAAAATAGATTTTTATTTTTATTATGTTTTCAATGAATGTTTCCTATGTTATTTTAATGGTATTTTTAATATATGTTAACATCCATAAATCTGTACTTCTATGTGGAAATGACATAAATATAAAATATGTTTCATTATTTGTTTGTATTTTGATTACATGATGAGGAAATATTTTCCAAGCATGTTTCATTTTAATATTTATGTTATGATGATGTGATTAAATTTTTATTAAAATAATTCTATTTCTATTTTTTATTCTGCAATGAAATGATAATTGTTGTTTAAATTTTATGGAATATAAATTTATTCATTTTATTATTTGGTGGATGGATCTGAGATTATATTTCCCTCTGATGAATTAGGTATGAATTGATATCCTTTGAGATCATATGTACTTGAATGTGGAGTGAACCTAATTTATAAATGGGATTTGACTATTAAGATAGCATGGGGCCCCTTACTACAGAAATGATGGAATGAGAAGTAAATCAAATCCACTATAATTATCTTAAAAGAATGTCTTTAAAAAAGACATTATTTATTTATGATTATGTGTATACCAAAAACATATGTCTTAAGATTATGATATATTATAATATATGAGGACTGATTATTGATGATTCTAAATATTTAGGACATGAATATTTTATTTTTAAAATTCCTTAGATCATGAATCAAGATTAATGATAATTGAATAATTTTATATGGAATTCATAAGTTTTGATTATGTTTTTATATAAATTTTAGTATCTTATTTTTATCCAAAATCAATGAATCATATCTCACATTTACCATTTTTATGAAAAATAACACACCATTTATTATCATTACTTTCTATAGGTTATTGTCAATGGTTTTATGTGGGATATGTATGACAAACATAATATGTGAGAATAAAATTGAGGGAGAATTTTATGATCATTCATGAAATAAGCTCATTATAAATCTAGCCTAAAAAGTCAAAAACCTGTTAGAGTTATGGGTTGTGTATTGATTTAAGATGTGTTGAATACTCAACTAAAACAATGTTATATTTATGTAAGTATTTATTGGGTCACCATAAATATGGTTCGGTTGACCATATATGGGTACCTCTATGATGTGTCTGTAAATGGGACAATTGTTTTGCATCCCTATACAGTTGGGAAGAGACTAATGAGAATCCTTAGAAGTGTTGGGAAAAAAGTTTTCTGAATGAGTTATAGCCTATGTAGGACCTATGATAAATAATTATTACGATATAACCTTCTTAAGGAGACTTTGTGAAGGTCCCTTAGGGATTCCCCTCACAATGTGTCCTTGTGGAAAAGTCTATGTGAATGGATATCAAAGATCGGGATTCAGGAAGGGACTTCATATATGATCCCTAATTATGTAAAATTATAGATGATATCTCAAGAAGGACCTCATAGTAGGCCCCCATGAAAGGGATATCAAGGATGAGCACTCGTTAAGGGGCCACTTAGATGAGGTATTATGATATAACTTATGAGTGCTACCCCTTTCTCATTAAATGTTATACCTTTTGATTTGGAATTACAAGGGGATTTAGTCAATATTCCCCACAAAGTAAATTTTGACCATAGTCTTTGAGTGGTTTATTTTTAGTTTTCTAAAAGTTTTCATTACTCTAATTTATGTCGACTAATCCTGTCATCTATCTCTAAGGAATTCAATCTCGATATTTATCGGTGATATTTTATAACTATTGTACCTCTGGGGGATGTTATGTAAGTAGTACAATGTAATAATGTGGATGAAGACCGTAAATATGGTATATAATCTAAAATAATATTTTTCATCTATAAAAAAATATTACACCCCATGCAAAATCCATTTTGGGGTAATGAATTCTCATCCACTTTATTCCATATGACTAGAGTTTGTGCGGAATTAACACCATATTTTGGGATTCTTTTCTAGTTTTTTATAATGGTATTCAGTCTCTTAAGAAATTCTCTTTCATTGGTGATATTGGTTCTACACAAAGAGGCTAATTTCCTCATAAAAATTGGTGTTCTTAAATAATGATAGGGATAGTCTAAATATTTGTAAATTTCATTAGATATATAGTTTCATTTCTATTTTCTTCTTTAACCTTACAATATATTTATAATGTGGCCCAGGTGGACTCAAAATGCATACCCCCACATGGACATTAGTTTGATAAACAATAGTAGGAGTTGATTTTGGAGATGTAAATAACCCACTTGAAGTGTAATCCACGTATATATGGGGTTCAAAAAATATTAGTTATCTTGGGATTATTTCAAGTTTCATTTACATCCATTAATTCCTTTCATGAACCACTTCTCAATAAACTATTTACATTATGAATGTTCCTCTTATAAAGAATAATTCCCACATCATTAATGACCTCTTATAAATAATACCACCATTCACAAATAGAGTATTATTTATGAAATAAATATCATATATTACTATAGGAAAATGAAAATATAACATGTGAAGGTAATTATCACACTATTAAGATACATCCCTTTGGGAATATGTTTTATTTTTTGGGTTCTCATGTGGTTTGTAAAAATGATATGATTGAATGATTACATTTCTATTTGATAAAATATTCTTTTTGAAAATTTTGAAATATGAATTTCTTTATTTAAATTTGGAAAATAACTCTGTAATATATCAATAGAACTATCAAGGGGAGATAGTGGAATGATTCAATGTATTGTGTCCATAATGTTTTATTATTTCATCTGATAACACCATTTTCCAGAACCGTTTATGGGAGAAATGCATTGAAAGTATCCAATATCAGAAAAAAACATGTACATTGTTTGAAATGGTTGAATAGCATTCAAATTACAATAACATGACCTAAGAACCAATTATTAATTAGATTAACCATCACATGGAGTTAACTCTTAAAATAATTTCATCTATGCATGGTTTTATTGGATATGTTTATTACATAGAGGGTAATAATCGTGAATATATTCCCTTGACCACAAAACGATAATAATGCATTAGAGTACTATAAAATCATATTTATGGATCTATTTCAATGAAATATATAGATTACCATTTTTTGTATTGGATATATCTATGGGACATTTATTTTGCGTGTGTTGTCAACATGTATTGTGGTTAACCTTTCTATGTGTGGAAAAGTTTCACAAAATTCCAGTAAAAGAAAAGATATATTAGGTTTTTTAGGGCTATTAGGATTTCATAGTCCTTTTTTCAATATAAAATAATTTTCCCAAATTTTATTAATATATAATTTTCATATTTTAAATATTTTTTATTTGGAGCATAATGTTGTTTCAATGATAATTTCAACTGTGTACATGATTAGTGGAGCTATGATCATGGGGGGGATGTTCAATAAATTACTCCCTCCTCCTTCCATATGGTGTAATGGGAAAACGAATCCTAAAATTATTAGAGTGTATCATAAAATATATATTCATGTTATATATGATTTTATTCTTGAGAGGCCTATTTTTCTTCTTAGAACTTAAGAGGAAATGTTCATCCATCCTGAAAATTAATATCTGCATGTGAGGAGGCCTAGTATCATCAAGAGCCATAGGATCTGCATGCTTTCTGGTGTATACAAGATACTGATGAGGGAATGATATTAAAACACATTGATCCTTTGCGTATATTGTTAATTTGGTGTTTTTATTCTATCTAGTTTAATTAAACTCAATGTTACTCGATGAATATATTATTCTAGTATGGGTTGCCCAAAATGTTGACAGAGATGAGATGTTCTGGATAGTAACCCATCCCGAACCTTATTGGTATACTAATATAGATGTCCTCATTGTATGGATGCTATATTTCATCATTAAAATTTTATTTAAGGTTAAGGCCATGTTAAGAGTTATTTTTCCATTGAATTACTTTAGGGTTGGATCACTATCCATATATGTGGTTATAAATCCATAAAGTACAAAATGATGAAAGATGGTTGATTAAGAACCAACCTCTAATGTGTGGGTAGAGTTAGACCATTAATGTTAAATAAAATGGATGTATATAAAATAATTATCCTATGCATATGATTCAGAATCATACAGTACTCATCAACAACATTATTGTTATATTAAATGTTAATATCACCCATGAGGAGAGGGAATATTCAATATCCTTAAGGGAGGATGTATTGGATTCTAGGATTTATAGTGAGATTGTATATAAGGAATATAATCACAATATATTCAGAAAATATTTTACATATAAATATAATATATTCACTAAAACTAAAATTAACATGTGATCCAAATATAATTTCATTGTCATATGTCTTTTCAAGAATATCTTTATGTGAGACGGTATAGATATATAAGTCATTTTCCTACAATCTTATGCTTACATCATATTTTTTTTATGAACCTATTGAGGATTGGAATAAATAATAACATGATTTATAGTTATTTAATCTATTTCCCCAACCCAATATACCATCATTTACTAAAGGTGAAGAAGAATAGAAGAAATAGATAGAGTCCTGGGGGCCTAGTAAGTGGATCTCTGAAACTAATCATACAATCTCCAAGATAATAAGGAAAGAAGTGTGGCACCTTGATTATTCTATCTAGCAAGTGGTTTGTCTCCAAAACATTCTATACACTCTAAATAAACATTCTTAATGTCTTAAGGGGAATGAAATTCTTGGAGGAATACCCTTCTCACAAAAAATATATGCTTATTTTTTAAGGTGGAGGAATAATTCTTCACATAGTTCAGATAGTAGCCTATATCCAGGGAAATTCTATATTTGAATCAACACAATGAAATTGAATCCATTATTTATGACATATAGGTTATGATAAATTAATATAATTCTAGAACATTTAATATGGTATAGGTATTAAAAATTTTAAGGTGTCTAGCCTGAGTCACACTATAATGTGGGTTAGTCATAACAGTTTTTTTATAGAACTTTTATAATAGCCCTAAACTCACACACCTAGATCCGGTGACCAAAACATGAAATTTTTATTTATGGATTTTAAATTGATAAATGTGACGCAATTTGAACCATATAAAAAATAAAATATCAAAAGGAAATATTGGATCAATAAAATAAATAATTACCCTTTAGATTTAGAGTATTAGAAAATTTGAATTTACTCTTACAACAATTACAAGTATTCATAAAAAACAGTCCATTAAAATATACAATATCACTCAGAATGTTCTTCACATTTAGTGACAGACATAAATCCATTCATCTTATCCATGGAAAAAGGAAAAATAAAAAATAAGAACTCAAATTATCCATAAGGCTAAACATAATTTTAATAATTCAAAGTCATCATTTTTCCTATGAAGAGAATGATTATATTGTGACATAAAAAAATGCATTAACATAACATAAGAGAATACATATCCATCAAAAAAAGGAATCATAAAATACGATAAATGATATAAAGATTAAAAATATTACACGAGACAAATAAAAAATAATAATGATCCATCCCACATCAATCATGATGTAATGAAAAAGTTAAAACACATAGAATGAAAACGTAAAACATGTTCATGTCTTTGAACAAGAATCAATCATCCTGGAATTGCCTAACTGGGTAATTACCAAATCTCATAGGAGTACACTATAACAAGTACACACTATCAACTATCCAGAGTAACATAGTTCCATTATCTCGTAGGATAAACTTACATCAGTTTTTGTTTATATCATTAACTAATTAATTATATAACTATAACTAACCCACACATCATTGGTTTATATCATAACAACTCATCCATGGTCTATAGAGGGACAACCCATCATTGTTGTTTAATAAAACCATGCATCCTTGGTTAATAATGGATATATCCATCACTTTTGTAAGGATATGGCCTTACACATTACATAATCTTGAATAAAGTTAATAATTCACATTGAAGATATTTTCAGGATTAGTGTTTTAGAGAAATAGGCCACAACTATTACATTACATATCAAATATTACAAGGTAGAAACTTCTACTTAGTATCATTTTTTCATAAAATAAAAACACATTATTATAAAACAATAATTTGTTTCTTAATATAAATCTTCTTGAATTCTTCCAATCTCTTACAATACCTTACACCCTATAAAAAATATTTAAAACCCATGGGATGAGCATAAAATCTTAGTATGGGTTATAATGTAATGAAAGAAAACATTAGTCCATCAATACATTCAAAAAATAATCTCTTTAACATATTTCACGAAATCATAAGATTTATAAATAACACATAGAAATCATAAATCATAATGTTAACTTGTGGCATACATAACATACATACATTATACTTTTCAGAACTACATAGAGAGTTACATTTGGAATAACCATCACAGTAAATTCATAAAATCTCTTAGGAGAAACATTAATTTTTACCACCGTGACGTTTCCTAATGAATTGGGGAGAAAAATCGGTCTCACCCACTATACTTTTATCAAGCAACCACCTATATACGTAAAAAAATTCCCAAGAGCCATAACATATAAAACATGCAAAAATGAAAGATAACATTTCCACATTACAATCACAATATATATATTCATGATATTGAAGTAATCAATGCTTTATCAAATCCATTTTCAATAAAACAAATATGTAAAAATGGTATATGATATTTATTTTTCTTTTAAAAAACACTACGACTTGTTAAGGAATCCAAAGTAAAATAATACTTGCAGCGGCGAAAATGATGTTGTCACAACGTACATTAAAAAGAAACATTTATTTTTGTCATTTAGTAAAACAATTTGTAGAAAACGATTCCCATTGAATGAAATGAAAATTCAAAGGTTTTTATACATCATATAAAATAAATTTTCATATAAATAAAAATATGCCTCAATGAAAGGAGAATGTGATGACGTCTCTTACCTTGTGTCTGACTTGACTCATTCGTTCTTTAATATCCTAAATAATAAACTAAATTTAATTTATAATTGGTTCAGAACCGTTTTTAAATTTGTTATTCCTTTTATATCACATATTACCTAGTTATAAACATTATATAATAATTTACGTTAATAATGGTCATTTTTTTGATATTTAGTACTTGAGTCAAAAATGAACTTCTTATAATTATATGTTGTCCTTGTGGTAAAAATACCATTATATAAAGAATGATATTAATGATTTTGATATCATATATATCTTAAATATCAAATATATAAATATATGTATATATGTTTTTATAATAGTACATAACATTTTGAGATAATAAATGAAATACATCATTCCTTGAGACGGTAAGCTGTACATACGCATGCAGGCTGCATTCATTTATATTTGGTATTTAATGGAATGAAAACATAATTATACATATTTATATTATAATTATAGTATTATATATTATATAATTTCATTAAATCCATCCTTTATATGTTTCACTGATGTAATTAACATGTCATATCACTTTGAGGGGGCGGTAGTCCTCACATCCTCAAATGAAATTATAACATTTACACATTATGGAAACCATAAAGGTATGGAATAAATGTAAAATTAAGAAGCATAGAAACAATATAAATATAATACACATCACATATAAATATTTTTCCATCATAATGTTCACCATAAGAGGTGGTAGAAAAAGATTGAACAATCATTGTTTCTTGTGGCAGTAGTTCGCCATCCACAGAAACAATATGTTCTGTACCCATTAGGTAGAGGTGAGGGTAAGAGTAGTTAGAATACTTTTCATAAAAACAACCTATTATATTGAGTATACTGGTGTTTTCATGTATAAAAATAAAAGGAAGAGCATAGGGAGTGATGAAGTTAAATAAAATAAGAGAACTTGAGGGAAGACGTTACCTTTAAATCGTGTAACTCCCTATGGTTTGAACCAAAAGAATTTCTTTAAGTTCCTTATACATAAGTTAAGGCTTATAAGAGTAAGATAGATATATTGGGAGATTATTTTGGAAGAGTATGGACAAGACAAGGATCTTGAGAGGTGTGAGTAACAGGTTAGTGGTGATGACCTTTTATAAGCGGTATGATGTGCTCTATAAGAATGTTTGAAAGTATTATTTTATTATAAAATAATTTTCAGTATAAAAAGGTTAAAAACTCATTAAATTAATATTTAATATAAATATAAGTCTAAATAAATTTATCCAATAATAATTAGATAGGTTTTTGGTATTTCATAACCCTTATCGTTTTTATTTAACCCTTTGTTAACTTATTTAACTTTTACCATGTCTTCTCGTATATTCATAGTATATGGTCAATATAGTTACCATAAAATTAAAATAAAACCAAAAGTGGTTCATCAATAAAATTTTCGATGTTATATAATTTATTTGGATGAATATTAAATCTTTAGGACTATTTAATCATTAAATAAATTATATGTTGATTTAAAACCGCATTTATGTCAATTTTTGTACTATTAATATCAAGAATTTTTAAATTTCATTAAAAACTTGAAAAATTAAATAAAAAATTGAATAATTAATTTTTAACATGTCACAATCATCCATAAATTTTTTTATGGCATAAAAAGTTTAAAAATAAATTTATTTTATTATTTATAATCGAATTTATTTAAAAGATTCATTAATGAGGTAATCATTAAATCATAATTATGTCATACATAAGTTTATTTTATTAAGGTATAAAAATTATAAATAAAATAAAATGCTATATAAAATCGTTTTATATTTCTAATGATTAATTATAGTCAGATATATCAATTATATTACCCCACATTTGATGTGTTTTAGCAAAACAAAACATGTTTATGAAATTTTTATTTTTACATTAAATGAAAAGTTATTAATGTATTTATCATACCCAAGTGGCTTAAAAAGGCCAAACGTTCTACCCAAGGATTTTATTGGTCTACCATGACTTACCCAATATGTTTATGACAACTGTTAATTTTTTTTTATATTATTGTCATATTATTTTTAACTTTAATTACCTTATTTACCTATAAATATGTTAAATAAAAATCAAAAGTTGGTATTCCCCAAATAATATTTCATCCTATTGAACCACGTTTTACTTACTAATGACAAGCATGTTTGTGGGAATTTTTAAATTCAATTCATAAAAGTGACAAAATTTTATTTTTTTTTGAAAAAGATGGTTTTTAACTACTATGCAGTATTTTTAACTAATCATCATAAAATTGATTATTTTCAGAAAAATACCAAAACTACAACTAAAGTTAATTTTTATATTATGTATGAAAGAATTATGTTTATTTTAAAAAATTAAAAACTTAAAACTTTACTTAATTAATTTAAAATTAATTTTCGTTGTCAAAAATAGAAAGCTTATTTTTTAAAAGTAAAAAGAACAAAAAATTTGAGATGGGTTTATGTCCAATTTCAAAGTGAAATTTAATTTAATGACCACAATTGGATTAAATGGAAAAAATATAATCCAATTAAACATTAAAACCATTTAAAAATATAATATAACCATCTCAATATATCAGATGAAAATACAGTTTGGACTTAAAATGCAGTATTTTTCACTATTCATTAAAAACGATCTTTATCATAAAAATACAAAAATTTACCCAACGTAAATTTTGATGTCCTTATTCTCAATAAGAAATATTTTTTGACAAATGGAACATATAAATTTGTGAAAACTATATTTAAAACGGGTTTTCCTTCAAAAGGATGTAAAACTAACTTTTAAAAATATTAGAGTATTTATGCTTAAAATTAGATTCATTATTAATTTAGGACTCTAATTTTTTTTTAAACATATATTAATAAATATTTAAAACATGTTTAATCATTATATCGTTAGTTCTATTAATTCCCACTAGTAATATGTCTAGGCATTAACTACCGTTAAAAATAATAATATAATATTAATATTTTTTAGTATGACTCGGCATTGTGTGAAACATAAGTCTTAAAAGAAACCCATTGTTGTGTGTTGGGTATGCCATCGAACATATAATCCCATTAAATTAAAATTAATATTTAATTCAAAAATATTAATAAATATGAAAATGTCATATTTATTATTTAATATAGATGTTACATCCATCCCGCCTTTAAGAAATTGTTCCCTCACAATTTTATTCACTTGTCTAATAAATTGGGGTATTTATCCCTCATAACATTTTCAGATTCCCAAGATACCTCATCAACCTTGTATTTTTCTCATAGAACATTTACGAGATGAATTACCTTAATCCGCAACACTTCCCCACATCAATCATGAATCTGGTCTGGTTATTCCTCATAAGAGAGATTCTCTTCCATCTGAACAACCTCTATACTCAAAACATGAGATAGATCTGGCATATACTTTCTCAACATTAAAACATGAAAAACATTTTGTACCTAGGATAATCATGGAGGTAAATCCACTTAATAGGCAACTGCTACATCTTTTCTCGGATTTCATAGGGTCCAATGAGCCTCATACTCAACTTTTCCTTATTAAAAAACCACATCACACTTTTCTATGGTGAAACTTTCATAAATACATCATCTCCTAGCTCGAAAGAAATATCCGTACTTAGGTTATCCACATAACATTTCTTCCAGATCTGATATATTCTTAGTTCTTCCGAATCAACTAAACATTTTCTTCGATATCTTTAATATACAATCAAGAAAGATTATCTAGATACATAATATCTTGAATAGGAAGTAAATGGGTAGATTTAGTCAATTGATGAATAATAACCCAGATTTCACTATCACCTCGAGATGTATTTGGTAGTCATGCAACAAAATCCATGGATATGTTTTTCCATTTCCATTATGGCACTAGTAAAGGCTGAAGCATCTCTCTCGGTGACTAGTTTTCTTCATTAACCTATTGACAAATCAAACAATTTATAGTAATGTTAGTAATATCCCTTTTCATTCCTTCCCACAATAATACTCCCAATTATCTCTATACATTATATTAATTCTATGATGAATTTAAAACAGAGAACTACGAGATTCACATAATAACTCGTTCATCAACTGTGAATCACAAGAAATACATAACCAAATTCCAAATATAAAAACACAATCATTATCAATGTTAAACTCTAGTAATATACACTTCTAAGACAATTATACATTTTTCTGCAACTCACTGTCTTTTTTATGTGATTTCTTTAATCATACTACTATGGAAGATTGTGTTAAAACCTAAAAAAACATAGGAATTTCTTGCACCAACATCTACCAATTGAAAATTCATGAAATCCAAAACAAAGGATCTCATTCCAAGAATATCATGGTCAATGTATCATTACATTTTCGACCCAAATCATCAGCCACTTTATTTTCCTTTCTATGATGGTAATGAATCATGGAATCATAATCCCTAATTTATTCTAGTCTTCTACTCTGTTTCATGTTCAATGCTATCTAAGTGAATATATACTTCAAACTTTTATGGTCAGTATATATTTCACATTTTACACCATACAGATGTTTCTTCAAAAATTTTTAAGAAAAAACAACAGCAGCTAATTTGAAATCATGTGTAGGGTAATTTAAATCATGGGGATTCAAATGACGTGAATCATATGAAATTATCGAATCATTCCGAATTAGGACACAACCCAATCTTTTAAACCATGTATCACTGTTGGTAATAAACTCACAATTTCTAGAAGGTAATACCAATACTGGATCATTCACCAATATTCATTTCAATTCCTGAAAAAATCAACACATTCTTTAGTCAAGTTTAAATAAAAACTATTTTGAGTTAACTTGGTTAGTAGGCTAGAGAACAGTGAAAATTTTACAACAATCCTCCTGTAATAATGTTCTAATCTAAGAAAACTACGAATCTCTATGATATTTTTAGATCTTGGCCATTTTTTACCATATTTTGTTTTAGTAGGATTAACAGTTATGCCATATTTAGAAACAATGTGTCCATGGAAATAAACTTGTTGTAACCAATACTCACACTTGCTAAATTTCCCATACATTTTTTTTTTCTTTTATGGTTTTCAAGATAACCCATAAATGAAATTCATATTCCTCTTTAAATTTTAAATATATAAAAATGTCATCAATAAAGACAATGAAAATATTATTCAATAACTCACAAAGAATTCTATTCATAAGTCCCATGAATACAACTGGTGCATTTGTTAAACCAAACGACATAACTATAAATTCTTAGTGGACATATCTACTATGAAATTCGGTATTAGGAATGTCTTCTTCCTTTACATTTAACTGATGATAACCCAACCTCAAATCAATATTTGAAAAATTTAGAGCTCCCTAGAGATGATAAAAGTAATCATCTATATGAGGCATAGGATACTGGTTCATAATAGTTATATTATTCGAGGCTCTATAATCAATACAGTGTCATATTGAACCATAAATCTTTTAACAAACAAGACTAAAGGACCCCATGGTTATGTGCTCCTTCAAATGAAACCATTATCTGACAACTCCAGGAATTCTTTATTTAACACTTAAAGTTGAATTTGTGACATTAGATAAGTGGGTTTTGAAATTAGATTAAAATTGGGAACTAATTCAACAATAAATTCAACTTCTCGACCAAGTATAATACCATGCAACTCATCAGTAAAAAAATCAAGGTGCTCATTTACTACTAGAACATAATTAATCTGAATATATAGTTTTTTCAACAATATGAAAATGATAGATTTTATTTGCAACTTTCGCTAGTTTCTCAGCTTCCAGATATGTTATCGAAAGTGAAGGGTCATTCTTTTACACAAATTGTATTTTTTTAAAAGAAACCGCTTTAGCTCTGCAGTAAATCCTAGAATGATATATGGAAAGAAAAACCATTACCAAGATAACATCAATCTCTACTAGAGGAAAAACAATATGGTTTTCTCGTATATAATTTCTGCACAAAAGTAAAGGAAGGTTTTTATAATTTCTTTTTGTCTTGTCGTTTACTCCTTGGGTTTTTACCATAAGTTTAGGATTCATATCTTGATATGGAATTCCAAAATTACTAGAAAATTTCTCATAGATGAAATAATGTGTAGGCTTGAAATAAAATAACAAATTAGGATAATCTAAAAAAACAAATAGTATTCTTGATACTACTTAATTTAATGGACCAACATCTGGTGAAATTGTTGCAAAGGATTTCACCACCCCTTTCTTCTTGTAGTTCGACTGATTCCCATGATTTATGCTCTTCATTGAACAATCATTTTCTGAATAACCCATTGCATTGCCCTTAAAACGTTTTAATGATTATAGATCATATTTTTTCTTACAATTACCCTCATCTTTTTAGTGAAAATTGGAGCCTTATTTCCCATTTCACCACATCGGTAACACTTACCAAAATTAAAAATAAATTCCCTAGAATTCTTTTTTGCATAATTTTCACAATCTATAAAATTATGTTTCTTACCATCACACTTTTTTGAAGAGTTCTTACCTTTCTTCTACCACCATGACCTCTTATTATGTTGTTTGTTAAAGACCACCTGATCATCAAGATACTTCATTTCCACCTTCTCTGCACGTTGAACAAGTTTTTATTACCTTTTAAACTCACAAAAAGATGAATCCCTTCGATACATTTTATTTTATCCCTAGTAATAATGATTGATTTTGTTATCATGATCTGATATAAAATTTGGAAGCATTATGTGCCAGTTGTATGAATTATTCTTCAAAAGTACCCACAGAGTCAACATCCTTGTGAAATTCAAGGAATTGTTTTCCCATCCTACGATGAATCACGATAATAAAATATTTCTCATGAAACATACCATTGAATTCATCCTAATCAAGAGAATCAATATCTTCATTATACCTGACATTTTTCACCAACGACCACCACATATCAGATTTAGTTAGAAAACATTAAACTTCAAGACTATCCTTTTGATGTTTGGAACACCCCATGACATCAAATATATTTTCTATTGTTTAATCCACCCTTCAACTTGCACAAGGTTAGATGATCCTCTAAATGATAGGAGATTCTGCTTCCTAAAATGATCCAATAATGAAAATTTCCTTTATGGTTGATCTGGATGATCTCATTCAGGGATTCCTCCAACATTTATAGCCCGAGTCAATTGTATGATCACTACAACAAAATGTTCAGTTCTGATTCCTACCGTCTATGGAATATTGTTTGGATGGTTGTTTTCCTCTTGTTTTTTTCCCATCAATGCTTCTCAGTTTCCTCTATGGAAAACCATTATGAAAAATGAAATATCATAGGTGACAAAAATTGTAATCTATAGATTCTATTTCATTTCCATCTTACCATAAATTAATTTATGGTTATTAATTTAACAATTCCCTAACTCTTATTTTTGTCTAAACTGACCTATGATACCCACTGTAAGGCCCTAGACATAAACTTACATAATCCTGAATTAATTGAATCGTTCACAATGAGGTTATTTTCATGTTTATTGTTTTATATAATTAGTCCATAGCTATTAAATTACATCTCAAATATTAAAAAGTATACAATTATACACAGTATTAACTTTTTCACTAAAGAAAAACCAATTTAAATAAAATAATAATAATTTCATGATATAAATCTTCTTGAATTAATTTTTATATTAACCTTCCTTACACCCTATGAAATATATTTCCAAAACATGGTATGAGCATAAAAATCTCATTAAGGGTTATAAAGTAAAGAAAGAAAATTTTAGTCTATCAATACATTCAACAAAAATCTCTTTAACAAACCTCATTAAATCATAAGATTTATGAATAACACATATAAATTATATATCATAAATTTAACTTGTGGTATACATAGTATACATACATTTTAGCTTTCACAGCTACTTTGGGAGTTACGTTTAGAAATCCCTATCACTGTATATTCCCTAAATCTCTTAAGAGAAACAATACATTTACCTTCGTCACATTACCCAATGTATGGAGAGCTATATTGAGCTCATACACCCTAGATTTATCATGAAACCACTCGTATATGTAAAAAATACTAAAGAACCATAACACATAAAACAAGCATAATGTAATGATAATATTTCCACATTTTAATAAAAATATATCATTTCAAGAGATTGAAATATTAAATACTTTCTCAATATCCTTTTTAATACCAACATTATTAAAAAGGTAATATGGAATTTTTTTTCTAATAAAAATCATTGAATCTTGTTAAAGAATTCAATAATCAAATAATACACAGGGCGGAGAAATGGGCATTGTCACAACATACATTAAAAATAAATTTTTTTTTGTTTAGTAAAAATATATGTAGAGAAATATTACCTTTCAATGAAATGAAAAGTCAACGGTGTTTATACACTATATAAAAAAGTTTTGTATAAAAAAATTATTCATTAATTAAAGGAGACTGAGATGAAATCCCTTAAGTCGTGTCCAACTTGACTCATTCATTCTTTAATATCTTGAATAATAAACAAAAGTTAATTTCTACATCTTTATAAACATTTTTAAATTTTATTATTTCTTTTATATAACATATTAAAATTTTATGAACATTGTATAATCATTTATGTTAATAACGTTCATTTTTTCGATATTTGGCACTTGAGTCAAAAATAAATTTCTTATAATTACAAGTTGTTCATGTGGTCAAAAATCAATTATCACCAGAATGATATTAATTATATAGATATCATATATATCATATATATCCAAAATATATATATATGTATGTATGTATTTATATTAATACATAACATTTGGAGGCTAGAAAGGAATTAAATTTTTCATTGAGACGGTAAGACGTATGTACGCATGAACACTACTGTAATTTCTATTTCTTATTTAATGGAATTAAAACATAATGATACATAGTTATAATATATTTATAGTATAATATAATATATAATTTTATTAACTCTACCATTTATACATTCCACCTATGGCATTATGGTTTATATCGCATTGAGGGGGCAGTAGTCCGCACTTCCCCAAATGAAATTATCGTATTTACCCATTATGGAAACCATAAAAGTTTGTTATAAATGAAAGATAAAGAAGAATAAAATAATATAAATATAATATATATCACATATAAATATAGTTTCATCATGTTGTCCACCATAATAGGTTGTAGGAGAAGATTGAACAATCATCGTTTCGTGAGGAAGTAGTTAACTGTCAATGGAAACAATATATTCTTTACCCATTAGACAGAGGTGTGTGTAAGTGTAGTTAAAATCCTACTCATAAAAAAATAGTATATTGAGGACACTGGTTTTGTTAGGTAATCAATGAATAGGAAGATCATTGGGTGTGAATAATTAAAATATAAGAAGAGATCTTGAGGAAAGACGTGACCTTTAAATTAGGTCACTCCCTTTGGATTGAACCAAAAGGATATCTTGAAGTGCCTTCTACCTAAAGAAAGGATTATAAGTGGAAGGGAAGGATTCTGGGAGCTTATTTGGGTAGATTTTGGATGCGACATGTGGCTTAAAAGGTGTGAGTAATGGGTTAGAGGGTATGACCTTTTATAAGAGGGAGGATAGGCTCTATATAAATGTTTGGAAGTAATATTTTATTATAAAATATTATTTATTTTCAAAATAACCTAAACTCATTAAATTAGATTATAATATGAGTATAAGTCTAAATAAATTCATACTATAAGACTTGGACAGGTTTTTGATATTTGTTTTCCATGTATTTTGTTTAACCCTTTGTTATCTTATTTAACGTTTACCATGTATTCTTGTAAATTCATACTATAAGCTTAATATAGATACCTTAAAATTCCAATAGAATATATAGGGGTCCGTTAATAACATTTTATAACTTATCTATGTCATCTGGCCAAATAAAAGATTTTTAGGGAAATTTTATCATTTAATAAATTATTAATTGATTTTAAAACACATTTATGTCAATTTTTATACAATTCATTCCATGAATTTTCAAAAATCCATTAAGGCGTGATAAATTTGAACAAACACCATTAATTCACATATAACAAGTGATAAGCATCCATAAAATTAGTGGATGACATAAAATTGTTTCAAAATAAATTTATTTTTAAATTAATAATCTCATTTATTTAAAATATTCATTAATAAGGTAATCATTACATCATCATTGTGTATTAAATACGTTTATTTATATGATTTCTAAAACATATATATAAAATATGATGATGTAGGAAATATTTTTATATTTCTAATTTCTAATTATATTAAAACATATTTATTATGTATCCCCACATTAAAATTGTTTTAGAAAAAAATACATGTTTCTAATATTTTACTTTTAACATTATATAAATAGTTATTAATGTAATTATCTTACCTATGTGGCTTCCAAAGGACAAAAGTTTTACAAAAATTTTTTATTGTTCAGAAATGACTCATAAAATAAGCATAAGAGAAATTTTGAGGCAATTTTGTAATATTATAATAATATTTATACCTTGAATTACTATATCTACCTTTATCCACAGAAAACAAAAATCAAAATTTACTATTCACATAAAAGATGTTTTCATCTGATTGAACCACATTTTACATACTGATGAAAACCATTTATGTCAGATTTTTTAAATTCAATTCACGGATGTGGTAAATTATAATTTAAATGGAAAAATCGTGTTTTAACAACTATGTAGTGTTTTCACTATTGATTAAATATTGAATGCTTTTTAAAAAAATACAAAGAAATCACTTAATTTTAATGTTGTTATAAAAAAATAAAAAAGGATGTCTATTTTACCAAATAAAAAATATATAAGTTTCATTAATTATTTTAAAATTAATTTCTACTGTCAAAACTAGAATGTGTGTTTTTAAGAAGTAAAAACTACAAAAACATTGACATGTGTTTATGTCCAATTTCAAATTGAAATTATATAAAATCACAAAATTTGGATTAAATGGTAGAAATATAATCCAATTAAACTTTAAACATATTTAAAATGATAACCTATCCATTTAATTAAAAAAGATAAAAAGATAGTTTTTATATAAAATGCAGCATTTTTCACTATTTATATAAATGAACTTTATCAGAAAAATACAAAAAATTTACCCAATGTAAATTTTGATTTCCCAATTATAAATAATATGTTTAATATGTCAAATGGAACATATAAAAGTAAAAAAAACTAGATTTAATATTTGTTTTCCATCAAGAGGCCATAAAACATCCTTTTAAAAATATTAGATTACTTATGCTTAAAATTGGATTCATTCTCATTTTTGGCCACTCAGTTGTTTTAGATTATTATAAAAACATTTAACAAACATTTTTTTCA
Organism: Viscum album; assembly: GCA_963277665.1. Classification (NCBI taxonomy): domain Eukaryota; kingdom Viridiplantae; phylum Streptophyta; class Magnoliopsida; order Santalales; family Viscaceae; genus Viscum; species Viscum album. Next base: position 922,057,484 of record OY728139.1, read on the forward strand.
TTATATGGTTAGTTCTATTCATTCACCCCAATAAAACCGCAAGGTGTTAACAACCATTTAAAATAATATTATTGTTTTATTATTTTTTTAGTATGACTCAACATTGTGTGAAACATAATACTTCAGAGAAACCCATTTTTGTTTTTCTAGTTATCCTTTGAAAATAAATTTACATTTAAGGAAAAATTAATAATTAATTCAAAAATATTAAAAAATATTATACTTTTATATTCTTTATTTACCTGGAATGATACAATAGTAAAAACTTTATATGAGACATAAAATTAATATATTAAAAATGTATTTCATTGGGTTATAAAAGTCATAGAAACAACCAGTAGTACATTATTAACATTATTAACTTGTGAAGATGAAACTGTTTCAAAGATAATATATTTGAAATAATAATTATCCATAAATAAAAAATAAAAAATATGGTATCTTTAAAAAATATCCATAGTGGGGAATTAGTAGTATCAAGGGTTATTTTAGTTGACGAATAAAAATTCTAACAGTAGATTATTACAGAACATATTGATAATAAAAACACATTGCGCATAAAAAAACTATGAAAAATAGAATATTAAAAAACAATTACTAAAATACTTTTATTTGGATATCAAAGTGGAATAGTATAAAGGAATGATCAATAAATATAATGGAATGGTATTAGGAAAATCCATTAATGTTATAAATTTTCAAAACAAACATTCTATTCAAACATTTTTTTAAAGATATTAAAAAGTAACACATACCAAAATACTATAAAAATAACTTTTTAAAATCATTTTAAAGAATGAGAAATATCATAAAAAAATTAATTATAAATAAATGATATTTAGGAAATTCAAATCGGGAAATCATTTTTGAAAATATGTATATTAAATATAATAATTCCTGATAGAAATAAAGATACATGTTTGATATCACTAAAGGAAAACATTCTAGATGTTTCATTAGTCAATAATGACGGGAATAAAAAAATAAACCTTTAATACAAATTAATAAACGTAGTAGAAGAAAATTTATTTTGTTCATTAAAGAATTATAACATTATTTCCCAAAATTAACTCTGATCATAAAAAATATCAAAAATAAAGATTATTGTAACATTAAGTCTTTACCACTTTGGAAACATTAAAATAAAAAGTATTTAAAAGAAGTAACATGAGATAAACGTTTAATTAAAATTAATTACATTAATTATTATGTCATAATCCATTCATGATTCAAGAATTTCACCATAAAATAAATCATACTGCATGACATTAAATATGTTGTAGGAAATTGAGATTGAGACAAGGAAATCCCTTCTAAAGATCATAATTATGATGTCCTAATAATTAATTTATGTAATCAAATTCACATATATAAATCCCGATAAAAAATAATTTAAATACTGAATAAAATAATTTAGAGTCATGTTCACACACAATCGTGGCATTAAAATTTCAATTAATTAGAAATATATCCCAACTAATGGAAATTGCGTTAGGAAACCACTTTCCACTTTGTAACATTTATATTGAAACCCATTGAATGAAATAATTTGAATTGAAATGTAACACCCCATTATTTAGGAATGAAAAATTTATTAACATTAATATTAAAAATTATATATATTATATAAATTAAATAAGTAACGTAACAGTAATATATGCCTCAATAAAAATAAATTGATAAAAAATACCTTATCATAAGTCCATACATTCCATGATTGTCATTTAAATATTATATAATAAAATTATATAAAATATTAAATTTATTAAAAAATATTATTGGGTTTTTTAATTCTCTTCAAACCATGTACTTAATTTTTTTAAATAAGAAATTCAATAAATTATTTAGTTAAATAAATGTTGTGTGTTTTGATGATTTTTGATATATAATAACAAAACAAATTCTATGTGTTTACAGTGGTAAAAGTGTTCACTATTAAATTATAAATAGAATAATATTTATTACATAATAATAAATTTTATAAATCAATTATACTTTTAAAACCGAAGATGAATTATTGTTATGAAGAATTAACTTGGTTACAACCATGGAGAAGGAAGGTGTACGTACACTAGTGTAGCATTTCATTTTTTCACCGATCCTGATCCAAAGCTAATAAGTTTTATTATATATATATAATCATAATTATATCATTAATTCCCTATTTTTTATTTAAATAAACTTATATATAATATCCATGCGTTGTATGTGTGAAAAATGAACCACATCGCTTTGGGGAGGTCATAATCCAAACATAAAAAAACAATGATTTTCATTTTTCCATGGAAGTAAAAGTATAAAAAAATTATATATTATATTATAATAACAATTATTTTATCATTAATATAAAATATAAAAATTATATCTGTCAATTTCAACATCCATGAGAGGTATTGATGAGAAACTAATTATATCAGTTCGTGAGGAAGAAATATGTCATACACATGAATAATATTTTTAGTTCCTATTTCATAGAAGTGGAGTCTAATTTTTTTTCTGTAATAAACATAATAATATATCATTTTATCTATGGTAATGGTGATAATATATCATCCTTTTTAGAGGATAATTTATAGAAGTAGAAGTAGATATAAAACAAATACATTCGGTAAAATGTTATACAACTTCTTCATAAAACCTACTCTTCTCTCCAACTTAATCCTTCTAAGGTTGGGATGATTCCCAACATATTTCCTCTAAAATGCATATGGGATGTAAAAATTATATTTTTTTAGGTCATGGATTAAATAAATAGTTTCTGATGTGTGAAATAATTTGTGGGGGGGGGGTTCTCTTATATAAGAGAGGGAGGGACATTCTTTGAATTTTTTAATGTATTAAATTAATATAAATTAATTTTCATGTTCAAACGGATTAACAATGAAATACTGAATAGTATTGTGAGTATTAATTACAAAAATTTAATAAAATAAATTGTATACATGTTTAGGTTATATTTTTACCCTTATATTTTATCTTTAACAAGTCGAAACCCTTTTTGACAATTACCCAAAAAATGATATTTTTATTATTTTTGTGTCAATATTATTACTATTAATGGAATATTGTCCTATAAATCGATAATGGATGATATTTTAAAATAAATTAAAATTAATTTTCAAAATTTCATATTTTTATAATTTTAAATCACTTAAAAAAAATTATTTATTACTAAATAATATTAATGTCACTTTCGGAAGTATATAATTAATTTTAAAATGAATAAAACTTATAAATAATTTATTTTTAATGAAATGCATTTAAACTTTTATAATGTGTAATTTTTATCTGAAAATTTATTGGGAAAAAATTATTCATTCAAATTGTATTACTTTTAATATTTTTAGAGTCATTTATTTTAATTTCATACTAGTTCAATAAATATTGTGTCGGCTTTGCATACACATTTTAGGTTATTATTTTATTAAAAAAAATTAAAATAAATTACCAAGGTAAGAATAATAATTTTTTAAAATATACGTTTAATAATATAAGTTATCATCTGATTATCCCTACGATAAAAATCAAGAGATAATCAAATAATGTGAATACCGTTTTTTCTTTTCCTTAGGTAAAATAATATAATGGTCAAAGTCAAAATAATAAGGCTCTAATTTTACATATTTTCAAAAAAATTGAACAAAAAATAAACCAAACTCATGCCATATTATAAAGATAAGTATTTGGGTCACTTTTTACACCATTTTCATATTAATTGTATCCTTTATTACTCAATTTTCACATTTCGAGGTAACTAAAATTTACTAAGGTTACTTTTCAAAATGAACAAAAATAAAAGTATAGAAGTTACCATATTTTTAAATCCTAAATCAATATGTAGAATCCATTTTTTAAGATTCAATTTATTGATGCTTATATAATTAATTTAAAAATATAATGCAAAACACAATTATATAATCTTTTTCTAAAAATTGTCTTCTAAAGTATAAAAAAAATTGTACAAAATTTATGAATAAAAATCATTCCATGGAAAATAATTTATTTATTTCTAGTCAAAAGGAACAAATGAAAATTTTAAAATAATACAATAAAGAATTTTAATTTTCAAATGAATTTAAAAATAATACATTTTAAAATAAAAAATCAATTTTTACACAATTCACATAAAAGTAAATATTATTAATAAAATATAACAATATCACCTAATATAATTATTGATATTATGATTTAAAACATGATATCCTATTTACGAAATATATTTTCTAAAATATCTATGAATTATTTATAATATTCTCCTAAGAGAGGTAATAAAACCCATATTTTAAGAAAACATATTTCTTGATGAGTAAAATTAATTTTCAAAATTTAATTATATTATTTAAAAAAAATTATTAATACATTTTTATTGAGAAGGAAAACTATATATATGTCATAAATTATTAACCTTATTCATACCATCAAACTTAATAGCTAGGTTTAAAATGATCATATTTAAATAATAATAATATTTCATTTTTAATTTGTGATCGATGTTGAGGGTAATATATATTATCAAACAGAGTAATATTGTTTAAATCCAAGGGTGTTACATTCTACCCACATTAATAAATTTCATCCTCATAGTTTGAACATGATTTGAATAATCATGGTTTTATAATATGAAATTAACTTTGTTAAAACACCAGATTGAGAAAATGAATAACAAACCATCATCTTGAAAGTAGGAAACATGTCATATTATTGTCATTTGGAATCACAAATAAATTAGTTTTCCAAATAGATGCAAATTTTTTAGGGTTTAAAATATCGGCACATGTCAAATGTTTAATTTCAAAATAATAGTGGATTTTGATATAGATTTTTTATCACAGTAATATGAATTGTCATGATAATGTTAACAACCAAAATAAATTTAATCCTAGGAAATTTGAAAAATCGTGTCGATTCAACATAACTGAATGAAAGAGGGTAACATTTTAGGCTCAAATCCATTTCCTATATTTTAGGAATTTCTTTCAATCTATACTAAGAACGTAAAGAGGTATGCATATATGAAAATTAGGATTTCATTAATTAAACAATTTCAACTGCAATCTCATAATTTTATTCAAATGGTTAATATTCCAGATGTATTTTTCCTTCCCAAAACATATAAATAAACTACTAAGGGAACACATAACCATAAAAATAATCACATTATTTTCCATCTATTTTTATTAATTATAAAAATTGTAATGGTTAACACAAGGTAAGATAATTCAAAAAATGCATAATACTTTAATAATACTAAAAATTTATTAATCTAAAAAATTAATCATTAATACCCAGAGTTAAAAAAACTAGTTATATATATTTAAATTCAAAAAATAATTAAAAGATTTTTGGCTATTATTTAATTAGAAACATTAGAATGATTTGATCAAATATTTTTCCAACATTGATTCAACATTTATCTATAATTAACATTAGTCACTCTAAATGCATCATAACAATAATCTATGTTCATAAATAATATAATCTCTATGATATGTTAATCATTATCATAAATAACTTGATTCTTCGTATATCTATTTAAATATCATATATGCTTCAAATATATAATAAAACATTATTCCACAAACAATATACTATAATATTTTATTCTTTTTAATCCTATAATATTATCTAAAATAATAAACATTTTAAAAAATAGAATTATTCACATAGTCATGAAATCAACATTTAATTCCATGATTAGATATATCAAAATTTTAAAAATTTCAATAAACCATTCATACCACTACATCAATGAATAGATAAACCCTAATGGTTACCCATATCATTACACTTAAGTCCACAAAATAAAAATGAATTATTCATCTAATAATTTTTAAACTAAATGCAATACTAAACTAATGGTTTGTATTAACATAAAAATGTCCAAAACCACTCTTAATTATGTTTTAATTTAAACACATAAAATGTCAAGAGGGTTGTAAAATTAAGTGAACTTTTGATCAGCCATAAACATATAAACCAATAATGGTATAGAAAACACTTAAGATAACCTATCATTAAAACATCCTAATTTACTATGATTTCTAAGACCAACTCTAATACCAACTATTATATCCACAAATAAACACTACATGATTCAATGCTTAAGATATGAAATTTTAAATTAGGATTTTGAAATTAATAGAAGTGTATCAAATGAAAAGTTTCATGCTTATTACATGAATATGTTAATGTTTTGTTATCGTGGAATATAAAAAATTCATCATGGAATTACTTAACCTTAAAATTTTCTTATGTATCAAAAGTAATCGTACACATTGTCATCTTATAGGGGTAATTGAAATCTATTATATCATGTGATTAAATATCATTTAGTTCACTCCATCTCAATACCAAATTCTTTAATGGTATATAATAGACCCTCTCAACCATAGTTTATAACATAACCACCCATCCTTGGTTTATAATTGAAGAACATATCCTTGTTTTATATTTGATTCAACCATACATGGTTTAGAAAGGAACCACTAATCATCATAAATAATTTTAAATAATCATTACATGAATCATATTAATATTTATACCATTAATTCTCAAAACTCATAGAAACAACCATTATTTAATTCATAATGTGATTAACCTTTAGAAAGGGAAATGGTTCCCTGATAATATTTTTGAAACAATACCAATCCATCTAGAAAATTAATAATTACAGTGTTATCAGAACATGACCATAGTTGATAAAAATAACATCAATTATTTTTATTATATATTAATATGAATACTATAAAATCATTATTGAAAATATTTTTGAGAAAAATACCATTTTGTATTAGAAAATAAATATTAAAAATTAAAAATTAAAAAAATATTATGAAAATAGTTTTTATATGAAAATAGAAATGAAAAATATAATTAAGGATTAAAGTGCATTAATTTTAATGATATTTAGGAAAGTATTTTCATGTCATAAATGTTAAAAATTAACATTCATTGAAATTATTTTTTAAAGAGGTACCAAAATGAACCAAACAAAAAATATTAAGAAATTTCTTTTTTAAAACCTTTTAGATGGATTTTAATGATAAAGATATGGAAATTTTAGAAAAAAAATTTATTTATTAATAAAAATTATTGAAATAATTTTTGAAATTAGGTATATGGAAGTGAATGATTCATGGTGTAAACGAAGAAACCGGATCAATATCAATTATAAAAAACATTCCAGATGTTTGATTAGCCAAAAGGGGGAATATAAGAACTAACAATGTAAAAAACATTAACACCCATATTTTAATTAAATATTAGTGTCTAAAAATAATAATATTATATTATTTCTTGCAAAGGAACCTTAAACATATGAAATCATGAAAAAAATAAATATTATAACACAAAGCATTTTACACTTTTTTAACATTTGAATCAAATTTCATTGAATGTAAGAATATTATATGAATTTTTCAATAAAGTTAATCAAATTCTGTAATATATTAAAATAACTTCATAAGGAAATAAGTACTCCTAATAAAAAATTCTAGGTGGATAACATGAATAAATCCTCATGAAAATGAGACTGAGACAGAGATATTCAATGGAAAGATCATAATAATATAAGTGATAATTAATCCATGAAGTGATTAGGTAAACATATGTAAAACCACATAATGTAAGTTTATATAAATAGTAAAACATATTAGATATTAATTCACACATAATCATGGCATAACAAGGTTAATAAAATCATAATATAGAATAATGAATGGTAATTGAGTTAAAAAAAATCTTACAACACGGTAAATATCATGTTAAATATGATTTGATAAAAACATTTTAATTGAAACATAAAACTCCCGAAATTCATGATATTAATTTTAAAATTTTATGAAAATACACAATATAAAATAAATTATGATCATAAATTTAAAATATTCCTCAATAAAATGAAATTTAGATTAAATCTCTTACCTCAAGTCCAGAATGTCCATTAACCCCTATACGACAAAAATATATCAATTATTTAATATTTGAATAATATTTTCAAGGTTTAATACCTTATACATAAACATCCATTTTCATTTATTTTGAAATGAAATATTTAATCACTTATTCGGTTGAGTCCACATCAAAAGTTTTGTGAATGATCAATTAATAATCCCAAAACACCTTGGTTGTGTTAACCTTTGTGAGATGGGTCATTTTAAAATAACTAAAAAGAATATTAGTAATGTGATAATTATAATTCTTATACATCAATAATAACATTTTAATCAATATTGAATGATGGTTTTGGATATTGAACTTTTCTACAATGATAGAGATGGTAGGACGTCTGTATGAATGAGTAACGTTCCAATTTTTCATAGTTCTTGATAGAATAAATCTTGGTATTATTTTCAAATTATAGGAAAATAATTTTATCGAAAAAACATATTGATTATTTTAATTAAATTATATATACTATCCAAGTGATGCGGTTATGAAAAACAATTCAATCACATCACTAAGGTGGTAATCCCCACACATATGAATGAAATAATGATTCATAAATGGATAGAAAGGTAAAGAAAAATATGATAAATTATCATTTCATAATTAATATTATTCCAATAATAAAATATATAAATATTAAATCCATCATTTTAACCATCTGTGAGAGATTTTGATGGAAAATAAATTATATTGGTTTTGGAGGTAGCAAACTCCCAAGAACAAGTGTGACAATTTAACTTCCCATTTTATAGAATAGGAGTTGTATATAGGTTTTAAAATACACCTACAAATATAAACATATATTTATAATAATTTATTATTATTGCATTAATTATTATTTATATTGAAATGAGGTATAAGAAGAGAGAAACAAAAAAAATCTGTTAAAAGTTATACCACTTTTTCAGACAACCACATTTTTTTACCTTAATCCCACCAATAATGGTATTTTGTCCAAAATAATACAAATAAAATAGTTTATATTATTTTACTATAGCATTCATTTTGGTAGTTTTTGAAAAATGGGTTTTAATATGTAAGGCAAATAATATAGGAGGTTCCTTTTTATAAGAGAGGGGAGGAGCGTTGTTGTAATTTCCAAAAGAATGAAAATTATATAAATTACTTTTCATGTTCAAATTTGACCAAATTTTTTGTGATGTGAAAAAATATGAGGATGATTATAATTACTTTAATATTGTAAAATATTTTTCATGTTTATGTGATTTTTTCAACCTTATCATTTTCTTAAAACCATTTCTATCCCATTTTTTCAATTTCTGCGATAATATTATTTTTGCTTCATTAGTGGTCAATATAGTTACTCTAAAAGGGAAAATGGATCATAAATGGAAAAAGGGAGATATTTTCAACAATATATAATTACATAGATGAATATAGTATTTATACAAATTTAAATCTATTTATAAAATCATATCAATTTTTATATAACAATTTCATCATTTTTGAACTATTCAATTTATTTGACATTAAAAAAATTTAAAATTTAATTAAGATATAATAAATTGAAATATATATATATTATGTCATGTTTAAATGTTAAATTTTTTGGAACATTATATATCATTAAATTATATTACTTTTCATATTTTTAGAAAATTTAATGGTATTTTTCTAATAATTGAATTAATATTGTGTCAGTTTTGGGTATGAGTTTTAGCTAATTTTTTCATTACTAAATATTAAAAATATATTGACATGTAAAAAATAATTATTATTTTAAATAACCCTCTTACAACTAAAAATTAAACTCTTTTTATCCCCATGTCAAAAAGTTTGAGATAATAAAACAAAGATAATTAAAAAATTTACTACTATTTACATATAATAGTTTAAAAATAAAAATCAAAGAAATATAGAACCAAGTAAACATATATTCCAAAAATGGATAGAAATTTCCGAAATAAACTCTTAAAATATGATAATTTCCAGTTTTATGGTCTTTTTTGTCTCTAAATTATGGATTTTAAAATTAATTACCTGATTAACCCATACCGAGGCAACACAAAATTAATAAGGCTATTATTCATAATGAACAAAACTAATGTTGACCTATTTAAAAAATTTGGATATCCTAATTCCAAATATTAAATCCATTTTTCAAGATTCAATTTTTTAATAGAAATAAAATAATTAATTATTAAAATAATAAATGTAATGGAAAACATTTGTTCAAAAAATTCATTTTTAAATATATAAATATTTTTTTTACTAAATTCATGTTTAATATTACTACAAATCCAATAATTAGATTATGTTTAAATAAAATGAATTAATTATATCATATAAATTAATTAAAATACAATTTAAATTTTTTAATTAATTAATATATAATACAGTTTTCAGTAAAAATAATTCTTTTCACTATTCATTGAAAAATAATGCTTTTTTATAAAATAAAAAATTTTCATCATGTGATAATTTTGATATAATGATTTTAGAATGATATCATTTTTATAAAAAATCACTTAATTTTCTATAAATTAATTATAATATTATGTCTCAAAAAATAGAAAACCATATTTGATGAAATATTATTTTATGATGAATAAAATAACCTTATGTAAAATTGAGTGATTGTTTACTACGAATTTATCAATATATATTTATTGATTTGGAAAATTATATATGTTTATCAATGTATTTAAACCTATTAATATTCAAAAATTCAATGGCTTGGTAATAAAGGACATATTTAAAAAATAATATTTCATGTTTCATTTGGGATCTAGATTTCATATTGAATACCCTATCGAACATAGTGTTGTTTAAAAAATATATAATTGTGTTAAAAGTTTGATCAATTTAGATTAATATTTATTATGATGTCTATTGGTGTTTATATTATATTTCATCCATAACATCTATGTGATGATAGAAGAGATAATATTCATATTATATCTCAATAATATGTAGTTAGAGGGATATAATGTAACACCCAATGATTTCATAGTGCGTTATTTCTTCGAAGTAATTCAATAACTTGGACTACACGCAACATCGAGTTCAAGTGCACCACGACTTACCAAACAAGCCGTTCAAAAGAAGTTATGAATATTATTAAATAATTTTTGAACTTTATATAATCCTTTTAATTTTAGAATCGATATTATGAGTTTTTGGACATAATGTAATAACAAATTCATTTTTTTGAGATAAAAGAAGTATTTTTCCAAAAATGCACTTTTACCGACTTTTAATGGTGAACACTTTTTAAATCCAATATTTGAAAATTTTATATATTCAATTTGAAAAAGTAAACTAATTATTTATAATTGGGACATAATAATTTAGTTTCAATAAATTTTTGGTACTTTTCTGATAACTTCCATATTTTGATGAATAGTGAATATTACCAAAATTTAATTAAAACCATCTTTTTTAATCAAAATAATTAACAGTGATAAATTATGAATCTGAGTGATTTTAAAGTATAATTAGTTTATATTTTTACCATTTAATCCAATTTTTGTCATTGGACAAAATTTCACATTTAAACTGGACCTAAGCAAGTGTCAATCTTTTGATAGTTATTATTTCTTAAAAACATGGATTATGTTTTGACAACGGGAATTAATTTTAAATTAATTTCTACTACTTCTGTGTTTTGAATATAAAAAATATGTATTCAATATTTATATTTATGAGTTCCATATTTTGTAAATAGGTAACTTTTATTTTTATACATTTTGAATAATTACTTCGGTAAATGTTATATTTATCATGGTTAAAGGGTAAATCCAGTAAATAAGGGTAAAAAAATAATATTATAATAATATTAAATTTCCATAAAACTTGTCCTACCCCTATTGGATGACACTTGTCCAACCTTGGGCATCTTTGGGTCGATTTTGGGACCCCATGGAGCTACTTTTAAGTGATAATGACACTTTATATGAATTAAGTTAAAGTAAATTCAAAATTGTCATAAGAATATATTTTTTAGAAAAAAAATTTACATAGGTTAATATATGTTATATTTTATACTATAATTATTAATTAGAAAGATAAAATTATTTCCTACATAATGGGATATTATTTATAATTTTTAGACATTGATTAATTAAATTTATTTATGGCACAACAATGATGCAATATTTTCCTTATTAATGAAAAAATCAAGTAATCGGTATTATAAATTTTAATATAAATATAATTTAAAATTTTTTATGACATCCACGAATTTTATTGGTTACTATAATATTTTTTTATTTCTTTAATAAATTTGGTTAGAATTAATAATTTTTTTATGACATTAACAAAAATCAATTATTAAATATTGTCAAAAATGACAAAAAGGATATTTTAAAAAAATATATTATATTATAAATTGCTATTCTATTCCTAAAAATATAAGGTTTAGAAAAAAGACTTATATAATGATAGAAGTATAATTAATGAACCACTTGGGTTCTGTTGGATGTATATAGTTTTTTTATTAACCATATAATATAAAAATACAAAGAGACGTGGGAAATGTCAAACTATTTAACTAAGAGTTATATATCAATGATAAGGTTAATTTCGTGATCCATTCCTGTCTAAAATCTATTTTTTGAATTTTGTGCAAACCATAACAACCATAGATTCTAAATAAGTCAATTTGGAGCCTTTATAAAACATATATGAATTTATTATAAAATAATATTTTATGTTTTTCCTAAGGTGACCCTCACCCCTGTTATAAAAAGGCACTCCCCCTTCTCTCAAATTTGTACCTTCAAAGCCTTTTGGATAAGCCAAAAACTGCCCAAATATTTTCTAAACTTACCTCAAATAAACTTAGAGGCCTTAGTTTTATCATAAATCCATCCTATGTAGCTAGTTTGATCAAATCAAAAGGAAGAACCCGAAGAATAGGTAATGATTTCACCATCCTCTTTCAAGTTCCTATCTTCTTCCACTTCTTCTTTCTTTGTTATTTCCATTATAAAATAATAAATCCAGTATCTTCTATATACTGTGATGTTATTATAAATATCTTACAACCATATTCAGTATTCTATCCATCCTTTAAATGACATTTCACCATACTTGTGTACGTACGGCCTACCGTCTCCACGTCTTGGGGTAATTGTTATTTAATACATTATTATTTGGATGGGTATGATAATGATGTGTAATTGAGGTAAATAATAAGTATAACATGATATTTATTTATTATACATGATATAACATCCAATTATATATTATTTTAATATCAAAATAATGATATTGACACTCGTGCGTACGTACGAACTAACGTCTCCACGAACGTGATGAGATTCATTCCCCATCATATCCATTCCAGAATAATTTTCATTTCATGGTTAAATATAGTGTTTAAAGACTTAATATAATTCTAGATATGAATAATATACAACCTATCTATAAGAAAAAAGTCTTACGTAACAAATCATATAATGGAAAACGAATCAGTTAACACCCGAAACAACGATAATAGTAAGATATTATTAACAAAGCAATGTTAAATGGTCATTTATGATATAATTTTAATGTAAATGATTCTTCTATAATTTAATAACAATTATTTCACCATTATACATGAGGTTAACCTACCCTCTACCAAGGAAAAGTACCAGGGAAGGGTTTATTTCACAATCTCTTCATTATCCGAGGTTGTTTAAATGTAATTATCTACTTGGACCTCATTATCATCCACATCCTTGTTTTTAAAAAATGTATTTCAAATAATTATTAATATTTTATAGACTATGGGTAAAACTTTATTTATACCCTTTTTTGAATTTTTATAAGATGTTTATAAAGGAATTTTCTGTCATTTTCCAAATGAGGTCCTTTTTAACCTTTTTGAAAAAATTAAGGTTAGCATGTGTTTTTTAAGTTATATGGAGGGTGCGGCTACTTTATTCCATTATAAAATCATCTAAGCTTCACCTACAAGATTATATAAATATTTTAAAAGTAAATGTTTTCTTTTATAACTATGTGACATTTAAATTGTTTAAAAAAGTTATATTTTTTTCAAATAGTTTGATTTCATCTATGTCAACATCCTTTGATGGATTTTAATCTTATTTGAAGTTGATTTATTATGATTCAAAACATACATATTGTATTGAAGGTTTTTTGATATGTTTGACTATGGACGTGTCATTTTTATACCATTCAAGGTTTTCAAAGAAAGTATTGACATTTCATATGCTAGTTTTAATAAGAATTTTTATGTTATGTTTAAAACTGTTCGTATGAGGAATGCAATGGACTTACTAAGTGACGGGTGGAGCCCTCTATAGATCCTTGATGCATTGGTAGGTATCATGAAGAAAACCACTGTCTTGCCACAAGGACATGATATAATCTTATTTATAGTCTTGGCACAAGGGCATGAATTTGTGGTTTTGATAGTCTGAAATTATGCATTCCAACATTATGAAAGTGGTTATTGATATTCCATGTGATTATTAACCTAGTAGAATATCAATTTGAATAAGTAAATGGAATTATTTCATTTAATTTTTTCCATATTATGATAAAGATGAAGTTTAAAAAGATTTTATTTTAGTTATACATTGCCTTAAATGTTTATACTTATTTATGAAAGTTTCTGCTATATTGTTATCCTTAATGATCATCTGAGCTCACCCTATTCTATGTTTAATTTTTCCCATGATGTGAAGAAGTATTTTCTGAATGACTTGCATGGATAGTCTATGGGGATAAGAGTGTGGACTATGGAGACTATGTTGTTGTAGGTTTTCACTTTATGATTTAATGTAAGACTTATTAATGTATATAGTGTTTCCAAGGCTACTAAACTAATATGTCTTTCGAGAATTGATCTTTTGTGATCACGATAATGTTATATAATAATTCACTGACTCTGGGTAACTGGGGTCGGGGAGTTATCATTTCTATCAGAAAATGTTTAGTACAAAACATGGAAGTTAGATTTAGATAAACTCTGATTAGATCACATAGACATAAGATAGACTTTGAGGATTAGTATAGAAGAACTTCCTAGAATTTTGGTATTGTAGAGATTTTCTGAGTTTTCTGAGCAATACATCCCAGTGTGGATATGATCTGGTAGAGGCGGCTCTGGCACATATGTACCTATGGGTAAACCCCGAAACACCGCTTTGAGCTAGACTCAAATGAGAACTAGTGCACGACAACGGGCTTTGCTGCACTCTTTGTTACGAAACTCCCAGGGGATATGATTAGGAGCATTCTCATTTTCTTTAAAATCATTATAATGGGTTTATGAGTATATACTTCCTAAAAAAATATTTTAATGATTATGGATTATATCAATAAACTTTTCAATGTAGGTTAGGTATTTTACATGTTTGGAATTATTCATTGCAGTTCATAAACTGTCCTAGTGTATGCCATTGTATAGAAATGTCGCCTAGTAGAAGGAATGTGAACTCTAGCAATACATATGATCCAAAGAGTAAAAAGGATCATCTCTTCCATGGTATTAAGACAACATTTATAAGGGAAATAGTCTCTCATGTTTTCTCAACATATGAAGAAATAGTATCACATGTTAATAAGATATGTAAAGAAATCTACGAGTCTTATGGATTTGACGGGAAGAAAGAAAAGAAAAGGATCGAAGAGAGACGTTGGATAATGATAAGAGGGAAAAAACAATTTTTTCATATGTGATAACTGTGGGAAGAAACACCATAGAACTTTCCTGAAGGGAATGGGAGTTTGTTATATGTGTGGAGAAAAAGGACACCAAGTACGTGACTGCAAGGGTAAAAAAAGGTTTCAAATGATCAATGCTTCATCTATAAGGAGTTGGGACACTACACGAACCAATGTGGAAATCATCAATGTATGCCCCAAATAAAGCTTTTGGATGATAATCATGTTATGATACTATCTTAGATAATGAGGAATGACTAGTGTTCTTATGTTGTTATTATAGGATTATTTCGTTTGATTGTTGTATCAATGATATACTGGTTATAAAAATTTTGACGATAAATAAGGATTGTACTACAGTACTATTTTATTGAGGATTTCAGATTATATAGTTCTATGAAAAGTGACTTAATAGTGAGCTACACTTTATGTAAAATACATTGTTGAAGTAAAGGTAATCCTTAATATGGTCCCGATAATCAGGTAGTGATTTTGGAATAATAGATGGTTGATTTGAATAAATTATATTGTATATTCATGACTACCTTGAAACTGATTAATGATTTTTCATTATTGTAGTTTACAACATTTCTTGGATAGAAAGAGTATATCCAGTAATCTATAAAGAATAAGGGAGCATGAATGTAATCAATAAGGTTTTATGGTAATTCAGGATGTTACCATTTCTTAAAATAATACATGATGAAGGTGTTCACATGTTATTACGTGGAAAAAAAGGATCTTCTTGTGATTACCTTATAAATTTTGGATGGTGAGTTCGGTCAGTTGAATTTTGGATAATTCTAGATTGAGATTATTTTTGGATTGCCAAAAAAGGACAACCTGGGGGTCGGGCGGCAACCCGTTGCATCCGTCAAAGCCGCGAGACTTGAACCCGCACCCAAAGGGTGATAAGGGTGTATCACCTACCACTGGCCCACATGAGGTCCTAGATTGAATAATGTCGTTTTTTTTAATTTCTGGTAGTTGAATTAGAAATTCATTTTTTTGAACCCAATACAAATAGGATAAATGGAATTTTTTTGTGTTCTATTATCGTTTAGAGTGAATGAATAGTTTGTGGTTGAAATTAGTGAAAGGATGAAACTATAATTATCACGTATATATATATATATCTTCTCTTATTCTATGATGAAATTAATTCTTAAACATTAGGTAAGGGATCTTAAAAGTAAAACGGTGTTATCCTAATACCGTATGTTTTGTTGAGCCGATGATATTTTAAATCATCATAGATTGATGGCTTTGAGGCCCTCAATTCTACAATTGTTTGTGACTGATGACCGCAATAAATCTCTATAAATATTTACCTTTTACCTCCAATTATGTGTCTCTAATTTCCACCAATGTTCTTATAATCTAGATCAAAACATTTTGGTGACCCTTTCATTTCCTTTTTCCTCTTATTAAGACTAAACTTTATTAACCCAGTTTCCGATTGGGTTTTCCCACAAAGAGAATTTCTATTTTCAACCATTTATTTTAAAAGAACAATATCATATTGTGAGGACACAATTCATTTTAGGAGGGAAGAATATAACACCCCAATATTTCATAGTGCTTTATTTTCAAAGGAAATCAATAACTTGCACTACACACAACACCGAGTTCAAGCACACCATGACTTACCAAACTAGCCGTTCAAAAGAAGTTATGAATAGTATTAACTAAATTCTGAACATTATATAATAATTATTATTTTAGAATCCATGTAATGAGTTTCTTAGTCATAATGTAATAACAAATTTATTTTTTTGAGATAAAAGAAGTATCTTTCAAAAAATGCACTTCTGCCGACTTTTAATGGTGAACCCTTTTTAAATCCAATGATTGAAAAATTTATATATTCAATTTGAAAAAATAAACTTCTTATTTAGAATCGAGGAATTATAATTTAGTTTTAGTAATGTTTTGGTACTTTTTTGATAACATTCATATTTTGATGAATAGTGAAAATTTCTAAATTTTAATTAAAAATAATTTTTTTTAATCGAAATAATTGATATTGATAAAATATGAATTTGAGTGATTTTAATGTAAAATTATATTATATTTTTACCATTTAATCCAATTTTTTTTCATTGGACATAATTTCACATTTAAACTGGACATAAGAAAGTGTCAATCTTTTGATAGTTATTATTTCTTAGAAACGTGCTTTTTGTTTTAATAGTGGGAATTAATTTTAAATTAATTTCTGCCATTTTTGTGTTTTGAATTTAGAAAAATGGACTCCATATTTAGAATCAGGACGTCTAAATTGTGTAAATAGGTTACTTTTATTTTTAGACATTTTGAAAAATTACCTTGGTAAATATTTTATTTAACATGGTTAAAGGGTAAATCCGGTAAATATGGGTAAAACAATAAAATTATAATAATATTAAATTTCCCTAAAACGTGTTCTAACCCTATTGGTTGATACATTTCCTACCATTTTCATCTTTGGGTGTATTTTGGGACCCCATGGAGCCACTTTTATGTGATAAGGACAATTTATATTAATTAAGTTAAAGTAAATACAAAAACGACACAAGAAAATATCTTTTAGAAAAACGATTTTTACATAGGGTAATATATGTTATATTTTAGAGTATAAATTTTAATTAGAAAGATAAAATGATTTCCTACATAATGAGATTTTATTTATAATTTTTATACATTTAATAATAATATTCATTTATGACACAATACTGATGCAGTAATTTTCATATTAATGAATGAATCAAATAATTGGTAATATAAATGATAAAATAAATATAATTTAGCAGTTTTGATGACATCAAAGAATTTTATTGTTTAATCTGAGATGTTAAGATATCTAAAATAAAATTGGTTAGAATTAATAAAGTTTTTAAGACTTTAACAAAAATCAATTATTAAATAGTGTCAAAATTGAAATAAAGGAGTTTTTTTAAAAAATATTATATTATGAATTGAAATTATATTCCTAAATATATAAGGATCGGACAAAGAAATTATATAATAATAGGTATATTACTAATGAACCATTTGGGGTTCTCTTGGATGTATATAGTATTTTTATTAACCATATAATATAAAAATACAAAGAGACATGGAAAATTCCAAACTAGATAACTAAGAGTTGAATATAAATGAGAAGGTTAATTTAGTGACCCAAACCTGTCTAAAATCTATTGGTTGAATGGATTGCGGCCCATCCCCACCGTAGCCTCGAAATAAGTCACATTTTAGCCTTTATAAACCTAATATGAATTTATTATAAAATAATATTATATTTTTTTTCTAAGGTTCCCCTCACCCCTCTTATAAAAGGGCACTCCCCGTTCTCTCAAATTCATGCATTCAAAGCCTTTTAGCTCGGCCAAACCCTACCAAAATATTCTCTAAACTTCCCTCACTTCAACCTAGAGGCCATATTTTGATCATAATGAAAACATAAGAATACCTTTTAATCAAATTAAAAGGAAGAACCCGAAGAAAAGTGAATGATTTCACCACCCTATTTCTAGTTAATTTCTTCATACACTTCGTTTTTCATTGTTACTTTAATTATAATATAATTAAATTATATTATATATACTTTGATGTTATTTTACATATGGAACATCCATATTTAGCATTCTATCCATCTTTTTATGAACATGTCACCATACGTGCGTACGTACGACCTACCGTCTCCACGTCGTGCTGTAATTGTTATTAAATACATTATTATTTGGATTAGTATGATAATGATGTGTAATTAATATAAGTAAAAAAATATAACATGATAATAATTTATTATATATGATATACCATCAAATTATATTTTATTTTAATATGAAAAGATTGATATTGTCGCTCGTGCGTACGTATGGACTACCGTCTCCAAAAACGTGATGAGATTCATTCCCCATCATATCCATTCAAGAATAAATTTCATTTTAAAGTTAAAAATTGTGTTTAAAGACTTAATATCATTCTAGATATGAATAACATAAAAACTATCCATAACAAACACGGCTTACGTGACAAATACAATAATGGAAAACGAATCAGTTAACACCCAAAACAACAATAATACTAAGATATTATTAACAAAGCAATGTTAAAAGATCATATAAGATATCATATTAATGTACATTATTATTTTATAATTTAATAAAAATTAATTCTATATTATAAAAGAATTTAACCTACCCTCTACCAAGGAAAAGTACAAGGTAAGGGATTCTTTCACAATCTCTTCATTATCCGAGGTCGTCTATACATAATTATATATTGGGACCTCTTTATCATCCACATCAATGTTTCTTAAAAATGTATTTCAAATAATTATTACTATTTTATATTCTATGGGATAAAGTCATTTATACCCTTGTTTGACTTTTCATAATATGTTTATAAAGAAATCTTTCCATCGTTTTCCAAATGAGGTCCTTTTTAACCATTTCGACAAAATTAAGGTAAGAATGTCTTTTTTAACGTATACGGTGGGTGCGGCTAATTTATTCCATTATAAAATCGTCGAAGCTTCCCTTGAAATATTATATTAATATTTCCAAAGTAAATTTTTTCGTTTATAAATATATGACTTTTAAATGATTAAAAAAAGAGATATTTTTCTCAAATTGTTTTGATTTTACCTATGTCAACATCCTTTGATGGATTTTATGCTAATTTGAGGTTGATTTATTATGATACAAAACATCCATATTGTATTTAAGGTTTTGGGATATGTTTGAGTTCAGATGTGTTCTTTTTATACTATTCATGGTTTGTGGAGAAAGTATTGACATTTCATATGCTAGTTTTAATACGAATGTTTATGTTATGTTTAAAACTGTTCATATGAGGAATGCATTGGACTTCATAAGTGACGGGTGGTGCCCGCTATAGCCTCTAGATGCATCATTAGGTCTCATGAGACAAACTAGTGTCTTGGAACAAGCACCTGAAAAATATTATTTTTAGTCTTGGAACAAGGCCTTGACTATGTGGTTATGATAGTCTGGCATTATGCATTCCAACATTAGGAAAGTGGTTATTGATATTGCATTTTATTATTCAACTAGTAGAATATCCATGTGAATATGTAAATTTAATTATTTCATTTTATTTTTTTCCATATTATGTTCAAGTTCAAGTTGAAATGGCTTTTCTTTTACTTATTAATTGACTTACATGTTTATTATTATTTATGAATGTTTCTGTTATATTGTTATCCATACTTAGCATCTGATCTCACCCCTTTCTATGTTTTATTTTTATCAGGATGTAAAGATGTATTTTATGACTGACCTGCAGGGATATTCTGAGGGAAAATGAGTGTGGACTATGGAGACTATGTTGTTGTAGTTTTTCAATTTATGATGTAATGTAAGGCTTATTAATGTATTTAGTGTTTCCAAGGCTATTAAATTAATCGGTATGTCGGGACTTGATCCTTTGTGATCACACCAATGTTATGTAATAATTCACTGACTCTGGGTAACTAATGTCAGGGCGTTACATATAAATTATCATAGATTATCACTACAGTGAAAAAATAAAGAAATGTATCTCTAGTCGGGCATGTGTTTTTAACTATTTCTGATCATCTTAAAGTAATTTATAATTACATATTTATGATTCCTCCCCAAATTATATATTCAAGATAAAATGATATGTGATGGTGGGCGAGGTCATTAATAATTCATATTTACTCATGGTTGATACTGACATATTATAAATTATCTCTCAAATTTCAACATACCACTATAATTTCATGCCAAGTAATTAATATTTTATGATGTTTGATTGAGTTTCATGTACTCTGGTGTATTCACTAGCTATGAGAATAATGAATTTGTACTCTTTAAAAGATATTTGGCAAGGGAGGTAGTAAAAATTATTGGGGGATATCTGAATCATCTCTAAAGCTAGATGTGTTTTCTATAATTTTTTTGGATTCATGACTACAATATGACCTTATATATATATTATTTAACTGGATTAATTATCCACTACAAACCATCTAGGGATCAATTTATCACTTGGTCAATGTATGTTTCCCTAATATTTTCATCTATTTTCATGGAGGTTCTACATTATATTGATCTACCAAATACTGGAAATTTGGGCGATGAACTAGACATACCATGGTATAGATAATCTCTTGGATCACTACTCCAATAGAGAGTATGACACCATTGAAGGTGGGAATTGTGTCCCAAAGTATCGTACACAAATTTTCATAGGACCACTAACCTACAGTGTATTTTTTAAATGAAATTATAGTTGATTTAGTCAATGATCATGTATATTACTAGGTTACCCTTATATCTTATTTTTTAGACTTTTATCATGATTTATAAATAACACAATCATTATGTAAATATAAAAATCCTAATCACATTATTTAACAATTAAATATTTAATTACTTCATAATTTATATTATATGATTTCATAGGGAATAACATTTATTTGTGGAAGATGAATTCTAGAGGTGTCAATATTGGGCCCTCCTTGATTGCGCTGGTCCTAAAATAAATTATTCATTATGGTACTGACTATGGTCCTAGACCTGTGGCTCAGAATGTTTTTCATTCCATTGTAATATACAAGTGAAATAATATATATTTATTGATCACCAAAACATGAGGAGGATCTTTCAATAAAGTTAAAAAGAATCATTGTATGTAAAAATGTTAATATATAGAGGATTTTATTATCTATATATCCACATTAATATGATGTATTTCCTATAGGGGTAATGGTAAAAATAAATTTTACAATTATCATTCTCTAATGATGATTCATCAACACACTATAAAATATCTTAGAGTTATAGTCCTCTATGGGGAGTCCAATTATGTGGAAGTGGTATTTTCATAACAACACTTACCTGGTGAAGTTACTATAATAGTGGACCTCCTCTGTCAATAATTGAGTATATATGTGGAATATTAGATAAACAATAAATGATTATTTAATATTCTTATGAAGGAATATATTTTATTTCTTCCATTATGGATATATTTTTCCCTTATGAGGAGGATTAATTTTTAAAATTTACTAGAAATAGAGTAAATTTAATGAATATATAATTTAAAATAATATTTTCCAAGACTCTATGGAGGTTATCATATAATATATCATCACACTTTATTTTATATCATATTTTACATGTAGCCTTCAATAGGTATAAGATGAATATTTTGGTATATGAACCATCATTGTAAACTGATTTTGATCTTTTCTGATATGGTAGGATTGAATGGATCAGTATGATTTCAATCACGATTGGTTATTTTGGAATATGTTATTCCATATTAAGGTAGATAAAGTATCCTATATACACAAAATATGTTCTTTAAATAGGAAATTTAAACCAATATAGTTTAATCACAAAATTTTTCTTTAGAATTTCTTAGGTTCAGGGACCCAGAGACAAAAATTTGACTTTTGTAGGGGTTTTACATTGCACTCTACAAGATTTAGGGGTAATATTTTTTTATTATTATCATTTGATGAATATTTATAAATGAAGGAACATGTGGTAATAAAATTTAATTTATATTATTCCTCCATTTATTGTTTGTGGACCTTATTAATTTGGTGACTTTTCCATTTAAAATGATCATTGATGTCCATGTCTTGT
This sequence comes from Viscum album, assembly GCA_963277665.1. Classification (NCBI taxonomy): domain Eukaryota; kingdom Viridiplantae; phylum Streptophyta; class Magnoliopsida; order Santalales; family Viscaceae; genus Viscum; species Viscum album. The sequence goes on from OY728139.1 coordinate 922,080,703, forward strand.
GAGGTGCATACCCCTAGAGTGATGACAATGTTTTTTTTCAGGATTATTTTTATGGGTTTTCATCATAGTGATTACTGTGTCCCCATCAATGATTAGTTTATGGTCAAACAAGTATGACTATGTTAGTAGTTATTAGATGTAAGAATGACTTGAAAAGGAGTGAAATTTTTTATATAATCATGTGTGTGGTAAAAAAACATGAATGTGGTCATAATTATATTTTGGGCCACCTTAAGGATTGATTAACATAATATATTCTAGATGTCTTAGGAATATGTTTTATTTGGTTCAAGGACATACTATGAGGACAATAAAAAATTAATAATAAGATATAAAATTATTATATTTACATTTTGTAAGATATACAAATATGTAAAATTATAGGTATGAAATCCACTTGAATAGCTGTATTATGGATTGCATAGATCATATCTAGAGACCATTAAATCTAGGAATGGTGTTATACAATAGGTATGCTGAGGAAGATAATTTTCAAAATCATAACAATGATATCCTCTATAATGTTTTTTAGGAGTTCAGTGATTTGTTGAACTTATCCTTAGGAAAAAAATCGTTGGGTTGGAAGGACCATTTATTGAGATACGGATGTCATTCCTAAGTATGGATCACATGGGAGCTTAACGCACTAATTACCTATATCCAGTATTTTATTTATATTATAAAATAAATTTAATGAAGTAGTTTTATGAATAAATGGGTACTACATAAGATTTTGATTGACATACTGGTGATCCTACTATGTATTGAACAAATATTTGGGGTGAAGTGATATAACATTAAATTGAACTATTTTATTCTCTAGTTGGAACAATAATAAGAAATCAACATGTATTTAACCCTATGGATGTCCCCCATGCTTTTATTATTTTGTATTCTACACTCAAACATTGTGAAAAGTCTTGAATATTCATGAATTATAAAGAAGATAGATTAATATTTTATCATTCAACAATTTATGGGTTTTCAACATACCAACACTTCTGTGAAATATATTTAATAGTTTAGGTGTATTCTATATTAAATTGTTGAGGGATAAATATTAATGGAATTTAACTTTAAACAACTATCAATGGACTTGATGGTTTAACTACATTGACCAATAAGTGAGACAATCCATGTTGGAATGGATAGTGGAAACCCAACAAAATATAAATTTATATGCTAACACAAATCATATCAGGAATAAATGCTCCTAAATTAATGTTCTGCTTATTATACTATATATTGGTTTTATAGGACAATATAGATGGGGATTAATGGATTTGAGTGCCCCAAAAATATTCAATTTGGAATCATGATTCAATAAATCATGACCAAAAGTATATTAATTAGGAAATAATGGGATGGGACCAGTATATCAAATATGGAAGTTACCAAATTTGAATGAAGGATTTCACTGAAAATTTTGTCTTACATATGACGATTATATCACCCTATATATTGGAAAAATGAATTGCTATGTAATGTTTGTTTGAGTATGGAGGAAAAGATATAATCACTATGAAAAGGTTCCCTATTGACCCAAATTCACTCATTACCCATGGCCCAGAAAAAGTTTTTCAAATTCCGAACACACGAAGAACAAAATGAAATTAATGGTAATGTTTTATTAAAATATGATGGTAACATATCAGTCTTGGGAATTCCATGATTAACCCAAAATGATTCATTATAATGGATTAAAAATGGATAATGACTTATGGAAGGTGATGATGTATATGTTCTATGCTTCACAAAATAATGTTAGGTAAAAGGCAACAAGTCAGACATAGTTCTTCGATTATTTTTTGCCTACTATATATTTAGATATATAATTTCCCAAAGTGAATGGGGATAACATAGAACATGGGGATGAATGTTACATGGTTTTATGGTAGGTCATGAGAGAGAAAATATAGGTGCCACTATTAGTATTTAATAAATATATTCTCTTTATTGATCTAGATTGTATATAAGATAGATATTTTATCCTGACATAAATTTGAACAGGAGGAGGCCCCATGGTTTCATACAAGGAAATTCCGCAGTGCATTGAAATATATCAATATGGAGAGCATATACACTAGTATATTTATGGAAATACGTTAATTTAATACCTATTTTGGGTCCCATAAGTGGTTCACTCAAACATGGATGTTTCTCTCATGTGAGGAAGTTATGTAATATTTCAAACTCCATATTATGAATTATAATTATTAGAATATATTTGCATAATTTTATGTTAGATCAGGATTAGTGATACAAAAATCACTATTTATCCAAAAATGATTGAATTAAAGACAAACATATATCATAAAAAAAAGTTAATTTTGTATCCTTAATAAAAAATTATCAAATCGTGAAAACCAACATTCTTTGAGGACTCCCATAGGAATCTATTTCTCATTATATGGAAAATTAGATTCAATGAAAAAAATTATTAAGAACATAAGATTTCATGGATAGTGTAATATCAGTTATATAGATTAATTATTTTTAATATGTATTAATGAATTATGTATTATACGGTAAAATAATGAAGACATAAACAGAGACGTTTATGATCATTTTGTTTGAAAGTGTCAAACAGAAAGAAAATTGAGAAAATCATTTTCAACATGTGTAAAATTTAAGGATTTGTTAGGAATCCCATGATAGGAAATTTTATTTTCTATACTATATTATCATAATAGGAATAATTTAACATATATTTCATATATTTCCACAGTTTAAGTGGAAAAATGGAAATTCATGGTGTAAATGGTGATGAACCGGCAACTAGAATAGGATGGTGATGATTTTTTTTAAGGATTCATAGACGGACCTAGGATAAATGATATAGTTATAACTATAATAAATTTTTAATCATAAATCAATGCAAATGATAATTTAAAAAAAGGAGTAAATTATTATAGTCATAGATCAAGTGAACCAGAACAGTATGATATAATAACAAGACTATAAATACAATATTTTGAAGGTGGTGAGATCTCTGATGGATTTTGATCTTTCATATAATGGAATTACTTTTAAATATAATTTTATGGATAAATAATTCTATTTTATAGGAAACTATATAGATTTTCCATATATATATGAGGGTTGAAATTATTTTATCCAAGTGTTATTCCATGAAAGGAGGATCCCAATATAACATAGGATGTTTAAAATTAATAGAAATATTTTACCATTAGATTTTTTTAAAAAAAACATATGATTTTGGATACTATAATGATATGTCCCTCATGTATAGAAATTAATCTATAAAGGATAGGCTTCTATGAGTAGTTTATGTTTTTTACTGGACGCACCATTGAAAATGTTACCGAAAATTATTTAGTAAGGAATTTTAGAAATATCACATGAACCCATGATATTAGGATGTGGTTGTGTAGTTTTATATCATTAAACTAGGATTTTAGGAACATACAACAATTTTATGAAAAGTATATCATATGAAACATTCTATTAGAGGTTAACATGAAGTATTTTCCATTGATTTTGATAATGGGGTAGTATTTATTGAAGGAAAAATTATGTATGGAGTAATGTTCTTCCTATACTATTTTATGATTTATTAGATTTTATCCAAGAATCATAAGCTTGGTTTCCATTTGATGAATATGTGGCGAAAAAAATTATTCTTGAAAATTCATACATGTATAATTTGATAAAACTCTATGTAGTGATAATTTAATAGAATTTTTTTTCGATTTATATAATATCATTCAACTAGATATGAGGCTCATCATTTATTAAAAATTGAATTCATATGGAAATGTTGTGTCAATGAATATTAATTTAATTGTGTTGGTTGGAGTAGATTACTTAAGAGGGGGGGTGTAAATTGAGTAACTATATAAATTTAGGTTTAAAAATTATTTCTAAAGTGATTCCCCAAAAGGCTAAATATAGACTAGTTAATCATTGTTATACTATTATAATGGTTTGAATATTAAAATAAATTAATAGAAGATTGATTAGTTCTCAGTAATCATAATGTTAGTTATTATGATTTCTTTTGAAGTTATTCTATTAAGAAAAGACAATTATAACTTCTTTCCAAGACTAACTATCAAAGTGAATTTAGTGATACCTGAATTATATAGTAAAGTAGTAAAACAGAGAAGACTAAACTAAATAGCACAGTGGATATGAAACAAGTGGTTCAGTCTCAAGACGAGACCTAATCCACTCCACATTGAGATCACCTAACACCAAGCAGTTTATATAAATAAACTTTATCCATACCTTGGATCGGGGTTAAAAACATTACACAGGAATGTCCAGGACACACAGGGACCTCTTCCACAGTTCATCATGGGTAAAAATAACTAGGACAGAAATGAACTTCTTCGACACTTATCGTGGATATAAACAAGTGTAAATGATATTTTTAGTAAGGATATATTGTACCCTTTATTTTAATATAGGAGACAGTGTATTTTTTAATACATATAAACACTTTTCTTGAATGTTAATAAAATTATAAAAAATAGATTAGAAGTATAGATATAGGTTTAGAAGTGCATTGATTGTTAGTCTTTATAGCTCTGGACTTCTAATAAGAGGCAGTTGCAGAACTAAAATCTTTATATGGAAAATAGAGTGTCTCAAGTCAGTCGGGTCTAGCTTGGGATCATCATGGTGTTTTACAGTGCAAAGATGTTCTCAGGATTGTAGGATTCTAGTATGCTTCGTGTGTTCTTTAGGGGAGTCGTGTTGCATGAAACAATTTTCTAAGTGTATTCTATTGATGTTCTCATGCCCACCAACTTGTATTATTTTTTATTATTGGGAAACTGCTCTTGAATATATCCTCTTATTGTTTCTAGGCCTCATTACTCTTTTATCATGGAGAGCATGTGTTTGAGCCGACAGGTTGCAGGTATTCTGCACCTCGTACCTCGTACTGCCAAGTACATGTCTACAAAAGAATTATTAATTATGATAATGCGTTAAAATCTTCAAATATGACCATTAGGGATCAAAAGAAAACGCAACAAAACATATTAGGTAACTATGTTATAGTATGTCTTGGAAACAGTGTCTCCTTCACACGGTGTTTGGATTTGTCATGGTGTCTTTTTTTCATGATGTCTGGATGTGACGTTGTTTGGATGTCACAATGTCTAGATGTCACGGTGTCTTGTTCACGGTGATTGCTTCACAGTGTATGCTTCAAGGTGTTGGCTTCACGGTGTCTTTCTCATGGTGTATGATTCATAGTTCCTGCTTCACGGGGACTTTTACACAGTGTCTGGATGTCAGTGTGTTTGGATGTCATTGTGTATAGATGTCACAGTGTCTAGATTTCATGACGTCTTGTTCATGGTTGCTACTTCACGGTGTATGATTCATGGTGTCTGCTTCACGGTGTCTTGTTCACGATGTCTTCATCACGGTGTCTGCTTCATGGTGTCTCACACATAAGGAAAAATATCTGTATTCAGACATAAGCACTGATATTCATGAAATGATTTAAACTTAGTCATTTTTCAGATAAACATTATAAAGTGAATCAAAATATAGTATATAGTATCCAAACTGAGTGTATAATTCTCAAGAGCTATTGATAGCTTTTACGTAAATAGTATACATTTAATGTTAGATAGATTACATGGATTTAACATGTTTTAGAGACTAAATAAGATTTTTGATTATTAAAACATTGTTAATACATGAGGAGACCAGCAATCTTCCCATTTTTGATGATCACAATCCATGTATATTTAGAGTGTATAATTTTCCTAACAATATAGATCAAATGTATAAAACATATATAGAGTGAGTGTTATCTTCTCCTATATTTTACCATATATTTCTCCTATATGTTTTCTTATATTTCTCATATAATCATTTCACTAATATTTCTCCCCCTATTGGGATTATCAAAATGTAGGACGGAAAAGAATGAAAAAAGAGACAAGTAAAGTTCATAATGTATTTTATTAAAAGATGAGCATTACAAAAAGTAAAAAAAATGAAACAAGATTCCCATAAAAATAGAGTAAACATTGTCCTTCTTCAACGAATAGTCTTCTCTTTTCCTTTTGCAGCAGCAATAGAAGATGAATCCATATGAGCAGAAGTTGAGGTAGACGAAGGGAGTGAGCTGGTTGACAGAGAAGATAATGGACGACCTACAAAGAGAGAGAGAGAGAGAGCCAGAGTAGGGGCAGTAGAAGACTGAGGAAGTTGTTGATCAAGGATCATAGGACTAATCTGAATCGGTGCCTTATTGACAGACATATAAGTGGAGGCTTGGGTAGGGGTGAATGTAGGCATAAGAGGTATTAGAGGTGCCGCCTCAGGAGCAGTAATGGCTGTACTCTGGATATGAAGATAGGGCCTCAATGGTTTAATAAAATCTTGGATGATATCTCCTCCATACATCAAAGCCATATCAATGTCATCCTTGTTTTCCATAAACATATCCAATAGATGAGTGAACTCTGTGAGCTTTTGAACATGGGTCTTGAAAGATTGAGTAACAAGAGGAATCCTCATATTCTCTACAAGATATTAAAAGTGATTGGTCATGTCAGTCTATGAGAAGATTCTGTTGAATTATAAATCCACATTCTTGGAAATTTCTTGGTGAGCATACTTAGAAATTTTTGAATGGATTTAGACCAGATTAACCACTATATCACTATTTTCGATGACTTCAAACAAATAATCTTTATTGAAATCCCTAATCATGTTAGGAAGTTCTTCTTTGACCACTGTTCTGAGCAGGTCACTATCTAGGAATGGTTGAGATGATTTCCCAGATGCCATAGAATCAATGGCTGCTGAGGCAAGAGATTTTAGTTGGTTTAACACTTTTTGAAGACACCCCATATATTCCTTAGTGAGCTTGTTAAAATTAACAACATGCTCTTTCATCTCCCCCACAATCTGTTTGTTTCTTTCAATGACCTTTTCAGCTAAGGAAGCAAATAGAGTATAAATCATGGATACAACATTCTATGGGGTTTCACGAACAATAGGTTCCATAATATGATAGGCTTTCTCTGATATCAAATGCATATCTTTATTTATTTATTCAATCATACATCTTAGAGTCGTCACTTCAGCCCTAAGCGATCTGTTTTCAACTCTAACTTTTTGATTCTCATGAAGCATTTTGTGTTGAATCTACCAAATAACTTTTTTCCAACAACAATGAGGCATATTTCTCACATAGATGAGTTACAAGATTATGTTGGTAATTCAATAATTTCTCAACACCAGACAAAAGGGTTAATCCAAATTCATTCAGATCATCTGTACTCACCAAGATTGGTTGTTCTAATGAAGGCTCAGAAATAGACACTGATACATTCTCCGGTTCCTTCTCAAGGGAAATATTAGAGACAACTTTCAGTTTGAACATAGTAGATAGGTCAAGGACTTTTACTGAATCTTGCTGAGAGGCATTCATATCATAAAAACAAGGGAATTTATACCAAGTGACTACATGGATTGAAACTATCAGGTTTGGTACACCAGTAGATTCTAGATTTGGGGGTTACTTTCCGTCAATAGTTGCACTTTTCTTAGGACTGAGAATCTTTGGTTCTTGATTTAATTCCAAAAATTCATCTCTTAGTTCTTCACCCATTTCATGTCTAGCCAGATTAAAATCTAGCTCCAGCCTTTCCTCAGCCAAAGGAATGACTTACAGAACATATTGTTGCACAAGGAGTTCTTCAAGGTCAGAATCATGCATAACAGGTAATGCTTATTCTATAAGTTCTTCCACATCATTTTTTTCAGTTTCATTGAGAAGAGATTATATTTCAACCTCGGGTTGATCATCAAGATTAATGACATCTTTAGAAGCAGGGAATTCTTCTTCACTTACTACATGAGGGACATAAGTAACGTCTTCTTTATCAGAAATACTTTCCCTAGGAGGCACACCAACCTCATCTTCTTCTTCTTCAGAATACTCAACAACCTCATCTCATTCCAAACTAGGATCAGAAATATCTCTTGGTAATGGGGGATATTCAACCAGATTGAATTTTTTTTAAATTCTATCTTTGTCTTCCACCCATTCCTTTTTCCACGGCTTCCAATTAATTTCAATCCACATGATAGTGAATTTTGAATGGCATAAATCAATATCCTTGATATATTCCTCATTAGGTCCAACCATACCTTTGGCATTAATGATGGCTACGATAAGACGAGAGTAAAAAAAGGAGGTTGACTTGGATATGCCTTTGATCACTTCACACATATGGTGTATGATATACTTAAAAATGTTGATCAAATTCCCATTTTTTATAAGATGAATCAGAATCACATCCGGATATTTTAGAATATAAAAATAACCTTTTATAGGTATAATCATGTTCAATATAAACTTAAATAATAGTCTTGATTCTCCATCTAGTTCGACAGGAACGAGTCTTCCCTTGGTGCCATTTCGGGTTGTGCTTTTCAGAGCATATTTCTGCACGAAGAACTCACTTGAAGGAGGATTTCCTCTCTAATAGTCCTCACTGATGCCTTCATGAGGTATCCTAAGGCTTGAAGCCCATAACCTTGAATAAAATGAGCATTCCTGACTATTTATCCAGCATTTCACAACATACCCAGCTTCAAAATCAAAGGGGAACTGAACATATTGATAAAAATCATGCACTAATTTTGGATAGATAGGTCTATCTTCCATTGTAAACCAATCTAACCAGCATTTCTCTTTTAAAAAATTCATAACTAGAGACATACATGAATGTAGCAATTTGGGGAAAACCCCTTTCCTTGGTACTACAACCCAGTTTACTATATTTGGGTTTAGAGGACCTTTTGGTGCTAGCTTGGCTGCAATTATCTTCTTCTTTGGGCTACATTTCTTAGGAGACGATGAATAAGGGAATTTCAACATGGGAATTCACTGAAGGTTCAAGAGGGATGGGTTGAAGAGTTGATGAAGGGTTACAAATTGAGTGATTAGAAGAGAGATCGATTGAAGGAAAAGTGATAATTCATTTATTTTATCATTTAGAAATAAAAAACATCGCAAAAGTAAAAAGAAGAGAAAATATAGAGGTGAAATGAATAATTACCATTCTACAGTTTTTATTTTCTTAAATAAAAATAATAAAAAATCATTACGGTGATACTATATCGATTTTTTATGGTGAGAAATGGAATGAATGTTATGGTGAAACAGTGAACAAACTTCACGGTGAGATAGTTAACATAAACATTACGATGAGACAGTAAAAGAATTTTTTTGTGAGACTGTAAAAAAAATCACGGTGAGAAAGTAAACATGAACATTATGGTGAGATAGTAAACATGAACTTTACGGTGAGATAGTAAACAAGAACCGGTAAATGAAACAAAAGTAAGACATAAAATAGTAAAATATAAAACAGTAATATATAAACCAGAAAAACATTTACTTAAGATTTATCATGCCTAATTCATTTATGATGTAGTATATTCTATAAGAATTTAGTGTTTTGGTGAATATATCAGCAAACTGATACTCAGTACCAGTGAATTACAAAGTGATATCACTCTTTTGATAATGATCTATCGGAAAGTGATATCTTACATCAATATGGTTTGTCCTAGAATGTGAAACAAGAATATTTAAAATTTTAATAGCACTTGTGTTCTCACAATTTTTAGGTATATGCCTGAATTGATATCCATTGTCTAGAAATGTGTGTTTCATCCTCAATATTTATGCACAATATCTTCCTGCAGCTATGTATTGGGCTTCTACAAAAGATAATGCAACAGAATTTGGTTTCTTACTACACCATGATACTAGTGACTTCCCTAAAAAGGGACATATCTAGAGGTGATTTTCTATCTAACTTAAAGCCACTAAATTCATCATCAGAATAACTAACTAATTCAAATGATTGTCCTCTAGGATAGAACAGTTCTATATTGGCTGTTTTCTTGAGGTATTTGAAAATTCTCTTTACAACATTTAAATGATATTCCTTAGGATTTTCTTGAAAAAAAGCACATGTACACACACTAAACATAATGTTTGATCAACTAGAAGTTAGGTTGAGTAAACTTCCAATAATTCTTCTATAAGTGGTTTGATCAACAGATTTTCCATCATCGTCATGATTCAACTTACATGTGGTACACATGGTAGTGTCACTACTTTTATTGTTATCCAGTACAAAATGTTTTAGAAGATCTGTACTATATTTACTTTGACATAAAATAATACCATCATTATTTTGAATTATTTGAAATCCGAGATAGAATTTTAGTTCACCCATTAAATTCATTTCAAATTCATTTTGAATCATTTTAGAGAAATCAACACATAAATAATTTCTTGAAGATCCATAGATAATTTCATCTATATAGATTTCAACAACTAAAACATTATTTGAAATTAATTTTCTATAAAGAATAGGATCATATATAAATTTTTTAAAACCTTTGGGAATTAGAAAAGTACTTGGATGATCATACCATGCCCTTGGATATTGCTTCAAATCATATAAATATTGTGATAATATAAAAATATGATTTGGAAAATGGGGGTTATTAAAACTAGGGGGTTGTACAACAAAGACATCCTTAGAAATATACCCATTTTAGAATGCAATCTTAACATCAATTTGATATAGTTTGAAATTCAGATTTGCAGCATAAGCAAGAAGGATTATTATGGCCTCATGTATAGATACTAGTGCAAAGGTATCATCAAAGTAAAATACTTATTCTTGACTATATTATTTTCCAGTAATATAGAATTTTTTCTTATTATGTAACCAGCCTCATCCAGATTGTTTCTAAACACCCATTTAGTGCCTATGGGGAATGTGTCCTTGAGTCATTCATCAAGATTGCAAACTTTTTTCTTTTTAAATAGATTAAGTTTTCCTTGCATAGCTGACAACAAAAATTCACCATTTATAGAATCATTAAGGTTTTTGGGTTTATGTTTTGACATGAAGAATTGATGTTAATCCTGATTTTTATGAGAAGCTCTTGTTTGAGTTCCTCTGTTTTTGTCTCCAACAAAAACATCTAAATGGTGGTTCTTAAGAGTTTTACCAGCTCTATAAAATAAGGGACTAGTGATTTCAGGTTCATCAACAGGTTCAGATTCATTATGGATTGAGTCTATAGAATTTCTAGAATTGGATGTTTTCACAAATTCTCTAACATAATTGTTTAACGATTTTGAATTAATGTTCAAATTTGATACACCATCCTCCAGGTTCCCTAGAATGGTTTTAGGATCTTGTGGATCTGTTTCATCAAATTGGAAGTCGATAGGTTCTTCCACTCATTAAGTTCGTTTATTTAACACTCTATAGGCTTTACTGGATATGGAATATCCTAAATTTATACCTTCCTCACTCTTAGATGAAAATTTGTCAAGATTGTCCTTAGTTTTAAAAATACAAACTTTGCAGCCAATAAAATTTGAGTAATTAACCTTGGGTTTTCTATTGTTCCATAACTTATAAGTATTCCTCTTAAGAATATGTCTGATTAACACTCAATTGATTTTGTTGCATGATTTATTGACAACATCAGCCCAAAAATAAATACTCACGTCATATTCACTAAGCATTGTTCTAACAATCCCATATAGGCTTCTATTTCTTCTTTCTACTACTAAATTTTGTTGAGGTGTTCAAGGGGAAATTAAATTGGGACTATAACCATTTTTTGAGAAAAAGGATTCCAACTCATGAATTTTAAACTCACAGCTAGGTTCACTTATTAAGTATTTTATTCTATGTCCCCTACGATTTTCCACAGACTTCGAATATTTAGTAAAATAAGAGCAGGCTTCACTTTTGTGAGATAGAAAGAAGGTCCTAGTATATCTCAAAAAGTCATCTATATGAACATAAACATAGTGCATCCCATTTAAACTAGAAACACTATGTGGTCCAAATAAATCCTTGTGAACCAGTTCAAGAGGATGATAAGTAGATACTTCTTTCTTTGGTTTGATGGAATGTTCATGTTGTTTTTCCTTTTGACAGGGACTACACACATTGTCATTTGGAAACTCAATTTTTGTTAATTATTTAACTAATATTTTTCTAGTAGCCTTTCTAATGGAGTGAATATTATAGTGTCCTAGTCTTCTCTTCCAGTGCCAAGACTCATTACTAAATAAACATAAACATGAATCATTTTGAGAAGCTAAAGAATCTATGTTAACAGAGTAAACATTTTCATTTCTTAATGTAGAAAATAACAATTCTTCTATAGATGCAAAGACATTGCAAGAATCATCTTCAAATCTAACATGAAATCCATCATCACATTATTTTGAGATACTAAGAAGATTATATTTTATTCCATCAAAAAAATACATTAGTAATTAAAACTGATTAGAGTAACTGATTTGGATGAGGCCAATGAAATTTTCATTGGCTTTTTCACCAAATGTAACATGTCCTCCATATATTTTTATTAGATTCCTAAAGAAATTGTAGTCCCCCATCATGTGTTGAACATCCACTGTCCAAGTACCATACACTTTTACATGAACTCATTAAGCAGCATTTCTACAAAATGATTAAGAAAAAACAGATTTTGGTACCTATATTTGTTTGGGTCTAGTAATATTAGTAATAAATGATTTAAGAACCCATATCATCCTCATCAGTTTACTATAAGAATTAAGTAAATTATTTGAAAAATAATTTCCATCTGGTCCCGAAAATCATTAAATAGTAAAATACGTATCATAAATAGGATTAGATGATTTATGTCCAGAACTGGGTGTAAAACTGTATTTTCCAGATTTTGAAACAATATTTTTTAAACCAATATTTCTATTTCTAGGTTGATAACCAATTAAATTGTTGTATTTTGGGGAAATTTGTTTTCTAGAATTTGTGTAATTGTATTCTTTCCATTTGTAATATTTTCTATTTCTTTCTTCAATTTCTTATTAGACATCTTTAATTCGTTGTTCTCTTTGAGCACATGAGCATTTTTCTCTTTTTTAGTTGTGAGTTCAAATTTAACTGTCATAGTATGAGAATATTTTTTCTTCACTGATTTATATTTTTCTCTTAGCTCACTACATGTTTCTTTAAGAATGTTATATTATTCAATCATTTCTTCATTAGTCATTTTTTCAGAGTCACTCTCATTTTGAAAATAATATGAATTTTTTATAATAGAGTCCATTTTTACCTCATATGTGTTTGTCATAAAATACATATTTTCTTTCTTTTCCTGTTCATCAAGTGACGTTTCTTAGTCACTTGAACTTCCCTCAGAAGCACTCCCGGTTATTTTAATGGCCTTTTAATGTTTCTTGTCCTTGTCCTCATTTTTCTTTTTGTACTTGAGCTTTGGAAAGTTAGCCTTGATATGTCCTTTTCACTAACATTCATAGCAGACAATGTCATCAGTCTCGCCACTTCTTTTCCAGTCCTTCTTCCAATTTCATTTTTTGGTCATATTTTCCCTTGAAGTTATGCTTTCGAGAAATGTTCTTATTCTTGTAAAAGTTATTGAAACTTCTGGAAAATTGAGTCATTTCCACATCACTATCCGGTGATTATTTTTCACTAATGGAACATTATACATAAGCTTCCAATTTTCCTTTTTCTTTGTATTTAGAAGTGGTGGTCATGAATGCAACATATTTCATCTATAGTTAATCATCATCCTCCTTATCGAATTTGAGTTCCTCTTCATGCATCATCAGTTTCCCAATGAGTTTTTTACAGGTATCTTATTGATATTTCATGATTATCTAAAATAGACAAAGGTTCAACTCCATCTGTTAGGTAGACATCTAATAATTCTAATGATGTTTTCCTTGGCAGTGACTTCTCTTCCAAGAGAAATCATTATTTTGAAAATATCATTGAATTGAAGATACATGTCAGAGATAGTCTCATCATGTTTAATTTTAATGTCATCATATTTAGTATTATAAATATTAAGTCTCATTTCATTTACACAATATGTTCTTTCATTTGATACAGATAGAGTATCCCAAATTTCATGGGCAGTTTTACAAGTAGAAATTCTATTGAATTCTTTATCTCCTAGGGATCAGTGTAAAGCATTCATAGATTTGTAATTTCTATTGTAGGCAGTTTTGATAGGTTCATCCCATATGATTATATCTAAAATAGGTATCTTATATTCACCTGTAATGGAAGAAAAAATTTCAAAACCCATACTCTCTAGGTGCATTTTTATTTTAATTTTCCATTGAGCATAGTTGTTTCCATTAAATAATGTTTGTTTGTTAGTTGTAGAACATACAAATATATTATCCATCATACAGAAATACATTGAAATAGCTCAAAAATTAGAATTAATAGAAATTTATAGATCTTCAAATTACAAATAAAGTCACAATTGAATAAGGTTAAAAATGTCTTAATAAACTGCCTCTAATACCAAATTTTGGTAGGAGTAGATTACTTAATAAGGGGTGAATTGAGTAACTATAAAAATTCCTGATTAAGAAGTATTTTTAAATGGATTCCCAAACAGTTAAATATATCCCAATTAATCATGTTTATAATGTTATAATGGTTTTATTTTTTAATTATATTCTTATAATATTGATTAGTTATCAGTAATCATAATGTCAGTTATTAAGATTTATTTTGAAGCTATTTTATTAAGAAAAGACAATTATTACTTCTTTCCTTGATTAACTATCAATGTGAATTTAGTGACATCTGAAATATATAGTAAATTAGTAAAAAAGAGAACACTAAATTAATCAGCCTAACGAATATGAAACAAGTGGTTCAGTCGCAAGTTGAGATCTAATCCACTCCACTTGGTAGTCACCTTACACCAACCAGTTTATATAAATAAACATGATCCACACCCTGGATCAGGGTTAATAACAGTACACAGGACTGTCCCGGACACACATGGACCTCTTCCATAGTTCTTCATGTGTACAAACTAGCAGGGCACATAGGGACCACTTCCACACTTATCGTGGGTATACACAGGAGTAAACGAATGTTTGAGTAAGGATATCTTGTATCCTATTGTTTATTAAAGGAGACTGAGTGTGTAGTAACAAAGATACACACTATTCTCGAATGTTAATAAAATGATACACAATAGGGAATAAGTATTGAGATAGGTTTAGAGGTGCTCTGAGTGTTATTCTTTGTAGCTCCAGACTTCTGAGATGAGGCAGATGCAGAACTCACCCCTCTTAGGGAAAATAGAGTGTCACAAGGTAGAAAGAACGAACATGTCTTCATCCAGGTGTTTTACAGTGAGAAGATATTCTAGGGATTATAGGATTCCAATATTCTTCTTGTGTTCTTCCATAGAGTCATGTTACATGATACAATTTTATATGTGTATTCCTTTGTCGCTCCCATGCCCACAAGCATGTTTTATTTTTCAGCATTGTGAAACTGTTATCGCGTATATCTACTTTTTGTTTATTATCTGCATTACTCTTTTATCTGGGAGTGCATGTGTTTGATATGGAAGGTTTCATGTATTCTACAACTCATACTTCGTATTGTCTAGGACATGACTATAAAAGATACATTAATTATGTCATTACATTAAAATCATCAAATATGACCATTCAAGATCAAATCAAAAAGGAAAAAATATATTAGGAAATGGTGTCACAGTATGTCATGGTAATGGTGAATCCTTCACATGGTGTCTTGATTGGTCATGATGTCTTATGTTCATGGTGTTTGGATGTCATGGTGTCTGGATGTCATGGTGTCTGGATGTCATGGTGTCTGGATGTCATAGTGTCTTGTTCACTGGGACTACTTCACGGTTTCTGCATCACAGTGTCTGATTCATGGTTTCTTGTTCATGGTGTCTGCATCATGGTGTCTGCTTCACGATGTCTTCTTCACAGTGTCTCGATGTCACAGAGTCTTGATGTCACAGTGTATGGATACCACAATGTCTCGTTCCCGGTGAATGCTTCACGGTGTCCTCTTCATGGTGTCTGCTTCACGGTGTCCTGTTCACGGTGTCCGCTTCACGGTTTCTACTTCCCGGTGTCTCAGACATAGGAAAATATCTATATTTAGGCTTAAGCAGTGATATTCATGAAATGAATTAAACATAATCATTTGTTAGATAAATCATTATAAAGTGAATCAAAAGATAGTATATTGTATCCAAACTGAGTGTATAGAACTTAAGATCATTGTATAGCATTTACTAAGAAACATTACATTTTATGTGAGATAGATTACCTATAGTTAACATTGTTTAGAGACTAAATAGGATTCTTGATCATTTAAACATGATTAATACATTAGGATTCCAAAAAATTAGAACGAAAACATTTGTATAATAGAAAAGTTAATGGTGTCAAACCTTTGATTTTGTATTTTTTATGTTGTGATAATCTCATGGAGCACATTAGAGTTCTATTTGAACAATACATAATTTATTTTTCAACCATCTTCTAAATAATAATAGTTTGAGATTTCATGAAATCTAATATTTTTCCATTTTCCAATTTATTGAAGATATATGATTGATTGTACTTAATATTATATCTCTAATATATAATTTTCAAATATGAATAGATTATACTGGGGTCATCATCTATCTATAATTATTGCATGATACTAAATCTAGTGATAATACTCGATATCATGAAATTATTGTTTTCCTTTTTTCTAAATTTCACATGGGATATAGACTTATAACACATAATGAATAATTTGATAATTGTAAGGATGTACTTGAACTTATTTAATGTAGTTATGTGATATGGATCCTTGATATTTATTCAACTAAAATAGATTGTATTAGAGTATCCAGTTGTATGAAATATCCTTAAGGGTTGATTAAAGATTATAGAATATATATATATATATATAGTGGATATTTCTTATGAATTATAATAAATCATTCATTATTGGTATAAAAAATATGAAAGCCTCTTTAGTTGATGGGTTAACTTATCTCTTGAAAGATAAGTGCATCTTGTAGAACTGGTACCTTGTATATAATAGTGAGGGACCATCACCATTCAATGCATAATAATTGGATTATATTAATTACTTGTTTTCATACACATTTATAGGAATTTAATATCTCATAAATGATGAAGTTTTTTGACAATAACCAAATATAATATCTTTCATATCAATCTGTATGAATAATTATACATTGTATGTAGTCAATTATAGAATGTATTCAATAAATTGTACTATCAATTGAAAAAGATATTGGTACCCCCAACTATAAGGTGGTGTCGGTCCAATTTATTTCTATTATATTATTATTGTGGAATGGGGAAACCTCATTGCGGTGTGTATTATGGATGATTATTTCATGTAAATCTATGAATTTAAAGCATTATGATGTTCAAGATGGTTTATAAAAAATGGTATTCTATGAATGTGCGATGACAGTGTAATCTCATTGAAAAATTACTACACCAACCCTCATGAATAATCACAAATAAGAATATTTTCTTCTCTTTTAATGGCATATATGCCAATAATAGACTTAATTATCCACTCTATGTCACCATTAATGTTCTATTTGGAGACACATATCTGTATATTAACCTATAATCCTATATTGATGTATTGGTATTCCACATCATTGTTTTTGAATCCTTCAGATAGTAGAAAATAGAATGGGATTTTCTTTATTTGGATGACATGAAAATTTACCAAGAATACTATACTGAGCATCAAATTTTACATTATTCATCTTGTCGGGCTTCCTAAGAAATGATAAAAGAATATCTCATATATTCAGGGAGTGTCTTAGATAAATAAAAATTCTTCATAGCAGAGTTCCATATTTATTAGTGCCCTCTATAGATCAAGGTGTGCTATGGGAAACTCTTTTAATGCATTAAATTTGAATACATTTTAAGGACAGAAAATCATAATAGTGATTTACCACTATTCTATAAGCTAGAATAGGATTTAATGGGCCCAAATATATTACTTTTGATAAAGATGATAAAAAAGGCCTCATAATGATATTGGCAGCGTCGTAGATTTTTTATTAATTAAATTAATACTTGATAGTTATTCTTGATATTGGAATAACACGTATTTGAATCCTAGATTAATTTTTTGTGAATGTAGAGATTATTCTTCTAGATTTCATGACCCTTTTATGATATGATGGAACCAAGGGTTTACTCCATGGTTAATAAAAATAGGATTCCCAACATCTTCTATACTAATGGAAATAAAACTAGTGGGTGAATATTCTTAAAGTCATCAAAATATTAATTAAAACTCTCATTACAATTGTATATTTCTCCTTTTATCATCAATTTTTTATAGGGTAATCAATCACCAGTGAGGTTAACTGTGAATAATGT
Organism: Viscum album; assembly: GCA_963277665.1. NCBI lineage: Eukaryota > Viridiplantae > Streptophyta > Magnoliopsida > Santalales > Viscaceae > Viscum > Viscum album. The sequence goes on from OY728139.1 coordinate 922,099,004, forward strand.
AACACCTATGGATTTCATGATATATTTTTTTAATATGAATTATATCATTGATAAATTTAATTGCATGAACCAATTAATATATCCAATCACAATATACTGAAATATAATTAATAAACCTGAATTTTATCTCCTAGACTTGGATTAGTTTGTATTAATAAGAAAAACTAAATTTAAAATAGTTCCCTTTACAAATATATGAAATTAATTCAATGGATATCAAATTTTATGAAATTTAAATTAAATATTTTATATTAAAAGTGAATTTTCCAAAACAACTATTATTAAGTCCACAATGTGTTTTTCATATTAAATTAAATTAATAACTATGTATCAATTCATTAAATGAAATTTGTAGATAATATATTATATAAAATGTATTTAGATATATCTAATAAATTTTAATAGGAAATTAATAAGAATAAATTCAGTTTTATGCATAAAAATTCTATTTTATAGAATAAATATTTGTTTTGTTTTGAATAAATATGTTAAAATGAACTATTTCCACATATATGAATTTAACATGATAATATTTCATGTATATTTGGAAGAGAAATTTTATCATTTTTTATTTAGGTCTTTTAAATTTTTTCTCTTAGGAATAGTAACCATGATATTTTTTAATTCAAAAATGATAAAACTATTAATGAGGAGTCGATCTAAAGATATCAAGGCTAAAATAAACTAAAACATTTTTTAAACTTATTGGATAAATTTATATTTATCCATAATTAGATTATATTATAATCATTGTTACATTGGTTGTAATTTGACATAATTATGAACATATTATATTCTAATGTGTTATGTATTTATAGGAGTTTTACTATCCGCAATTATAAAATTTCACAATCTCCCATATCTTCTAAACTGTATATGAAACCATTACCTCAATAAAGAACTCCACATATATTGTAAAAATCATTATCCAAGACTTTTGGTGGATTTTATCCCAAAATAACCTTCCAAAAATCTTTAAGGATATATTTAAATATTGATACCTTACAAAGAGGAGATTTAATTATATACAATTAATGATAAGACATAAGGTAAGGGTTTATATTAATACATATTTTTTATTAGAAATTATTTATGAATCAAGCAATTTTTATAGAATTTTATGATCATTATATGCTAAATTGAATTTTTTTTTAATATGGCCATTTAAGGGGTTTTTATATTTTCCTTTTATTCTCCTCTCTTGGGTACCCAAACGTAGTGGGTAATTGGTTTATAAACGGAGACCTTATTTTCTCTTTATTCGATGAAACATTTATTCCATGTCTATATTTATTTAAAAAAAATATATAATGTTATTTCAATGATTATATTTTTTCCTAAATTTATTTCACCTATATTCTACATTCTTTTATAATTTTACAAAAGTAATTATATGATTTGTAAAATATATTCATTATGTAATTTTACAAAAAAAATGTGAAATGAATCTATTTCCTATCATTTACCTCATGAACATATTTTCCAACCATCAAGATTAATTTTTTCTTTGCTGATTATTTCACATCAATCCATGGTTATTTTTAATGAAAATATTTTTCTCAACAGTCAAGAAAGTTTTACTTTTCAAACATACTAAAATAAAAGACTATTTTAAACGTTTATTTAGAAACATTAATATAATATTTGAAAGGTTTTCTCAATCTATGTGAACTTCATTAGATGATTTTTTTTATTCTATGGGGATATGTTATTATGATACCATCCAATTTGTTTATTTTGATTTATTTTATTGATGATGATTTATGGTATATTTTTATACGGACAATTTTATTACAACTTGTTAGATATGTTATTTTAAAATATTTATTAATCCTGTTTATTTTACATGGGTTGTTCTATGATGAAATGATGAATTTTTTACAAAACATGTTTCAGTTCCATGAGTTATGATTGGATGAAATGAGGACTATTTTTATCATATTGTCTCACATATATATACATATGGTTTTATTAAATGATGGGTGGGCCCATAATTATATAGACATACAATGCACTGGGTAACAAATTCTATCCCATGAGATCATATGGATCAGAATGGGGTGTAAACCAAGTTTATTAAGGGACATTATCCACAATGATAGTCTTCAGAGGAATCATTGATTAAGGAAATTATGCGATAAAGAGTAAAAAATAGGCGAATATATCAACAAAATAGTCTTAATAATGGAAATTGATTAAGGAAATGTTTGAATTTGGAGTGAACCCGATCCATTGAGGGACTATTTCCACTATAACACTTGTCGAACTGATATTTGAAAACATAAACGATTATATATGATTATCTACATGATACAACCCCATGAATTATTCTAATGAAAATTTTTCTTCACTCATGATTGATTATTGATTATTCCAAACACTAATATATAATCAATTTATTTGTGATAAATGACTTATTCCATGATTCATGACTAATGACATTTGACGAATTTGGTATGCCTTTCATAATTATCATGTCATAAAACAATTTTTTTCTTTATTATCACTTGTGATCATTGATTAATATCTCATATAGTTATCAATACAGTGTTTTTGAGGTCACAAATTATTATATTTTCTTTCCATAAGTTACGAAAAAGGGTTTTATGTACAGCATATCTGTGAGTTTTAATATGTGATACAATCATTTTGTAAAATTTTGAAATTTGATCCGAAAATAATATTATTATATATCATGCATCCAAATACACTAAAATTTTAAATTTACAGGGTTTGTATTAAAATGAGACGCATAAAATATTCATATAAAATAATTTAATATTGATGAATGTTATTATTTAATAACACGAGTTACAGTCATACAAGCACTTAGTCATAATTAGAGAATTGGTCAAGAGAATAATTGTGAATACCCTAAGGATATGTCTAATCATTGGATATGATTATAAAGTTTTGGTAAAGTGTATATGGTGATGTTCTCAAGCCTTGAAATACCTATCTAGATAGTAGTATGTGGATGGTGATGTGACATAGATACAAAAATGGTAAAATACTCTTAAAATGATCATTAAGTGTCAACTTCATTTTCACTTGATGCATTATTAGTGGGTGTATGACATCAAACCATGATAGATACACCCATTTCATTTTATTTTATTAATTAAAAATTTCATTATATATAATAATAATGATTAAGAGGATAGAATCTATGAAAAATTTAACCCATAGTGATTTGATATGAACATGAAGTGTCATGGGATAAAAGAAAAAATCATAATTTTACGAACCAATAATAATTATATTCATAATCCCATGATACTTTATGTTGATTATTGTTGATTTATAAACATATGAATATTATTTGGTTTTATTCAAAGGATGGAATTTAGAGAAATTATTTGAACAATGAATGTGACAACCAATGAAACAATCACCCTCTTGAGAAACCAAATGAAATTATAGGTGGAATATAAAACCTTATGATTATGAATAATCGTCTATTTTTAATTAGTATTAACAACCCATAAACAGGGTAATTTCCTAATTCAATGATTAAGTGGATAATTGAATATTGGGAAATTTTGTGAGATAAAGACTACAAGGGGAAGTTGATTTAACTACTTATCATATAAGTTGGATGAAGAAACAATGTAATTGTCCCAAATGAATGGTAGGATGTTTTATGTGTTGAAATTAATGTAATAAAATATATAATTACACTTTAAAAATGATGTGTACAATAGTGGGGTAAACCGTTAATCCAAAGGTATCACAAATATTTTATTGTGTTGTGTGTGAGTTACATGAGTATTATACTTATTGATTACGTAGTCATCAAGAAACAATCTTGACTGAAGATGAGTATATGTCATATTATTCATTGATTCTTATCATTATCATTAAGGCACAATTATCTTCCACTATATTTTTTGGTATTTTGTGTCAAATTTTATAATAATTTTAGCTATAAAAATATTGTTATGGATCTTTATTTATAATTTGATATAATTTTGTGCATTGATAAGATCCTTTTATATAGATCCATTTTAAATTTATCTTATAAGGAAATAAAAGTTTACATTCATAATAAACATACAATAATATTTCATTGGGAAGATGAATATGAATTTATACAGGAAATTAATTTCATATTATGGGTTTAAATAATTATTCACATGTGAAATTTATTTAAAATGGATGGGGAGAAAATCGAAATTGAAAATGTGTATATTATTTTAGATTTTAATGTTGTATTTTTTTGAATTCATTATTTATCTTCTAGTTATTTTTGATGGTTAGTGGTAAATATAATTAAATCCATGTGCTAGCCTTTTTTCAAAGGAATTATATAGAATGACCCCAATTTAGATATATTAATTAAAGTTGAAAATCATTGATAATCTTTATCAGTGATTCATTTTATCTTGGGAACCATCATGGGGTGTAGTTAATACCTTTTTGTAGAAATATTTATCAAGTCCCCATTCCATTGATTATCAAGAACTTAACAAGAGCCCAATTTAGTTCAAGCTTCCTCCATCACATCTAGATGATCTATTTTATCAGTTATGAGGAGCACAACAATTTTAAAATGTTAATCTTTTATGTGTTTATCATCAATTTAGGGTCATGGAGGAGGGTATACCCATAAAAACATTCCATCTGTGTTTTTTTATTATGAATTTGTAATAATCCATTTGGACTAACTGATTCCCCTAGTATATTGATAGATTAAATGAATATTGTGTTTATGTATTACAACACCCAATTTGGGCTAGTCTTCCTAAATGATATTCTTATATATTCCAATATTATGTCATATCATAATTATTATTTTCGGATTGTGTCTAATATTCCATGATGGATATGCTCTATAGGAACATTAGAATTTGTGAATTTTGGTGACATAATGTTTAATTATTGTTTTATATGACATAATGTGATGGAATTTCAGTGCATCATTCAATGGTTCCAAATACCAATAAATAGACCTGAACAATAATGGTGACAAATATCAATAGTTCACATTGGTTGGTTGGATAATATGTCTATCATACCTCCTTTTTAACAATTAAAACATTCATTACACAGTATAAAACATAAAAAAAGATATTTTAAGGTTTGGTTTAAGAGAAATTAGAATCTTAGTACAAGTAAAAGATAAAATAACTTATAATACACTTTAAATTCACATTCATAAGTTCATCTTGATTTATTTTTACGTTATCTCATATTTATAGTACACACATCAAAATAATTGGGTTAACATAATGTCTGGTTAGATAAAAAAAATATGGAACATGAACAATCATCATGGATAACAAATCATGTATATAATTATTTAAAATTAATGAGTAAATGATATATATCATGGAGTTGTGACTATGATATGAAATTCTAACATTCATAATCATATCACCTAGTTTTCTCACCATGGTGTCAAAATTCATAATCCCAAAGGATTTTCACCAAGGCATCATAATGTTTTTCATCTAATGAGATTAATCATATTCCCAATGTGTTGGTGTGATTACAGTTTTCACCCATCCTATTGATTAATGAATTTATGAAAAAATATAAGAATAAATCATTTCATCAAAAATTTATAGATAATTAATAATTATTTTCATATTTTGTTTCATGGAGTGAGTTTCATATAAAATCAATGATCATATTTGTTTTTAAGGACTTGAACATTATATATTTTTGACACATGAAAAGGAAATGAAGATTTTTAATAAGTAAATATTTAAATAAATAATTACTTTTATCATATTGGGGGATTTATATGGAAAAGGAAATCTTTGGGTGTTCACAAAATAAAAAAATTTCATGTAATATAGAGATATTCAACAAATTAATTTGGAAGAATGAGGATATATAATTTGGAATTAAGAGATAGAATAATGAGATATAAATAAGGTAACCCATTTAATAAAATTATTTGTTAGTAATGGATAATCACTAGATTTGGAAAATATTGTAATTAAATATAAAAAAAATGATTTATATGAACAGATAAAAAATGGGAAAATTCCCTTACCATAGATCCAATTTTATTTTGTATCTTTTCCACGACATAAAAAATAGACAATGATTTATTAACATTTTGAAGTAGAATTGAATTGTGTTCAATTTTTCAATACTAATTAAAAATAATAATTTGATTATATTTCTTAATTTCAAATGTTAGTGGTGAAATTCTTTGATACAATATTATTCATAAAATTTCCTATAGTTATTCGATTTATTTTTTATGCTTAATTTCAATTTTAAAAATAATTATTTATATCCAAAACCATTAATAAACATATATTTATGGATTTTATTTTAACAATAAATTATTTAAATCTTCCCTTATGGTCATCATTAGAAAAAAAATCAATGCCATCTTGGGTGGTTTACTGGCCATTAATGGAACATTATTGATAAACATGAAAAGGGTGTATGGAATACAAATACATCATAAAAATTATTTTTTTGAGTATTGTTTCATCCTTATTATAATTTTAAAATATTTATTAATTATTCAAAAATTAATTGAATTTTAAATGAATTGGGAAAATGGAAAAGAGATGAGGAGAATGAGATTCGAGTAAATTAAAACATACTCTTCAGTTTCTATTGTTTCTCTTATGTAGCACTATAATCCCATAAATACAAGATATTATTTTTATAGTAGTATAAATTAATTATAACTTACTTATTGAGGTTTTTCGGTCATATTTCATGATTTTTAAGTGGGGTAGGAGTGATTTTCCAAGGAGAGGCAGAGGGGTTATTTATTCTTTTAGAGTGTTGTATTTTATGAATATAAATTGAATGAAATAAAATATTAAGGTAAACCATGTAATATTTTATTTTTTACACTATATATCTTATTTAATTTAAATAAAATGGTTAATGACTTTAAACCTATAATGACCAAGTATTTTCATACATTGAAATTATATATTAACAGACAAATTTTGAATACATTTTTTAAATAATTACATAAGGACCTTAATGGTTTAGTGTAATTAGAAAATAATTACACAATACTATTCATTCATGAACGATATTAAAAATATACCATAATTATATTTCCATTTTTACTCTTCATAGACACACCCTTCTAAAAACCTACTTTAAAACTTTGGGAAAGGATACTTATGAAATGGTGATCTCAAATTCCATATAATGGTAAACATGGAAGATATATATTGTTTATTATATAAATTAATTGGTTAAAAATATTTTCATGATATATTAAATATAAATTAAAATTTTCATTCCCAATCTATCATGGATCGTAATCATGATCCCTGTCATGAAACACTATCATTTCAAAAGACATGAAACATAATAGGGATGATAAACATATATAAATCTTCTAAAATAAGATCAGGTCCTATTAGTTTGGTACCATCATAATTATAGAAACTATATAATATGTAAAGAATAAGATATATGACCATAAAATAATAATGGATCATGCTTAAAAAACCAAATTCCTATTACATTATGTTTTAGGAATCATCACTTATTTCCTAAAGTGGATTAAGCCCTTTGGCATGTTTACCATAGCAGATCAATCAGAATTACTGGTATCCCTATTTTATCAGAATAGATTTAATAATTTAACAAATTTATTTTTGGTATATATAGGACACACCCATCACATAATCCGTACATATTTACTCTACATGGTCATAATTCATTCGTCATATTATAACATATAAAAATAATATGGGTTTTATAAACATCACTTCGCCAAAATATTGAACATAAACCGTTTAAATAAAGAATAAGGACAATACCATTATAAAATATCAATTTTAAAAAATAAGAAACATTAATGTTTTTTTTTCAAAGATGAATATAATCTCTATAAAATATCATTATAAAATTCTAGACAAAATTTTCGTTTTTATATGAATCCAATTTATTAAAATATAAAAATTTCCTAAATAAAAAGGAATACATTTTCATTGAAATTAAAACATTAAAATATTTTAAATATGCTTCAAATAATTTATATTCCTTAATTGTTGAAATTTTTTTCATGTTGTACACATTAATGAAATGATTCCTTTAAAATTTTTAGTTAAAAATAAAAACAACATGATTCATGAAAATGAAAACAATATTAGAGTAAATTTTTTTAAAAGATTAATATTGGTATTTTTTTAAAAATAATCAGTGTATAATAGTAAATAATTATTTAAAATATTTTTAGAGAACATTGACAAAGAATAAAATTGTTTTCAACTGATGTGATAAAATAAATTTGGGTTTCCTAAAAAACATTATTTTTCAAAAATGATTTCATAAAGACAGAAAAATGAAAATAAAATCATTATTATATTCAAATAACTATAGTATAATAAATTTAATAATTTTATTCATAGTTATATCATTACATATAATCAATGGAAGTACCTTATGAAAAATATTGGAAAATAATTTTACTGTATAATTAAACATTTACCATATGAGTATCCTTTGAATCCTATTTAAAATGAAGGAAATAAAATTATATTTATATTTATATCCCATAATATCATGATAAGTATTATAAAAGACATAAAGTTTTGTATATACACCATAAAAATGATGGATTTGTGTTAACAGCTTAGTCCCACAAAACTAAAAGTGCGGAATAAATAAATGAGTGCTGGATATGACATATGTTTCTCAGAAATAAAAGACCGACTAGAAATATCTTACCTTAAGACTTGAATTTCTTTGTACTCATTAAGATATCATGTATAATAAATATATTTTTATTATACATCTATTATCGAACCATTATAACATATATAATACTACATATTATTTACTTTGACCGTTTAATAGCCATTTATTAATAATTCCTTGTTAAAATTATGTTTTTTGTACTTATTGCTTCATGTTTCATCAATATTTTTATTTGGAATTATCTGTTATTTTACATTGATTATACTCCATAATTTCTAGAAATTTAAGAATGATATAAATAATATTTATATTCATTATATATATAATTATAGTATTCCATTTATGTTACATCTAAAAAATGGATTACAATATTCATTGAGATGATAAGTTATACTTAAACATGAACAATATATCTATTTTCTCACCAAATTATATGAAATAAATCTGATTAACATGTTAAATATATAGATTAAATGTCATGTCTAATATAGATCTCATATTTTCAATAAACACATCATTATCGCCTTTCATGTAAATATTATGTGAAGGATGAATCACATAGCTTCGTGAGGTAACAGTACACAATACACACGAGCAACGTAATCATATTCGGCAAAATGTGATGTATGATGGTGTATGTGATATTATAATTAAAGAATTATAATTATTTCAAATCTGTAATATCATAATTTTAAATCCATACCTATTACAATCTTTACTAGAGGGTGATAGAAAAGATATTCTATTGATTAAAGATGTGGTAGTCTGCCTTACACACAACCGACGGTTTTGTTACCCACTTTATGGAAGAGTAAATAGATTTATTTCATTAAATTAACAAAATAAAATAAAAATATATGTTACAAACATATGTTATTAAATTATAATTTTTGATAATTATTTAATTTATTTATTGAAGAAAGAAAATGAAAACCTGTGGATAAGGACAATACGACTTCTTTGTTGAACACTTTTATGTTTATAACTAATGAATTAGTAATAGTGATTAATTATCCAAAAATAAAACTAGGAAGTGTATATTGTAACATCCTAGGTAAATAATGAATATTACTTTTTTATATTTATTAATAATTTTGAATAAAATATTAATTTTACCTTAATGGGGATTCTATGTTCGATGTCATACCTGATACACAACAATGGGTTTCATTGAAAACTTATGTTGCACACAACTTTGAGTTATACCGAAAAATAATATCATAAATTTAAATAGTAGTAAATTCCTAACCATTGTATGGGAGAGAATAAATAAAAGTCACTATAAAATTATTATATATTTTTTTTAAATGTTTTTACATTTATCCAATAAATTTTAGAGGCCTAAAATGTGAATGAATCCAATTTTGTACATAAATACTCTAATGTTATTTATAAGGTCGATTTACCACCTTTTTAATTGAGAATATTTTTTAAATATAGTTTTTGTCATTTTAATATATAATATTATATAGAATTAATTTCTTCTTTAAAATATGAACATCAATATTTAATTTGGGTAAATTTTTGTTATTCTTCTAATAAAATTACTTTTTTCGTAATAGTGAAAAATAATGTATTTTGATTCAAAATACATTTTCATATTATTTATTTATATGGATAGATTGTATTCCTAAATTGTTTTAATGTGTAATTAGATTCTATTTATACTGTTTAATCTTTTTTTGGTTGTTAGAAGTAATTTCACATTGAAATTAGACATAAACATGTATCAATGTTTTGCTAGTAATTATTTCTTAAAAGCATGCTTTTTGTTTGGACAACATGAATTAATTTTAAATTAATTTAAGCCACTTTTGAGTTTTGAATTTTGTAAAATTGATTAAATATTTTGAATCCTGAGTTTCTAATTTTGTAAATAAGAAACGTTTATTTTTAGAAATTTTGAATTCTTATTTCAGTAAAAATTTTAATTACCATGGTTAAAGATTAAATCTAGTAAATAAGGGTAACAAAATATAATAATAATAATATTAAATTACCATAAGATGTGTCTTAATCCTATTGGATGATATTTTTCCGACCATGAGCATCCATGGGTAGATTTTTTGACCCCATGAAGCCGTGTGGGAGTGATAATGAGACTTTATATTTATTAATTAAAACTAAAGATAAATATGACATAAATATATATCTTTTAGTCAATAAATTTTTAAATGGGGTTATATATGTTATCTCTTTGACTATAAATATTCAATTTAATGATAAAATATTTCCTATATCGTGGTATATGTTTTATAATTTTTATACATAAAACACAATTATTTAAGACACAATATTGATGTAGTGTTTACCTCATTAATGAATGATTTAAATAAATTAGATTATAAACATTAAAAAAATATCCAAAACCTACCCAATTATTATTGGATGATTTTATTTCAAAAAATATTCATCTTATCTTCGACTTTATTCTATTTTGGGCCACTAGAAATCTAAAATCAAAATATATAAAATAATAATTTCATATATTCCTAAATATCCCCTCTTCCCTCTTCTATTAAGTTCTTTTGTTTTATTTTACTTATGAAACCACATAAAATCGTTTTTATTTCATCAGTTTATAACAACACCAGTATCGAAAGTAAACATGGGTCTTTATGAAATGGATTAGAACTACACTTACACACACCTCCATTTAATGGGTAAAGGACATAATGTTTCTATGGATGGTGCACTATTTCCTCCCGAAATGATGATTGTTCAATCTTCTCCTACCACCTCTCATGGTGGCCATTATGGTTGAACTGTATTTATATATGATATATATTATGATTATGTTTTATTTATTCTTATATAATTTTCTTTTGACAAACATACCTTTGTGTTTTCCAATATGTGTAAATATGATAATTTCATTTGAGGATGTGAGGACTACCGCCCCCTCAAGGTGATATGATTCATTCATGAGATACATGGAACGTATAAAGGATGGAGTTTATGAAATTATTTAAAATATATATCATATGATATTATAATAGGATTATAATATACCAATTTATCATTAATTTTTAATTCCATTAAATTTGTAATAGAAATCAAAGTAGCACTAATTTGTACGTACGACTTACCATCTCCATTAACGGTTCATATCATTTTTTATCTCCAAATGTTATATATTATTTTAAATACATAACAAAACATGATATATATGATATATATGATTTCCAAATCATGAATATCATTCAATAGATAATATAATTTGACCACATGAATAACTAATAATTATAAGAAGTTCATTTTTTTCTCAACTACAAAATATCGACAAACCTACCATTATTAACTCTAATGATCACATTGTGATTATAACATTGTAATAAGTGATATAAAAGGAATAATAATCTTGTGAAAGGTTCATAAGAAGATAGAAATTAACTTTATCTTATTATTCAGTAGATTAAATAACGAACGGGTCAAGTCGAACATGTTGTAAGGGGTTTTTATATCATTTTTAATTTCGTGATATTTCCATTATTCGCTAATTATTTCATGCATGTGGTGTGATTTTTACATAAATTTGATATATATTATCATTATTCTCTCCATATTCATGGTATTATTCAATTCATTTGGTGGTTATTATCTTTTGGTCATACGACTCGATTGATAACAACAAGCTATGGTTTTTCTTATCTCACTTTTAATTTTGTGAGATTTCTATTGTTCACCACTTATTTATTTAATGTAGTGTATTGTGTACTTCTATGTGATATATATTATAATGATTCTATTTATATTCATGGTATTATGTGATAAATTTGGTCGTCATAAACCTTTGGTCATATAACTTGATTGATTACAACATAGTAAGGGGTTTTCATCTCACTTTTTATTCCGGTGAGATTCATGTTATATATGCCATTATTTCATTTTGTGTGGTGGATGTAATGCCTGTGACTATATTATATGTTTAATATACTTTAATTTATGGGTATTTACATCTTCATTAAATTATCCATCTTTTATAAGGTGTGTGTTTTGTATGTTACCAAATCGGTAAGGGAATCCTTCACCCTCCTATTTTTAAAAGATTACATTTTTTCATGACTTTTAATTTACATCCTATTATGTTGGGACATGTTCTTTTATATCATTATTACTATAAATTTTATGTCCAAGTGATGAGATAACCTTTTATCTATGATCAACTCACTTTTTTAATTTTAATGTGGCATTATTAGGCTGTAGAATTTTTGTAAGGTAACTTCATCACCCAATTTCAATTCCATGGGTTAAACTTATACTTTCTGATTATGTTTCTCTATGAATATGAGTGAATAATATATGATTTTTTTACACGTAATATTCTGTCATACTGGGTTTATTTATATTTTTGACACATAATTATTTCGTTGATTTATCCTTAATCTATGGATATCATCTTTTTGAGGGACTTAGTCTCAATCTCTTTTAATTGAGGAATATTTTATTTTATACATGATTTTCCTTTATATGGTGTATAAAAACATTTTTCATATACATTCATTCAAAAGGAATATTTTTCAAAATTTTTTTTTACTAAACGAAAAAAATGAATGTTTTTTTAACGTACGTGGTGAAAACGACATTTTCCTCAACTGCATGTTTTATTTGATCTTTTAATTCCTTAACAAGATGTAATGTTTTTAAAAGGAAAATAATTACCATAGACTATTTTACCAATTAAGTATTTAAAATTGTTTTGATAATGAATTTTTTATGTCAATATATTTAAATGATATACTATGATTGAAATGTGGAATTGTTATCTTCCCTTTATTTTTGTTTTATGTGTCATGAATATGATACAGTTCTTTTTAATTGTTACGTATATGGGTGGTTCCATGATAAACATAGGGTGGGTGAGCCTGAGATAGATCTAAAATGAATTGGGTAACATGGTGGAGGTAAAAATTAATGTTTCTCCAAATATATTTAGGTAATATACTGTTATGGTTATTTCAACGTAACTCCCTACATAGTTATGATAACCACAACGTAAGTATGATATGGATTCCTTATGTTACATTTATAATTTACGATTACTATGTGTTATTCATAAATATTTTTATTTATGAGGTATATTATGATTGAAAATTATATTTTCATTGATTTTTATTTGTTGATGGGTTAATTTTTCCTTTCCCTATTTTATAACCCTTTCTGATCTTTTTATGTTCATTCCAAGTTTTTAAAATGTTTTACACAAAACATAAATATGAATAGGGTCAAGGATAAGATCAATTAAAAGTCGGGCTGTCTAAAACACGTAACTAGACCTGTTTATTTTTAAGATTTCTTGTTTTATAAAAAAATGGATACTGAGTAGTAGGGTCTACATTTAATTTTCCAGTTGATATGTAATTTTTATGGGCTAATACTCTAAAATTCTATAGCAGAAAATATCCTCAATGAGAATTATTCTTTTAATTCGGGATTGTCAATTATTTTAAAGGTGGTTCCTTATATATATGGTAGTAAATAATGTATTTGGATATTTCTGAGAATAATTATATTATTTTTAAGTTTCAATAGAAGAGGAGTGGGGACAAGATTTTATAAGTTGGGAAGAGGACACAATTAGAATTTTTGAAACCAGAATTGTGTACCCACATTTTAAAACATTAAATAGGGTCTTAAAAGAATCATTATTGATTCGTATATGGTATAAGTTCTATATATGGTCATAAAATTAATTTTCAAAAATATTCTTGGTCATTGTATCCCTGGTTTATTTAGTTTAACCCCCAGTAAACATGTTTTAACCTTAACTTCAAGAAATAATAATTTCAGATTTTACAAATTCATTCGGATAAAGAATTAAGTTTAACCTATAATATATTATTATTTATTCTGATTCCAATTATGAAATCCATTTTCAAAATTTCCATTCATTGATGTTTGAATATTTTATTTACATATAAAAATGTAGATGTGACAAGAAAGTGGTTATCTAAATAAAATCATTTTATATATATTTAAAGTTATAATTTAAAAAATCAATAAAAAATTTGACTAAAATGAACAAAGAATGGTTATTAAAAAAATGAATTAAATACCTTATATTTTTTGTGAAATATTGAAATAAAATTCATATTGTGAATTCCTTAAATGAAAATAATGTTTAATTTAAAAAATATTATGTTTTTTACATTGCATTGAAATTTTGATCTTTTCAGAAGAATATCAAAACATAAATCATGGATATTTTTTCAATTAGATTTAAAAAATAATGTTTATTTATTCAAATACTAATTTCAAAAGGATTCAAAAATTAATTTTTTCATAATATGCAATAAAAACGTTTTTAAAGAAATTAGTATTCTTGGGACTTATAAATAGTTCACCAAAATTTATGTACTTTTCTATCAGTATGTATTCATTGTAATAACCCATTATAATTATTATTTATGGTTCCTCCATTACTATCCACAACACCATTTTGTAAATATAGGTTATAAAATTCATTTCTGAATAATAATATTAATAATGTATCTTGTTTCGTTTAAACATTGTATTTGTTATAAAAAAGCTATCAAATGAATTATATTTATTTGAAAACAATAAAAATGTATAATATAAGGGTGTTAAATTTTACCCTCATAACATTAATTTCATAAAAAAATATTCTATTACATTGCTAAAAAACTGAGGATACTTCACATTATAAACTTATTTACCCATATAGCTTCCACAAGCCACTGGTTTCATCCAAAAAACATTGACCAGGTTAGTGGCCTTGTTTTTTATAACATTGTATATATGATATAGTATCTTCCATGGTTTTTAATCATAATAATTATTGTGATCTTGTGGCATGAACGTCAAGGTTAATATATGTGAATGATCTAGTATGTACTTCATCTGAAGAGAAACATGGAACAGGTTATGTACATGAGAGGGGTTTCGTGGAAGCACCAATCAATAATCTATCATCATTATATTCTCATATGTCTGAAAGGAAATGATATACCTAGTATATAGTTTTCCCATTTATCAAAATCTCATTAACTTCTTTCGTAGAAAAATTCTTATAAATACCTTGTCACTAAACTAAAATCCCAAATAACATCAAACATTTTTAGTGTAACTATTCTGGGGATATTTTTATTCTCTTATGTATTTTTGAATGAATCTAAATTTATCTTCCATTTCATTTGATAGGAAATTTCCCAGTATTATTATTTATCAAACTTAATCCTAGTATTTGGGTGTTCTACCCTTATTACTGTAGAGTGTTACATATGGAGCCATCTAAATTCTCGATTGAAAGCTGTTATTGTATGAATAGTCAACCAAATGAAGATGTTGATCTAAGACACCATTGAAATACATAGAGAATAATCTCCCTATATAATCTGGGTTTTAAATTATTTTTTCAAAATGTAAATCTATATGTTGATGAAATATAGTATTTGAATACAAATATGTATCAAGATCACATTGATGAATTTTCGAAACCTTGAGGTGAACAGAAAATTAATATTAGATTAAATGGAATGTGGTAATTCATGAAATATTACCACATACTTAGTTTATATCCTATATAACTTATCTATGTAGAGAAATTCTCTAATAGTGAGGAAGTGTGCCTAGTTTTTAATGTGATTGTATACATCCCGTATTGAATTATTCCCTTCAGATGTCTAGGGGACTCAAAAAAATATACATGGTGATAATGTATTTCACAATCCTAATTTTTAATCAGATTCAACCATCATTTGAATTGCTTGATAAATACCTTTTGTGTGAATATATACTCTAAATATTTTTGACTGTTATAAATAACATAAATTTTTTAAAAAATATAATTCCCAATATCATTATTAGAAAAATTACCATAACTTACTCAAAATATTTAGTTAGTTATTTTTTCACATGAACCTTCCATTTCCATGGGGCATAAGATATAACTATCACGACCCGTCCTCAGGGCCCGTGTCGTGACTACCCCAAGCCCGCCATCCATAGGCCAGGGGCTGGCGACTAGCACCAAGGCGTAAATCCTGGTAAAAAGGGAAGGCATTGCCTTTGTAAAGTAAACAAGAACCACAGAGTAAGAAAGAAGAAAAGTAAACACTAAGTAAAAATAGAGTACAACTGAAGTACGGAAAATTAAATGGGCTAGTATACAAACCCAACTGAAAGTAAAGTACAACTCAAAAGGGAAAACAGCAACTGTAAAGTAAAAGCCGCTACACCGAGCTGTCTACTGGAAATCCCACCTGAAGGGTGGGTACAGATAGCTCCAATGCTCCTCAGGTCCCGCCGTCCGCTCCGAGCACGTCCCGCCCAGTGGTCCACCTCCAGGTACCGTCCTGCTCTGCAAGCCTCAGCCACGATCAACGATGTCCGTCGTCTGCAACCAACACAACGTAGTGCGGGCATAGCCCGTGCAGGGGTGAGTATAACAATACTCAGTAGGGACCCCGAGACCCTCAAGGTCTCACTAAAACCAACAAGGATAACCACAAGAAGATCTCAACAGATAACCTCTACTTAGATATATGCCCATACATATACCTAAGTTATCAAGTAACCCATCTCAATCATGAGGCAAACACAAGGTCAAAAGTCTCAGCTCAAAAAAGGATTTTCATCATCGAAACCGTAACTGCTGAAGAGCTCCGTCTCTGGAGTGTACAGTGGTCATGTCACAACTCCGAGGTACTGTCCACTAACTTCAAACTTCTGTAGTACTCCACCTATCGAGTATTGCGGGCCAGCCGCTACCACCAAGCGTTCCCATGTGCCGCTACAACCAAGCGCACCACAATCCTGGGTCTGCCGCTACAACCAAGCGCTTCCATGTGTCGCTACAACCAATATCACCTCTGTCGTGGGTCTGCCGCTACAACCAAGTGCTCGCATGTGCCGCTACAACCAAGCGCACCTCTGTCGTGGGTCTGCCGCTACAACCAAGCGCTCCCATGTGCCGCTACAACCAAGCGCACCTCTGTCGTGGGTCTTCCGCTACAACCAAGCGCTCCCATGTGCCGTTACAACCAAGTGCACCTCTGTCGTGGGTCTGCTGCTACAACCAAGCGCACCTCTGTAACACACCGAGTCATTCGATCAGCAGTCGTCGGGTCTCAGTCAGCTACACGGTCTCCGTGCTCCGCCCGCTCGTCTCCGGAAGGGTCCGCTCCACGAGCTACTGGTCGATACTCCAAGTATCACAAAGTCCCGCAAAGAAGTATCTCAAAGGACCACCTCGTCATAGGGGTCTCAACGCAATAGACGGCACGTCAATCGGACGCCCGGTCTGTGAGTTATTAGTCTTTTCGTCCTAGGGGCCCGGTTGGTTTCGTGTGCGAACCAATCCGGCCGTAACTCAACTATACCCCTAACACTCATAGGGTATACTCATAGGGACCGTTTTTTCAACGTGATCACCAACGCCACTGACGGTTCGTCAAACGGACGTCTGGTCTGAAAGATATCAGCTTTTCCGTTCCAGGGGCCCGGTTGGATTTCAGTGTGATCCAACCCGGCCACTATCCATCTACATCCAAAACTCGGGCGGAGGATGCCAAAAGTTCCGTCTAATCAAGAGGAAAGCAAAGAGACAGACAGCGCGTCAATCGGACGCCCGGTCTGTGAGTTATTGGCTTTTTCGTTCTAGGAGCCCAGTTGGATTCGTGAGAGAACCAACCCGAGCGCACTCCGACGGCATCCCAAACTCGGGCGAAGTAGGCCAAAAGATCCGTCTCACTTAGAGGAATTCATCAAAGCTGACGGTATGCCAATCGGACGTCCGTAGCTCAAGATATGAGTGTTTCCGCTCTGAGGGCCCGGTTGGTTTCGTGTACGAACCAACCCGGCCGAACCCAAAGTATTCTGAAACCTTGAGTGCGATATACCGAAACGACCATCTCCATCCAAGGGTCGTGTTGTCGTAGATGGCTTGTCAAACGGGGGCCCGTAGCTCAAGTTACGGGCATTTGACCGAAAGTTGTTCGAAGACGGGGGGTCCGGGTCCGGGCCGACCCGGCCCGACCCCCCCTGGTCGGCCCGAACCGGGTCGACCTGACCCGGGTCCGACCCGGTTGGCCCGGCCTGGCTCGGCTCAGCCGAGCGGCCGACACGGGGGGAACCGCCACCCTGCGTGACACCCCTGCGGCACCCGCGGGGTGTCGGCCAGACATCCGGACGCGTCGCGTGACAACCCCGCGGCACCCGCGGGGTGTCGCCCCGGACACCCGCGGGGTGTCGCCCTGGACACCCGCGGGGTGTCGCCCTGGACACCACGGGGTGCCGCGTGACAACCCCACGGCACCCGCGGGGTGTCGCCCTGGACAACCGCGGGGTGCCGCGGGACAACCCCGCGGCACCCACGGGGTGTCGCCCTCGACACCCGCGGGGTGCCGCGTGACAACCCCGCGGCACCCACGGGGTGCCGCCGCCTCCGGCCACTGGCGCAGCCGCGCCGGCGACCCGTGCCACCACCGACATCCGCGGGCCGCCGGAGTCGCTCCGGTGGCCGGTTTTCCTTCCCGTCTGCGCCGTTGCTCTTTCCGGGACTCGTCCTTCACTGCGGAAACATCAAACATCCGTTGCGGCACGTTTCGTCGTCGCCCGTCAAATCCGCACAAAACGAAGAACGGCGGAGGGTCGTCGGGCCGTGTTCGTTTGGCCTGCACAATCCGCGTTAGAGATAATCAACAGGAGAAAATAAAATGTTCAACACATGAACAAACAATTTTAACAAAATAAAATTGTTTCTTTGATTCCGGTTCTTTAATTTTTTAAAGAATGTTCACGGGAATATAAGGAGGGGTATTTCCAAAATATAAAATCCCTACCTCACTGGACGTCGTGCGTGAGCGTTCTTCTTGGAAATTGCTCGTCGCGGAAGGGCGTCGCATCATCGCGGAACACGGCGTTGAGTCGGCGAACTCAAGCAGCCGATCGAAGATCCGTCGCGGAGGAAGAGACGTCGCAGAAGAACGTTATCGGCGTCGCGGATCACGGCGTCGCGTCGTCGATTTCCGGGTTCGGCATTCTTCGCGTTCTTCGCGTTCTTCGCGTTCTTCACGAAGTAGGCTGAAGGTTCAAGGATCCTTTCTCAACGAGTAATCCTCCAAAAGAAAAAGGTTGGTCTTATTTTATTATTATGCCAACACACGAAAAAGGGTAAGTAACGACCCATCAATTCGTTGAATTAATTCAACGAAAGAAACAGCTCATTTAATTTACGAAATAAACCGTCCAATTAAATGGTCTGTTAAGAATTTAGAAAATGCGTCAGTTGACTTTCATAATGACGGGTTTTCGCGGGTGCGTTACTTAGCGGAAAGAAACGGCGGGGCTCGTGCGGGCCCCACCTGACAAATATCCTAGAAAGGGGGTAGGATATTTCTGGATAGCATCCTATCCGGTTCAACTTAGTTCAAGCCACCTTTAAGTGGCTTCAAGTGGCTTCCAAGTGGCTTAAGTGAACTAAAATAAAGTTGTCGAAAAATTATTTTATTTCTTAACTTTAAGCCCGAAAATTAAAAACCACACCCGAGCAAACGCAACTCCGGAAGAGGTGTTTCTAAGCGAATATCGGTGCTGCGATTTCATCGGTGCCCTCAGAATTTGATTCCGGGCACCGGTTCAAAAGTTAGAAAAACTCGCTCGTCTGTTCACTGAACATACCTGAGCCAAACTTCGAAAAATGATTCTGGGCACACCAGGCCTCGGAATCAGGTGCCGTCAGAAACATCGCTCTTGCAAAATTCCAAAGAAAAATAAGAAAAAAAAAATTTCTTGAAATTTACGGGTCTTTACATTACTCCGACCACAGGGATTTACGTCCCCGTAAAGCATCAACACAAACTAGGGATACAAAGGCGGTACTGAGCACGCATCTGAGCCTTCCGCTCCCATGTGCTCACCTGGACCTTCTCTATCATGGCCCGGACCACCACTGGTCCCACTAGAGCTGCTATGATTTCTTCCTTACCGATAACAGAAATCTGGTCTCATCCCCTGGATGAACCACATTCATTGCCTAATACTGTCAAACCCGACATGGATGATACTAAACCATAACAAGGATGACGTCGTAAGGCCTCGACGCTACTACAAAGAGATCCAACCGTTACTCTCGCCTCCAAGGGTTAAGTCATACTGTCGGCATCAGTTTGTGGTAACTAGGTCTCTTCCAATAGATACTTCTCAAGTGAGGGTCAAGTCAACGGTCTAAACTAGAACCTCTTAGTAACAACACAATAGAGGACAGGGAAGTAAATGCCACAAGAAAAGGTGTCTTTTATTACTGCAGCTCAAGTACAAAGACACAAAGCATCTACAAACATACATCAACAAAACTAGAAGCAACATGAACAAAAGTCTCCAGGTCTGGAGCTAGTCCCGCTCCTGTCCATCTGCTCCTGGAGCCCCATGATCATAGGCCTCAACTTCCTGAAGATGAGCTCTCCCATGTCCTCCTGTCCCCTGCGGTCGGGGTGGACCGCCTAGTGGTGGTGGTGGCAACACCCCGAAGCGCCGTCCACCTCCAGCTGCACGACCAACTCCCCTATCATGGCCGCCTGCTCCTTGCGACCCGCCCTGATCGAACCTCTACCTCTGCCTGGGGGGTCCTTCGTTCGTCTGCTGGTCATCCGTATGGCGGGTCGGACAGTCACGAGCCATGTGACCAACCCCGCCCAGGAGTAACACTGCCCTCTCATGGAAAGTCGTTGCCCACCCCGAGTGCCTCGCGAAAACGATCCAGAGTCATGCTGTCGACCACCTGTAGGTCCAGTCCTCTTGGACCCCTGCGTCATCCGTCTACTGCCCGCTGCAGAAGACTCTGCCGCATGCCGGTAAGTGGTGGGTCCTGCTGCTGGAGACTTCTCAGCAAGGAAACTCTCCACTAAGAGGGCTCGTTCCAACACCCCTTCCTGAGTCAGAATGTTGAGGGAGATCATCGAAGCCCTGATCTCATGCCTCAGTCCCTGCTCGAAGGTCCGGGCCTGGAAGAACGGGTCTCATACCATATCTGTGGAGTAGCGCGAGAGATCAGTAAATCTCGCCGAGTACTGGGCCACTGACATGCTGCCCTGCCGCAGCTGTAGTAGCTCCTGGATGCGCACCGCTCGGAGGGTGGCTGGGACGAACTCGGAGCGGAAAATGCTCTCAAAGTCCGTCCAGAGGAGAGACGCCTCGTCGTGCACCTAGAGCCTCAAGCTACATCATCTGCCTCCTTCCGCGTGCAGGAGACTCGCTGCGAGAATCACCATGAGGTCTGCTGGTGTCCTCACTAATCTGAAAACCCGAACAACTACCTCCAGCCAGTCCTCGGCGGCCTGAGGGTCCGTCTCCCCGCGGAACCTGGGCGGTCGCTGGAGCTGGAACTCATGCAGTGCACTATGGCGACGTGCATCATCAGCGGCTGGGTCTGGTAGCATCGGTGCCTCGGCGGGTATAGGTACCGCCAGTGCCTCAGCTGTCAAAGGGCCCTGTACCGAGTCCTCAACGCTCGGTGGGCTCTCGCCACACACATCGCTCGGAATCCTAGCTGGTTGTCGTCGTAGGGCCATCCTGAAAAGGAAACAAGTGCGCCACGGTCAGGACAGTATACCTGGTGAGATGACACAAGTAATCACAAAGAAAACTTGAAACACACATGCAATCAATGTTTTCGTGAATTAAGTCGGAAATCAGAAGTCAGGGTCCTGGTGTACGGATACGTCGGCCGCCACACTAACATTGGACTCCCTGGACTGATAACCACACCCAATAGGCAAAACACTATTACTTCACATAGAATAAAGATCAGAGTCTGCGGTAGAACCGACCGCCTCTGATCCCAATTTGTCACGACCTGTCCTCGGGGCCCGTGTCATGACTACCCCAAGCCCGCCTTCCATAGGCTAAGGGCTGGAGACTAGCACCAAGGCGTAAATCTCGGTAAAAAGGGAAGGCATTGCCTTTGTAAAGTAAACAAGCACCACAGAGTAAGCAAGCAGAAAAGTAAACACTAAGTAAAAACAGAGTACAAATGAAGTGCAGAAAAGTAAATGGGCTAGTATGCAAACCCAACTGAAAGTAAAGTACAACTCGAAAGGGAAAACAGCAACTGTAAAGTAAAAGCCGCTACACCAAGCTGTCCACTAGAAATCCCACCTGAAGGGTGGGTACAGATAGCTCCAATGCTCCTCGGGTCCCGCCGTCCACTCCGAGCACGTCCCGCCCAGTGGTCCACCTCCAGGTACCGTCCTGCTCTGCAAGCCTCAGCCACTATCAACGTTGTCTGTCGTCTGCAACCAACACAACGTAGTGCGGGCATAGCCCGTGCAGGGGTGAGTATAACGATACTCAGTAGGGACCCCAAGACCCTCAAGGTCTCACTAAAACCAACAAGGATAACCACAAGAAGATCTCAACAGATAACCTCTACTTAGATATATGCCCATACATATACCTATGTTATCAAGTAACCCATCTCAATCATGAGGCAAACACAAGGTCAAAAGTCTCAGCTCAAACCAGGATTTTCATCATCGAAACCTTAACTGCTGAAGAGCTCCGTCTCTGGAGTGTACAGTGGTCCTGTCACAACTCCGATGTACTGCCCACTAACTTAAGACTGTCGTAGTACTCCACCTATCGAGTATTGCGGGATAGCTGCTACCACCAAGCGCTCCCATGTGCCGCTACAACCAAGCGCACCACTGTCGTGGGTCTGCCGCTACAACCAAGCGCTCTCATGTGCCGCTACAACCAAGCGCACCTCTGTCGTGGGTCTGCCGCTACAACCAAGCGCACCTCTGTCGTGGGTCTGCCGCTACAACCAAGCGCTCCCATGTGCCGCTACAACCAAGCGCACCTCTGTCGTGGGTGTGCCGCTATAACCAAGCGCTCCCATGTGCCGCTACAACCAAGCGCACCTCTGTCGTGGGTCTGCCGCTACAACCAAGTGCTCCCATGTGCCGCTAAAACCAAGCGCACCTCTGTAGTGGGTCTGCCGCTACAACTAAGCGCACCTCTGTGACACACCGAGTCGTTCGATCAGCAGTCATCGGGTCTCAGTCAGCTACACGGTCTCCGTGCTCCGCCCGCTCGTCTCCCGGAGGGTCCGCTCCATGAGCTACTGGTCGATACTCCAAGTATCACAAAGTTCTGCAAGGAAGTATCTCAAAGGACCACCTCGTCATAGGGGTCTCAACGCAACAGACGACGCGTCAATCGGACGCCCGATCTGTGAGTTATTAGCCTTTTCGTCCCAGGGGCCCGGTTGGTTTCGTGTGCGAACCAATCCGTCCGTAACTCAACTATACCCCGAAAACTCATAGGGTATACTCATAGGGACTGTTTTTCAACGTGATCACCAACACCGCTGACGGTTCGTCAAACGGACGTCTGGTCTGAAAGATATCTGCTTTTCTGTTCCAGGGGCCCGGTTGGATTTCAGTGCGATCCAACCCGGCCACTATCCATCTGCATACAAAACAGGGGCGGAGGATGCCAAAAGTTCTGTCTCATCAAAAGGAAAGCAACGAGACAGACGGCGCGTCAATCGGTCGCCCGGTCTGTGAGTTATTGTCTTTTTCGTTCTAGGAGCCCGGTTGGATTCGTGAACGAACCAACCCGACCGCACTCTGACGGCATCCCAACCTCGAGCGGACTAAGCCAAAAGATCCGTCTCACTTATAGGAATTCAACAAAGCTGACGGTACGCCAATCGGACGTCCCTAGCTCAAGATATGAGCGTTTCCGCTCCGAGGGCCCGGTTGGTTTCGTGTACGAACCAACCCGACCGAACCCAAAGTATTCCGAAACCTTGAGTGCGATATACCGAAACGACCCTCTCGATCCAAGGGTCACACTGCCACAGATGGCTCATCAAACGGGGTCCTGTAGCTCAAGTTACGGGCATTTGACCGAAAGTCGTTCGAAGACGGGGGGGTCCGGGTCCGGGCCGACCCGGCCCGACCCCCCCCTGGTCGGCCCGAACTGGGTGGACCCGACCCGGGTCCGACCCGGTTGGCCCGGCCCGGCTCGGCTCTGCCGAGTGGCCGACACGGGGGGAACCGCCGCCCTGCGTGACACCCCTGCGGCACCCGCGGGGTGTCGGCCAGACAGCCGGACGCGCCGCGTGACAACCCCGCGGCACCCGCGGGGTGTCGCCCCGGACACCCGTGGGGTGTCGCCCCAGACACCCGTGGGGTGTCGCCAAGGACACCTGCGGGGTGCCGCGCGACAACCCCGCGGCACCCGCGGGGTCTCGCCCTGGACACCCGCGGGGTGCCGCGGGACAACCCCGCGGCACCCGCGGGGTGTCGCCCCGGACACCCACGGGGTGCCGCGGGACAACCGCGCGGCACCCGCGGGGTGTCGCCCCGGACACCCACGGGGTGCCGCGGGACAACCCCGCGGCACCCGCGGGGTGTCGCCCTGGACACCGCGGGGTGCCGCGTGACAACCCCGCGGCACCCGCGGGGTGTCGCCCTGCACACCCGCAGGGTGTTGCCCTGGACACCCGCGGGGTGCCGCGTGACAACCCCGCGACACCTGCAGGGTGCCGCCGCCTCCATCCGCCGGCGCTGCCGCGCCGGCGACCCGTGCCACCACCGACTTTCGCGGGCCGCCGGAGTCGCTCTGATGGCCCGTTTTCCTTCTCGTCTGCGCTGTTGCTCCTCCCGGGACTCATCCTTCATTGCGGAAACATCAAACATTGGTTGCGGCACGTTCCGTCGTCGCCCGTCAAATCCGCACAAAACAAAGAACGGCGGAGGGTCGCCGGGCCGTGTTCATTTGGCCCGCACCCTCCGCGTTAGAGATAATCAACGGGGGAAAATAAAATGTTCAACACATGAACAAACAATTTTAAAAAAATAAAATTTTTTCATTGATTCCGGTTCTTTAATTTTTTAAAGAATGTTCACGGGAATATAAGGAGGGGTATTTCCAAAATATAAAATCCCTACCTCGCTGGACATCGCGCTTGAGCGTTCTTCGTGGAAATTGCTCATCGCGGAAGGGCGTCGCGTCGTCGCGGAACACGGTGTTGAGTCGGCGAATTCAAGAAGTCGATCGAAGATCCGCCGCGGAGGAAGAGACATCGCAGAAGAACGTTGTCGGCGTCGCGTCGTCGATTTCCGGGTTCGGCGTTCTTCACGTTCTTCGCGTTCTTCGCGTTCTTCGCGAAGGAGGATGAAGGTTCAAGGATCCTTTCTCAACGAGTAATCCTCCAAAAGAAAAAGTTTGGTCTTATTTTATTATTATGCCAACACACGAAAAAGGGTAAGTAACGACCCATCAATTCGTTGAATTAATTCAACGAAAGAAACAACTCATTTAATTTACGAAATAAACCGCCCAATTAAATGGTCTGTTAAGAATTTAGAAAACGTGTCAGTTGACTTTCATAATGACGGGTTTTCGCGGGTGCGTTACTTAGCGGAAAGAAACGGCGGGGCTCGTGTGGGCCCCACCTCACAAATATCCTACAAAGAGGGTAGGATATTTCTGGATAGCATCCTATCCGGTTCAACTCAGTTCAAGCCGCCTTTAAGTGGCTTCAAGTGGCTTCCAAGTGGCTTAAGTGAAATAAAATAAAGTTGTCGAAATATTATTTTATTTCTTAACTTTAAGCCCGAAAATTAAAAACCACACCAAAGAAAACGCAACTCCAGAAGAGGCGTTTCTAAGCGAATACCGGCGCTGCGATTTCATCGGTGCCCTCAGAATTCGATTCCAGGCACCGGTTCAAAAGTTAGAAAAACTCTCTTGTCCGTTCACTGAACGTACCCGAGATAAACTTCGGAAAATGATTCCGGGCACACCAGGCCTCGGAATCAGGTGCCGTCAGAAACTGTGCTCTTGCAAAATTCCAAAGAAAAATAAGAAAAAAAAATTTCCTTGAAATTTACGGGTCTTTACAATAACCATGTAATTTTCCATGGGGGATCATCACAATCCATTCTTACATTCAGTAATATAGATTTACAACCCATCTCAGCTATAATGTTATGTAATAAAATATGGACCAAATAATCATCCCTTTATTTCATTTGAATTTTCCATGAATTTATCCACCTATATAAATATAGATCCCTTATGAGAATTCTTTATGATTGGATTATATATTTGTTGGGATATCTGAATGAAAATTCGATATTTCACAGCTAAATTACAAAAAATTTGTTTCTTAGATATTTTGATTCGTATAATACAATGTTCAATTGCCTCCATAATTCATGGATCTACCAATATTCCCACTTTTAAGATTTTATGACCCAAAATGAATTCATTTATTTTCAAAATCCATTGTTGGTAAAAAAATTTAAAAAAATTCCCCATCCTTAAAATATTCTACATAATTACCATGTGATTCTAATTCTCTTAGAGTCCCTTCAAACAGATAAGAATATAATCTATAAATACTACCATAAAATGATCAAGGAAAAATATAATGTCAATATTCATTATGCACATGAATATCTTAGGGAATTTATTATGTCCAAATGTATTCACTATATACACATAGTTGACATGCATTATATAGAATTATTTTATAGGTATATCCACCTTATTGACCCTCAATTGCGGATATCCTGAATGGAGTTCAATGTTGGAAAATAATTGATCTCTATGTAGTTGATCAAACAAGATTCAAATACAGGGTAGAGGATACTTTTTCATGATCATGATCTTGTTAAACTCGCAATAACCTGTGTAGAGATGCATTGATCCATCTTTGTTCATAACAAAAAAACTACGCACCCCATGGTGACATAAAAAAACTCCCTCACAATAGGAATACTATCGAGGTTAATATTATACACAATCATATGAGATAATAAACTTCTTTTAATGTGAATCAGGACTCATAAAATTGATTTGATCACCGTCAGATGTTCATATTTATCATCACAATGATAGATGTAACAGCCCGAGATTTTATGAAAAATATTCTTTTTAATTTTATTAATGTCTTGTATTGTACGCTACACCAAAAGGAGCTTGCACAACACACATCCTTGACTTTCCTTGCATTACACGCAATCGCGACCTTCCTCGATAGCAATACCGAGTTTCACTAAACAACGATATGCTATTAAAATATTATTATAACTAGCCGTTATGAATAGTAATAACCACCTTTTAAAATTTCAGAAATTTTTGCTCTCAAAATGGACTTCATTTTTGGATTTGGAGTATCGAATTTAGCCTAAGGTGAAATTTTGGTACTTTTCGGATAACTTTCATATTCTGATGAATAGTGAAAATTACTAAATTATAATTAAAAACAACTTTTTTAATAGAAATAATTAATAGTGATAAGTTATTAATTTGAGTGGTTTTAAAGTATATTTAGAATATATTTTTACAATTTAATACAATGTTGGTCATTGAATGTAATTTCACATTTAAACCAGACATAATCAAGTGTCAATCTTTTGATAGATATTGTTTCTTAAAAACACGCTATTTGTTTTAACAGCGAGATTTAATTATAAAATTAATTAATGAAACTTCTATGTTATGAATTTGGTAAAATAGATTTCATTTTTGAATTCAGAATATGAAATATAGCTTAGGATGAAATTTTCGCATTGTTCTGAAAAACATCAATTTTTTATGAATAGTGAAACTACTGTGGTAGTTAAAAAACTGAATTTTTCATAAAACTTAATTTTACCGCTTCTGTGAATGGAATTTCAAAAATCCGAGATACACGGTTGATGTCAGTAAGTAAAATGTGGTTCAATGAGATGAAAATAATTTTGGTGAATAGTAACTTTTTACTTTTATTTACCACGGTTAAAAGTAAATAGGGTAATTAAGGGTAAGAATAATATTAATATTACCCTAACACATGTCATAATTCTATTGGACAAGTGTATCTAGACCAAAAACAACATTAAGTGTAAAATATTATCATTTAGGCCCACTTGGATTAGATTAGGACATTTATTATTATTTAATTCAAAGAAGAGTTAAAAGAGTTAAAGTCAAAGTATATTTACTAAAACATTTTTAATATAGGGTTGTATATAAGATAAATTATATTGTAAATATTAATTAGAAAGCTACAAATATTTCATACATGATGGTATTTTATTTGTAATTTTTAGACATCAAATAAGTTAATTTATTTATGACACAAAGATGATGCAGTAATTATCTTATTAATGAAATATTGACATAATTGATATTATAAATACCAAAATAAATGTAATTTAAAACTTTTTATGAATTCCACTAATTTTATAGGATACTATGATATATTAGTGTTTATTTAATCAACTTGGTTCGAACATATAATTCTGTTATGACTTTAACAAAAATCATATATCAAATAGTGTCAAAATTGACACAAAATAGTTTTTAAATCAAATATTATATTATTAATTGTTATTTTATTCCTAAAAATCTAAGGTTCGGCCAAATGACTTAGATAAGGATATATATATTAATAATAAACAATTTGGGGTTCGTTTGGCATGTTAGAGTAAGTGTATTAACTATATAGTGAAAGAAAACAAAAAGGCATGGTAAAAGTTAAATTATTTAACTTAGAGTTAAATCTAATTGATAAGGTTAAAATAATACCCTAAACTTGTCTAAATCCTATTTGTTGATAGTATTGCGACCCATCCCCACTTTATCTTCGAAATAAGATCCTTTGGAACCATTATAAACCGATTTTGACTTTAATATAAAATAATATTTTGAGATATTCCTAAGGTGCCCCTCTCCTCCCTTATAAAAGGGAACCTACTCCCCCTCCTCCTCACACCAATTTGAGCACTCAAGCTCGGCCAACCCCTGCCATTTTCTCCTCTTCACTTCCCTAGAATAATCCTAGAGGTCCTAGTCTTCTTCAAAGACCAATCTTAGTTCCCTAAGTGGAGGATTCAAAGATGCGTTCCAAAGAAGAGGTAATATCCATTACCGATCTTTTCAATTTCTTTCTTCTTCAACTTCTTCTTCTTTAGTTGTTTCATTATAAAGTAATAACATCAGTATTACTTATATACTGATATGTTATTATAAATATGAAACAACCCTAATTCACCTTCTATCCATCCTACGTAAAAATGAAATCACCGCGCGTGCGTACGTACGGAATACTGTCTCCACTCCGTGGTGTAATCTATTTTCCACCACCACCTTACAAGGATGGGTATAATGGTGTAATGAGTAAATATTTATGATTATTATAATGTAATATTGATACTGAAATAATATATATATACTCAAATACAATTCCATGATCATAGGAACGATATCATCACTCGTGCGTACGTATGGAAAACCGTCTCCACGATGTGATGCGACTCGTTCTACATGATCATCATTACATAGTAATTATATAAATGAATTTAATGAATAAATATGATATATGTTACACTAATTACATTCTGGATATAAGGTATCTATAACCTTAAAAGAAGAATAAGAATTTATTCGGCAAAACACGCATAAGAATAAAAGGCAATAAAGACCCGAGTAACAAGTAACAATGAAATATTACTAACAAGAAGCTAAGAATATGACCATATATGATATCATATCAATATTTATGATTCTGGAATAAGTCAATAACATTATTTAAACCATTATATAGGAGCTTCAGACACGTACAAAGCAAATCGGACCTAAGGTAAGGGAAAATATCACAATCTCATTTTTATCCGAGATTGTTTATACTTTGGTATTTACTGGGGTGTATTTTATCATCCACATCCATGTTCCCTAAATATGTAACATTGTTTCCATCCACTTAAAATAGTTTAAATCCAATTTTACCCTTTGGTGAGTTTTTAGTAAAGAATATGAAAGGAATCTTTTGTCGTTTTTTGTACGAGGTATTTTTGACTTTTCTGATAAAAGTACGAAAAATGTTTTTTTAATTTATACGACATGAATAGATTTTTAAAACATTATTTCCATGAAGCTTCATTTACAAGTTTTCATGTTTATTTTTAATCAACTTCTTTTTGTACGACATGTTAAGAAAGGAAAAATGTTTTTGAAGTAGAATGGATATTTTCCTCAACAATGGAGTTCAAGTATTTTATCAAAATTATTTTCCATCTAAGATAATAAAAGGATTCTGTTTTTATCCCTATTATTACATGGATTTGATTATGTTGTGATGGAAATATTTTTATGAATTCATTTATCTTATATGAATTGTTTTATGATGTCATGTTGTTTAAGAATTCCATTTTTATTACATTGGTTACGCTATGATGTATGGTTTATGATTATGTGGCACACATAAGAAAGGATTCATTATAAGATGGGTGGGACCTATATCTCCCTCCAATGCATTGGGTAAAGATTTTATATCTCATGAGATAGACATGGCTGGAATGGTAGGTTATACCGGTTCAGTGAAACAGGACTGAAACGAGGGTTACTCGATTCAGAAAGGGACTTTGTCCACTAAGATAGTCTTGACAATGAGTCTTGACTAACAAGAAATGATTCTCTATGATTATGTGTGAATGCTACAAAGTTTCATGTTTTAAGTTATGATTATTCTGATTACATTTCACTGCCATGATTTATCCCATGTTATGAAATTATGCTCTCTTTTGCAGGTTAAGATTTCCAAAATTATGTTCTTATGAATATGATGTGATTGATTTTCTTTTGTTTACCCTTACTGAGAATTTGAGCTCACCCTTTTATGTTTTCTTTTACCCAAGATATAAAGAATGGTTTTAGGTAAAAAAAAGAAGGGAAGATCTTTATGGGAGATATTGAGGATCTTTCACCATGATTAGAAGATTACGTTTCGAGTTTCAAAAGACACTAAACTATTAAGGTCCTTGTGTGTGTGTTTTTGTTATGTACTTCGTATTCTGCAAAAGTAATGTAATGTCCATGTACGATAAGCTTCGGGTCTCTATAGTTGGTATCAGAAGAAAGGTTTAGTCAACCTTTGGAAACTAGGACGCGAAAACATTAGTGAGATCCCTAGAGATATTTCTAAGGTATGTCTAGGGATGTCCCTAAGGTTAAGTATACGTATCAGTTATAGTACTAGAATTACGATAACGATCATAGAATTAAACCTAAGATGTTAGATATTGAAGGTACTCCCCTTTATTATGTTGGTTTCCCTAGCATGATTTTTGCCTCTCACACTATTCTTTTTGGGTTTTAGACGATGTCTGGAACCCGAAGGAACCATGATGATCAATGCAATGGACAATGCAATGATTGCCCTCCTGAACAAACAAATGTTATGGGAGATGGAGTGCAAAATCTTATTTCTATACTTACACAAGCTATGAATCATTCTGGACTTCCAAATGAGCATAGAAGGGAACAATATTCTTTTGAGTCCTTCATGAGGCAACGCCCACCTTATTTCAGTGGGTCTTCTGATCCACTTGTTACTGAACAATGGATTAGTACCACTGAAAAGATATTTTCAGTTCTTCAATGTTCTGAGCATGATAAAGTCATCTTAGCAGTATATCGTTTGGAAGGTGAAGCTGATCAATGGTGGAATCTTATCAAGAATACGAGGTAAAGAGATGAAATTGAGTCCATGGAATGGGACGAGTTCAAGAACTTGTTTTTCAGTAAGTACATCTCTCTTATTCTTCAAACAAAGATGGAAAAGGAGTTTCTTGAGCTGAAGCAGAAGGATGATGAATCTGTTGGGATATACGAAGCAAATTTTACAAGACTTGCAAGGTATGCATCTGGAATTATCATCCAACCTGAATGTAAAGTTGATCGATTTTTCAGTGGCTTAAAACCAAGTCTTCGAAGGGCATTAGCTATAAGAGACTTCAGTATCTATGAAGAAATTGTGCGTTGTTCTGTCAAGGTAGAAATGGAAGTTGGTGTTGCATATCCATCTCATGGTTTTGACAAGAAACGAAAGATGGAGTTCAAGGAGAAACCTCAGAATAATGGTGAAAAGAAGATGAATGTTTCCTTATGCACAAAGTGTGGAAATAAGCATGGTGGAGATTGTCTTAAAGGGACTAGAAAATTTTTTAAGTGTGGAAAAGAAGGTCATCGAGCAGCTGAGTGTCGAAGTAATGGAAAAAGGGATTCTAATGATGTGAATAAAGCAAACACTGCAGAGAACGCACCACGAACACTTCAATGCTTCAAGTGCAAAGAAATGGGGAATTATGCTAATAAATGCCCTAATCCAAGGGTTAGTGATGATCAACATGAGCAACCACTGAAGGCAAAGGACAATGGGAAGTCACATGCGATCACTATTGGCGATGTTGAATATGACAGCGATGTGGTGGAATGATTAAGTGTTTATGTAATGGGATTCCAAAATAATATTGTATCATGGAGTATTGGAATATTTATGTATTGGTATACTGTGGTATTCAAAGTAATTGAGATATTTTTGGAAATAAGATGATATGCGCATAATGAAGAGAAAATGAGAAAACGAAATGTTTAACAGTATTCATGAGCTCATGATTGATATAAGGACTAAGTGATATCATTGTTTGAGTATATAGAATTTTGAGGATTTTTGTATGTGGAAAGTGTTAAATTTTTACTGAATTCATGTTTTCACTAAGGTATTCAAGAGAATACATTATTAAGGACTTTGAATGTTTGGAATGTGACCAAAAAACATATATTATGATATATGGGGATCGACGATGGTATTAAATCTCTGGTAATCGTTTTCACTATGTTATGAGAGAGGACTGCAGTATTATGGATAAGCCTAAAGATTGGAATTGATTATGTTGGAAATAAGTTAGTATTGTTTAAGGATAAAAGTTTTTTTGATATTATTGATGGGATGTTATAGTAATATAGCTTTAGAAAAAGGACAACCTGCAGGACGGGCGATAGCCCATCGCGTCGGACAAGGCTATGGGAATCGAACCCACAACCGAAGTGCGACTGGCCTTTATCGCCTACCACTGGCCTACAGGAAGTCCCTGTTTAGTAGAAACTAGTTTTATTATATTAAGCAGTATGATATATTAAGTATAAGTCCATTTTAGGAACCATATATGATTAATCTCACTATAGATCAACTTATGTATATAATTTTTGCTAACCTTTTGTTTGAGACAGATGGAATGACCCGTCATTCTATCACATGATCTGCTAACACTTCACTAATAACAAATTAAACTTCATTTATTTAAGAGATGAAGTGGAAATTGTTCAAGGTACGAACAACAGTGAGATTGTACCAAAATAAAGTCAGTATTTATTCTAATGCAAATTTTCAACTTTAGGGAAATGATCTTGAAAACCAAAAATGTTGTCCTAGTGATCTTATACCTGATGAATCAGATGGTACCTTATATCATAAAAAATCTATGGATTTGTGATTACTGGATTTTCCATAGCCATGTTCTCTACCACTCTCTATCATAACATGATGGTTTGATTTCTCTTCCATATCCATATTTTCACCTATGTGGAAACCTAGTGATTAGTTTATATGGGTAATCGTTACATTTCATACTTTAGTTTTTAAATCCAAGTTTTGGTATTCTTTTTTACGATGTGGGTTTCTATTAAATAAAATTTCGAATAGTAAACCATTTATAACCCCGACGAATTTCGAGGGCGAAATTCATTTTAAGGGGGTAGAATGTAACAGCCCAAGATTTTATGAAAAATATTCTTTTTAATTTTATTAATGTCTTGTGTTGTACGCTGCACCAAAAGGAGCTTGCACAACACACATCCTTGACTTGCCTTTCATTACACGCAATCGCGACCTTCCTCGATAGCAATACCGAGTTTCACTAAACAACGATATGCTATTAAAATATTATTATAACTAGCTGTTATGAATAGTAATAACCACCTTTTAAAATTTTAGAAATTTTTGCTCTCAAAATGGACTTCATTTTTGGATTCTGAGTATCGAATTTAGCCTAAGGTGAAATTTTGGTACTTTTCGGATAACTTTCATATTCTGATGAATAGTCAAAATTACTAAATTATAATTAAAAACAACTTTTTTAATCGAAATAATTAATAGTGATAAATGATTAATTTGAGTGGTTTTAAAGTATATTTAGAATATATTTTTACAATTTAATACAATGTTGGTCATTGAATGTAATTTCATATTTAAACCAGACATAATCAAGTGTCAATCTTTTGATAGATATTGTTTCTTAAAAACACGCTATTTGTTTTAATAGCGAGATTTAATTATAAAATTAATCAATGAAACATCTATGTTATGAATTTGGTAAAATAGATTTCATTTTTGAATTCGGAATATGAAATATAGCTTAGGATAAAATTTTGGCATTGTTCTGAAAAACATCAATTTTTGATGAATAGTGAAACTACTAAGTGGTAGTTAAAAAACTGAATTTTTCATAAAACTTAATTTTACCGCTTCTGTGAATGGAATTTAAAAAATCCGAGAGACACGGTTGATGTCAGTAAGTAAAATGTGGTTCAATGAGATGAAAATAATTTTTGGTGAATAGTAACTTTTTACTTTTATTTACCACGGTTAAAAGTAAATAGGGTAATTAAGGGTAAGAATGATATTAATATTACCCTAACACATGTCCTTATTCTATTGGACAAGTGTATCTCGACCAAAAACAACCTTAAGTGTAAAATATTATTATTTAGGCCCCCTTGGATTAGATTAGGACATTTATTATTATTTAATTCAAAGAAGAGTTAAAAGAGTTAAAATCAAAGTATATTTACTAAAACATTTTTAATATAGGGTTGTACATTAGATGAATTAGATTGTAAATATTAATTAGAAATATAAAAAGATTTCCTAAATGATGGTATTTTATTTGTAATTTTTAGACATCAAATAATTTAATTTATTTATGACACAAAGATGATGCAGTAATTATCTTATTAATGAAATATTGACATAATTGATATTATAAATACCAAAATAAATGTAATTTAAGACTTTTTATGAATTACACTAATTTTATAGGTTACTATGATATATTAGTGTTGATTTAATCAACTTGGTTCGAACATATAATTCTGTTACGACTTTTACAAAAATCATATATCAAATAGTGTCAAAATTGACACAAAATAGTTTTTAAATCAAATATTATATTATTAATTGTTATTTTATTCCTAAAAATCTAAGGTTCGGCCAAATGACTTAGATAAGGATATATATATTAATAATAAACAATTTGGGGTTCTTTTGTCATGTTATAGTAAGTATATTAACAATATAGTGAAAGAAAACAAAAAGACATGGTAAAAGTTAAATTGTTTAACTTAGAGTTAAATATAATTGATAAGGTTAAAATAATACCCTAAAGTTGTCTAAATCCTATTGGTTGATATGATTTCGACCCATCCCCACTTTAGCTTCGAAATAAGACCCTTTGGAACCATTATAAACCGATTTTGACTTTAATATAAAATAATATTTTGAGATATTCCTAAGGTGCCCCTCTCCTCCCTTATAAAAGGGCACCTCCTCCCCCTCCTCCTCACACCAATTTGAGCACTCAAGCTCGGCCAAACCCTGACATTTTATCCTCTCCACTTCCCTAGAATAATTCTATAGGTCCTGGTCTTCTTCAAAGACCAATCTTAGTTCCCTAAGTGGAGGATTCAAAGAGGCGTTCCAAAGAAGAGGTAATATCCATTACCGATCTTTTCAATTTCTTTCTTCTTCAACTTCTTCTTCATTAGTTGTTTCATTATAAAGTAATAACATCAGTATTACTTACATACTGATATGTTATTATAAATATGAAACAACCCTAATTCACCTTCTATCCATCCTACGGAAAAATGAAATCACCGCGCGTGCGTACTTACAGAATACCGTCTCCACGCCGTGGTGTAATCTATTTTCCACCACCACCTTACAAGGATGGGTATAATCGTGTAATGAGTAACTATTTATGATTATTATAATGTAATATTGATACTGAAAATATATATATATATATATATATATATATATATATATATATATACTCAAATACAATTCCATGATCATAGGAACGATATCATCACTCGTGCTTACGTACGGAATACCGTCTCCACGATGTGATGCGACTCGTTCTACATGATCATAATTACATAGTAATTATATAAATGAATTGAATGAATAAATATGATATATGTTACACTAATAACATTCTGGATATAAGGTATCTATAACCTTAAAAGAAGAATAAGAATTTATTCGGCAAAACACGCATAAGAACAAAAGGCAATAAAGACCCGAGTAACAAGTAACAATGAAATATTACTAACAAGAAGCTAAGAATATGACCATATATGATATCATATCAATATGTATGATTCTGGAATAAGTCAATAACATTATTTAAACCATTATACAGGAGCTTCAGACACGTACAAAGCAAATCGGACCTAAGGTAAGGGAAAATATCACAATCTCATTTTTATCCGAGATTGTTTATACTTTGGTATTTACTGGGGTGTATTTTATCATCCACATCCATGTTCCCTCAATATATAACATTGTTTCCATCAACTTAAAATAGTTTAAATCCAATTTTACCCTTTTTTGGGTTTTTAGTAAAGAATATGAAAGGAATCTTTTGTCGTTTTTTGTACGAGGTACTTTTTGACTTTTCCGATAAAAGTACGAAAAATGTTTTTTTAATTTATACGGCATGAATAGATTTTTAAAACATTATTTCCAAGAAGCTTATTTTACAATTTTTCAAGTTTATTTTTAATCAACTTCTTTTTTTACGACATGTTAAGAAAGGAAAAATGTTTTTGAAGTAGAATGGATATTTTCCTCAACAATGGAGTTCAAGTATTTTATCAAAATTATTTTCAATCTAAGATAATAAAAGGGTTCTGTTTTTATACCTATTATTACATGGATTTGATTATGTTGTGATGGAAATATTTTTATGAATTCCTTTATCTTATATGAATTTTTTTATGATGTCATGTTGTTTAAGAATTCCATTTTTATTACATTGGTTACCCTATGATGTATGGTTTATGATTATGTGGCACACATAAGAAAGGATTCATTATAAGATGGGTGGGACCTATATCTCCCTCCAATACATTGGGAAAAGATTTTATATCTCATGAGATAGACATGGTTGGAATGGTAGGTTATACCGGTTCAGTGAAACAGGAATGAAACGAGGGTTACTCGATTCAGAAAGGGACTTTGTCCACTACGATAGTCTTGACAATGAGTCTTGACTAACAAGAAATGATTCTCTATGATTATGTGTGAATGACACAAAGTTTCATGTTTTAAGTTATGATTATTGTGATTACATTTCACTGCCATGATTTATCCCATGTTATGAAATTATGCTCTCTTTTGCAGGTTAAGATTTCCAAAAGTTATGTTCTTATGAATATGATGTGATTGATTTTCTTTTGTTTACCCTTACTGAGCATTTGAGCTCACCCTTTTATGTTTTCTTTTCCCCAGGATATAAAGAATTGTTTTAGGTAAAAAAAGAAGGGAAGATCTTTATGGGAGATATTGAGGATCTTTCACCACGATTAGAAGATTACGTTCCGAGTTTCCAAAGACACTAAACTATTACGGTCCTTGTGTGTGTGTTTTTGTTATGTACTAAGTATTCCAAAAAAGTAATGTAATTTCCATGTACGATAAGCTTCGGGTCTCTACAATAGATGATCATATATAGTTTGTAATATCAAACATGATTTCTCGTAATCCACAATAGACGTGGGATTAATTTAGGGAACCCAAATCCCTACCAAAGATAAAATCATATTAAACTAGAAGGTTAGTAAACTTATTTCGAGGAAGCACATTCCCACAAACATGAACAGTATAGGAATCATAGATATGAGATGTGATCATTGAACAATTAAGGGGTTTGATTATTAATTCTATATCATTTAATTGAAGATAATAATGAGCATCCCTGTGTTATTTTCATGATATATTTGAACTCATATAACTATGATAAAATTTATTACATTAATAAACGAGCATACCTATTACCACATCATTATTATGACTCTATCATGAATCTTGTATATTAACCATAATCATTTTCATAACCATCAGGTATTTATAATTATACATGTCAATTAATGAAAATAATTAATATGATATCTGAATCACAGAACCTTCCATGACACCATTGGCTTAAAATTAGTCATTCATTGTCATTGTTCAAGTCCTCTATAATGGTTCGTAAACTGTTTTTTAATTTCCAAAGAATATCTCTGAGGAGTGTCAAACTAGGTGTGTAGAAATCATTGTTGGTGTAAACCATGTGATGGCTGGGTTCCACTAAATGCTCCCTTTTCCATTTTATTACTAATAAGTACAACTATTATAGAGTTACATATAATTCTCTTATCCAAATAGTGATTTAAATTCTAGGAAACAAATCGCTCATTCCTTGAACAAAATCTCATTATATTTCCCATTACATTGACTTATTCTTAGACTTGTACATAGGAACATAATTTGGTATATTACTATTTTTTTATCATCCTTATTTAAAAAGGATAACTGAACTTCCATTTATTACTTACTATAATGAACCAGGATTTCATAAATAGAAATTCAATCGAACAAATAAATGCTTGAGGGCCATAAGTGTTTAGTTATATTGAATACTAGTTACAAAATTTTTTTATATCATGAAATATATTTGACATCTACTGAAAATATCTTCCAATTTATTTTTCATCATAGAACAATCCTATATTAAACATTCTTCATAACCTAGGTGAAGAAAACATAAGAAAGGGTGAACTAATATGCTAATAAGTGAAAAAATATAATATATTGATTTATGGTCATATTATATCATAATATAAAAAAAATGGTAATGAGAATATAAATATAAAATATATAATTCATAACCAAACTTTATAGGATCATATTCTAGATCCATGGAATAAGACACTGTCATTCAAAAATTCACAATCTATAATAGTCATAAATCATCATAAATAAATCATGAACCAGTTGTTAGGTCCATATATGTGTGGCACATTAATAAGTATAAACACATTTTTATGGAATATTTATCATACAAAACATCAAATCTTAATAAATTAGTCGTCAAAAATCATTTCCTGGTTTATAAAGGATTATAAATCAACAAATGTTTCCCAAAGTGGATCATGACCATTGACCAGTTTCCCATATTCCATCATGAACATCATCCAATTTTCCATAGTTATCTCAAGTTATATAATAATATACCCAATGTATTGAAGGTAGATATATATCCATCTTGTAAATTAATCCATAAATTTTTATGCCATGAGATCATAAATCATTCATCATAGTATTACCTATAAAAATGGAATAGGGTTGACACTCAAATCTTCATAATAATCATATATATAAACTATCCATAAAAAAATAAGGATAGTACCATTGGATAATATCCATAGAAAAGCCTATGAAACATCAAATGTTGTCATTTTTTAGGAGAAAAAATTCTATAAAAAATTAATTAATACATTCTTGAAGAAAATATAAACTAATTTCCAAATTCCTACTTCACAATATTTATATTTCCATGTATTAAGGAAGAATTATCTTTGAATAGATCTTTGAAAAAAATAAATTAAGACTCAAATAATTGACTTCCCATAACAATGAAAGTTTTTTTTATTCCTCACACATTAAAAAAATATTCCTCTCTCATTTTTGGAAAAAATTCAAAACTAAATCTCTAACACCTCAATCTTCGACAGTACGCTTCTCTTTGAATAATACAGTAGTGTGTGTTGTACACAACTTCGATATTCTAACACGTCACGGCTAATCAAAGTAGCTGTTATGAATAGTAATACCCACTTTTTGAAATTATATACATTTTATCAATAAAAATAGACTTCATTTTTGGATTTGGAATATTTAAATTATCCTAGGATGAAATTTAGGTACTTCTCGGAGAACTTTTATATTTTGATAAATAGTGAAAATTACTAAATTTTTATTAAAAACAACTTTTTTAATCAAAATAATTAATAGTGATAAATTATAAATTTGAGTGGATTTAAAGTATATTTAGAATATATTTTTACCATTTAATACAATTTTGGGCATTGAAATTAATTTCATATTTAAACCGAACATAAAAAAGTGTCAATATTTTGATAGTTATTATCTCTTAAAAACACACATTTTTGTTTTGACTACGGGAATTAATTTTAAATTAATTTTGGCCACTTCTATGTTTTGAATTTGGAAAAACAAACTCCATATTTGGAATCAGGATGTCCAAATTGTGTAAATATGTAACTTTTATTTTTTTACATTTTGAATAATTACTTCGGTAAATATTTTATTTACCCCAGTTATAGGGAAAATCTGGTAAATAAGGGTAAACAAATAATATTATAATAATACTAAATTACCATAAATCGTGTCTTAACCCTATTTTCTGATACATGTCCGACCAGGAGCTTCTTTTTGTCAATTTTGGGACCCCATGGAACCAATTTTAAGTGATAATGACACTATACATTAATTACGGTAAAGTAAATACAAAATTGGCATAAGCCTATATCTTTTAGAAAAATAATTTTTACATAGGGTTATATATTTTATAGTTTTGACTAAAAATATTCCATATAATACTAAAAAATTTCCTACATAATGGTAGATTATTTATAATTTTTAGACAATAAATAATTTAATTTATTTATGACACAATGATGATGTAGTAATTACCTTATTAGTGAAATATTAAACTAATTGATATTATAAATACCCAAATAAATATAATTTGAGACTTTTAATAAATTCCAAAAAAATATATTGTATAATATGACATGTTAGGAGTGTTTTGAGTAACTTTTTTTGAAGTAATCATGTTTTTATGAGTTCCACAAAAATCAAATACCAAATAGTGTCAAAATTGACATAAAAGAGGTTTTAAAACAAATATTATATTATTAATTGATATAAATTCCTACAAATCACTGGTTTGTCCAAAGGACTTGTATCATGATATTTGTGTCATTAATGGGCCACTTTGGTGTCTTTTTGAGGTATATAGTATGTTTATTAACTATATAATATAAAAATACAAAGTGACATGGTAAGTGTCAAACTAATTAACAAAGAGTTAAAACTAAAAGAAATGGTTAATATAATGACCCAAACCTATCTAAAATCTATTTATTGAAATGATTTAGACCCATATCCACCTTATTCTTATAATAATACACTTTTGAGCCATTTGAACACTAATATTAATTTATTATAAAAAAATGCTTTAAGTTTTTTCTAAAGAGCCCCTCCTCCCCCTTATAAAAGGACACAACTTCTAACAAATTCGTCACACCTTCAAAGCCTTTTGGCTCGACCAAACTCTACCAAAATATCCTCCCAACTTCCCTAAATTCATCCTAGAGGCCATAGTTTGATCATAAAGCCAGCATATAGAGCCCTTTTGATAAAATCAAAAGGAAGAACCTGAAGAAGAGGTAATGTTTTCACCTCCCTCTTTAAAGTTCCTTTCTTCTTCAACTTCTTCTTTCCTTGTTATTTACATTTTAAAATAATAAATCCATTATCTTCTATATAATATGATGTTATTATAAATATGGAACAAAAAAATTTATTATTCTATCCATCCCTTGAATG
This sequence comes from Viscum album, assembly GCA_963277665.1. Lineage (NCBI taxonomy): Eukaryota > Viridiplantae > Streptophyta > Magnoliopsida > Santalales > Viscaceae > Viscum > Viscum album. Next base: position 922,141,188 of record OY728139.1, read on the forward strand.
AAATGTCACCATATGTGCGTACATACGGTCTACCGTCTCCACGTTGTGGTGTAATTGTTATTAAATATATTATTATTTAGATGGGTATAATAAGGATGTATAATTAATGTAAATAATTAACATAACATGATCAGGATTCTGTATATATTTTATACCATCCAATTATATATTATATAAATGTCAAAAGAATAATATTTTCACTCATGTGTACGTACGGATTACCGTCTCCACGACGCGATGAGATTCATTTCCAAGTTCACCATTCATCGACGGTTATAAAAATATATATTACTAATATGTATGTAATATATGACATAATAATGATACTGGGGTTATATATATATATATATATGTGTATTTATTTACTTACATATATCTTATACACTTACATCCGTTCAATACTATATGAAAATGGAAACATCGTTTATGCGTACGTACGGACTACCGTCTCCATAAACGGCGTTTCCCATTTCATATATATGTCTATTATAAATTTTTATATTCTAAATATATAAGATAAATAAATCATTTTTTATATTATATAATTTTTTATATCATGATTTATGTGATACAATCATGATTAACAAGTTAAAACACGTACGATAAAGAAATCGATTATTACCCGAAATATTAATATAACATGGAAATTATTATTAAATGGGTAGTATAAAATCATAAATGAACAATGTATGATATAATAAATATTAATATGGTTCTGGTATAATTTAATAACATACTATAGTCTTCATACAGGAGGCTGAACGTACCCCTGACTAATGGAAAATGCAAGGTAAGGGGTTTTCATCTCCCTCCTTATTCCCGTGAGATTCATTCCATATTGACACTACTACATTTTGTGGTGTATGTACTGGCCATAATTGTATTATTTGTTTAATAAAATTTAATTTATGTGTATTTAGATATTCATTGTATGATACCTCTTTCATGGGTTGTATTTTTCGTATGTTACCAAATTGGTAAGGGTTATTTCATAATCTCTTCATTATCTGAGGTTGTTTATACCTAATTATCTACCAGAACATCTTTATCATCCACATCCATGTTTCTTAAAAATTTATTTCAAAACATTCTTACTATTTTACAAAATATGGGATAAAGTCATGTATACCCTTGTTTTACTTTTTATAAGGTGTTTATAAAGGAATCTTTCCGTCATTTTCCAAACAAGGTAATTTTTAACCTTTTAGACAAAATTTCATTAAGAATGTATTTTTTAAACTAATACAATGGGTGCAGTTATTCTCTTCTGTTATTACACCTTCGAAGCTACCCTTACAGGATTATAAGGATATTTTCAAAATAATGGTTTTCTTTTAAAATTATGTTATTTTTTAAGTGATTTCAAAAAAGAGATATTTCTCTCTAATATATGAAAATCTAGTGCAAATGAATTTGTATTTAACGCAAGATTAAAAATGTTTTCAGAAAACATGACTCTCGAGTGTGGTAGACAGGAAGGGATTGGGCATGGACCATTAATGGCCTGTAATTAGTCGAGCAATCTCATAATTAGTTATTTTGTTTTCTGAAGCTTGCATAATATTTTCCGAAAAACACTAGAGTTTATTTGAGAAATTTTTAACGTAAGTATCTTCTAAAAAAATTGCATCAGAAGGTCTCATTAGACAAACTAGTGTTTTCGAACGAGACCTTGAAAAATTATTATTCGTAGTCTTGGCACGAGGCCATGGCTACGTGGTTAGGGTTGTCTTGGATTATGCATTCCATCATTATGAAAGTGGTTATTGATATTGAATATGATTATTCGACTTGTAGAATATCCATGTAAATAAGTAAATGGAATTATTTCATTTTATTTATACCATATTATGCTTTATTTCATGTTTAAAAGGCTTTTGTTTTTGTTTTATACATTTTCATAAATGTTTAAGCTTATTTTTGAATGTTTCCGTTGTATTGCTTACCCTTATTAAGCATTTGGGATCACCCCTTTCAATGTTTTATTTTTCCCAGGATTTCAGGATGTGTATTGTGATTGATATGAAAGGGTAAGCCGAGGGAATAATTGTGTTCATAATGTATTATTTTTTTTGTTTTGTATGTTATAATGATTAATTTAACATTCATGCATGTAATCTATTTTCCATGACTTTTAAACTGATCGGTCCTTCAGGACTTGATTCATTGTAATCATGCCTATGTATTAAAATAATGCACTGACTCTAGGTAACTGGGGTCAGGGCATTATAGTTGGTATCAGAGAAAGTTTAGAAATAATCATGGAAACTATATTTAGATTAACTTTTATTAGATAACATCACTCTAAGATAGACTTTGAGGATTAGTATAGAAGAACTTTCTAGAATTTTGGTATTGTAGAGATTTTGTGAGTATTCCAAGCAATACATCCCTGTCTGGATATGAGCAGGTAAATGCGGCTCTGGAATTGATGTACCTATGGGTAAAACCCTAAAACAACGCTTTGAGTTAGACTCAAACAGGAACTGGTGCACGAAAACAGGCCTTGCTGCACTCATGGTTACGACACACTCGGGGGATATGTTTAGGATAATTCCCATTTTATTTACAAACCATTATGAAGTGATTATGAGTATATACTTACTCAAAGAAAACATTTTTATGATTATGGATTATATCCATAACCTGTTTAATTTTTGTTAAGTGTTTTACAAGTTCGGTATTAGGTATTGCTATTCATAAACTAATCTAGTGTATGCCATTTTTTAGAAATGGCGCGCAGTAGAAGGAATGATAACTCTAGCAATAGACATGATCCAAAGAGTAAGAAGGATCATATCTTTCATGGTCCTAAGCCATAATTTAGAAGGGGAATAGTCTCCCACATATTATCATCATATTATGAAATAGTATCATGTGTTGATAAGATTAATAACGAATTATCGGAGTCCTATGGCTTTGAAAGGAAGAAATAGATGAAAAATGATGGTAGCAAGAAGGACAGATAAAGGGAATAAGTTAAAGATGTTTTATCCCACATTTTATAACTGTGGAAAGAATCACCATGGGAAATGTTTGAAGGGAATGGGAGTATATTATAAGTGTGGAGAAAAAGGACACCAAGTACGTGACTACAAGTGTAAGAAAATGGTTTCAAATGTACAATGCTTCATCTTCAAGGAGTTTGGACACTATGCGAACCAATGTCCCAGTAATCAGAGTATGCCCCAAATTATGCTATTGGATGATAATCATGTTATCATACTACCACAAATGAATAGGAATTACTAGTTTTCTTATGTTGTAATTTTAGAATTATTTAATTTATTTGTGGTATCAATGATGTTCTGAAAATAAATAAGGATTGTAATGCAGTTCTATTTCATTGAGGATTTGAGATTTTATGGTACTAAGAAAAGTGACTCTACATTGAGTTAAATTTTTTTTAAATTACATGGTTGAAGGAACGATAAACCATAATATGGTCCTAATATTTATGTACTGATTTTGGAATAACATATGGTTGATTTGGGTAAATTATATTGGATATTCTTGACTACCTTGAAACTAATTAATGATTTGTATATTCCATTATTGTTGGAGATTACAACATTTTTGGATGGATGAAGTATATCCAGTATTCTATAAGAAATAAAGAAGCATGAATGTAATCAATAATGTTTATGGAAATTCAGGAAGATTACGTGTTTTAAAACAATACGTGATGAATGTATTCACATGCTATTACGGGGTAAAAAGGATATAAATTATGTTTACCATTCATATAAATTTTGGTCTGAGAGTTTACATAGGTATTTTTAACAGGTCTAAAGGTTGGAATGGATTATGTTTGAAAGGTTATTTTTGGATTTTTATAAAAGCACAACATGCAGACCGTGTGACGACCCGTCGCGTCAGACCAAGTTGCGGGAATCGATCCCAAAACCATAGTGCAACTAGGATTTATCACCTTCCACTGGACTGCGTTATATTCTTGGATGGTATAATGTAGTTTATTTTTTAAAGGGTCTGATATGTGAATTATTAATTCATTGTATTTGTAACCCTATACGATTAGGATAAATAGAGTATTTTTGAGTTTTATTATGATTTGTGGTGAGAGAAGAGTTTGTGGTAGAAATTTATTACTGGATAAAACTCTAATTATAAAGTAAGTATATCTCTTTATGATCATAGAAAATATCTTAGAAAAATTCCTCAACATTAATAACAGAAACTTAGAACAAAAATGTTGTTCTAGATGGTACCTTAGATCATCACAAATTTGTGGCTTTGGGATTGTTGGCCTTTTCATAGCCATGTTCTATACCACTCTCTATCAGATGTTGATGGTTATATTTCACTTAAATATCAATATTTTCCTACATGGAACCCTATTATGTGTTATTTTCGGTAACCTTCATACTTACCACTCATTATTTTAAATATATGCCTCATTAATCCATTTTTCGATGTGGGATTTCAACTAAGATGTTCTGAAATGTCAACCCCATGTTTCCAATACTGAGTATAAAATGCGAGGATGCAATTTATTGAAGTAGAGGATAATTTAACACCCCAATCATCCATGGTACGATTCTCTTTGAATAATACAATAGCGTGTGTTGTACGCGACATCAAGATTCTAACACGCCACGAAAAAGTAAAGTAGCTGTTATGAATACTAATACCCACCATTTGAAATTTTATACATTTTATCATTCAAAATGGACTTCATGTTTGGATTCAGAATATCAAAATTATCATAGGATGAAATTTTGGTACTTTTCGGATAACTTTTATATTTTGATGAATAGTCAAAATTACTAAATTTTTATTAAAAATATATTTTTTAATCGAAATAAATAATAGTGATAAATTATGAATTTGAGTGGTTTTAAAGTATATTTAAAATATGTTTTTACCATTTAATACAATTTTTGTCATTGGACATAATTTCAAATTTAAACCGGACATACACAACTGTCAATCTTTTGATAGTTATTATCTCTTAAAAACACTCTTTTTGTTTTGACGACAGGAAATAATTTGAAATTATTTTATTCCACTTCTGTTTTTTGAATTTGGAAGATTGAACTCCATATTTGGAATCAGTATGTCCAAATTGTTTAAATATTTAAATTTTATTTTTAGACATTTTCAATAATTACTTCGTTAAATATTTTATTTACCATGGTTAAAGGGTAAATCCGGTAAATAATGGTAAAAAACTAATATTACAATATTAATAATAAATTACCCTAAAACGTGTCTTAACTCTATTGGTTGATACATGTCTGACCATTGGCATCTTTGGGTTGATTTTGGGACCCCATGGATCCACTAGTAAGTCATAATGACACATTATATTAATATAGTTAATGTAAATACAAAAATGACATTGGCCTATATCTTTTTGAAAAACAATTTTTACATAAGGTTATATATGTTATATGTTCAAATATAAATATCCATTAGAAAGAGAAAACAATTTCCTAAATTATGGTATTTTCTTTATAATTTTTATAAAATAAAAAATTTTATTTATTTATGACACAATGATGATGTCGTAATTATATTATTTGTGAAATAATAAAATAATTGATATAATAAATAACCAAATAAATTTAATTTGATACGTTTAATGATTTAGCTGAATTTTATTGGTTAATATGAAATTTTATAATTCATTTAATTAAATTTTTTCGAAGTAATCATGCTTTTATGATTTTCACAAAAATCAAATACCAAATAGTGTCAAAATTGGCATAAAAGAGTTTTTAGAACAAATATTATATTATTAATTAATTTTAAATTCCTAAAAATCTAAGGTTTGAAACAAGGACTTTTATCATGATATGTGTATTGTTAATGGACCACTTGGGGTCTCTTGGAGGTATATATTGAGTTTATAAACTATATAATATAAAAATACAAAGTGACATGGTAAGTGTCAAACTAATTAACAAAGAGTAAAAACTAAAAGATAGGGTTAATATAATGACCAAAACATGTCTAAAATATATTGTATGAAATTATTTCAACCCATACCAACATTATGTTTTGAATAATACACTTTTTAGCCATTATGAAACTAATATTAATTTATTAGAAAATAATACTTTAAGTTTTTCTTAAAGAGCCCCTCCTCACCCTTATAAAAGGTCAGAATTTCTAACCAATTCTTCACACCTTCAATGCCTTTTGGCTCAACCAAACTCTGCCGAAATATCCTCACAATATCTCTAAATTCAACCTAGAGGCCCTAGATTGATCATAAAGCGGACCAATGGTGCCCTTTTGATCAAATCAAAAGGAAGAACCTAAAGAAGAGGTAATGTTTTCACCACCCTCTTTAATGTTCCTTTCTTCTTCAACTTCTTATTTCCTTGTTATTTCCATTATATAATAATAACTTCAGTATATTATATATAATATGATGTTATTATAAATATTGAACAAAAAAATTCATTATTCTATCCATCCCATGAATTTCATGTCACCATACGTTCGTACGTACGACCTATCGTCTCCACGTTGTGCTGTAATTATTATTCAATATATTATTATTTTGATGGATATAATAATGTTGTATAATTAAGGTAAATAATAAATATAAGATGATAAGGATTAGGTATATATTATATACCATCCAATTATATATTATATTAAAATCAAAATAATGATATTTTCACTCGTGCATACGTACAGATTACCGTCTCCACGACGCAATGAGATTCATTTCCAAGTTCACCATTCATCGACGATTATAAAAATATATATTACTAATAAGTATGTAATATATGACATAATAATGATACTGGAGTTATATATATTTATATATATAAGTATTTATGTAATTACATATATCTTATTCACTTACTTCTGTTCAATACTATATGAAAATAGAAACACCGTTTATGCGTACGTACGGACTACCGTCTCCATAAACGGTGTCTTCCATTTCATATAAACGTCTATTATAAATATATATATTCTAAATATATATGATAAATAAATCATGTTTTATATTCTGGAAGTATTTATATTATGATCTAAGTGATACAATCAATATTAACAAGTTAAAACACGTACGATAAAGAAAGCGATTATTATCCGAAATATTAATATAACATGGAAATTATTATTAAATGGGTAGTATAAACTCATAAATGAATAATGTATGATATCATAAATATTAATATGGTTCTGTTATAATTTAATAACATACTATAGTCTTCATACAAGAGGCTAAATGTACCCTCGACTAAAGGAATGTGCAAGGTAAGTGGTTTTCATCTCACTCTTTATTCCTATGAGATTCGTGCCATATTGCCACTATTACCTTTTTTGTGGCATATGTACTACCCATAAATGTATTATTTCTTTAATAAACTTTAATTTATGTGTATTTACATATTCACTGTATGATACCTCTTTCATGGGTTGTATGTTTCTTATGTTACCAAATTGGTAAGGGTTATTTCACAATCACTACATTATCTGAGGTTGTTAATACGAAATTATCTACTAGGACCACTTTATCATCCAAATCCATGTTTCTTAAAAATCTATTTCAATTTTTTTTACTATTTTACAAAATATTGGTTAAAGTCATGTATACCCTTGTTTGACTGTTTATAAGATGTTTATAATGTAATCCTTCCACCGTTTTCCAAACAAGGTACTTTTTAACCTTTTCGACAAAATTAAGTTTAGAAGGTATTTTTTAACTTATATGGCAGGTGCAGTTATTCTCCATAATTAATACACCTTTGAGATTCCCTTAAAATCTTATAAGGATATTTTCAAAATAAAGGGTTTCTTTTATAAATATGGGATATTTAAATTATTTAAAAAATAGATATTCCACTCAAATATTTGAAAATCCAGTGCAAATGAATACGTATTTAACGCAAGTATAAAAAATGTTTTCAGAAAACCCGAATCTCGAGTTTGGTAGATAGGAAGGGATTGGGTGTGGACTCATCATGGACTATAATTAGTTAAGCAGTAACAGAATTAGTTATTTTGTTTTCAGAAGTTTTCATAATGTTTTCAGAAAAACACAGAAGTATATTTGAGCAATTTTAAAAGTAAGTATCTTCTAAAAAAATTGCATCAGTAGGTCTCATGAGACAAACTAGTGTCTTGGCATGAGGCCTTGAAAAAATCTTATTTATAGTCTTCGTACGAGGCCTTGTCTATGTGGTTATGATAGTCTGGCATTATTCATTCCATCATTATGAAAGTTGTTATTAATATTGAATGTGAATAATAGACTAGTAGAATATCCATGTGAATAAGTAAATAGTATTATTTCATTTTATTTCTGCCATATTATGCTGAAGTTCAAGTTTAAAAGGCTTTTGTTTTAATTTTATATATTCCCTTAAATTTTTTTCTTATTTTTGAATGTTTCCGCTATATTACTTACCCTTACTGAGCGTTTGAGCTCACCCCTTTCTATGTATTATTTTTCCCAGGATTCCAAGAAGTGTATTGTGATTGATATTCAGGGATAAGCCAACAGAATAATGGTGTTCATAAAAGATTATTCATGTTGCTTTGTATGTTTTGAAGTGTAATGTAACATTCATGTATGTAATATATTTTCCAAGACTGCTAAACCGATCGGTCCTTCGGGACATGATTCCTTGTAATCATGGAAGTGACAATAATGCACCGACTCTGGGTAACTGGGGTCAGGGCGTTACAAAATCATTTGAAAAAGAAATTGAAGATTAAATTTAAAAAATAATAAAAATATAAAAAACATTAGAAATTTATTTTGAAAAATATTTTATAATAGTGAATCTTTCATTAAAATATTTTCTAAAACACCGACATATAAGAAAAACGTTTTTCGACATAAGAATGAAATAAATTCCATTACTCGTTAAAATATTTGTTTTGGAATAATGAATTCATAAAGGGAGTAAAATGAAAATAATTAATTTATATTCTAAAAATAACTTCAATAGAATAGAATACACGTGTTTTATTAGAAATATATAATAATATCTCATCATTGAAAGCATTCCATAATCAATCTTAATAAATAATGATACAGTAACATTAAAATTTAAATACTTCATTATATTTTGAATCAAAATTCCCCTGAAATAATGAATGATAGATGTATATTTATATCCTATAAATATGATTATAATTATTTAAAAATACCTTAATAAGGCGTATATACAGAATGGAAAAAAAATAAATGGTATATAAGGAATGTTCCCCACATAAATAAAAGTGAGACACAAATCACTTACCTCTTTTGAAATAATTGGAATCCTTGGACTCATTAAAAAAATAATCTTTAAATAATATTAATTTAAGTATATTAAAGTTATATAATTTCATTTAGGTATTATATACACCACAAAAAATAACTGAATGATAATATGGCATGTGACTTCCCGAAATAAAAGAGTGACTTGAAATCCCTTACCCCAATTATTAACATCATTCATAAAAGTTTTAACCTCCTATACAATAAATATTAGTGTTTTTAGATCCATTTAGGATTCATAAAAACATATAATGTACCATATATGATTTACTTCTGGCCTTTTATTACCTGTTTACAAAAAATTCCTCGTTAAAGTAATATTTCTAGTAATAACTACGTTGTTTTTTCATATTTGTTTTGAATTATTAATATTGGTCCTCTTATAATGTTCATGGTTAAATATGATACAAAGTATTAAAGATGATAAAAATATAATATATATTATAATATTTTTATTTATAATAATACATTAATGTGAGAGTTGGAAAATGATTTACACCATTCATGGAGATGGTAGGTTGTATGTATGCATGAACTCTATTTCTAATATTTAATGGATGAAACAAAAAATATTAAAAATACATAACCTTCAAAGAATAAATTTTACGTCATATATAACACATATTATCTTTTAAACTATCTATATTACCATCTATACAATCATTATGTGAAGAATGAGTCACATTATATTGCGAGGAGGTGGTTTGTTGTACACATGTTTGATGTAATCCTTCTCCCATGGAATTCAATATAAGAGGTGTAATGTGAAATTATATTTCCATATGTATAATTCTTTTATAAATATAATATATTTATTTTTAATCCATAATATATCCATCATTAAGATGATATGATGGAAAAATAATTACATCATTTTGCTTCATGGTAGTCTGGCGAACGCACAATAGGCGATTTCAGTGTCCCCTTAATGGAAAAGGTTATAGATTTAGGAAATGAAAAAAACATAATAAAATCTCAATATATGGGATTAAATTATGTTTTTATATTATAATGTTTAATAAATATTTTAAGGATGTAGGGTATAAATAAAAATAAATTTCATAGTTGAGGACTAAACCACTTTTTCGTAGAACCCTTTCAGGTTTATACCAAAATATTTCCAATGAAGGATTAAAATTAAATAGAAGGACTCATGGAGTAAGAAATATATTTATGGAATGGATTACTTTAGTAATTTTAATAACCAAATGATTTTGTATGTGTGAATAATAGAGGATAGTTGGTAGCATTTGATAACATTAGGAGAGGACATACATAAATCATCTAAACATAAAAAGTCATAACCATGTTATAAAATGGAAAAAAGGATCCAGAATGTATAATTTTCAGACCAATATATGATATCTTGTCAAAATAATTCTGTTATATGTTCTTTTGAAAAATTTATTTTGATAATGGTACTACTTATATATATTTAGTTTAACACAACCGCATAAAATAACTTTTACTTTTTTTACTCTAATGTTTTTCTAAAAACATATTTCAATGCATTATATAATAATAATATTATTATTAATAATAATTATTCTCAATATTTAATCCATGTTCCTAAATTTCTTTCACATACGTGGAAAATATTAATTTTAAAATAAACCCAAAAATATAATGAAAATGATATATTCAAATGATAATTTTTTCAGTACATTAAATTGATTAAATAAAAAAATTAAATAAGAAACAGATTCAAATGAACTAAATTGAATTAATTAATATATAACTGAACACATGTTTTATAGAAAATAAATTTAAATGAATCTTCTGAATTCATTAAATTGAAATTCAATTTTTAATAAATATCATTATTTTTTAATATTCATCTATAACGTTACCTTTTAAGAAAATACTAAAAATTGAATGAAAGATGATTTTGACATATAGATTTTAAAATATATTTTAATTTTTTAAATTCCATTTATCATTTTTCCGAAACATAATTTTAATTATTTTTCATAAAATAAAATAAAAACATTATTTTAGAAAATATTTTTTTAAAAAAAATATGTAGTCTATTATGAAAATTAAACACATATCTTATCAATGTGATTTATTTATATAAAACCATTATATATAATATTTAGAATGTTTTTATTACTATTCACACTACCATGTTTAATGTCTAGGTTATAATGTAAATGTTTAGATAATAATATTAATTTTTTATCAGGGTTCATTAAAAATCAATGTTTTGTGTAAGGGACCCTATAAGAAAAATTAATTTAATACAAATAAAAATAGTTCATAAAATTTTATATTTTTTAAAAAGTGCATCATTTATAAAATTACGTAACTTATTTAAAATTTAATTAGAATTAATTATAAATTTTGAGATTATTGGAACTCTTTTTTTGTACTATTGGAAGCACTTTTTAGTTTTGGAAATATGATTCATTGAATTTAAATGACTAATTTATATTATTGAATTTATTTTTAACTAAAATAACCAATCCAACATTTATTATGTAATTATATCATCATCTTCATTTTTTCATAAAACATTCTGAAATTGAACAAACTAATTTTTACTATTCATGTAAAATATAATTATTTCATGAAATTATAAAAGATCATACATATTAAATTTCAACTTTATTATTTCCAAAAATAAATTCATTTTATCAAAAATAATATTATAACTTAGGTAATTTTAATTTCCAAAATAAAAATTATGATTTTTATATGATACCATGAAATACACATTATTAAAAATGTACCAATTTTTTAATTGACTTTTATATATCATAATAATTTTTTTCTACTTATATTATTCATGATGAATTTTATTAATATTTTTTTGAGTTCAAATAACTATCTCAATGGCCAAATTACTATTCCCAATGGTCATGTTACTATTACCAATCACCAAGTTACTTTTTCAAATGTTACAATACTATATCAATGATCACATTACCTCCAAAACATATTACATTAGTATTTTAATAAAAATTCACTTCTATTCCTATAACGGTTCACTTTTCTTTGTTTCTAACATTGTTATTGGTGTAATAATTTTCAGTTTCATTTCATTTATGTTGATCATGGGAGTTATGATTCTACCATATTAGATACATCCATATTTTCTCATTATTTTTATCTATTTTCTATTTTTTTACCTTGTAATGTTTTTCATTTTAATTTGTTTGGTTAACGATTAATTTCTTAATTTCCATTAATGTTATAATGTGGTGTTGATATCACTATATTATCTATGTTTTTAATACTATATTATATAATATAACATAATAAGGGATAAAAATATTAATAGTAATGTACATGTTTCTAAATTCTTCAACGATTTAGAAATTTCATCCTCAATCTTCAAATCATATTTTTTGTTTATAATATGTGAGGGTAGTTCTGTTTAATTGTTTGCTTAGTTTCCCACTTCACCTCTCCATATTTATGGGTTTTTCACTGCCTTGTGATAAAGAGAGTTTCCTTATTTCAGTGAACATTTTCTCCATAGTCTAATATATTTAATGTATTCTCCTCGTAAGAGAATACATTCTTCATTTAGGAACCCCTATATTCAATACATGTGAAAGAGCTAGTATATACATTCCCAAGAGAGATATGTGGAACACATCATAATCCCGAGTCATGTTTTGTGAATTTCCTTACAGATTTGGACACTACTCTTATGTAATCAAAGACCAAAAAGGGTCCAATATACTTAATCCTAAGCATACCTTTCTATCCAAACACTATTATTCTCCATCATATTGATATTTTATTGAAATATTTGTCTCTAACATCCAAATACTAGCCTTATTGATGGTTTTATTCAAAAATAATCATTCTAGTTTGATTAGATTTTATATGATGTTGGATAACTTGAACAAATTCTATCATCTCTTACACTTGATCAGTTCCATATAGCTTTCATTCACCAACTTCATCTCAATAATTAATTTTTCTACAGCACACCCCATATAGTGAGTAGGTAACCATTTGAATACTATATTTTATTTTTTTTGTTTAATATAACATGTAATGGAAGATATTGGTATCATAACCCCATAAATTAAATTTAGTAGGATATTAGAATTTCATCATATTTATAAATAGTATATTCATATTGGCCTTCAGTTTTAGGGTGATATGTCTTGTTGAAAATAAATTAATATTTTAGGTCATGTTGAAATCTTATCCCATATACAGAAGTGGACCTTGGATCATGATAAAAAATAATTGAATTATTTAACCCATTCTTTCACACCAGTTATTTTATGTTTATCTGAGTCAATTGGTCATCAGAGGGTTAACCTTGAATAGATATGATGTGGGTAGTCCTAGTGAGTGGAACCACCACAACCCATATTGAATTAAGTCATTTTTATGTTTTTGGTAGACTAAAGAAAATGTTTATAGTGATGTTCTCTTATTTCCATTTGGATATACAAAATTGTTTCAATATACCCATCATTTTTGGTTTGTTTAATTTGACTTTTTCGCGTGAAAGCACTCTAATTTATACTTAGTGATCTCCTTCTTCATGTAGTCCCAGAAGAACTGATCTCAAAATCATGGTACATCTTAATACTTTAATGATAGATGGATATGTAAAGGATAAGCATGTTACCCAGTACCTGCTTCATTATATAAAGTGATGAAGGAACACATATTCTAGTTCTAAATCTAATGATACCATCTTCGCCACTATTATACCCATGACACTTCCCCTCCATTACTACTTTCACATTTTTTAAAATCCCCCAAACATCTCTTTCTTCCACCTTGATATTCTAATGGATATATTTTTATGTATACATTTGGGAAAGGTAGGATGCATTACGAACTATAATTATTTCAAGTTACATCATTTTTTTATCAAAGAAGATATGGTATTTCACAATCCACATTGTGGACTATGTAGAAGGACATTATTCTCCCCTATAATATGAGATTGAATAGACCAATTGTAGTCATTGATTATCCCTAACTGTATTTATGGACACATGATGGGCTCTTTAGGGCATAATATATTTTTTTATATGTATATATCATAATTTCCCCCATAAAGATATTTATTACATATCTTAAAAGAAAATATGACTATATCCAACTCGAGGTTATGAGTATGATAGTTCTGTTTATGATGCTTTAACTATATTGATATATATTCAATCTCCTTTTCAATTTTCATAAGTAAAAATCCCTTACATTTTTGGTTGAATCACTATAAATGAAAACTCATTTCCCATTAGAGAATAATTTCCATTATGGTTCACTAATTAACCTCTTTTTTAGTTCATGGAAACATTATTCTATATCCTCTGTCTAAATATTCATATGTCTTATTCGAGATATTTTCTTCTGGATTTGAAATCTAGGAATTTATTCACAAAACATATATAGTATCATGTTGGAAAAAGAAAACTACGAATTTACATTATGGTTGTTGGTCATGGCCACACCTACATTTTCATTTCAAGGTCATATAAACTAACACTCCTTCCCTTGCCACGATGTTACTTAAAAATTGATCTTTTTGTAACTGGGATTTATATTTTCTTAATTTACCCATTAAATTATCCTCTCTCATGTTTTGTAACATAAATATTATATAATTCCCAAGCTCCAAGTAACTTTGGGAATATATATTAATATCATCAATAACTACTGCCACAAATTTGTCATGGGGATCATTAAAAACTATTTTAATTAAATCGATTAATATGGTTGGTTCATTATCCAACAAAAATGGAATAAAATATTAATAATTTCTATACATTTTTTGAAAGTTAGTCTTTGGGATATATTCATTCATCACCCTTATATAATAATATGCCAATGAGAGATCAATCATGTAAAATAATTGTCCCCTAGAATCAAGTTGATCAAATCTTTCATTGTAGAAATATGATATTTTTTCCTCAATGTTTATCCATTTATGTTCTATATAATTAGTGAATATTTTAATGTATCCATTATTATTCCTCATAATGAGAGAAAGTGATCCCCACATAAACACACTTTTATAAATAAAACCATTTCAAAAATTATATTGTTGTTTTTTATTTATTTCTTCAAACTCCACATATTCCATTCTACATAGGTTCTTTCACATTGTCTTGAATCCCTGAATGAGAATAATGGAAGACACTAAATCTTAATTAGTGGAGTTCCATGTAACTATTAATGAAATAAATCAATGCATAACTACAAATGGGAAAAAGTTCTATCTTTATACATTTACTTTATTTTGTTTTTATGAACATTCATTTCCAAAATGATGGTTATAAGAGGTTCCTCTAGAACAATTTCAGGATTGGATATAATTCCTTTCAAAATAACTCTTATTTATCCATTAAATGCCATTAATATTTTATTGATACTGAATTTTATCTTATAATTATACATTTATATCCATTCCATCCCTAGTATGGTGTCAAATTTAACTATAGGAATGAACATTAGATTTCTGATGAGAATTTTCTTTCTAAAGTATAATGTAGTTTTTATATACACCATCAATTTAAAGATAATATCAGAAGGGGGTTTATATGATAATTATAATTCTATTTTTTTCTCTTTATTTTATTCCATGTTCTTTTAAATATTTTTTTTAAATATAGGAATATTTTAAATGAATGTCCAATAATGTACCTAGTAGATTGGATGGCACAAAGAGTGTACTAGCCACCACATTTCATATAGCCTATACTTTAAATTATGTGATTTTGAAATTTCATGCTTTATAACTTGGACCATGTTGATCTGGATTTTTTTTACCTTCCGTTATATTTTAATTTTGAAAATTATATACAACATGACAAAGATATCCCCACTTCATTAATTAAACTTCATGATGTTCTTGAACCAACATTTGTTTTTCATTTTCATTTAGATGTTTAGGAATCACCTCACTACAACTATTATTTGTTATATATCCATATATTATTCACTTGTATCTCAATTGACTACAATAAAAGAAGTTCCATATGTATTTCATCCAACATTTTTTTTAAATTTTCGATGTTTTAGTTCATTTTTTCCCTTCAAGGATAAAAACAAGTCCTTGATTTGGGATCTATTTGTCTCTTATTTAATTTTAAAATATGGAAAGACTATATATATCCAAAATCCATTTCAACCTTTATATAAATACCAATATATCTTCATAAATTCAGATCGTTTATTTTCTATATTACATTATAGAATAGGTCTCATGAAACCTATGAACCTTTACATATTTCATTTAGGATCCATAAATAAACTAGAGGTGTATTATGAAATTCTTGTAATATTTATTTCAAATCATACCACTAAATAATTTTACATTTCATTCATCTCTAATAATTATTTATCAATTTTAGTTCTCGTTATCTGTTGAAAATATTTATTGAAAAGTATTCCCTAGATCTATTCCAACTCTAGATGGTCAATCTCCACTCGTAGATTAGTGTTATTAGTTAAAGGATTCCAATAATTAGCATCTCATTCTAAGAGGTATACTACCAAAGTTACATTCTCTAGATATAAAAAATGTATTAAATAAAACTCAATTATATAGATGTAATAAATTGTTTAGAAATTAATTGATAAATATATTGAAAAAAATAAAGAGTCCAATTATGCATGAAGGATGAAATTGCTTGTGGTTCCCTTTAAGATGAATCTGGTTTCCAATAAGATATAGTTTTTTCATTAGTATAATCTAATAAAATTTAAATTTTCTATATGTTAATTTTATTGTTTCATCTAAAGAATGTGATTTTCCAAATATATCACTCAGGAGTCTCAAACTATATGTGATTAAATTATTTTTTCCCTATAGAAAGTGTTGATCGGTTCAAAAAACATTACAACAATTTCATGGACATTAAACCTTTGTAAAACTATATCAGAACCACATAAGTATATATTATCTAGAGAATTTTTTTATTTCTAGAAAACTACTTATTTAATAATTTACCATAAATCTAGGAAGTATGCACTTATTTTGACTTATTCCAAGGGTTATTACTAAATTATTCTGATTGTAATTTCCAAAAATAACCAAGCAATTCTTTGATACCAAAAATAGCCTCCCAAATTTTTGAAAACATCAATCATTTATTACATGGTACAATTAATAACAATACACCTGATATTTTTAGGTTTTGTTTCTTTGAAAATTTGGAATATTATGCATTAATTACATAAAAACCTTCCAATTTGATTGAATGGGTTCTCCACATGTTTATTTTATGTGACATTCAACAGATATCTTATCATAGGGACAGAAATCAAAAGAAATGGGTGATCATAATTTCCAATAAAAGTACAATGAAATTTAATATAACTTGAACAATCATCTGAAAAAAAACGAGGCATTAGATGAGATAATAATCAAAAATACATGATACTTACCTTGAAAAATGTGTCTAAAAAATAAATTTGATGCATTCATAATCATATCACCATGTTTTACCCCCAATGTGTCATAAAAAATAATTAATGTTTTTATTAACCAATTCATCCTAAAATATGGCATCTCTAGAGATTAAATATCTTCCACAAGAATTTGAGTACTATTAGAGGACACCAATTGTATTTCATTATTCATGAGTTTTATAATGATCATAATAAAACATTTCTTCAATAACCCATGGAAAATAATGAATGGGTTTCATATAATATCATTTGGTATATAAGTACATAGCGAATAAGACAATGAATAATTTTTAACCCATGAAAAAGTAATGTGGGATCATTACATGTATATCCATGAGTAAATAAAATTATTTCAACATCAAAATGAATTCACATGGATAATTAGAGGTTAGGGTATTCACAATATCAAAATATTTCAAGTAAAATATTGAAATATTATAAAAGAATTCTGTAGAAGTTTGATATACAACATGGACAAAAGGGAGGGAACAATGATAGGAAAATAATGTGCCCTATTAGTAAAAAAATATTTTTAATGTAAATGGATTAACATTTTTTTTGGACCAGAATATAATTAAAAATCACAAATGATTTACTTTAATTGATTACAAAAATAGGGTAATCTCGTTACCTCAAATCCCACTTAATTTTGTCTCTTTTCCACCTCCCTATAACAGAAATTTATTTATTGAAACATTAAAATAAAATTAATTTTAGGTTTTTACATGATTGAATAATAATAATAATTGGATTACAATTACCAATTTCCACTTTTATAGTTGAAACATTTTATGTGATATTTTATAAAAAAACATTTTCTTCTCTAATTAATTGATATTTATTAATTTAAATTTATAAATTATTAAGGTTAAAATCGAAACCAATGAAATACAAATATTTAACCTTTTTATGTCATAATTATATTGATATAATCATCTATTTGGTTGGTGATGAGAAATAAATTTTCTAACGTCCTCATAGCCGTTTAATCGACCATTAATAGGACTTTTTCCAAAGATGAAGAAAGAGATGTATTTAATATAAATACATCATAAATAGATTTTTTTGTAGTTTAACGTCATTAATACAATGTGAAAACATTTTTTAATTAATCTTAGATGAATTGGTTTAGAATGGAATTGGGAAAACGAGAAAAGGAGATAAGAATGGGGGAAAATTGATAAAAACATAATTTTTCCTCAGTGTTGATTCAATTCAATGACTTTAATCTCCCATTTTTTGTGATTTTGTTTCTATAGAGATACTGTAATTATTATCAGGGGATTTATAAGTGGTATTTTGGAATATTTTGGGAATTTTTAATTGAGATATTGTGGGTTTCATTGGGGTGGGAGAAGAGTTATTTATTCTTGAGGAAAAGATTATTTTTTGAATAGAAAATTTAATAGAATACTATATAAGGTAAACCTTCTAAAAGTTGATTTTATGAAGGACTACATCATATATCAATATGATAAAATTGTATTATGACTTTAAAAACCTTCAAAATTCCAATTTAATTGTTCATTATAATGGAAGGTGGAAAAAATGAAAATTTGAAATTTTAAGGGAACAATATTTTATTGTGACATTGTAAAATGATATTTAGTAACTATAAATTAATTTTAATGTCTTTAAAATCACTATTTATCTAATTTAGTTTTTTTATTTCTGAAAATAGAAACTAAATATTTATTAATTCATTATTACATTATCATTATTTTATAAATCATTCGATCTTTGAAGAACTATATTTTTACTATTCACATAAATATTGAAGTATTTTAGAAAATTACCACAAAAATAAGTCATGGATAATTTCAATGTGGGAAATTAAAAAAAAATTATTAAAATAAATCCATAATATCATTAATTTTAATTATTAACATAAAAAATATGACATAAAAAAACGAAAATAGTTTGTAATAAATTTGCATATATTTTATTTTCATTTTTTCAACATTTTATTTAATCGATGGACATATAATATTTTTATTTTCAAAAATTACTCATGATAAATATTGTATATATTATTCTGAACTCAAATTACAATTCGTCGAGCTGGGTTACTGTTTAAATGGTTAGGTTAATATTCCTAATTGCGTGGTAAATATTTCAATGGTCACATTACTTTTCTACTGGTCACATTACCAACTATATATACCACTTAAATAATTTCTTAATCATTCAATACGATTCCACCCAAGGAAATATATTTTCATTTTATATAATGATCATTAGTTTACTGATATTTTTCTTATTTTCTATTTTTTTTCATGGGGGAAATGATTCTAACAAATTTTGGTGATCGATAATTTTCCACTTTACATATTCAATTTTATATTTTCCCTATTGTAATGTTTTGAATTATCATCGGTTTTGTTTTGGACTAATTTTTAAAATTTCATTAATGGAATAATGTTTTTTTATTTAACTATATGATGTTGCTTTTATGATAAATGATATATTATATCTCATATTTTATCAGAAAATATTATTACTAGTAATGTATCAATAACTACACTATTGATGTCTGTTGAAGAATTATTATTACCATATAATCCCAGAGTCGAGTTTACATGAAAGGGAGTCTTGTTCCTTTGGACAAATGAAAGAGCGGAAAATCTAATGGTTTTAAAAATATGATTGGATAATGTACTTATCTCTGTACTACACTATAGAGGATAATTGTTTTTAATTTATAGTGACACATCATAGAATATACTATGATTGAGACTCGTTTAGAATGATATGGTGATAGATTATTCCTCACTTCAGATGATAATTCACTTAAAAAATTACCCATCTTCTAATATAGATGTAGCAATTGTAAATTTTGAATTAAAAATATAGAGGGATTATATTTATGGTGAAATGTTCTATATATATAATATTCACTTAATATTGAGTTATATATTCATATAGAAAGTGTTAAAAAAATTGAAATAGATGGTTGGAGGTGATTAATGATTTTGGAATCTCTATAAAATACCACCCTGGTATTGTGAACAATTTGTATGATCCCTTGAGTGGGAAACACTAGGCTAGATTTCCCATGAAAAATATTTAATGAGGTTAAATAAATATGGACGTATATAAGTTGGATATAGAAAAAAACTAATTTTTGGGGATATATATTATCTTTATTAGATGAATGTTAAACCATCCAACCATGTGAGGATCCATGAGGTGTAGATGGAAAATTTTGAACTATAAATGAATGTGACAAATATTCCTACCTTCAACTATGATTGTGGTGGAATGATATGGTTCAATAACTAAATTAGTGTATCTTAAATTTCGTGTTTCGAGTAGTTATTATATGAAGTTCATAATTCATCATTCTATATTCATCCACTAAGCACAAATATTTGTATAGATCTAGAGGAGTATTTTTGGTGGGAAAAGATGAAAAGGAAAATTACAAAGTATATAAATGAGGGAATTATATGTTGAAAAGTTAATTTTTAGAGATCATATTTTTAGGGGAGGTTATAACCATTCCACATAGTAGAATGAAAATGGGAAAACGTGACCATACATTTTTTAATCTGACTCCATAAAATAACTTTTTGACATAATTTTATTGGATTGATGGATGTCTGAGAGAGAAATAATTATAATGATTTATAATGTTAATTCAAGATAATTTATGATATATTTTTCATTATTTATGTTTTATGTATTTAATAAATGTCTTTATATGAAACATTGATTTTAATGGAACCCCAGTATATTATTGAAATATCATGTTTAAATGTGACTATTACTACCTACCCATTTGATTGACATGTATGAATAGTATAAACTAAATTATGAAAAAGTATTCATCTTTCGATTTATGAAATTAAATCCGTGTTTAGAAAATTGTTATAAGTAAAAATATAATCTTTACAAATCAAAATATGTATGTTCTTTAAACTATTATTATATACACAATGTATTTTTTCTTAATAAATTTATCTCCTTACAATTCAAGAATGATTTTAATGAAATATAAAGACAATATATTCATTTAAATGTTTTAAAATTAATCTAATTGTTTTTAATTATAAATTTATGATGATAAGTTAACATTTTTGATTAAAAATACATTTTTCTTAAAAAAATCCTTTAATTCTATACAATTTTTTAATAATGAATTTATACCCCTTAAAAATTGTACTTGATAAAATGGTTTACATATTGTTGAATTAGAATGTAATACTATGGTATTGAGTTTTATTTTATGTTTATCATTATGAATTTTAACTGAGATATAAATTACATAATACATTGTTGGTTAAAACAGTTAAAAAGTGGTTAAAAAATATATAATGGTTATAATAATAGAAAAATGTTTCTAAATATTTTTTTGTTATATGTATTTATACCTAAAGTAATATTATCTTCACATTTGGGTATCATTTGTTAGACTTTCACATAAATATGTCATTATTAAATTTTAATGTTTTCTGTAATTACAAGAGTTCCACTACCCTCAATTAATAATGGTGTACTTGACTTCTATTATATCCATACCACATGATCCCTTCAGCTCAAGCATGATATCTTAAAGTATTCTCCCAAAATATACATCCATGGCCTTCATGAGTTTTTATTCCTTGGATACCCATCCATGAATCCATAAGAAGGTTCTAAAATTAGTATGCATTAAGAAGTGTAGATCTGAATGTGGGAAAATAAAGGCGATAGTAGTGTTAATTGTTTATATTCAAATATAATTTTTAATCAGACTTGATTATTCTTAATTTCCCTTTTAAATGATTATATTGACATTATATCTTTAAAAAAACCTATTTTATCTACCAATAATTATTACTAGAGTTTCAATTTTCTCTATTTAATCTCAACTCTTTATTGTATAAAATAACACGGGAAATTGTTTTATGAAGAGTTGAACTTATTTCCTCTTTGTCAAATAAACTTTTTTTCGATGTACACATTCCGTAAATTAATTTCCAGAATTTTATATTATCTGATTAAATGATTTTTTTAAAAAAAATTTAAAGGAAATTTTAAATTCCATCTTATTTTTAAAAAATAAGTTTCGTCAATGTTTTTTTGAATATATTATTTATATATTTTTACATATTGTATGAAATATTTTTTTTTAATGTTTACCAAAAGAATATATTTTTCCTTCATCTTGAAAATTAATTTTTATGATTTATTAGTTACAACATTTATTCAAATAGAAATTAATTTGCGCAATATTTTTGGAATTTTTTGTTTGTAAATATATCAAAATACAAGGGTATATTTTTGGTTTTCAAAGAAATGATCAAGTGGACATGTAAATGTATTTTTCATATACGTTTAAATACTTAAAGAAATGACATGGTTCACAAGAGATATGATCATTTGATACAATCTAATTTCATTCTCTATATGGATTACATTGATAATTAGTTATGTATGATTCAATGGAATTAGTTTATGTACCACAACATAATTAATTTATTATGAAATATTTATGTGAACCATTTA
Source organism: Viscum album (assembly GCA_963277665.1). Taxonomy (NCBI): domain Eukaryota; kingdom Viridiplantae; phylum Streptophyta; class Magnoliopsida; order Santalales; family Viscaceae; genus Viscum; species Viscum album. Next base: position 922,164,334 of record OY728139.1, read on the forward strand.
ATCTTATTGGGTTTTACAATAATGAAATGATAACTTATTTTGGGATCTATTTCCCATCCTTGGGTAATGATATCATAAAATGTATTATATTTCTATGATGTTGTGGAACACATATGTATGGTTTCTGTCATATGATGGGTGGGTACCGAATTATATAACCCACTTATGAAATGGGTACCGAATAATATCTCTTGAGATAATATGGACTGAAATGTGGGGTAAACCAAATTTGTCAAAGGGTCTTGTCTACTATGATAGTCTTTGGAGTAAATGTTGGCTATGAAAATGTTAGAATAATGAGTTAAAACAATCCACTATTAGGCATTTTTCTCTATGATAATCTTTTATGCGATACTTGATAATAAAATTATGAACTATGGAGTCAACCCAATCAAATATGGGAATTTCAAAAATATGATAGACATAGAATTGATTCATTACTAATGAAATGGTTTTACATTATAATGTGTTTTTAAAAATCCAACATCTAATAATAATGATATGTTCTCATGGCTCATGATTTACTATTTATGAAACAATGCTCTTATGAATTAGGCATTTTGTTATCATGAAGCATTATCCCATTATACCTGATAATATATATTTGACTTGTTTGGTATAACATTAATTTTTTATTCTATTATTTTCATACCCTTATTCTTAGCTTATTTTTATTTATCATTATTAATTGATATATTCAATTTTTACCCATTTTGATCAACATGGCTCACCCTTTCTTATTTTTTATTCCACAGGGTTTAGAGTAATTTTTCTATGTATGGTATGTGAAAAAAGTATACTACGCGAGACAATCATTTTGGGATATGTTAAAGTTATTTTATGATATAAGATGATTATGTATCTTGTATCTAATTCTATTAATCTTTTAATGTTATGGGTTATATAATGAATTTAAATGTATTAAATATCTACATAAATTAGGCAATATTTTCTAATTTTATGCATTGGAAACCTCAAAGTTAATGTTATTGGAAAGCTATCCAAACAGTACACAAAAATCTTTATGGTTTCAAGGTGGGGTAATGTTAATCATTTCATAATTAATTTCATGGAAGAATTTTGTTCCATTATTTCATTCCTTAATGGGGAATGATGATACAATTACAACAACATTATTGAGATAAGGAAAAAAATTATCCACACATCATTCCATAATATTCCCTATATGGGGCTTGATGATATGATACATGAAAAAGTTGTTTTTTGAATAGAAATTATGTAATAAACTTAAAATACATGATAATAATATAACTATTAGGTTTAATTAATGTTTGCGGCCTCTTGTGAATGATTCCTAAATAGTTTTAGTTGTATCATATGTACCCATCCATGAAAGAGAGTGATTGAATGAAAGATATTGCATCTATCTTCAACACCATGACAAGAATTTTTATATAATGCTTTTGGATATTCCTGTTGAGATACATAAATTCCATTCCAATATTATTATTCAATTTATATTCTTAATATTAAAAATATTATAGATATGAATATGGTATTATATATATTAAAAGGTGTTTTCTTCGATATGATTATCTTAATTGTTTTATTAATTTGTAGAATTGGTTGGATTCATTATCTTTAGAGCTAATTTTTTACTATAATGATCATTAAGAAGATGGAAATAATTGGAATCCATATCATGATCTAGTCTATGTATTTTTAAGTAGTTATAGAGAAACACATCTTAATGTTTCATTAGGAAGGAAATTTACTTATTCAATTCTTTAGGATAAATGGTCACATTGGTCAAAAGATGTTTTGAACACTCTTGCATTCCCATATTCACAATCATAAACTCGTCAATATTGGTTGATACAACATCTTTTAATATTATAGGAGCATTATTATTATGTGCCTTATATCCTTATCTTACCTTTCAATTATCTATGAAAATGGATGGGTCAGAATTATGAGAGTATTATAACAATACAAGGGAATCAAAAGATATTATATAAACTAATAGAGATGAACCGTGATCAAGGGTATCCAAATTATTTTCTATTTCCTTAATGATTAATTTTATGAATTTTTATGTTCAATTATCCCAAAATTTATTTTATGGGTAAATGTGTTCAGTCATCATGTCTACATAATTCAACAAGGGTTGAACTATACTTTTTAGAATAACAATTGTTGTGTGATCTAGTTATTAGTTAGACGGAACCACATGTCTTGGAATATAGTATCATAAATGATCCATATAGATGAAATGGTGATCATTTCCTCTAATGAAAATGGTTTCAATCTAGGGGATTCTCTAGAATAAAATATGATTTGAAGGAGATCATATATTTCGAAATACAAAATAAAATTTCTTTAACATGGTGAATTGTATAATTTGGGGAATTTTCCTCAATTTATTTTATGTGAAATACATAGTCCTCACAACTTCCATTCATCGGATTGATAAGAGCCACATAGAAAAAATTAGGGTAAGCAATCATGATTTAATTTTTCGACAAGAGATATTTTGACACCCTTTTATAGAATTCAAAAACTGTATTATGAGATTAAAAATATTTGAATGTTCCATTATGACTATACAATACAATAACATTACAATTGAAAAAGTAGAAGATTACCTTATGATAATAATAGGGAATTGTTTCTTGAATAAGTAACCACAATATTATATATAGAGCATTCATTTTTAAGAGGTAGAAAATCGTGATAAGTTCAGACCTAGAATGGATATCGATAAACTAGTCTATGTTATTGCTTTAGATAAGTGGATTCGATTAAATCTTGTCATAACATTGGATTATTAAAAAATATTATGGTCAGTTGACATCACTGAAGTATTAAAATTGATGCATCCATAATAATATGAGATTAATCATGGAACCATTAGCAATTGAGTCCTGATGGATATTAATATTTTCCTTCATTAAATATTTATTTAAGGATCCGAAGTATTGTTTTATGGTAGCTTCTATATATTATTTTTGAAGGAGATGGCCATATAACAATTAAAAAGACTAATCTATGTGTCATAATCATCAGTTGTAGTGACATTTGTCATGATCACATGATAACATATAATTTCCTTTAATATTACCTCACATGGATTCTTTAAATGGTGAGGTTCATATATAATTTTTTGTTTAGCCTTTACAATGATATTATCATTTATTAATTCATAATTCATGATAAAGGGCCTACACTTCCTATCATGAGAATTCAATATATACTACAACATATGGGATAAGGCTACTTGTATGGGTGGTTCCTTTCCATAACTAAAAATTTGGGGAGTTTTTTTTCATATGGATTAGGATGATCATTCATAATTATGTCACGACTCATACGTGAAAAGTGAACATTCACTACCCAGCCGAGGCCAATAATATAACTAGATCTGAATATACTTTTAGTGATTATTTAAAAGATATATGCAATTTTTTTATCAAATTGATCTTCATAAATTAATCATCTATTTGTATATATTACTTCAATAGAAATATTGCCTGATCTTCAAGATCAATTTTATTCTTTCCTTCCACTAGATCATCGAACACTATGAACTCTTCCATAATCATAAGTACGGTACCCTAACATATATTTGTATATATTAATAGATAAAGGATTATTTTATAATATCATATTTAATGAACTATACAATTATTAAAAATTATAATAAGATCCCATTTGATCAACCAATGTCAGTCATTATAGTTTAAGAGGTATGATGACTAGAAAATTATATACCTACAAACACACTATCTTTTTTATTTCTCCCATTACATGTTATTTATACACCGTAACACAAGATCTTAGAATGTTTTGATTATGAAGAATATATACTAGTAATTGAAAAGGGATCTTAATTCATAGCTTGTTGATTTTATTTTTTCAATAAGGACAATATATCCTTAGTATATCAATTTCCTTTTTGCATAGTCGCCAATATTTTTTATACATCAGTCTATGGGTATATAAAGCACTCCATTTTCCTTTTGTAGGATAAAATAAACACAATTCACACATGATAATGGATTCCCAACATGACAATTCTAATCCCAACAATCATATATATAATGAATTTATAGATGATGAAAATAATGGTCATGTGTCTCAATATGGTGAGGTAATTATAGATCTTATGTCAAAGAATATGTTATTTTATAGATCTGGTTGATAGATTTTGTAATGTAACTAGTTTGATCATGAAAGTTGTGATCTCTCCTCTATTAGGTTTCCTCACAATGGAAGATTGTATTGTCCAGTATTTAGGCTCAAAATATTAAAAAATCATTCTCGAAACAATGTGTAACTAATGAATACTCTCAAAATATACCAAAGTATTTTAATGGGAATAGCTATTTATAAAAATCTTCAATGATATTTTATTGAAAAATTTCATCTATCTAATACTACTATAATTACATATAAATGATATATTCCATTCCCCTCCATAGACAAATAATATCTAATACACTATTGAAATAAAATTTCCCATAATTTGAGAGATTGAGATAAACTTCCTTCCTAAACATAGAGATCAATTATTTTATTAATTTCCTAGAAAGTTAAACCCAATATATAAATGAAATAGATGGAAGGCTGTTATAAGTGAAAAATTCTAATTCTTGAAGATTTTTTTACAAAGATCATAGTTTTATCTGCTACTTTTATTTATTAATTATTCCCATCATGGAAGTGAATTGAGACACAACGATCATTATCTAATATTACATGCCTCTAATTCCATTGAATACTCAAGAGTCTTAATTATAAATTATTTGAGTAGGATTATTTACATCCACTCACTTTGGAAAGGGATTTATTATTGGTTGCACAAGTTTTCTTCACCCGTGCATGGAATCCATTCACTAGGAGAGGAAATATATGGTGTCGATGACTATTGGATGGATATTTAGTTTGGATGAAATTATAATAGAGAGTTTAAATAGATTGATTTAGCTATATTTTATGTGTGTACTATTAATATCCAATATGAGACATTCTAGAAATGTTTTCCTAAAACCAGACTTCCTTTTGACCTGGTGGATAGAATTCCTAATAATCTTCATCCAAATAGTTTTAGTTCATATATTTTTTTCCCATACCCATTATAATATTAGAATCTATCCCCATGGGTTATTTATCTCATTCTAATTTAAGGAGATTCAATAAACAAGAAATAATTTCCATTTTTGGGAGATATATATAGGACTAACATTTCTATTGTGTAACTCTATATTTAGTATCCATTATTTATAAAACTAAATTTCATATATGGTTAACCATTAATTACAAGTTAGAGTCTTATATTACTTATGTTTTATGCGGGGGGGGGGGGTGGCCAAACCATTCAATTTTTCTTTTTATGCTTGTGTGTTTGGAAAGAAGTAGGTGAGTTCTCATATGAACTACCATATTTTAAATCATCCTTTGATGGTTGGTATGAAAGTCATATTCAAGAGTTTTAGAGTGTGATATATCTTGAATAAATATTTCCGCACAAAATTATCATAAATTATCATGGTATACTGGGCTATATGTTGGGCCGATGATTTTGATATTCACTGATGTATAGTATTAGGAAGGTCTCATGTATTTATCAAAAATACTTGGTGTTTATATTATTCATGGAATATGTATAGGAAAAAGCATAATCCCACATGGTCATTTTGATTATATTAGACTATTTTAAATTATGGTCGAGAAATGATTTTCATTTTTTCTATTAAATGTTACCTGAAAAGTAATTTATATAGGATGATCTACACATAGTTCTTTTTAAATTTCCACAAATGAATTAAAAATGAGGATGATGGATTATGTAGAGAAATACTATTAAATGTATTTTCTTATAACGATCATTTTAATCTAATGAAAACTTTTTTTATATTTGAGGACTGTGTAATAATGTACTAATTCTTATTGGTTAGGGTTATATAGGATCTTTCCTATCACATATTAGAACCTGTTGGGATTTCAAGATCTCAAGGGTGTTGATGGTGGTAAACATCCTCTAAGTCCTATTGGTTGGGGATTCTTATATAGAAGCTCTGAGGTAGAAGATATTGTGAATCTCTAAAATTATCAAGCCTCTATATATGCTCAAACAATATGCAATTCCTTTACAGGGTTAGAAATTAATTTCATTGAGGGTTAAACTATATTTTTAGTATTTTATTCTAGGTGAACCATTTTATTCTCCATGATTGAGTTTTTAAATTGGTAAATACAAGTAAATCTATCATTTTGTCACCATTAGTATTCGTAGGATTTTTAGAGATAGACCAACTATAATGTAAGGAAACTAGTGCTAATGATCCACCCCGAACAGACATGACACATTGATTTTATTTATTTTTATTACCCCTTTTCATTATTATTTTTTTCCTCTTATTTTAGAAAGTAAAATATTATCACATTGAGAGGAAGTGTAGGGGAGCCACATGGCTTGGTGCACAGGACTGAGACCTCCCATTATAAATCATGTGGCATGGAAGGAATCCCCTCATTGTCCACACATCTAGTAGCATGGGAAAGTGTCCTCTGATAGGTGACTAACAGACTATGTCCTTTTTAGAGGCATCATCATAGTTCTCCCATTGTATATAAGGTTGTACGAAAAATCATGCAGCCTTCCCTATTTTTGTTAAAATATATCAATTAAATTTTAAAAGATTAAATATAATAAAAAAATATTTATGTTAAAAAATAAATAAAATTTTATATATTATTTCTATGTCATCTCCCCTAATCGCATAATAAAATTCCTATAGTGGGGTCCTCATGCATGACCTCCCCCTATAATTGTGGAATTTTGGATGATTTAGTTTATGATTTCTTGTGCCATCATTCAAAAATAGTTTTTCCCCTATCATAATCATACTTTTGTCTTATATTTTATTATTAAATTTCTCCCCTTATTTTTTTTAATTACACAAAGAAAACCCAAAACCCAATTTTTTGAGTTTATTTTAGTTTTTTTGTTCATATGACTCTCGAGGACTAATTTGAATCCCAAACTAGTAGCATTCATTGAAGTCTATGACTTGAGGTTCTTTTGGGAAAGATACAAATATATGAATGTGAAAGAATATATATGCACCCACTTTTTATATATTCACTCATGAATATGTTAACATATACAATTAGCTCTATGTTTGTATATATATATAGGTGTATATGTGTGTAAATTATAAGTGACCGATGTCAAAGGTTTCATGTATTGAGGTGTTTTCCCCATTTATAAATATAAAATTTCAACACCATTGTTTCCTAATTTTCACAAATTATGCTTTCAATATTACATAAAATATAAATTATATATAATGTGGGAGTTACTCTTGGATGTGGTTTCTCACGTTTTTTTGATATTTTTTTAATAATCCAACATGAGTTATCCCAGTCTAGAAATATTTTAATGAATTTTTAAATGAATTTCATATTAATTTTCCTTTTCATTTTATATATTGTTTTATCTTGAAAATTTCAAATTCGAAATTGGTTTTTTGCATTTTGAGTAAACATTATAGAAATAATTATATCTTGGTTTGTTTTTTCAGAATCCGGGTGAGAATTTCCAAATATGTCACTTACATGTATATATATATACATGGGTGTATATATAAGTTCTTCATTTTTCCATAATCACTCATAGTGAATTGAATATGTTCATTGGTCATGATAGTAATTATATATGCATCTATTTGAATATGTTGTTAAATCTAAAAGTGTCTTTGAAACCTAAAATCTATGGGAAAATATGTATTATTTAAGTGATGAGGCTAGGTTGGAACCTTGGAATTGTTTACAAAAATGGAAAATCCATATTGAATAATTTTCCTCAATTTGATATGTAATATGTGTATACTGAATGGGAGGAATATTGTCGTTTCCTAGTGATGTTGATTGGGATTTGTATTGGGACTTGAAGATGGATAGATCATATAGAGGGAGTATAGATGTGTTATAGTGAGAATATTAAACATGTTAAACTTTTGTGATATGTATTTATATTTTATCTTGGTAAAAACTCAACTCTATTTATTTTTCATGGGAATCGTTGAACAGTAATCTAGGAGTCCTAAATACACATGTTTCACTTTCTGCAGTTATACATCGGTTAGTGGTCTTGAGTAGGTAACATGTCTACCATGGGATGTGACCCTCATTCAAGCTAGATATGATGTAACAATTTTATTGGTCATTGTTCTATGGGTATCCTACCAGAAGATATTTATTTTTATGTGTATTATCTGTGTCACACTCTGTCTTAACCATAAGTCTAGATACCATGACACACATCCTACATGTACTATATTTCCCTTGTTTTCTATAATTCATATAAAGTAATGTCTATTCTTTGTTATTCATATTGAAACTAAAATTTGTTAAAAATTTAATATATTTATTTAAAATGTATTTTAGTTGATAATAAATGATGGAGATGGTGTTGCTGAAAATGGATTCTTGTTATATGTTTTCAAAGTATGAAATACCATATTTTTATATATTCTATTTTCACACTACCATGATTGGATTTTAATTTAAAATTATATAATAGGGAATTATTTATCTTTGGAGTATCTATTGGGTATTTTAATAATAATGCATATATTATTTATCATTTTTCAGAATAAGAATCTTCCCATGTCTTTCCCTCTCATGGAGAGAAAATAGTTTTGAGGATTTGTGGTGAACCATGATCTCACAAAGAGGTATTTTTTGTGTTTTATTATTATTATGTTTCTCATTTCATTACCCATAATAGTATTATAATATTTATGATATTGTATTTATTAATTCTTATAAGATAAATAATTCCTAATTGAGTTAATTTTAACCCATGATTCAAAGTCAATCCTATAATCCTCAAAAGCACCCATCAGCCCTTGTTACGGGCTAACATAGGTGATCAGTTCTGAGTAGAATTAGGTTGGTTCAAGAATAAATTGTATCATAGGAATTAAACCTTTAAATTTTTTGTATGTATTCTTGTATAGTACTAGGATATATGGAACTCAAGTTGTTTGTCATGGTTAGGTTCTTTATCAAGACTTAATAAGAGGGACACTTTTATTTATATGTTGTTCAAGGATGGTTGTGCCTCTAAATCCAATAATTGTACATGGATGTATTCATGTTTTCTATTTTTTTGACGTTAATAAGGATGGTATCCTGATTTAGTTGTTATTTTGGTGGGATCAAATGGGTTCATGGTTATTGTGCATGTTCTAAAAAACAATTTTCATAAAAATTTTCTCTCTATGTTTACCTCTAGTGTGCTCACTCAATTGGCCTGTTATCTAGTAAATAGTGTTTCCATGACATGTGTTATAATTTTTTTCTAATGATAAATACTTTTAAAATATTTTCCCTTACATTTTGGAATACATTCTAGTTTATTTTTCTTTAAAAAAATAATTCTTCTATTTATTTTGAAAATGAGATGGTATTTTTTGGGAATGAATTTTTTGGATTTTGAAACATTTTAAATTATAATGGGATGGATAGGTAATTGAGTACTTGAAAATATTCTATTTTATTATAAAATGTTGAGATTAAATGTTTATTAACTCTGTCAAAATTGATTTTAAATGGTTACATTGTCATTTTACCCATGTCATTCTTATCAATGATCAAATGTATGGATGTACATATGTAGTAATTGGATTTTTCTTGGTATGTGTGTATGGGTTGTTGATCTACCATAATGGTGTATATGTGAGGCTTTGTGAAGTAATAATGTAATGTGTATAATCACTTTTGTTTTGTTAATGTTTTTTCAAATGGGGTATTTTGATTTGGTAAAAAGTTGGTGTGAATGGGTACTTATTTATGTATTTGGATATTCCATTTGTGGTGTTTTTGTACCCTTGTGTTAGAAGTATTATTGTAATGGTATTTTTAGAGAGTTTGTTTTGGTTTGTTATTGAATTATGGAATTTAATTTTGTAGTGTGTTTTTTTCATAGTGTTTCTTATTTCATAGTATTCCTATAAAATGTTCAAGAAAAAATTTAAAAGGATTATGTGTGGATCCTACACCAAATGACTTTGGATGATTTATTCCATCCAAATTTCTTTTTTTTTCATCACATATAGACATGGATATCGGTGGGCCTCACTATCATTAATTCATCTAGAATATCCAAGAGTTGTACCCATCTCACATCCTCAAGTAGTTGTAATTGGGAAATAATGAGGAATGGATAAAAATCATTGAGGAGAGTTTTTATTGATTTATCATAACAATCCTATTAAGCTCATTTCTATAGATATCATACTAGAGGGACTATGTTTGAGGCAGCGGAAGTATATCATCTCACCTAAACCATGAAAAGGCCCGGCATGGGAAATATCAAGGCCTTATTCATCGAATAGGTTTTATCTGATCAAGTGAATGTAAAGAATGATATGGAGTTTTATTATATCAACAGAGGTGATTCAATGGTTATTGAGTATTCTATGATATTGGTTGATCTGTTTACATATCTATTCAAACATATTAATTATTATTCCTTGAAGGCATGGTTTTTCAGAAGGGGTGTTTGGTTAGATCTACTCCATGTAGTATCATAATTTATTGATTCCTATGAAGAACTAGTTACGCATGATTATATGGTAAAGTATGGTATAATAAGTGAACCAAATGTGGTTTATTTTTATAATATAATATATAAAGTGGATGTGGTTCCAAAAAAGGAATGGAAAATATAATGGTGTCTAGCCTGTTGAGGGATGAATGAAAAGGTCTTCAGGTTTGGTGTCACAGTAATTTTTCATAGGTAAGATGTGTGTGTTCCATCAGTGTGGATGGTTTGGGAACACGAATTTTCTCTTCTATATGACAAAAATATAATTTATATTTGACCAAATGGTTCATATTCAATTTTCTTGTGGTTTCTAGGAAGTGATGTTGACCATGGTCTATCCTTTTAAAGGTTTATTCCCCCCATCTTGGTTGTATGATTTGAGTGATGATCTTTGATCCATTTAATGTTTTTATGTTCAAAATTTTTTATTTTATTGTTTTTATGTTAAGTGATGTATCCTATGGTTTTGGAATGGATAATGATTATGTATTAATTTTTGGGATTTTGTTTCCTAATGGTAATGAACTTTTTGGGAAAGTAAAAAAAAATTATTGGGAACTGCTGGAATTAATTGTTTTAGAATTATTTTCCTTTGTTTATTTAGTTTCTTTTTCAATTAAATAATTTTATACAAGGGTAAATCAATGTTTTCCTAGAGTCCTTATATGGTGGGTTTCATTCCCTAGGATGAGCTTATTATGAACCATGGGTGATGTAGTTCTTTAAGGGGAACATACTTATTTCCTCCAATAAAAAACCCAATCATTGTGGTTCATATATATTATATAGTGTATGATGTGTGTAATGATCATAAGGATCCCCAATAGACCATGATTGGTTTATTTTAGATATTTCTATTTAAGTGTTGTGTACTACCATATTTTTGGAATTATTTTTTGGATGTGAGCACCTTGATTTTAGACCTATCATTTATTGTTTGATCCTAGGGGTCCATATGTGGTTTTATCTCATTTTTAGATGGTTCTTGGAGGATGTTCTTCATGAGATTATTTTGATTTAAGATTTTTGGGGTCTGGAAGGGAGGTTAGATGGTCAATGATTCATTTTTTGTGGTTTTCCCCTTGTTTCGTATCTTATTATGAAATGTATTTAGAAATTAGAGTTGAATAAAGTGTTAGTGGTGGGGAGAATTCATACACCCCAAACCAAAAAAACTTTTTTCATTCATTTATTTTTATCCCATTTCTATTCCATAGCTTTCCAAGGTAGTTCTTCTTGAAAGTTTTATTTTTTTGAGGGAAAAAGTCAATGCATGGTTATTATAGATCATGAATAGACTTAGATAACCATGCATCCTAGGGGAAAAATTTCTATGGATCCACATGGTCACGCATCCTTTCATTTATACCATGTTCCCCTATAAATTATCACATAGATGCCAGCATAGCTAAGTGAATTGTCTTGTGGACTTCCCCAGTTGACTGTGTATCATCGTTTAGAGGCATTAGGGCCCCACATGGTTAGGATCATGGTTTATAATACACTAAATCTTACACCATGAAATAATCTATCTTTTTCATAGTCACCAACATTTTTGACTCATGTTGGGATAGACCGTACAACCAAACCATGCATCCTATCCATTTTTTTAAATGAATGAATGAAAAAATTAAATTAAATTAAAACAGAAAAAGATAATATTAATATTAATAATCCCAAAAGGGGGAATCCCTAAATCCTACCCCCAAAATGCATGGCACCACACTAATAAGGGGATCCCGAATCCAACCTCCCCTTGTCATATACTATACTCTATGCTGTTTCAGTTTCTAATTTTTGTGGTGATTATCCTAGGTACGTTTCTCCTCCTCCCATATTTCTCATTATTCCCCCATTTCATTCTTGACTCTTATCCAAAAAAAATTGAACTAGGAAAAAGTGTAACCTATTTTTTGGTTTTTTGCTTTGTTGTTCATGTTTCTTTGGGTTCATGTTGACTGATTTAAAGCCAACACATGAGAAATTTGTTGAAGGCAACGACTTATGGAAATTTGAGAACAAAAAAAGGTATATATTCATATATATGAATATATATATATATATATATATATTTATATATATATATAATTACAACAATTTTTCATATTAAAATATGGAGGTTTGATTATATAAATTTGACTCTAGGTGGTGTTATATATATATAGGTGAATATGTGTGTTAGTTAATTGTGGTCATTTTCAAAGCCCACATGTTTTATTATAGGTTGCATATATCTATGAATTTTATGTTAAAACAATTATTTCGTGAGGTTCCTAAATATTTTTTTCCTTGTTATATGAAATTTATATTTTATTTAATGTTTTTGTTATCATGGAAGTGGTTTCTCTCATGTTTTAAAATTTTTATAAAGCGTCAAAAAAGGTTTTCATGGGTTATACTTTATTATAGACTATATTTATATATAAACCATCTTAAATATTCCATTGGTTTTATAAATAGTATTATCATGAAAATATGAAATCATGAAATCTGATTTGATCTGTCATCCATGATTTATAGAAATTATTTTTGGATGGTTTTATTTTCTTGGAGACCTGGATAGTATTTCAAAACTTGTGAATTGTTAAATGTGACTATATTGAATATACATACCTAGGTACAAATATATATTCCTCTTTTGAAAATATTCAATAATGGAAATTTTAATATGTGCATTTGGATTAATATTACTTATATATTAATCTTGGAAAATATTCTTTAAGTGTAAAATATTTCTTTGAAAGTAAATTATTTCAGAAAAATGTTTTTTCTTAAAGATATGTTGCCTGATTGGAAGCTTGAAATATTTTACGAGAATAGAAAACAACTATTAATAAATTACCTATATATTGTAATGTTGTATGTGTGTGAAAAGTATGTGAAATTTGATGTGTTCCCATTTAAGAGGATGAATATTTTTTATGTGTTTTGAAATGGGTTTATGCATAAAGATTGAGTTTGACTGTTAGATGGGGAAATTAATATTATCATAAAAAAATTGTGGTATGTATGTTTATAACACCTTTTAATGAACTGAACTACATTATTTATTGGTATTTTTAGTTAATTGGTATCGTTAGGTACACATATTTTAGTTTTTGAGATTTCTCACTAGCAAGAAGCCTTTATTTTAAAACAGGTCTACCATGGGATGTGCCAATCGGTCGATCCATGGAGGGTTTCTCAATGTGTTATGGAATTTTTATAATGGTATCTATCTGGTTGAGATTGAATTCTATTTTTTTTATATTTTTATAGTTATTTTCTGCTATCACTATAGATATGATGACACTCATCTTACACGTATTATATTCCCCAGGTTTTCTATTATTTTTTAATGTGATTCTCTCTTTTTTTTGTATTGTGAGAACTAATTCAACATTTCATACAATTATAATTTATTTTTTAAAAATGTATTTTATTCCTCAAAAATGATGGAAATAGTTTGACTAAAAATTCAATATTTTAATTGTATTTGAAATGGATGAAAATACATATTTTTATACACATATTAAAATCCTAGAATGATATATTTCTTTTAAATAGTGATTCTTATGGATTTGATTATCTTTTTAATCCCAAATAGGATGTTTAATAAAAATGACTAAATTATTTATCATTTTCATCTTCAGGTTTTTTCAATTATTTTCATCTCATGGAGATAGAATTGTTTTCAGGATTGGGGGTGACATGTAAGGCCACATGTTGGTATGTTTTATGTTCTTTTCCCTACATGTTGCATGTTTTTTTCCAATTCTAGTATTAGTTCAGTTTATATTAATTTATTTATCTATTCTTCATGGTTCTAATTCATTCCCAATTGATTTAATTTTGAATCATGACACTAGATTCAGGCCTAGGTGGATAGAGAATGCACCGCGGGTCTTATTGCATTCTTGATTGGATGTTTGGATTGGGGTCAACTATGGTTGTTTTCTGAAACCTAAGATAAAGTATAATGTGATGATGATTTTAATACGCTTTTAAGGGATTATTTTCATTAAATATAGTATGGTCGAATGTAATACTCCATATCTACACCTCCCTCCAATATTCACAGTGATCATGTATTTTTTAATTAATTAATGAATATATTTAAAAATAAAAATACATCCATGTTTGATATATCGAAGTGATTTCCCAATATTTTATGTTATATAGTTGATAGGGTGGCCTAGATGAATTGGTGGTTGAGTTCACGTACTACCTTAACATGTTTCATGAACTACCTATAAGAACCATATTTCGTTTTCTAATGGTAGAGTGTTTTATATAGCTTTAGACTTAGATTATGTATCAACTCCCCTATCAATAAATTTAGAATTTCATATCAGGAAGAGCATATGGGCAAGAAAACTAAATGTATATTTTCTTTAGCTAGTTTATGTCACATAGAAATGTTATTTTCCATATCCAAAAAGATATATTATTTAATATTATATGGAAATGGTTTTCATTTGTAAAGTACCTTATCAAGGGGGGTGAATTTTTTAAAATCCCATGAACTGCACTGAAGGACTTATACTGCGAGAGAGGAATTGATGCTGGTCATTGCCAAAAATCACACATTTAAATATGTGAAATTCCATAAAATAATGTTGACGATGTTTGTGTGTCCACTCTTAAATATTCCTGAACATACTGATATGAGGGATTCCTAGTATTAATCTCATATGTGGAGGAACATAATTTCATTAAGTCACATCACTATAGAGAGGATCCATGTAATGAGAAACATATAGAGTAATTCCATCGATTTATTTTTTACTAACTAATATTGAGAGTCCCTTCATTCATTAAAAAAATTTGATTACAAGGATAAACTATTCAATATATTCCCCCAGTCGGACCTCCAATGTGTTTGGACAATTTTCCAAGAGTAAAACCTTTACATCTACCAATATCTAATTATTTGGTATGGGGTGAACATTCTGGTCGATTAATTCTTAGGTGGTATATGTAAGCTCTATAACTAGTTTCTTGAGGTGGAACATTGTGAAAATCAATATATTGTCATAAGGAGGACCTATGTGATGTGTATTTTATGGTGGACTAATAGAGATGATGATTATGGTACTATAGAGAAGACCTCCATAGTTGTTTCTACATTCTCTGACTGATAAAGTGTCGGTGGGATATTTAGATTCCTTTAAAAGTACTAGAGGCCTTAAAGAATATCATAGTTGATTTTTATATAGTTATGAGCTTACTCATAAATTTTATTTTTCCATTTATGGGACTATTTACATTATTATGGGAATGTGGCTTGGGATACAAAATCATTCATGATTGGATTCATATAGTGTGGTTAATAACCCTCATGTGGATAATCCATCTTAATATACCACTTTCTGGTACAAATAGTAATCCAATTACTTCCTTGGATATCATTAATAATATTTCCTAACACATTGAATGTATGAGTAAATATACCGTTATGATCCCATTTTTTATCTTTAATATATTCTAGAAAATGTATACATTACTCCTATGTGATGATCGAAATATTATCCTATTAATTTTTGGGTGACCCCAGGATATGTCGATGGCCCTCATGCATGTGATATATAATACGAGTCTCCCTATTTTCATTGCAAGAATATGATTTTGATCTACTTTGTTAGGGGAAATAATATGAAACTCCTCCTCATGAATTGGAATAGTATCTTACTGAGATCCTAGGATGTTAAAAGGGATATGAGCCTTTCGAAAAATAAATGGCAAGGACTGTTGGAAAAATCTTGATGGAATCACAATTGGGGATTAATCATATTCTTTCTTACTCTTTTGGATATAATGACAATCCTTCTAAATAGTCGATGGAATATGGTCCCATTTTTTAGTAGATACTGAATTATATAAAAAAATCCTCTCATATCTAGATGATAAATATAATATTTTCCCTTTTTAGAAATCATTAATTACTTATGGGGGTCCTACATTACCAATTCTGGATAACATTTACAGCTTCTTAGTATAAGTGGAGTGTTAAAATTATATCTTTTAATTAATCTAATATATGATGATGGGATTCATCAGTAGGAATGATATATTGTTCCAAATATTTTGTTTCAACTATGATATGTCCCCATATAATGACCATAAACTTTTACACATGGGAATAAAAAACAATTCTTTATTTAATACTCATAAAGGGTTCCTAACTTCCTTTGATCCCTTACATTTTTATAGGGTACCCTAGTGATCACATGAACAAACAGATTTGCTAAAATCCTAGTAAGGTAGAAAAACTAAGTAATAAAGCATTAGCACATGGGTCAAAAGGAATGGGATAAAGAAAATAAAAGGCATGGAACAGAAGGAATCATAAGATATAAACCTGGGATCATATAAGAATGTATTCATTTTAACATGGAAAAGACATAGAAATGTATTTAGCATGAGTCAATGCTTATTTCACATAGAGGAGCACAATTCAAGGTTAACCACCAAGACCGTTGCACATGGTAGCAGGAGTCAAGTATTACCACCAAGACCGTTGCACATAACATCTCACAAGACTCAAATTTACTTAATTAATTGAAGGTATATCTAGAAACACCCATCTAAAATTGTTCATGAATATTCTTTCCACATGTATAATAATACAAAAACAATCATAAACATAAGGACACCCATGAAATTAAATGGGTATCATAATCATGTCATAAAGCATATAGAATTGGACCATCATAAATGGTTCCTGGAAAGAAATTAATTACAATATAAATGGACATTAATAATGTAAAATAGACACATATCATGTTAATTGATATATAAAATAATTGAAAACATGTAAAAAGTGTTTTTATGAATTTTTAGCATTCTAACATTTTAGTTTGGCTTTAAGGAAAAAACTTACAAGAATTTAAAATAGAAAAGGGAATAATAATTTTTACAAAACCAAAAGTGATCCAAAAAGGTTTTAATTATTAAATCACTAGTTTTATAAAAACCAAGGTGGCCTAAAACATTTGGTAAAGTGCACATGAAATTGTGTATGAATTCGATAATTTCCCTTAAAATATGTTTTCTTATCAAAAAGTATTGAGTAGGGAATCTAGTAAAATATGTATGTCACCAAATTATAATGAGGTATGGATTTTGAAACATGAGTTTAGATAATATAAAAATTAAGTAGAAGTTTCATATGAAAATAAATTACAAATCGGTTTGGTAAAAAACAACATCGGATCAACCTGAGGTAATATAGGAGGTTCAGGTAACATCCCTTATGAAATATCACCATGGTATCAGGTGTACTCAAAAGGAATTAATGAGAGAGAAAGGTGTTAATAATATTTTACACATCATGAGGGAAGTATGGGGGAGCTGATAAATCATTCCACATTATTAGATATTACACATAAACTGGAATAACATAATAGCCATTCTTGAATAAGAGTGAGATAGAGAGGATCACATACCTATAGTTTGATGGTGTTCTTATCATGATCATAATGATCTGAGTAATAAAATGAGGTTCATTAATTAATAACTAAGAGCCTCTTTTACATGTAACTGATTGTGTATAACATTTTTGAGTACATTAAAAAAACTGATTTGTTATCAGGTCCAATTTTATTTGTTCGGGTCTGTTTCCATCTTTGGTTTTACTGATCGATTCATGTTTAGATATACATTTATGATGAGACTGGTTGTTCAAAATTTAATTTATATGAAATTATTGAAAAAAATAATATTTCATCTTTAGAAAATACATTTGGTTATTTTGATGAAGGTGAATCATATTATAAAACATTAATGATAAACAGTTGGATTAATTTGTCAATTTTTCTCTTGATTAACTTGTTTTGTATTATTATTTTACAGCAAGGGTGAAAAAGGATTATAGAACAAAAAATAATATAAAATAGATATTTAATATTATGGTTCAACCATAATAGTGGATTAATTAACAATATTTATGTTGACAATAGAATTTGATAACCTGTAATCCTTGAATATGATAAATTAATAGTTCACGAATGGTGTTTTCACTTGTTTCATACGAAACTAGGGGAAATGTGAGAATATAAGTAATTACACCATTATCAAAAAAAATTCTAATAAATTTATGATACTATAGTTGTAATACCATTTGGATGATGATATGTTAGGAATGAAAAGAGGACGAAGTGACATGAAAAAAATGATTTAAAATAAAAGTGGAATTTACCTCTGGATTTATTCTTCATTGAGCACCTCTTAATGGGATATGATTTTGTATTTTGAGTTGACCAAGGGCTGTTGGACATGGGGGAGGATATGGGGGAGAAATATGGGTATTATGTAGGGTAGAAACAATGAGTGAGAGGTGTGAAGAGAAGAGTCGGGTGTGATTGGTTTTTATAGTCGAGGGGAGTAGGGTTTTCATAATATTTTTATAATTAGTATATTATTTTTCAATAAAACAAGTAATAGAAATGATTATTGTTACTAAAAATATTAAAGAGTTCAAGTGAGTTTTAACCAAGGTCCATTTACATCATCCATGACTCATTAATTATGTAGAAATTAAGTTATTTTTCATTTATAGTAAATTATAATATTTCACTATTCACGAAATTCAATTATTTTTGAAAAATCCCAAAAATTCACCGTATCTATTTTTTGACGTGTAAAATGAAAAAATGAAATCTATTTTTTATTTTTTTCAATATGATTAAATTAATTAGTAATTGAAATCATAATTTACCTAAAAAATATTGATTTTTAAATGATAACCGCCTTTATATTGCTTTCAAAAATTACATAAGGCCTTCTAAAATTATATTTAAACCAGAAGACATAAAATTATTAAATTATGAATAACCTTTAGGAAAATACGTTATCTTTTGAATTAATTAATTATTTATTTATTATATACAAAAATACCACATCTTTTACTATGGTCATGTTATCACTTATAAGATGCCAACATTTTATTTTCACATTCAATGGTGAGGTTACAATTCTTTTGGACGATTTACTATTCATAAAGGGGAATACTACTATTCTTAAGGGTAGGTTAATATTCAGATGGGTAGGTTAAAATTCACCACAAATTTTGTTTGTTCCATCATACCACAAAAAACACAATGAATGCAACTGTGTATGTCATATTTTTGATATTCAAATCCCAGAAGTGACAATTTTATGTCTAATGATCAGAAAATACTTATTAGTTTAATGTGTTGTGATTTAGTTGGATTATATGACATAATTATAAGAATATAATTTTTATTGATAAAACATTGGGTCATTACATTATTCCCCCATTTATGAAATTTATCCATCGAAATTTCAATTTTCAGTCAAAGCCAGAAATCGGTGCGGGTACTTTTCTTTCCTTTCCTCCTCCAGATCTCATGTGGCCTCTTTGTACTTATGGTTCTACCACAGTACATTGACCTAGTGAGTAGTCATGTTACATAGAACATTATCTCTATGATTCATGGTCTTCAATTACTGCTCCTCGTAAGAATGACATTTCTCTAACAGGACCCCCTACGAAAAGAGTTCATGTGAAGGGTTTGGTATGTACTTCCTAAAGAGGGATACATGGAACAAAGGGTGTACTTTGGACATTGTAGGTGGATGTTCTAGTCGATAGGCCACAACCCTGACACAATAAAGAATCTATAAGGGTCGTATGAAACTGAGACATATCTATCTTTTCTTTCTAAACTTCATGACCTTCTTCCATGGGGATATGCATACAAATACCATGTCTCCACCTTTGAACTGAAGGCATCATCGACAATTTTTACAAAACTCTTTTGTCAACATTGTGTTGTCTTGAGGTGCTACTAAGTGTTTTCACCTTTTATACCATTTATTCAACCATATCAAGCCCAACCATCTTAGTCTCACCGACATCATCCCAGTACACTAATTTTATACACCTTTTCCTACAGTGGGATTCACATGGTGAAATTCAGATGCTCGAGTGGAAACTATTTTTGTTGGAGAATTCTATTAGTGGAAGATTATGGTCTCATCCTCCATTGAAGTCCACAGAACATTCTATCAACATTCCTTCTAGTGTTTGAATAGTTCACTCAGATTAGCCAACATCTTGAGGATTATATGCCATACTGATGTTCACTTCAGTGGTTAGAGAATGTTGGAGACATTTCCAGAACATTTGGGTGAATCTCATATCTCTATCAGATACAATAGATAGTGGTAGTACATTAATACATACCATAATGTTTATATATTTCTGTAGAATTTGTTCCAATGATAGGTCCTCTCAAATTAAATGAAAGTGAGTTTTCATTGTATGATGACCCGTAAACCATTGTTTCCTATAGATATCCTCATAATCCCAGTGACAAAGTCCATGGTGATGTTCTCCTTCTTCCATGTTGGTATGGGTAATGGTTTTATCATCCCCTTAGACTTATATCTTTCAACATTCAATTGTTCACATACTAGGGACTTTGATGTATAATAAAAAATATACTACTTCATATTCTCCTCGAAAAAGTTCTCTCAGAGGTCTTGATACATCTTTGTGCTCACTATGTGAATAGAGAGGTTTGAGCTATTTGAATAATAAAAAATCTAATTATTTGTCACTAGATTAGATAGTATACATAATTATGATGCATATATTTCAACTCCTTCATCGTCATTCGTAAACTCAGAGGATTTACAATTTCTAATGGCTTCAACCCATTTCAGAATTTCTACTTCTTTTCATTGAGCATCCTTTATTTTAACTATGGAGGTGGTTGAGAAATCATTTCAGAAATGATTTATGATATTCCTTCCTTATATACTCCCTTGTCAATCCTCCATAAATCTAAGTAGATCGAATCCTTTTCCATTCTCATTATTTCTAAAGAGGCAGGAACCATTATACTCAGAGCATCTTCCACCTTATATGCCTTGTCAGGATTGTAGTAGATTGAGAATTCATAATCCATGAGGAGATATATCAATCTTTGATGGCGAATGTTATGACATTTTTTTGGAATATATATTAGAGACTCTTGTCATCAGTATAGATCACACACTTCTCTCTATATAGATAATTCTTCCATATTTTTAATGTAAAGAACATATCTTCCAATTCCATATCATGTGTTTGATAGTTTTGATAATGTATTTTCAGTTGTCTTGAGCCATAGTCTATCACTTTATCATTTTGCATCATCACACAACTGATTCCTTAATTTGAAGCATAATTGTACACCACAACGTTCTCTCCACTAGTTTGGAGTCTGATGATTGGAATTGTCATAATCTTATTTTCCAAATCCATTAAACAGTGAGTGCATTTTTGAGTCTAGAAAAACATCACCCCCATTCATGTCATCTTTGTCATATGGTTTTAAAATCATGATAAGTTTATCAAAAATCATATATAATATTCACCTAGACCCAGAAATCTATGAATCTCCATTATAGATGTTAGCTTGGTCCACTCTTCAATTTATATTGTCTTGGAAGGGTCCATAGATATACCTTCAGTGGTGATAACATGCCCCAAGAATGATACATCCTCTATCCAAAACTCACAGTTAATGTAACTTTCATACATCTTATTTTATCTTAAAGTATTTATCATGGTATTAAAATGCTCGTTGTGTTCCTCCTTGCTCTTGGAGTATATCATAATATCATCAATAATGACTACCAAAAATATTTTGACGTAACCTCTAAATACACTATTTATGAAACCTATATAATTTTCTGAAGAATTAGTGAGTCCAAATGTTATCAATATAAAATCATAGCGTCCTTACCTCATTCAAAAGGATATCATCAGAATATCTACATTCTTCACATTTAATTGGCGATTTTTCGACCAATGGTCCACCATTGAAAAATAACAACCCCATGAAGTGGATCAAACATGTCATCTATCTGAGGTATGGAATACCTGGTCTTTATCATTATATTATGGATCTTACTATAATCAATGAATAGGTTCATTGAGCCATCTTTCATCCTGATAAAAAGGATTGGTCCTCCCCATGGTGAATCCATGAGGTGTATAATAACCTTCTCTAGATTCTCCTATAACTACATATTCAACTCCTCCTACTCAATGGTGGCCATTCTATAAGGTGCCTTTGATATAGGTATATATCCATAAATACGTTTAATTAAGAAACTAACATCTCAATTTGTAGAAAGACTAGTAAATTATTTTTTGAATACATCAGTGTAATCCCTCACGGTGGAGATTTCTTCGAGAACGATTATCTCCTCCGAATAAATAATTTGAGCTAGACAAGATTGATCATAGGGAATTAATATCCACACATGAGACACTAATTCCAATGTAGATTCGTCTTCCTTCTTTATCATGTAAATAATCGAATGATGCTTCGAGGTGTGAAGGATGATCTCCCTTTCCCGACATTTGATGTTGTATTTGTATAGCGATATCCAATTCATTCCCATGATGGCATCTAACTCTACTAAAAGACATATGGAATGATTTTTTGGGTGGTTCAGTCCCGATATGTTGATTGGGTAGGACTTATAAACCATGGAATAAATAATTTCCCCATTTTTTATTCTCACAGATAATTTATACCTCAAATTTGGAGGTGGTGATTGAATTGTTCTACTAAAATTCATGACCTGAAAGAATAGATAGAACCAAAATCAAATTTTATGTTCTCTATTAATGAATGAATAACTAGTATACATGTCATCGTAATGTTGTACATCTCCACCTCAATTGTATATATAGAATAATCCCATCATTATTTCCTTGGAGGGGTTTTTTGATTGCCTCTGACAACACCCGGCTTAAGGAAATTGTTTCCCTAATTCCCATGCTCCCTGTAGTAGTTACACTGAATTAAAATATAAGGGTTGATCATAAAATTCCATTAATCATCCAAATTATTGTGATATTTCATATCTCATTTGAAATTTGTAGCCAGATGTACCATATTTTCACATTTTATGTAATTCCCAGTTCCCTTTAGATAGTTCCCAATATTCATCTTCCAATAATTTTTAAACATGGTATGATGAAGCTTCATTCCATCATGGAATATATTTGTGGAGCCCTCCACATTAGTTTCAATTTTCCTATTTTTTTTAATTGGCCCTAAAATACTGCTATGATACTCTAATCATTATTTCAACCACAAGGTAATAATAGAAAATATCATCACAATAGTCAAAGTCTTGTATAGATAATGCTTTTTGTAGACTAATCTTTAGTCAGGTAAAGAAGATATCCATATTTCTATTTTTGTTCATGAAAAATCCATATCCATACCATTCAAGCCTTGTAAAAATTTCTTCGAACAACCTGATTGACTCATCTTCCTTCTACTTGTGTCTGAGGAACTCTATTTCTATCTTGGGATGGAAGTTTTGGGGAATGTATTTATTGAAAAACATTCTCTTGAATTCCTATCAATACATGGAATCATTTTACTCATGGGACATTGTATACTTGATCAGTTTCCACCACTGATATGCTTCCCCATGAAAATTATATACTTCCAGAAAAAGATACTCTTCTTCTACGAACTAGATTATATGGAATATCTTTTCAATGGAGTTAATCCAAAATTTCAAGGGGGGTCAGAAGCTCCAATATGCATTGGAGACATCTTCCACATGAAGGATTCTATGGAAACATTCTTTTTACTTGTAGTAGGAGGGTGTTCCACCTGATTTAAGTAATTATTAATAACTTGATATAGGTTAGAAAGTATAGTTATTAATTTCTGAGAACCCATTACCATTATATCAGGCATATCATGAAGGAAATATTCACATTCCATATCACATTGATTTTTGGAACATGTTCTTCTATTTCCCTCTATTAACTAAGAAATATAACGTACAATTAAAGGGATTGAATACTTAGCTATTGAGCACAAAAAGGAAACATTGATCATAAAGGATAAACCTATAAAGGATAATTATATCATAACTTGTGATTCCCTAGGTATAAATCCAGGTTATCCTTATCTATTTCATAACATGTATTTTTAGATTTTTTAACCCCTTAATATTTTTTTAATAAGCTCATGAACTTACCAAAGCATATCCCCCTGGAGTGTCAATCCAAAAGTATAGGAAGGCCCGTTGTCATGCACTAGTTCCCATTCGAGTCTAGCTCAAAGCAGTGTTTTTGGATTTCATCCCAAGATTCATTAGTTCTAGAGCCACATCTACCTATTTTTATCATATCAGGGATGCATTTTCTTGATAAACCACATACTCTATAATTACAAACAGTAGCTGTGTTTTCTAATACAAATTCTCATTCTCATGGTTCTTACTAAATTTTATTATTCATATTCTCCAAAAATTACATGCCCCCCTTGATAACAACAATAGTGGCCCGAACATTTTACATATATCATTACATGATTTTATGAATAATTTTACATTTGAGTACAATCCATGGATCATGGAGTATAGTATCTTTGAAAACTATATACATAAAACATAAATAAAATTGACTTAAAACACGACTTTATTTAATTTTCTTAATATACTTATATCTTCCTTTGATAACTTACATCTTATAAGGGTACCCTGGGGATCACATGAATTGAGGGAAGAGCTAAAATTCAAATAAGGGAGAAAAAGATAGTAATAATGCTTTAGCACATGTCATGACCCGACCTGTACTGGGGCTCGAGCCGCAACTACCTGAAGCCCACCTCCATAGGCCAGGGGTTGGCGACCAGCGCCGATGTCACAACAAACTAGGAGAGGCCTTTGCCTAAAAAACTGTATGCACACACACACACACAACTTAATCAATGAAAATGTGTAGAGAAAAGAGAGCAAGATACAACACTGCTACAAAAGGGAAGCCAACATACATGCATCAACCTCTTTATAGTACAAGTAATGTTATAACAAGATAACTGAATAGAAAAGGGGAAAAACATGTATCCAACTAGAAAGGTTCCACAACCCGGCAACATGTAAATGAAAGTAAACTGCTGGTGAGTCTCACACCGGGAATTCCTCTTATGTCTACTGAACACAGCCCATGCTCATGTGTCCTCTACACTCCTCCGTAGTCTAGATCAACCTTTCCGTTGTCTGTAAGGGCACACCAAGTTCGTTAAAAGCCCAAGTAGGGGTGATTATGAAGATACTGAGTAGGATTCCCTGAAATATAGAGGGAGCAACAAAGGAGATACTAAAACAGAGACCAGTAGACAGATCCAGAATAGTGTAAGAGTAAAATAGGGAGAGTACAGCTCAACCCAACAAAATATAGGAAGTAGACTGGTCCAATCCAAGAGGAGATTGACATGGAAAGCATGTGGCATACCCCGAGCATCATCGACCCTCTTAGAAGGAATATAACCGAAACCAAGATGTGGGAACAAAATTAAGGTGTATATATATATATATATGATCAACAAGAAACCCGAACAAGTGTCTTGGTGGATCTCGATCCCCATGCTCGGCCCAAGAAATGTCACCAATAGTTCAAAGGATATCCTTCACTAATGCCCAATATTATCGCACACCAAAGATTCCTCATCATTAAACCGTACCACCAAGGGTCCCGCTCTGGAAATCACAGTGAAAAGTCACTGACTAGCCTCATAGAAATGGCTGAGTCTGAAAGAAGACATCAGTTAACCCACTACCCAGCCCCGCAGGAGGGTAAATCATAAAAGGTAGTTAGGTAACCCATTGCCCAACCCCGTTGGAGGGTAAACCACAAGAGGTCATCGGGTAACCCACTGCCCAGCCCTGCTGGAAGGGAAATCCACAAGGGGTCGTTAGGTATCCCACTTCCCAGACCCACTGGTGGGTAAACCACAAGAGGTCGTTAGGTATCCAACTGCCCCACCCCGCTGGAGGGTAAACCACAAGAGGACATCAGGTAACCCACATCCTAGCCCAGCTGGAGGGTAAACCCTAAAGTCAATGGATAACCCAATGCCCAGTTCCACTAAAGGTAAAACCCGGAACTGGTCCGATAACCCCGTTGTGCTTATTACATCACTAGGTGTCACTAACACCACTACCGTGCGTAGGTTCGGAGTACGTCAAAGAAACGGCCGACCAACACCCTTTCATATTTACACCTTTAATATCATCTAAAAAGAGGCTCCACACGCCCAAACAGATCACACTATGGCATCCATCCTGGAAACACACACGAGATAGACTACTAACTCTCTGGAAACAGGATCTTAGTGGAAGAGTCATTCAACACCACTTTATGCCAATATGGCATCTCGTGGGGCCCGCACCTTTATCCTGAAAGTGTTCGGGTGAACTACTCCATCGCAATTCTCTCGAAAAAACACGGCGAAACGACAACTCATTCTCCCCGAACGGACGTCGGGTGGAAAAGTCGCTAAACGATGCTCACAACGTAAACAGCGGCCCATGGGGCCAACACCCCAACTATGGCTTCAATGCATGAAACCACCCAGGTCAACATCGCCTCAATTATAGGGTCACAACACCGCTAACGGTGTTTAATACAGACCTCGGATGCAAAAACTGATGCTCCCCGCGTTATAAGTGTAACGCCCCGACCCCAGTTACCCAGAGTCGGTGCATTATTACATAACATTTTCATGATCACAATAAAGATCAAATCTCGAAAGACCGATTGGTTTAGTAGCCTTGGAAACACTAGATATATTCATAAGTTTTACATTACATCATAAAATGAAAAACTACTACAACAACATAATGTTTCCACAATTCACACTATTAACCCCTCATAAAATCCCTGCAGGTCATTCATAACTTACTTCTTCACATCCTGGGAAAAATAAAACATAGAAAAGGGGTGAGCTCAAATGCCCAGTAAGGATAACAATATAGCGGAAACTTTCATAAATAAGAATAAACATTTAAGGCAATGTATAACTAAAGCAAAAGCCTTTTAAATATGAACTTTCAACATGGTATGGCATAAATAAAATGAAATAATTCCATTTACTTATTCACATGAATATTCTACTAATCGAATAATCACATGCAAAAATCAATAACCACTTTCATAATGTTGGAATGCATAATGCCAGACTATCATAACCACATAGCCAAGGCCTCGTGCCAAGACTACAAATAAGATTTTTTCAAGGCCTTGTGCCAAGACACTAGTTTGTCTCATGAGACCTACCGATGCATCGAGGAGCTATAGCGGGCTCCACCCGTCACTTACTAAGTCCAATGCATTCCCATATGAAAAGGTTTAAACATAACATAAACATTCGTATTAAAACTAGCATACGAAATGTCAATAATTTCACCATAAACTATGAATGGTATAAAAATAGCACATCCACAGTCAAACATATCACAAAACCTTCAATACAATATAGAAGTTTTGTATCACAATAGATCAAATTCAAATAAGCGTAAAATCCATCAAAGGATGTTGACATAGATGAAATCAAAATTCTTTTTAAAGAAATATCTCTTTTTATTTTGAAATAATTTAATATCCATATAAAATAACACATTTTCTTTGAAAATATTCTTATAAGCTTGTAAGGGAAGTTTTGAAGATTTTATAACGGTGGAAATTAGCCGCACCCGCCGTATAAGTTTAAAAAAACGTTCTTACCTTAATTCTGTCGAAAAGGTTAAAAATGACCTTGTTTTGAAAACGACGGAAAGATTCCTTTATAAACCTCTTATAAAAAGTCAAACAAGGGTATAAATGACTTTAACCCATATTCTTGTAAATAATAAAAATGTTTTGAAATACATTTTGAAGAAACATGGATGTGGATGATAAAGAGATCCCAGTAGATTATTACAAATAAACAACCTCGGATAATGAAGAGATTGTGAAATAACCCTTACCTTGGACTTTTCCTTGGTTAGGGTAGGTTAACCTCCTGTATAATGGTGAAATATTTGTTATTAAATTATACAAGAATCATATATAATAATATGATATCATATATGATCTTTTAACATTGATTTGTTAATAATATCTTAGAATTATCGTCGTTTCGGGGGTTAACTTACTCATTTTCTTTTATATGTTTTGTTACATAATCCATGGTTGTTGTATCTTATTCATATCCAGAATGATATCTAGTCCTTAAACATCATTTTTAAATCATCAAATGATAATTATACTTGAATGGATACGATGGAGAATGAATCTCATCGCGTTCGTGGAGACGGTAGTCCGTACGTACGCACGAGCGACAATATCATTATTTTGATATTAAAATAATATATAAATGGATGGTATATCATATATACAGAATCATTAACATGTTATATTTATTATTTACATGAGTTACACATCATTATTATACCCATCCAAATAATATTATATTGAATAACAATTACACCACGACGTGGAGACGGTAGTCCGTACGTACGCACGTATGGTGACATGTTATTCAAAGGGTGGATAGAATACTGAATATGGTTGTAACATATTTATAATAACATCCCAGTATATGTGAGATACTGGAGTTATTATTTTAGAATGGTAAGAACAAAGGAAGAAGAAGTGGAAGAAGAAATGAACTCGGAGAAGGGTGGTGAAATCATTACCTCTTCTTCGGGTTCTTCCTTTTGATTTGATCAAAAGGGATCCTTAGGTTGGCTTTCGGATCAAACTAAGGCCTCTAGGTTGTAGTTAGGGATGTTGGGAGAGTAGTTGGTCAGAGTTTGGCCGAAACAAACGTCTTTGAAGGTGTGAAGAAATGAGAAGGAGGAGTGCCCTTTTATAAGAGGGGTGAGGGGCACCTTTGGAAAAGCTAGAAATATTAATTTATAATAAATTCATATTCGGTTTCTAATGGATCAAAAGCTTATTATTAAAATGTTAAGGTGGGGATAGGTCGAAAACCACTCAACCAATAGAATTTAGACAGGTTTGGGTACTTATATTAACCTTATCTTTAAGTATTAACTCTAAGTTAATTAGTTTCACTTTTACAATGTCTCTTTGTATTTTTATATAATATGGTTAATAAACTTACTATATACATCCAAGCGACCCCCAAGTGGTACATTAATGATGAACCTATCATGATATAAGTCTCTTGGCCGAACCTTATATTTTTAGGAATTTAATATCAATTAATAATATAATATTTGTTTTAAGAACTCTTTTATGTCAATTTTGACACTATTCAATAGTTGATTTTTGTGAAACTCATAACAGATTGATTACTTCGAACAAAGTCAATTAAATAAATCCTAATATATCATATTATCCTAGAAAATTAGTTTAATTCATTAAAAGTTTCATATTATATTTATTTGGGTATTTATAATATCAATTATTTTAATTTTTCACTATTATAGTAATTACTGCATCATCATTGTGTCATAAATAAAATACATTATTTAATGTCTAAAAATTATAAATAAAATATCATTATGTAGGAAATATTTTTATCTTTCTAATGAATATTTATAATCTAAAATCCAACATATATAACACTATGTAACAATTTTGTTTCTAAAAGATATATGCTTGTGTCATTTTTGTATTCATTTTAACTTAATTAAAATAAAGTGTCATTATCACTTACAAGTGGATCCATGGGATCCCCAAATAGACCCAAAGATTCCCATGGTCAACCATTTATCAACCAATAGGGTTAAGACACGTTTTAGGGTAATTTAGTATTATTATAATATTATTTTGTTTAACCCTTATTTACCGGATTTACCCTTAACCATGGTAAATAAAATATTTACCGCAGTAATTATTCAAAATGTCTAAAAATAAAAGTTACCTATTTACACAATTTGAACATCCTGATTCCAAATATGGAATCCATTTTCCTAAATTCAAAACACAGAAGTGGCAGAAATTAATTTAAAATTAATTCCCGCTGTCAAAACAAAAAGCGTGTCTTTAAGAGATAATAACTATCAAAAGATTGACACTTGTTTATGTTCGGTTTAATTGTAAAATTATGTCCAATGACCAAAATTATATTAAATGGTAAAAATATATTATAAATATACTTTAAAACCACTCAAATTCATAATTTATCACTATTAATTATTTTGATTAAAAAAGTTGTTTTTAATTAAAATTTAGTAATTTTCACTATTCATCAAAATATGAAAGTTATCCGAAATGTACCAAAATTTCACCTTAGGCTAAATTCGATATTCCGAATCCAAAAATGAAGTCTATTTTGAAATATAAAATATATATGATTTCAAAAAGTAGGTATTACTATTCACAACGGCTAGTTTAATTAGTTTTGGTGTGTTAGAACTTGGTGTTGCGTACAACACACGCTATCACATTATTCAAAGAGAAGCGTACCGTAGAAGCTTGGGGTGTTACATTCTACCCCCCTTCAAATAATTGCATCCTCGCAATTTCTAGGGTATTACTGTATAAAAAGACTCGGGTGGTTCTTCATCATAAGTTCCTTGGGTTCCCACGTTGCTTCTTCCATCTTATGATTTCTCCACAAAACGTTTACCAGACGCGTCGTCCGGTTTCTCAGTACTTGTTCTCTTGTATCAAGAATCTTGACGGGCTCTTCACAATAAGACAGATCGGGTTCCAGTTCTAATTCCTCATAGGTGAGTACATGCGTTGGGTCAGGCATGTATTTTCTCAACAGAGATACGTGGAACACATCGTGAACTTTGGAGAGACTTGGCGGCATTGCCAATCGGTAAGCTACAGCCCCAATTCGTTCTAGAATTTCGAAAGGTCCGATGTACCTGGGACTCAATTTACCTTTCTTTCCAAAACGTATGACTCCCTTCCATGGAGATACCTTTAGGAAAACATGATCACCGACTTGAAATTCCAAATCCTTCCTTCGATTATCGGCATAGCTCTTTTGCCTACTTTGAGCTGCTTTGATGTGATTTTGGATTACCTTCTCCTTTGCCATTGTTTCCTCCACCAGTTCTGGGCCTATAAGTTTTGTTTCACCAACGTCATCCCAACAGGTTGGTGTACGACATCTCTTTCCGTATAACGCTTCATATGGTGCCATCTGAATACTCGAATGGAAGCTATTGTTATAGGAAAATTCTACCAAAGGTAAATATTGATCCCACATACCCTGAAAGTCAAGTGAGCAAGATCTCAACATGTCTTCTAAGGTTTGAATAGTCCGTTCTGATTGTCCGTCTGTCTGAGGGTGGTAAGCAGTGCTCAAATGAAGTTCAGTATCCAGGGATTTCTGAAGAATTTTCCAGAATCTTGAAGTAAAACGGGGATCACGATCAGAAACAATCGATAGGGGTACTCCATGAAGTCTCACAACTTCATTAATGTATAGTCTTGCTAGACGTTCCAGAGGTAGATCTTCTCTTATAGCAAGAAAATGAGCTGACTTGGTAAGACGATCAACAATAACCCATATTGCATCGTTCCTTCTAGGAGTCTTTGGTAGCCCCATGACAAAGTCCATTGTAATATTGTCCCATTTCCACTCCGGTATGGGAAGAGGTTGCATGACTCCTCCAGGCTGTTGCCTTCCAGCTTTCACTTGTTGACAAACCATACATCTTGACACAAAATCAGCAATCTCCCTCTTCATGTTGTCCCACAAAAAATTTTCCTTCAAATCTCTATACATTTTGGTGCTCCCAGGGTGTATAGAGAAATTGGAACTATGAGCATCATCCAGCAATTCCCTTTTTAGATCAGGTATATTGGGAACACAAAGTCTCTTCCCGAATTTCAAAATTCCATCTTCATACACAAAGTCTCTCAATCTCCCATCATTCACAGCTTTAATCTTCTTTTGGATTTCTTCATCATCGGTCTGAGAACTCTTAATCCTTTCTAGTAAAGATGGTTTGGAAACCATTTGAAAAAGCATTGATGTTTCACCTTCCCTGGTTATTCCCATGTCCATCTTCACTAGATCCATGAAAATTGGATCCCTTTCAATTATCATATTGTTCAAAACTCCATGGTCTTTTCTACTCAAAGCATCTGCCACCTTGTTTTCCTTCCCTGGGTGGTAGTGTATCGTACAATCATAATCCTTGAGTAATTCAAGCCATCTCCTTTGCCTCATGTTGAGTTCTTTTTGTGAGAAAATATACTTCAAACTCTTGTGATCAGTATAAATCTCACATTTTTCACCATAGAGGTAGTGCCTCCATATCTTCAAAGCAAAGATCACTGCTTCTAACTCGAGATCATGAGTAGGATAGTTTTGTTCATGAATTTTCAACTGTCGTGATGCATAGGCAATAACTCTATCATTCTGCATAAGGACACAGCCAAGTCCTTTCTTCGATGCATCACTATAAATAACGAACCCATCATTCCCCGATGGTAGAGTCAATATAGGAGCATTGACTAATCTTCTCTTCAGTTCTTCGAAACATTCTTCACGCTCTTTTGTCCAAACAAATTTAACCCCTTTACGTGTGAGCTTCGTTAATGGGTTAGCCAATCGGGCAAAATTCTGGACGAAACGTCGATAATAACCTGCCAAACCAATAAAACTACGTACCTCAGTTATACTCGTAGGTGCTGGCCATTCTTGGATTGCCTTGGTCTTAGAAGGATCAACAGAGATTCCATCTTTTGAGACAATATGGCCAAGAAAAGAAATCTCCTGAAGCCAGAATTCACACTTGCTAAACATCCCATATAATTCATGCCTCCTCAGAGTCTTCAAGATAATGCGCAAGTGATTTTCATGATCTTCGTAGGTTTTGGAGTATATCAGAATATCATCAATAAATACCACCAAAAATTCATCGAGATACTCCTTGAAAACTCTATTCATCAGATCCATGAATAAGAGGGTGCATTAGTCACTCCAAACGGCATTACAGTAAACTCGTAATGCCCGTACCTGGTTCGAAATGCTGTTTTCGGAATGTCTTCCTTCTTCACACACAACTGATGGTATCCAGATCGAAGGTCAATCTTTGAAAAGTATTGAGCTCCATGCAGTTGGTCAAATAAATCATCAATACGAGGTAGGGGATACTTGTTCTTTATCGTTATAGCATTGATCTCCCTGTAGTCGATACATAACCTCATAGATCCATCTTTCTTTTTAACAAAAAGAACAGGGGCTCCCCATGGAGAAACACTAGGGCGAATAAATTCCTTATTACTCAATTCCTCTAGTTGTTTCTTTAGTTCGACTAACTCTACAGTGGCCATTCTATAAGGGGTCTTCGATATAGGCCTTGATCTAGGAATCAAATCAATAGAAAACTCAACTTCTCGTTCTGGAGGATGTCCAGGTAAATCTTCCGGAAATACATCTACAAATTCATTCACAACAGGTACATCCTCTATTTGAACATTCCTTTCCTCACCGACAGTTATTTCATTCTCTTCCTCCCCAATAATTGAATTAAGTTGAGCTACTGGGGGTGGATCTAAATAAGAATTAGGTGGTGACGATTCTGCTCTAAAAATAAGGTGCTCCTTATCATTATCATCAAGAATCGTAACCTCTTTCTTCTTACAATAAATCTTCGCATCATAGTCCGAAAGTCAGTCCATACCGAGGATTATATCAAACTCAATCATAGGTATGACGATGAAATCAGCAGATAAAGAAAATTTATGTGCTCTAATGGGGACTGATTCACAAAACTTTTTTGCAACGATACATCCCTTAGGAGTTTTAACTGACAACTCCCTTATTAAATCAAATTGGAAATATCTAATTTTCTTAGCAAACTGGGAAGATATGAAACAATGCGATGATCCAGAATCAAATAATGCATTTTCTAAACTTGAGGAAACCATTAAATTACCTGCCACCACGTCTTTCGGAGCTTCTACCTCAGCAGTAGTGATAGCATAAGCCTGGCCTTGATCCCTTGGCCTTTTCTGAGGTAAGTTCTCCTGACGCTTAGGACATGCATTTGCATAATGCCCCATCTCCCTGCAATTGTAGCACTGAACGTTGGTAGCTTCCTTCTTCCCCTTGCAATCATGAGCTTGGTGGCCTTTTTCACCACACTTGTAACAGACTCCCATTCCCTTCAAGCAAGTACCAGGATGTTTCTTCCCGCATTTACCACAAGATGGATATTCAACCTTTCCCTTCTTCCCCTTATTTCCATTCCCAGATTGATCAGCAGGTCTCTTCTTCTCTTTCTTTGCTTTAAAGTCATAAGACTTAGAGAATTCCTTTTCGGTCTTGATAGCACATGAGACAATGTCTTCGTACGATGAAAAGGATTGTGAGACTAACGCTCGACGGAGAAATGGTTTTAACCCAGCAAAGAAACGATCAATCTTACTTCTTGGGTTGCGAATATAATCTCCAGCATACCTCGCTAACCTTGTAAAGTTAGCCTCATACTTTGTGACATTCTCATCCTCCTTCTGTCTCAGACTCAGAAATTGCCTTTCCATATCTGCTCGATGGTCGCGAGGGAAGTATTTTTCTAAAAACAGATCATTGAACTCCCTCCATTCCATATTTGATACTTCATCATCTTCCTTCATGTTCTGAATCAATGACCGCCATTGATCAGCATCTTCAGTGAGGCGGTAAACTGCCATGATAACTTTTTCCCTTTCACTGCTCCCCAAAGCCTAAAATATTTTCTCTAGGGAAAATATCCATTGCTCAGCTACTAAGGGATTTGTATTCCCATTGAACGTTGGTGGTTGTTGCCTCATGAATCGATCTAACATTGATCCTCCACGCTGCGGATCAGGGTGCTCCATACGGGTATGGTTATTATTCATAACCTGAGTAAGTTGTCCCAGTATGGTGATTAGCTGATCAGCACCAGTTGCATCACCAGCCCCACTATAATTATCTTGAGCAGGAGGGCAATCCCTACATGGAGTGCGTGCATTGATACAGTTTCCATTTCTTCCACTAGGCGCCATTTCTAAACAATGGAATAAACTAGATCATTTTATGAATCAAAATACATAATCCCATACTTATAAAACACTTAACATAAATTGAACTATTTATGGATATAATCCATAATCATAATAATGTTTTCTTTGAGGAAGTATATACTCATAATCCCTTCAAAATGATTTTTAAAGAAAATGAGAGTTATCCTAAGCATATCCCCCGGGAGTGTCGTATCCAAGAGTGCAGCAAGGCCCGTTGTCGTGCACCAGTTCCCGTTCGAGTCTAGCTCAAAGCGGTGTTTTCGGGTTTTACCCCTAGGTACATTTGTGCCAGAGCCGCCTATACCTGCTCGTATCTAGACAGGGATGTATTTCTTGGAAAACTCATAAAATCTCTACAATACCAAAATTCTAGGAAGTTCTTCTATACTAATCCTCAAAGTTCATCTTAGGTCTACGTGCTCTAATCAGATTTTATCTAAATCTAGCTTCCAAGGTTTGTACTAAACTTCCTCTGATACCAACTGTAACGCCCCGACCCCAGTTACCCAGAGTCGGTGCATTATTACATAACATTGGCATGATCACAAGAAGGATCAAATCTCGAAAGACCGATTGGTTTAGTAGCCTTGGAAACACTAGATATATTCATAAGTTTTACATTACATAATAAAATGAAAAACTACTACAACAACATAATGTTTCCACAATCCACACTATTAACCCCTCATAAAATCCCTGCAGGTCATTCATAACTTACTTCTTCACATCCTGGGAAAAATAAAACATAGAAAAGGGGTGAGCTCAAATGCCCAGTAAGGATAACAATATAGCGGAAACTTTCATAAATAAGAATAAACATTTAAGGCAATGTATAACTAAAACAAAAGCCTTTTAAATATGAACTTTCAACATGGTATGGCATAAATATAATGAAATAATGCCATTTACTTATTCACATGAATATTCTACTAATCGAATAATCACATGCAAAAATCAATAACCACTTTCATAATGTTGGAATGCATAATGCCAGACTATCATAACCACATAGCCAAGGCCTCGTGCCAAGACTACAAATAAGATTTTTTCAAGGCCTTGTGCCAAGACACTAGTTTGTCT
Organism: Viscum album; assembly: GCA_963277665.1. Taxonomy (NCBI): domain Eukaryota; kingdom Viridiplantae; phylum Streptophyta; class Magnoliopsida; order Santalales; family Viscaceae; genus Viscum; species Viscum album. Next base: position 922,200,777 of record OY728139.1, read on the forward strand.
CATGAGACCTACCGATGCATCGAGGAGCTATAGCGGGCTCCACCCGTCACTTACTAAGTCCAATGCATTCCCATATGAAAAGGTTTAAACATAACATAAACATTCGTATTAAAACTAGCATACGAAATGTCAATAATTTCACCATAAACTATGAATGGTATAAAAATAGCACATCCACAGTCAAACATATCACAAAACCATCAATACAATATAGAAGTTTTGTATCACAATAGATCAAATTCAAATAAGCGTAAAATCCATCAAAGGATGTTGACATAGATGAAATCAAAATTCTTTTTAAAGAAATATCTCTTTTTATTTTGAAATCATTTAAGATCCATATAAAATAACACATTTTCTTTGAAAATATTCTTATAAGCTTGTAAGGGAAGTTTTGAAGATTTTATAACGGTGGAAATTAGCCGCACCCGCCGTATAAGTTTAAAAAAACGTTCTTACCTTAATTCTGTCGAAAAGGTTAAAAATGACCTTGTTTTGAAAATGACGGAAAGATTCCTTTATAAACCTCTAATAAAAATTCAAACAAGGTTATAAATGACTTTAACCCATATTCATGTAAATAATAAAAATGTTTTGAAATACATTTTGAAGAAACATGGATGTTGATGATAAAGAGATCCCAGTAGATTATTACAAATAAACAACCTCGGATAATGAAGAGATTGTGAAATAACCCTTACCTTGTACTTTTCCTTGGTTGGGGTAGGTTAACCTCCTGTATAATGGTGAAATAGTTGTTATTAAATTATACAAGAATCATATATAATAATATGATATCATATATGATCTTTTAACATTGATTTGTTAATAATATCTTAGAATTATCGTCGTTTCGGGAGTTAACTTACTCATTTTCTTTTATATGTTTTGTTACATAAGCCATGGTTGTTGTATCTTATTCATATCAAGAATGATATCTAGTCCTTAAACATCATTTTTAAATCATCAAATGATAATTATACTTGAATGGATACGATGGAGAATGAATCTCATCGCGTTCGTGGAGACGGTAGTCCGTACGTACGCACGTGCGACAATATCATTCTTTTCATATTAAAATAATATATAAATGGATGGTATATCATATATACAGAATCATTAACATGTTATATTTATTATTTACATGAGTTACACATCATTATTATACCCATCCAAATAATATTATATTGAATAACAATTACACCACGACGTGGAGACGGTAGTCCGTACGTACGCACGTATGGTGACATGTTATTCCAAGGGTGGATAGAATACTAAATATGGTTGTACCATATTTATAATAACATCACAGTATATGTGAGATACTAGAGTTATTATTTTATAATGGTAAGAACAAAGGAAGAAGAAGTGGAAGAAGAAATGAACTCGGAGAAGGGTGGTGAAATCATTACCTCTTCTTCGGGTTCTTCCTTTTGATTTGATCAAAAGGGATCCTTAGGTTGGCTTTCGGATCAAACTAAGGCCTCTAGGTTGTAGTGAGGGATGTTGGGAGAGTATTTGGGCAGAGTTTGGCCGAAACAAAAGTCTTTGAAGGTGTGAAGAAATGAGAAGGAGGAGTGCCCTTTTATAAGAGGGGTGAGGGGCAGCTTTGGAAAAGCTAGAAATATTAATTTATAATAAATTCATATTCGGTTTCTAATGGCTCCAAAGCTTATTATTAAAAGGTTAAGGTGGGTATAGGTCGAAAACCACTCAACCAATAGAATTTAGACAGGTTTGGGTACTTATATTAACCTTATCTTTAAGTATTAACTCTAAGTTAATTAGTTTCACTTTTACAATGTCTCTTTGTATTTTTATATAATATGGTTAATAAACATACTATATACATCCAAGCGACCCCCAAGTGGTACATTAATGATTAAACTATCATGATATAAGTCGCTTGGCCGAACCTTATATTTTTAGGAATTTAATATCAATTAATAATATAATATTTGTTTTAAGAACTCTTTTATGTCAATTTTGACACTATTCAATAGTTGATTTTTGTGAAACTCATAACAGATTGATTACTTCAAAAAAAGTCAATTAAATCAATCATAATATATCATATTATCCTAGAAAATTAGTTTAATTCATTAAAAGTTTCATATTATATTTATTTGGGTATTTATAATATCAATTATTTTAATTGTTCACTATTATAGTAATTACTGCATCATCATTGTGTCATAAATAAAATACATTATTTAATGTCTAAAAATTATAAATAAAATATCATTATGTAGGAAATATTTTTATCTTTCTAATTAATATTTATAATCTAAAATCCAACATATATAACCCTATGTAACAATTTTTTTTCTAAACGATATATGCTTGTGTCATTTTTGTATTCATTTTAACTTAATTAAAATAAAGTGTCATTATCACTTACAAGTGGATCCATGGGGTCCCAAAATAGACCCAAAGATTCCCATGGTCGACCATGTATCAACCAATAGGGTTAAGACACGTTTTAGGGTAATTTAGTATTATTATAATATTATTTTTTTAACCCTTATTTACCGGATTTACCCTTAACCATGGTAAATAAAATATTTACCGCAGTAATTATTCAAAATGTCTAAAAATAAAAGTTACTTATTTACACAATTTGAACATCCTGATTCAAAATATGGAATCCATTTTCCTAAATTCAAAACACAGAAGTGGCAGAAATTAATTTAAAATTAATTCCCGCTGTCAAAACAAAAAGCGTGTCTTTAAGAGATAATAACTATCAAAAGATTGACACTTGTTTATGTTCGGTTTAATTGTAAAATTATGTCCAATGACCAAAATTATATTAAATGGTAAAAATATATTCTAAATATACTTTAAAACCACTCAAATTCATAATTTATCACTATTAATTATTTTGATTAAAAAAGTTGTTTTTAATTAAAATTTAGTAATTTTCACTATTCATCAAAATATGAAAGTTATCCAAAATGTACCAAAATTTCACCTTAGGCTAAATTCGATATTCCGAATCCAAAAATGAAGTCTATTTTGAAATATAAAATATATATGATTTCAAAAAGTAGGTATTACTATTCACAACGGCTAGTTTAATTAGTTATGGTGTGTTAGAACTTGGTGTTGCGTACAACACACGCTATCACATTATTCAAAGAGAAGCGTACTGTAGAAGCTTGGGGTGTTACAATAAGCCAACAGGGCCCTATGGGGCCCACACCTCGGCTCGGAAACACATCACCCACGTTGTACCATTGCATTCCTTTCAGATAACCATGTGGCGTAGGCTATTCATTTTCCTTGAATGGACTTTTGATGCATAAGTCGTAAAAACACATTATACGTCTGAAAGCAGCCTCATGGGGCCCACACTTCGGGCCCAAATTGGGGGGGGGGGGATTGCACCATTTGCGATCCCCTTGGAAAAACACTCATATATGAGTACACAAACACGCCAAACAAATATCGGGTGAAAAAGTGGCCTTTCACCATAAAACGTGTGGACTAGGCCCTATGGGGCCCACACGTTGTCTCCAACATGAACAATTCGGAGAGAATCTAAAATATTTCGCACGAGGACTGGAGTCTTGCTGCCGCTGATGATGTGTCAAACGGACATCCCAAGAAAGAGTTATGTCTGACGTAACAATTAATTAATTAATTAATTATTCACATTTAGCGTTCTGTGACACCTAGAAACGAATCCGACACGCAATGGTTTTGAACCATCCTTGGAAGGACAATCTCAGCTATGGGGAAACCGCGCCTCTAACGACAAGTCAAACGAACATCTGGCTTGCGAGTCACACCCCTCACAACATTAATAATAATTTATTATTATTAACGTAAAGCTTTTCAGGGAAGTTATCCCCTAGTGCAGAACCCAAAACCCCTCGAAACATACTTCAAAAATTCCATCTCACTGTCACGGACCTGTAACTGTAGATGGTACATCAAACAGACATTCCGTTTAGAAATTACGGACCCCCGAATGTGACGGGGGCCCACCGGGCCGGTTCTCCCCGGCCGGCCCATTTCGAACCGCCAGCCCGCATCCCAGCTAGGGGTCCGGCCTGACTCGCTGCGGCCCGTTGGCCACAGCCCGCTCCACCTCTTCCAGGCCACGTGGCCCAATTCATTTGAACTGACCGGCCCTACTGGTCGGTCACCCCATTCGCAGGTCGCGTCAAGGAGGACCCACAGCACGCGGGTACTGTTCGCCCGAGGTCGCCGCCTCCACCGACTGGCCAGCCAGGCCAGTCCCTTCTCTCCACGTCAAGAAAATTAGACCCACCATCGGCGGGTCTTTGTCTCCTCCACACAACCGGGTCTCCGCCTCGGGTTACCCCTTCGATCGCGATGGCCCTCGGGATGCAGATGCCTCCGCACTCCGCAGCACTGCCACACTACCCCAAAAGATCTCTCGGACTCCCCTGTTCCTCCTCCGGCACAATGGTCTCTCCCATTTCTTGCTACACCGCACCAGCACCGCCTGCTCGACGCCGCCCGTGATGCCTGGTTCTCTGCACTTCGCACTGGCGACACTTGACGCCGACACTTCCAAGGAATCGGCCGCCACACACCTTGGATCCTCCCAGAGCTACCCCGGCTGCACCCCGTCCGTGCAGCTGCTCCAGGCTCCCCTGCTGCCTGACGCCCGAACCCCGGTGTGCCACCCCAACCTCTAGCCACTGCCCTTGCTGGATCCAGAGCATCCGACGACTACCACCACCACTCTAATGGACCGAATTCAAAACCAAACGCGGTTTCAGTATAATTGGGACAAAACCTACACAACTCCTTCCACTGATCTTCGATCCGATAAGAATTGGCATGTCTGAAAATTTGGATGAAGAACACCCAAGAATGACGATCAAAACGGGGCTCGAGAATTGGCTTTGTTTGTTCGGCCAATGCCCCAAAATCTAAAACTATAGAATTTAACCAATAAATTTGATGAGAAAATTAAAAAAAATTATGAAATCAAAGATGGCACGAAATTTAACAAGAATCCTACCTCTTTTTCGATGAACATCTTAGGCGCTGCGTCTGCAAGGCTCCGTCCATGATTTTCCAATGTTTCTACAAAGACTGCACCTCAATCCTATGTAAAACGATGAAGAAGAACGAATAATGGATGAGAGAGATAGAGGGAGAGAGAAGGAGAAGGGGAAAAATCCCCAGCCCCTTAATTCCAACACTTGGAATTTATAACTCTCAGAAACTCCACTGATGGGTGTGGATTCTGAATCCTCTGCGCCCTCTCATGTTCTGTCACGGCTAGTCAAAACGCACTTTTACGAACTCAACAGATTTCTTAGATTTCCATTCCAAAGAATAGTTTGAATGTTACTCTAAAATATCATCTGTGATAAAAATCACTAAGTCATTATTTCAAAATTACAGTTTTCCCCTGTGTGACATCTCTCACAGTATGCCCGCGCCCGCAACATTTACCCAAGGCCTAGGATAAACAGCACGCTCCGGACATAACTGTTCACTCAGATTTCCAATCCAAGCTTCCTATTTAGGATAAAACATAACCACTCCACGTGCATAGTATGAAAACACGTAATATTTTTATAAAATTTATTCCGGCCACACCGGGGCTCAGAATCGCATGCTCTCTTCGTGCGTGGATCTGGAATTATATTTAGAAATATTAGAAAGTATTAAAAGAAAAAAACCAGGTCTCTATATCATTACCTCTTTCAAATTATTTTGACCCTGAAAAGTAAAAATAGGAAAAAAAACTCGGGATACATAGCCAACACCTTGCTCTCCCACTCCCATGAAAACTTGCATGACACCATGTTGGAACAACATGCGAACCAAAGGGATTGTTCATACTCATAAGGTCTACTAATATCGAGGACATGTGTAGGAATACACACACACATCATTATCTACAACATGTGGAAGACATCATGCGCCCACTCCTAAGGTTTGGAGGGTAGGGAAAGACGGCATGCAACCTCTCAACCGCTCGCACGATTCCCAAACAGACCAAAGAAAATCGGGGTACATACCCGGCCGAACCTCAACATTACATGTCCCGAACAAAATCATGGTTTTCCATGGAACAAGATCTGTTGATTCCATCCTTCAGAATACCCATTGGGTGGATCATCCATGGATATCTGATCACACAATACCTCATTGTCAGTATCCCCTAGTTGTGACTCTCCCACATGCTCAAGGAGCGAAGGAGTTAACACCATCGACTGTAGGAAAGTCGTACCCTCTTACTCCACCAATGTCATCCATAGAGAAGATAAATACTATGAAACATCCCGCGCTTGATGAGTTTGGGACTTCCTACTAAGGTAACATACTACAACCATTCCATTTCCTAGAACAATGTCTGCCTCGAAGTCATAGTCCTGCAGAAATTCCAACCAGCACTGTCACCTTAGGTTCAAGTCTCTCATAGTGAGGATGCACCGGATAAACTGTTGGTCTGAGCAACCCACAATGTGCTCTCCCAAAGATAGCGTCTCTGTATTCTCAGCACAAGGACAACCACCAGCAGTAACACATAGTGAAACACATTGTTCAGTCTATGGGGTTTCCATTACCGAGACATGTAATTGATAACGGTATCAAGATTGACGTTGACCATGAAAGGTACCAACAAACAGGATAGGAAATCATACTCATCCAACCACCAGAAGATAGACATAGAAAGCATGTAGAATACCCCATGTGTCATTGAACCTCTTGGAAAGAGAGTAATCTCCCAAACATGCACTCCACCAATCCCACTAGTGGCACCTCTTCAGTAAAGGAGGACAAGAATAAAATCCCCACTGGTAAAACCAGAACCTGCTCTGACGATCCACCACACAACCCAGCCATGAATGCACATGTTAGAGGGACACATCCACCGCACCTCAATAAAATCTTCTTTGGGTGGTACTGACTCTCCTTCATGGTTTTTATTGCATCACAAAATTGTGTCTCAGTGGGGGAAGAACCCCTCTTTCCCGTGCATTCAAAGCTATTCCAGACAACACCAACACATGGTTACACCGACGCCCTGTGTCACCCTCAGTAACCCCTCTAACAAGGAGTTAGATGAAAAGAGTACCTCATGCATTATCAAAAATGTTCTATGGAGAAATGTATAAATGAAATAGAGTGTACATATTATCATCTCTTGCATTGCAGAATTGTAGACATCCATAGCACACAACTGCCTGTGGCCCCGTCCGTGAGCTCCTTGAGCCTGACATGGGCCGCCTAGTGGTGGTGGAAGGGCCTTGAAATATCATCCACCAACCACAATTCTTCCTGCTTTTCTGCCAACGATGCCTCCATAGGGACCACGATGTCCTCGGTAGGGGGTTCTCTGATCACGACACTGCCTTTGTCATGGCGGTGCATCTACAAACTATTTGGAAAACTCAGCACATTTGGTTGAGTAGTCTCCCGCCATGTGACCTCATACATCACAAACTTAACACTAGTCCTCCCTGGGCTATCTCAGTGCTCTACTCTATCCTCGACCATGTGAATGAGTCTCATAATGGGGATGCTTCTGGTGTCTAGGCCCTGCCAATCAATGTCCCTCTGCCAGATATTTCTCTATCACCAATGCCTGCTCCAGCACTCTGAGATGGGTGAGGATGCACAAGGGAAATACGTTGGTGTGAATCTCCTCTATAGAGACCTCGCTCAAACTTATATGATCATAAGTTTCCACCATGGACTACATCCAACGAGTACCATGTAAGTTCTGGATACCCATTCGTATACCCAGCCACTGCCATCACTCCCCACTGATGCTCCAGTAGCTCCCGAAATCAAAAAAAGTGTATGTAGGAGGGGTACTAATCCTCACAAAACAGCTACTAGATGTCATCCAATGAGAGTACTGACTCATCGTGTATCTGAGTAACCTTGGCTCTACTAATGCCAAACTGTATAGGGGAATGGACTGGTTGTCAAAGCCACCATATAACATGTCAGTGTACGAACAAACCTGAAGAGGTGGACCACCGACTCTAGAAAACCCTTCACTATCTGAGGGTATAGATCACCATGGAACCTCATTGGTCTCTGATGATGGAACTCATGTACTGTTCCCAGCCCACGATCATCATTGGCCCTCACTGTAGGGACTATCTTCTACTCTACAGGTGGAGGTGCTACAACATGACCTCCTGAAGAAAGGGTAATCGTATGATGGATCTTGAACTCAGGCCTCATCACTCACGGATTCTTCGTCACAAACTGGATCTAGTATCCTTGCTGGTTACCATCGCTGAGACATCCTGAATCTGATCAAGGAGTACCATGGTCAAATAAGCATATATATATCAACAACGATGGGGAGCTAACTCAAGGGGTCCAGTCAAAGACTCAATTCTATATGATGCATGAAACGATTTCCCTACAACATGTGTATCACTGTGCCGAGTTGACAAGAAGGTTATCAGGGTTCGGGTGAATGGATACGATGGCCTCCACGCCATCACTGGACTTCCTGGCCTGAGAGACACTCTCAAGACACGTCGACAATATTGCTCCAAAACTCAACCAATTCCATTTTTGGGACGTCCGAAAAACGCCACAACAAAAGAACCACATTTGATACCACATTTTCACAACCATACCCATACCGGGGCTCGAGCGGAAACTACCCCTAGCCCGCCTCTATAGGCCAGGGGCTGGTGACCAGCACTGAAGGAACACAAATCTAGGGTAGGCCTTTCCATATGAAATTGTACACACACGCAGCTAACTCAATTCAAAAGTGCAGAAAAAATAAAAAAATATAAAACACTACTACAAATTAGAAACCAACATATATGCATCGACATCTACATATTACATGTAATGTGATGACAAGATAAGTGTATAAAAAAGTGGAAAAACACGTGCCCAAATATAAAGGTTCCACAACCTGGAACATGTAAATGAAAGTAAATGTCTAGTGAGTCTCACACCTGGAATTCATCCTACGTCCACTGAACACAGCCCATGCTCTTGTGTCCCCTACACTCCTCCATAGTCTTGATCGACATGTTCATCATCTGCAATGGCACACCATGTGCCGGCATAACCCAAGTAGAGTGAGTATGAAGATACTAAGTAGGATTACCTAAAAGATCAAGGGAGAAACAAAGGATATACTACAACGGGGAGCAGTAGAATGATCAAGAACAGTGTAAGAGTACAATAGAGAGAGTACAACTCAAACCAAAAAAATAATGAAAGTGGACTCGTCCAATCCAAGAGGATCTAGACACAGAAAGCACGCAGCATACCCCGCACGTCTTCACCCCTCCTAGAAGGAAAGTAACTGAACCAAAGAGGTGAGAAAAAAGTAGGGTATATATATATATTCCCAATAAGAAACCTGAATGATTGTGTAAATTGATCTCGATCCCCAAGATCATCCCAGGAAAAGTCGCGAACAGTTCAATGGATATCCATCACTGATGCCCAATAGTCCCACATGCCAAAGCATCCTCATCGCTAAACCTTACCACCAAGGGTCTGGCTCCAGAAATCATGGAGAAATGTCATTGACTAGCCTCATATAATGGGCCGAGTCTGAAATATTTCATCAGGTAACCCACTGCCCAGCCTCACTGGAGGGTAAACCACAAGAGGTCGGAAGGTTACCCACTGCCCATCCCCCCTGGAAGGTAAACCACAAGAAGTGGTCAGGTAAACCACTACCCCGCCCCATTGGAGGGTAAACCACAAGAGGTCACTGGGTAACCCACTACTCAGCCCCAATGGGGGGTAAACTACAAGAGGTTGTCGGGTAACCCACTGCCCAGCCCCGGTGGAGGGTAAACCACAAGAGGTCATCGGGTAACCCACTGCCCATCCCAGCTAGAGGGTAAACCCTAAAGTCAACGAATAACACAATGCCCAGCCCCACTAGAGGGAAAACCCAGAACTGCTCCGATAACCCCGTAGTGCATGTGCCATCACTAGGTGTAACAAACACCGCTACCGTGCGTAGGTTCGGAGTACATCAGATAAACCTCCGACCAATGCCCGTTCATATTTCCACATTTAATAATATCTTGAAAGATGCACTACATGCCCAAATAGATCAAACTGTTGCAACCCTCATGAAAAAACCCGCGAGATAGACTAATTACTCTCTAGAAACGGGCTCCCGGTGGTCGAGTTATTCAACAACGCTTTATTCTCATATGGCGTCTCATGGGGCCTGCACCTCGGCCTCGAAAGAGGTCGGGCAAACTGCGCCATCGTGATACTCTCGAAGAAACAAGATGAAATGACTACTCATTCTCCACGAACAAACGTCGGGTGGAAAAGCCGTAAAATGTTGATCACAGCCTAAATGACGCCTTGTGGGGCCCACGCCATGACTCTGGCTTCAACGCATAAAACCACCCCGGTCAACTGCGCCTCAATTCTAGGGTCACAACATCGTTGACGGTGCATAATACGGACTCAGGAAGTTGAAGCAGCAACTCCCCACATTATAAGCCATCGGGGCCCTGTGGGGCCAAACCTCAGCCTCGAAACACGTCACGTAAGGCGTACAATTGTGTTCCATGCATATAACCATGCGACATAGGCTATTAATTTTCCATGAATGGACTTATGAAGCATAAGTTTTAAAAACACAGCATACGTCCAAAATCCGCCTTGTGGGGCCCATGCCTCGGGCTAGAATTTAGGCGGGTGGATTGTGTTGTTGTGAGCCCCTCAGAAAAACACTAAGAAATGAGTACTCAAACATGCAAAACAGATATCTGGTGAAAAAAGTGGTATTTCACTGTAACACCCGAGACTTTTATGTTATATAAACCATAAAAGGAATCTTTTTCTACACAACACTTGCTTGGCTTGCTTTGTACGCAATCGCGACCTTCCTCGATAGCTTGCGTCGTACGCAATACCGAGTTTCACTAAACAACAATATGCTATTAAAACTAGCCGTTATGAATAGTAATAACCACTTTTTAAAATTTTATAAATTTTATTTTTCAAAATGGACTTCATTTTTGGACTCAGAATATCGAAATTAGCCTAGGGTGAAATTTTGGTATTTTTCTGAAAACTTTCAATTTTTGATGAATAGTGAAACCACTAAGTGGTAGGTTAAAAACTGAATTTTACATAAAACTTAATTTTACCGCTTCTGTGAATGGAATTTCAAAAATCCGAGAGACACGGTTAATATCAAGGACTAAAATGTGGTTCAATGAGATGAAAATAATTTTTTGGTGAATAGTAACTTTTTACTATTTTTACCGCGGTTATTAGTAAATAGGGTAACTAAGGGTAAATATGATATCAGTATTACCCTAACACATGTCCTAATTCTATTGGACAAGTGTAATTCGACCAAAAACAAACTTAGGAATAAAATATGACCATTTAGGCCCACTTGGATTAGATTAGGACATTTATTATTAATTTATTTAAAGAAGGGTTAAAATAGTTAAAATCAAAGTTTAATAAGTAAATCATTTTTTAATACGGGGTTATACATAAGATAAATTCGATTGTAAATATTCATTAGAAAGATAAAAAGATTGCCTACATGATGGTATTTTATTTGTAATTTTTAGACATCAAATAATTTAATGTATATATGACACAAAGATGATGCAGTAATTATCTTATTAATGAAATATTGACATAATTGATAATATAAATACCCCAATAAATGTAATTTAAGACTTTTTATGAATTCCACTAATTTTCTAGGTTACTATGATATATTAGTGTTGATTTAATCAACTTGGTTCGAACATATAATTCTGTTATGACTTTCAAAAAAATCATATATCAAATAGTGTCAAAATTGACACAAAATAGTTTTTAAATCAAATATTATATTATTAATTGTTATTTTATTCCTAAAAATCTAAGGTTCGTCCAAATGACTTAGATAAAGATATATATATTAATAATAAACAATTTGGGGTTCGTTTGGCATGTTATAGTAAGTGTATTAACCATATAGTGAAAGAAAACAAAAAGACACGGTAAAAGTTAAATTAATTAACTTAGAGTTAAATCTAATTGATAAGGTTAAAATAATACCCTAAACTTGTCTAAGTCCTATTGGTTGATAGGATTTAGACCCTTCCACACTTTAGCTTCTAAATAAGACCCTTTGGAACCATTATAAACCGATTTTTACTTTAATATAAAATAATATTTTGAGATATTCCTAAGGTGCCCCTCTCCTCCCTTATAAAAGGGCACCTCCTCCCCCTCCTCCTCACACCAATTTGAGCACTAAAGCTCGGCCAACCCCTGCCATTTTCTCTTCTCCACTTCCCTAGAATAATCCTAGAGGTCCTGGTCTTCTCCAAATACCAATCTTAGTTCCTTAAGTGTGGGATTCAAAGAGGCGTTCCAAAGAAGAGGTAATATCCATTACCGATCTTTTCAATTTCTTTCTTTTTCAACTTCTTCTTCTTTAGTTGTTTCATGATAAAGTAATAACATCAGTATTACTTACATACTGATATGTTATTATAAATATGAAACAACCCTAATTCACCTTCTATCCATCCTATGGAAAAATGAAATCACCGCGCGTGCGTACGTACGGAATACCGTCTCCACGCCGTGGTGTAATCTATTTTCCACCATCACCTTACAAGGATGGGTATAATGGTGTAATGAGTAACTATATATGATTATTATGAAGTAATATTGATACTGAAATAATATATATATACTCCAATACAATTCCACGATCATAGGAACGATATCATCACTCGTGCGTACGTACGGAATACCGTCTCCACGATGTGATGCGACTCGTTCTACATGATCTTCATTTCATAATGATTATATAAATGAATTGAATGAATGAATATGGTATATACTACACTAATACCATTCTGTAAATGAATTATCTATAACCTAAAGATAAGAATAAAAATTTATTCGACAAAACACGCATAAGAACAAAAAGTTATAAAGACCCGAGTAACAAGTAACAATGAAATATTACTAACAAGAAGCTAATAATATGACCATATATGATATCATATCAATATGTATGATTCTGGAATAAGTCAATAACATTATTTAAACCATTATACAGGAGCTTCGGACATGAACAAAGCAAATCGGACCTAAGGTAAGGGAAATATCACAATCTCATATTTATCCGAGATTGTTTATTCGTAAGTATTTACTGGGGTGTATTTTATCATCCACATCCATGTTTACTCAATATGTAATATTATTTCCATCCACCTAAAATTGTTTAAATCCATTTTTACCCTTCAGTGAGTTTTTAGTAATACGTATGAAAGGAATCTTTTGTCGTTTTTCGTACGAGGTACTTTTTGACTTTTCCGACAAAAGTACGAAGAATGTTTTTTTTAACTTATACGGCACGAACGGATTTCTACTGTTTTATAAAGCCTTATTTTAATGAAGCTTCCTCTAAAAGATTTCATGACTATTTTCAATAAAATCTCTTTCTTTTAAAATTGCATGATGTTTTGTGAAAAGAAATTGATTTTGAAGAAGAAAGGATATTTTCCTCAAGAATTCAATTCAAGTGTTTTATCAAAATTATTTTCCATCTAAGATAATAAAGGGTTCTGTTTCTATCCATATTTTTACATTGATTTGACTATGTTGTGATGGAATTATGTTTATGAATTCCTTTATCTTATATGAATTGATTTATGATGTCATGATGTTTCAAGAATCCCATTTTTGTTACATGTGTTATGCGATGATGTATGTTTTATGATTATGTGGCACACATAAGAAAGGATTCATTATAAGATGGGTGGGACCTATATCTCCCTCCAATGCATTGGGTAATGATTTTATATCTCATGAGATAGACATGGCTGGAACGGAAGGTTATTTCGGTTCAGTGATACAGGACTGAAACGAGGAGTGAACTCGGTTCAGAAAGGGACTTTGTCCACTAAGATAGTCTTGGCAATGAGCCATGACTAACAAGAAATGATTTTCCATGATTATGTGTGCATGCCACAAAGTTTCAAGTTTTATGTTATGATTATGGGGATCTCATTTTCACTTCTATGATTTATTCCATGTTAAGATATTATGATCTCTTTTGCAGGTTTTGATTTTCAAAAAGATATGATATGATTTTTATTTCCTTTATTTTCCCTTGCTGAGCATTTGAGCTCACCCTTTTATGTTTTCTTTTACCCAGGTCAGGAAGATGGATATTAAGTAGAATATGCTAAAAGGGACCCTATATATGATGAAATAAATGGGAGACACTGTAGAAGATTTATGAACCAGTTGTTTATGTTTCCCAGTTTCTAAAGACACTATACCTATACGGTCCTTTGTGGTTTTGTCATATGTTGTAATAAGTGTGCTTCAATTTTGATGTATTAACAATGTATGTAAAGTATGGGTCGCTATAGTTGGTATCAGAGGAAAGGTATAGTCAACCTTTGGAAACTAGGATGTGAAAGCCTTAGTAAGAACCCTAAGGATAAGTCTAACCATAGAACACAATCTTAGAAATGGCCATGAATAACCTAGGATAAGACCATAAGCATGAAAATTTTATTCTTGAATTATGTGGTTTCCTATTATAATTAGTGTTGCTCACACTATTCTTCTTGGTTTTAGTCAATGGCTGGAACCTGAAGGAACCGTGTTAATGCGGAATGCGATGGGAAATGCAATGATTGTCCCCCTGAGCAACCAAACGATATGGGAGCTGGAATGCAAAATCTTGTAGCCATGCTCACACAACTTTCTCAAGCTATGAATCATGCAGGATTTCCAAACGAGCAAAGGAGGGAGCGAAATTCTGTTGAATCCTTCATGAGGCAGCGTCCACCTTCTTTCATCGGGTCTACTGATCCATTAGTTGCTGAACAATGGATTAGTACTACTGAAAAGATATTTTCAGTTCTTCAATGTTCTGAGCATGATAATTTCATCCTAGCAGTGTATCGTTTGGAAGGAGATGCGGATCAATGGTGGAATCTTGTTAAGAATACGAGGCAAAGGGATGAAATTGAGTCTATGGAATGGGACGAGTTCAAGAACTTATTTTTCAATAAGTACTTCCCTCGTATTCTCCGAACAAATATGGAGAAAGAGTTCCTTGAACTGAAGCAAAGGGATGATGAATCTATTAGTACCTATGAAGCAAATTTTACAAGACTTGCAAGGTACGCTTCTGGTATTATTATCCAACCTGAGAGTAAGATCGATCGATTCTTTAGTGGCTTAAAACCAAGTCTTCGAAGGGCGTTAGCCATAAGGGACTTCAATAGCTACGATGAAATCGTTCGATGTGCTCTCAAAGTCGAGATGGAGATTGGAGTAACCCATCAGTCACATGGGTTTGATAAGAAGAGGAAGATGGAATTCAAAGAAAAATCTAAAGAGCACACGGAAAAGAAGATGAACTTTCCCTTATGCGCAAAGTGTGGAAAGAAACATGGAGGGAGTTGTCTTAAAGGGACAAGTAAATGTTTTAAATGTGGAAAGGAAGGTCATCGGGCATTTGAATGCCGTGATAATGGGAAGAAGATGTCTAATGATGCAAACAAAGGAAGGGATACACAGAATGAACCTACTACACTTCAATGTTTCAAGTGCAAGGAGATGGGGCATTATGCCAATCAATGCCCAAATCCAAGGGTTGATGATGATGGTCGACGTCAACAAACTCTTAAGGCTAAAGACAAAGGAAAGTCACATGCAATTTCTATCAGCGATGTGGAGTACGATAACGAAGTGGTGAAAGGTACACTTACCATCCACTCTAAAGTAGCAAATGTTTTATTTGATTCTGGATCCACCCACTCTTTTATTTCTAAAGAATTTTCTAAGGGTATCACCGTATTACCTCAACAATTAGATGTTGAGTTAGCTGTGACAACACCTAATGGCACAACAGTCGCATCAGAAGTTTATAATTCTTCTCCGATCGAAGTTTGTGGGAAAGTGCTTCCTGCAAATCTTGTGATCCTTCCTTTAGTGGAATTTGATGTGATTCTTGGCATGGATTGGATTTCTCTACATGGAGCTCATATCAATTGCCAAAGAAGGGAAGTCACATTTCATATTCCAGATCAACTTACGATCGTCTATCAATGCAAGGATGAACATAACCTTCCAGTGGAAATTTCTTCCATCTTATGGGTATTGATTCCACTAAATGAAGGTTATTTATCTCAAATAGTTGGTGAGAAACTCACGATTAAGAATATGCCCATTGTACGGGAGTTTGATGATGTGTTTCCGGAGGAATTACCGGGTCTTCCACCAAATCGTGAAGTTGAGTTTTCAATAGAACTCGTACCGGGTGCTTTGCCTATTTCAAAGACACCTTATAGAATGGCCCCAATTGAGTTGCAGGAATTGAAGAAGCAACTCCAAGAGAATCTTGATAAGGGATTCATACGCCCTAGTGCGTCACCTTGGGGAGCACCTGTTCTATTTGTTAAGAAGAAAGATGGATCAATGAGAATCTGCATTGATTATCGAGAACTTAACAAGATCACTATCAAGAACAAATATCCTCTCCCACGCATTGATGACTTATTTGACCAACTACGCGGAGCTCAATACTTTTCCAAGATTGATCTTCGTTCAGGGTATCATCAATTAAGGGTCAAAAGGGAGGATATACCAAAGACGGCTTTCCGTACAAGGTATGGACCCTATGAATTTATAGTGATGCCATTTGGTCTTACTAATGCCCCTGCTATCTTCATGGATCTAATGAATAGAGTCTTTAGAGACTATCTTGATCAATTTGTGGTAGTCTTTATAGACGATATTCTTGTCTATTCAAAGAGCAAGGAAGAGCATGAAGATCACTTGAGAATTATATTGAAGACCCTGAGAAAAGAGAAGCTTTATGCCAAATTTACCAAGTGTGAATTTTGGCTTCAAAAAGTTGCATTTTGGGTCATATAATCTCAAAAGAGGGGATATCTGTGGATCCAGCAAAAACAGAGGTTATCGAAAGATGGTCAAGACCAACAACAGTAACTGAGATCCGAAGTTTTCTTGGTTTGGCTGGTTATTATCGACGTTTTGTAAAAGATTTTTCACGATTATCTAATCCACTAACCAAGTTGACTCGGAAAGGAGTTAAGTTTGTCTGGACAGAGGAATGTGAAGAGAATTTCAAGGAGTTGAAAAGAAGGTTATCCAGTGCACCTGTGCTCACACTGCCTTGTAGTGGAGAAAGGTTTGTGATCTACAGTGATGCATCCAAGAAGGGATTGGGGTGTGTTCTTATGCAAAATGATATGGTGATAGCTTATGCCTCACGACAGTTGAAAATCCATGAGCAAAATTACCCAACACATGATTTGGAGTTGGCTGCGGTAATCTTTGCATTAAAGATTTGGAGGCATTACCTTTATGGTGAAAGGTGTGATATTTATACTGATCATAAAAGTTTAAAGTATATTTTCACACAAAAGGAGTTGAATATGCGTCAAAGAAGATGGTTGGAGCTGATTAAGGATTATGACTGCTCAATCCATTACCACCCTGGGAAAGCAAACAAGGTGGCGGATGCATTAAGTCGACAAGACCATGCTAGTTTATCCATGATGAGGATCACAAAGGATCCAATATTTATGGATTTAAAAAGGATGGATCTTGGAATAATAATGGAAGGGAAAAAATCTTATCTTTCTCAAATGAATGTTCAACCATCTATACATGTGAAGATTAAAGAGGCACAGAAAGAAGATGTCGAGTTACAAAAGAAGGTGAGAAATGTTCCTGAATTCAAACTTGATTGTGATGGGATAATAAAGTTCAGGAATTGGGTTTGCGTTCCTCCCATCCCCGAATTAAAGAATGAGCTGCTGGATGAGGCTCATAGTTCGTCATTCTCTATTCATCCTGGAAGCACGAAGATGTATAGGGAACTGAAAGAGTACTTCTGGTGGGATGGCATGAAAAGAGATGTTGCTGAATATGTCTCTCGATGCTTGGTTTGTCAACAAGTTAAAGCCGAGAGACAGAAGTCTAAGGGGATGTTACAACCATTACCCATACCCGAATGGAAATGGGAAAACATCACTATGGACTTTGTCACAGGACTTCCTAATACATCCAAAGGCAATAATGCTATCTGGGTCATAGTTGATCGTCTTACAAAGTCTGCACACTTCATTGCTATTAGAGAGGATTTCTCTCTAGATCAGCTTGCCAGGATATATGTAAAGGAAGTGGTAAGATTGCATGGAGTACCACTTTCTATTATATCTGATCGGGATCTGAGATTTACCTCGAAGTTCTGGAGAAGTCTTCAGCATACTCTGGATACAGAGTTGAGTTTCAGCACTGCTTATCATCCCCAGACAGACGGTCAATCTGAGAGAACAATTCAAACCCTAGAAGATATGTTGAGAGCTTGCTCTATGGATTTCAAAGGAGGTTGGGATCAACACCTACCTTTGGTGGAATTTTCTTATAATAATAGCTTTCACTCCAGTATTCAGATGGCTCCTTATGAAGCTCTCTATGGAAAGAAATGCAGGACTCCAACTTGCTGGGATGAAGTTGGGGAAAGAAAGCTATTAGGACCTGATCTCGTTGATGAAATGGCAGAAAAGGTCAGATGTATTCAACAACACATAAGAGCAGCTCAGAGTCGACAGAAAAGTTATGCCGACAACCAAAGAAAAGACCTAGAGTTTGAAGTGGGTGATAAAGTGTTCTTACGAATATCTCCCTGGAAGAGGGTTATGAGATTTGGAAAGAAGGGGAAGTTGAGCCCTAGATATATCGGTCCTTTCGAAATACTGGATCGTGTTGGGAAGGTAGCTTACCGATTGGCGCTTCCACCGAATCTTTCTCAAGTTCACGATGTGTTCCATGTATCTCTCCTGAGAAAGTACATACCAGATCCTTCACATGTACTCAGCTCAGAAGTTGTACCGCTGGAGCAAGATCTTTCTTATGAAGAACAGCCGATAGAGATTCTGGATCGTAGCGAAAAATTCCTACGAAACAAGACCACTCGCTTGGTGAAAGTTTTATGGAGGAACCACCAACTTGAAGAAGCTACATGGGAGCTTGAGGATATGATGAGGGAGAAGTATCCTCATTTGTTTGTTACAATGTGACGAATTTCGAGGGCGAATTTTTTTTAAGGGGGGTAGAATGTAACACCCGAGACTTTTATGTTATATAAACCATCAAAGGAATCTTTTTCTACACAACACTTGCTTGGCTTGCTTTGCACGCAATCGCAACCTTCCTCGATAGCTTGCGTCGTACGCAATACCGAGTTTCACTAAACAACAATATGCTATTAAAACTAGCCGTTATGAATAGTAATAACCACTTTTTAAAATTTTATAAATTTTATTTTTCAAAATGGACTTCATTTTTGGACTCAGAATATCGAAATTAGCCTAGGGTGAAATTTTGGTATTTTTCTGAAAACTTTCAATTTTTGATGAATAGTGAAACCACTAAGTGGTAGGTTAAAAACTGAATTTTGCATAAAACTTAATTTTACCGCTTCTGTGAATGAAATTTCAAAAATCCGAGAGACACGGTTAATATCAAGGACTAAAATGTGGTTCAATGAGATGAAAATAATTTTTTGGTGAATAGTAACTTTTTACTATTTTTACCGCAGTTAATAGTAAATAGGGTAACTAAGGGTAAATATGATATCAATATTACCCTAACACATGTCCTAATTCTATTGGACAAGTGTAATTCGACCAAAAATAAACTTAGGAATAAAATATGACCATTTAGGCCCACTTGGATTAGATTAGGACATTTATTATTAATTTATTTAAAGAAGGGTTAAAATAGTTAAAATCAAAGTTTAATAAGTAAATCATTTTTTAATATGGGGTTATACATAAGATAAATTCGATTGTAAATATTCATTAGAAAGCTAAAACGATTTACTACATGATGGTATTTTATTTGTAATTTTTAGACATCAAATAATTTAATTTATATATGACACAAAGATGATGCAGTAATTATCTTATTAATGAAATATTGACATAATTGATAATATAAATACCAAAATAAATGTAATTTAAGCCTTTTTATGAATTCCACTAATTTTATAGGTTACTATGATATATTAGTGTTGATTTCATAAACTTGGTTCGAACATATAATTCTGTTATGACTTTCAAAAAAATCATATATCAAATAGTGTCAAAATTGACACAAAATAGTTTTTAAATCAAATATTATATTATTAATTGTTATTTTATTCTTAAAAATCCAAGGTTCGTCTAAATGACTTAGATAAAGATATATATTAATAATAAACAATTTGGGGTTCGTTTGGCATGTTATAGTAAGTGTATTAACCATATAGTGAAAGAAAACAAAAAGACACGGTAAAAGTTAAATTAATTAACTTAGAGTTAAATCTAATTGATAAGGTTAAAATAATACCCTAAACTTGTCTAAGTCATATTGGTTGATAGGATTTCGACCCTTCCCCACTTTAGCTTCGAAATAAGACCCTTTGGAACCATTATAAACCGATTTTGACTTTAATATAAAATAATATTTTGAGATATTCCTAAGGTGCCCCTCTCCTCCCTTATAAAAGGGCACCTCCTCCCCCTCCTCCTCACACCAATTTGAGCACTCAAGCCCGGCCAACCCCTGCCATTTTCTCCTCTCCACTTCCCTAGAATAATCCTAGAGGTCCTGGTCTTCTCCAAAGACCAATCTTAGTTCCTTAAGTGGGGGATTCAAAGAGGCGTTCCAAAGAAGAGGTAATATCCATTACCGATCTTTTCAATTTCATTCTTCTTCAACTTCTTCTTCTTTAGTTGTTTCATGATAAAGTAATAACATCAGTATTACTTACATACTGATATGTTATTATAAATATGAAACAACCCTAATTCACCTTCTATCCATCCTATGGAAAAATGAAATCACCGCGCGTGCGTACGTACGGAATACCGTCTCCACGCCGTGGTGTAATCTATTTTCCACCATCACCTTAAAAGGATGGGTATAATGGTGTAATGAGTAACTATATATGATTATTATGAAGTAATATTGATACTGAAATAATATATATATACTCCAATACAATTCCACGATCATAGGAACGATATCATCACTCGTGCGTACGTACGGAATACCGTCTCCACGATGTGATGCGACTCGTTCTACATGATCTTCATTTCATAATGATTATATAAATGAATTGAATGAATGAATATGGTATATACTACACTAATACCATTCTGGAAATGAATTATCTATAACCTAAAGATAAGAATAAGAATTTATTCGACAAAACACGCATAAGAACAAAAAGTTATAAAGACCGGAGTAACAAGTAACAATGAAATATTACTAACAAGAAGCTAATAATATGACCATATATGATATCATATCAATATGTATGATTCTGGAATAAGTCAATAACATTATTTAAACCATTATACAGGAGCTTCGGACACGAACAAAGCAAATCGGACCTAAGGTAAGGGAAATATCACAATCTCATTTTTATCCGAGATTGTTTATTCGTAAGTATTTACTGGTGTGTATTTTATCATCCACATCCATGTTTACTCAATATGTAATATTATTTCCATCCACCTAAAATTGTTTAAATCCATTTTTACCCTTCAGTGAGTTTTTAGTAATACGTATGAAAGGAATCTTTTGTCGTTTTTCGTACGAGGTACTTTTTGACTTTTCCGACAAAAGTACGAAGAATGTTTTTTTTAACTTATACGGCACGAACGGATTTCTACTGTTTTATAAAGCCTTATTTTAATGAAGCTTCCTCTAAAAGATTTCATGACTATTTTCAATAAAATCTCTTTCTTTTAAAATTGCATGATGTTTTGTGAAAAGAAATTGATTTTGAAGAAGAAAGGATATTTTCCTCAAGAATTCAATTCAAGTGTTTTATCAAAATTATTTTCCATCTAAGATAATAAAGGGTTCTGTTTCTATCCATATTTTTACATTGATTTGACTATGTTGTGATGGAATTATGTTTATGAATTACTTTATCTTATATGAATTGATTTATGATGTCATGATGTTTCAAGAATCCCATTTTTGTTACATGTGTTATGCGATGATGTATGTTTTATGATTATGTGGCACACATAAGAAAGGATTCATTATAAGATGGGTGGGACCTATATCTCCCTCCAATGCATTGGGTAATGATTTTATATCTCATGAGATAGACATGGCTGGAACAGAAGGTTATTTCGGTTCAGTGATACAGGACTGAAACGAGGAGTGAACTCGGTTCAGAAAGGGACTTTGTCCACTAAGATAGTCTTGGAAATGAGTCATGACTAACAAGAAATGATTTTCCATGATTATGTGTGCATGCCACAAAGTTTCAAGTTTTATGTTATGATTATGGGGATCTCATTTTCACTTCTATGATTTATTCCATGTTAAGATATTATGATCTCTTTTGCAGGTTTTGATTTTCAAAAAGATATGATATGATTTTTATTTCCTTTATTTGCCCTTGCTGAGCATTTGAGCTCACCCTTTTATGTTTTCTTTTACCCAGGTCAGGAAGATGGATATTAAGTAGAATATGCTAAAAGGGACCCTATATATGATGAAATAAATGGGAGACACTGTAGAAGATTTATGAACCAGTTGTTTATGTTTCCCAGTTTCTAAAGACACTATACCTATACGGTCCTTTGTGGTTTTGTCATATGTTGTAATAAGTGTGCTTTAATTTTGAAGTATTAACAATGTATGTAAAGTATGGGTCGCTATATTCACCGTAAAACGTACGGACAAGGCCCAATGTGGCCCACTCCTTGTTTCCAATCCAAACACATCAGAGAGCATCTCAAAAAGTCCACACGACGACTGGGGTCATGTTGCCACTGACGGTGCGTCAATAGGACATCCCAACCAGGAGTTAGGTCTGACAAAACTATTAATTAATTAATTAATTAATTAATTAATTAATCACAATTAGTGTTTCATGCCACTGAGCAATGAAACCAACCCACAATGGTTCTGAACCAACTTTGAATGGACCGTGTCAGCTCCGGGGCCACCGCGCCTATGTCATCACGTCAAACGGACATCCGACTCGCAAGACACGTCTGTCGCAACATTAATAATAATTTAATATTATTAAAGTAAGGCATTTCATGGCCCCCGCCTCCGGGTGCAGAACCCAAAAACCCCGAAAAATACTTCAAGAAGTCTGTCTCTCTATCATGGACCTGCATCCGCAGATGATGCATCAAACAGATGTGCCATTTAGAAATTACGGCTCCCTGAATGCGAGGGGGCAAACTGGGCCAGTTCACCCTGGTCGGCCCGGTCTGAACAGCTGACCCGAGGCCCAACCGCGGGTCCAGCCCGACTCGCCGCGGCCCGCTGGCCGTGACCCACTCCACATCCACTGGGCCACGTGGCCCAGTTCTTTTTAACAGACCGGTCCTCCTGGCTGGTCTCCCCCTTCGCACACAACGTCAAGGCGGACTTGCAGCACGCAGGTCCTGTTCCCCCGAGGTCGTTTCCTCCACCGACCGGCTAGCATGACCGGTCCCTTCTCTCTGCGTCAATCAAAGGAGATCCTCCATCGGCGGGTCATTTTCTCCTCCGAACACCCATGGTCACCGCCTCAGGTTCCCCCTTCGATCGTGATGTCCCACGGGACGCAGGCGCCTCCGCAATCCGCAGCATCGCCACGCTACCGCAGTCGGCCTCCCTGACTCCCCCATTACGCCACCGACACAACCAGCTCTGCTAGTTCCCGCTACACCGTGTCGGCACCACCTACTGAACTCCACCCGTGCCGCTTGTTTCTCCACACTCTTCTCCAACTTTTCCTGATGCTAACACTTCCAAACCACCAGCATCCCCACTCCTCGGCTCCTCCCGGAGATACCCCGACCACACCCCGTCTGTGCCGTTACTCCGAACGCACTTGCTGCCCGACGCCTGAACCCCGGTGCGCCACCCCGACCTCTGGCCACCGTCCTTTCCAGATTCGGAGGTTGTGATGGCCACCTCCACCGCTCCGATGTCCCATAGTCAAAACCGAATTTGGTTTTGGGATCCTCGTGACGAGGCATTCGCAGCGCCTGTCCCCTGATCGTTGACCCAACAAGATTTGGTGAATCCGAAAATTTGGATAATGAACACCCAAGAACGTTGATCGAAACAGGGCTTCAGTGTTGGCCATGTTTGTTCGGCCAATGCCCCAAAATTTAAAACTATAGAAATCAAAGATGAAATTTGATGAAAATGAAAATTAACAAATCAACGAAGGAGGGAAATTTAACGAGAATCATACCTCGTTTTCGATGCACGTCATAGGCAATTCATATGTGAGACTCTTGCCTCGATTCACCAAATTTTGACAAAGAATGAACCTTGATCTATTGTAGAATGATGAAGAACACTGAAAAACATATGATATGGAGAGAGAGGGAGGGAGAGAGAGAGAGAAGGGGAAAAATGGGTCCCCCCCACAATTCCTACACTTGGAATTTATAACTCTCGGAAACTACGCCGACGGGCGCGGATTTCGAAACCTTTGTACCAGCTCATTTTCTATCATGCCTAGGCAAAAAGTCACATTTCGAACTTAATGGATGTCTCATATTTACATTTCGAGGCTTCGTTAAAAAGTTACTAAAAAATATCGTCAGTGATAAAAATCACTAAGTTATTATTTCAAAATGACGTTTTTTCCCCTGGGTGACATCCCTCACAGCAGACCCATTCCTACAACTTTTACACCCTTCCTAGGGTAAAAGGCATGCTCCGGATGCAACTGTGCCCTTGGATATTCGATCCGAGCAACCATTTAGGAGAAAACACAACCACACCACTTGCATAGTATAAAAACAAATAATATTTTTATAAAATTTATTCCAGGAACACCGGGCATCATAATCGCACGCTGTCTTCATGCCTAGCTCTGTAATTATATGTAGAAATATTCAAATGACTTATAGGAAAAAATTCGGGTCTCTATAGAACCAGGGTTATAAGGCGTGATATAATGAAAATAAAAGGAATAGAACAGGTGGAATCATAACCTATAAACATGGATTCATTGAAATGTGGCAGAAATATAAAACGTGAATTTAGCATGAGTCACGGCTCATTTCACATTGTGGATCAAATGTCATTGTGAACCATGAAGACTGTTTCACATGGTTGAATGAGTCAAGGCTAACTGCCAAGACCGTTGCACAAAATGTCTCCGGAGACTAAAATTTTACCCAATGTGATATTGTTCTATATAGGAAAACCCAACTTATCATTTTTATGAATATGCATTCCATATATATAATAATACTTAAACAATCCTAAAACATAAGGGAACCCAAGGAAGGAAATAAGTATCATAATCATGTCATAAACCATAATAAATGGGTGTATCATTAAAGTGTCCATGAATGGAAGAAATTAGAACATAAATGGAAATTAATAAGGTTAAATAGTCATATATAATGGTATGTGATTTAAAATTGAATTTCAAATATGTAAAAAGTGTATTTAATTTTTTTTAGCATTAATGGATTTTAGTGCGGTTTTAATTAAAACACCAACAAGCGTTTAAAATAGAAAAGGGAATAATATATTGTAAAGAACCAGAAGTTATCAAAGAAGGATTTCATTATAAAATAACAATTTTTATAAAAGGAAAGGTGTCTTGAAATATATGGTAGAAAGCACTTGAAATTGGGTATGATTTCAGTATGTTCCCTTAAAAAAAGTTTTCTTTTTGAAAATCATTGAGGATGGAGTCATTTAAATAAATATATATCATTTAAAGAGAATGCGGGATTGATCATGAAACATGATATTGGGGAATATATTTAGTATGTGGAAGCCTCACATGAAAATAAATGACAACTTCATTTGGGTAAAATTATGGTTGGAGCAACCTGAATGAATATAAGAGGTTCGGGAAACATCCCTTACAGAATATCGACATGGAACAGTGTGTACATAAGAGGGGTTAATGAGAGAGAAATGGGTTCCTCGTGTTTTATTCATCATTAGTGAATTATGGTGGAGGTGAAAAATCATGCCCTGAAATTAATAATTACACATATAATGATATAACATAGTCATCATTCCTGAATAAGAGTGAGATAGAGAGGATCCATTACCTTAAGTATGATGGCATTCATTTCTTGATCATAATGACCTGAATAATAACATTTGGTTAATTAATTAATAATTAAAGAACCTCTATTACATGTAACTGATTTATTATAACCTTTTTGAGTTCATTCATAACCTTTTTTATTGGTTATGAGGTTCAATTTCATTATTCGTGTCCATTTTTTCTCTTGTTATTAATGACCAGTTATTGTTTGGACAGACATGTATGATGAGAGTATTTTTCCAGAATTCAAGTTATATTACATTAGTAAATAACCATAATATTTCATGGCTATAAAATTTATTTGGTTATTTTTATTGACGATGAATCATTATATAAAACATTAATGATAAATGCTTAGATTAATTTGGTGATTTTTCTCGTAATTAACTTTTTCTGTATTTTTATAATAAATCATGTGGGAAAAAGGATTTGAGAAAAATACAAAATATAAAACACATATATAGAAATCTATTTCAACCATAAAAATGGTTTCATGACCAGAATATGAAGTTGGTAATAGAAATTGATAACCTGTCATCCTTGAATGTGATATATTAACACATCTATGATGGTGTTTTCATTTCATTCCTACAGAAGAAGGGGAAATGAGAGATGATAATGAATTATCCCATTAGATAAACAAAATCCTATTATATTTATGACAATGGATTTTCCATTCCATTAAGATGAGGAGTGTTTAGGAAATCCAAGATGACAAAGGAACCTGAAAAGATAAAGAAAGAAAAAAATGGAAGAATTTACTTCTTGATTTAATATTACTTGAGAGCCTCTTAAGGGGAGTGGATTTGGGCTTTTGAAAAGAAAGTGTTTTACGTGACATGTGGACGATCTTGGGGAGAGATTTGGGAAGAATGTAGGGAAGTTACAAGGTTTAAGAGTGTTAAGACCCGTATATTTCAAGGAAATATTTTTCTTATTTTTTTTGGAATTTTACAAGAGCGCAGTCTCTGACGGCACCTGATTCCGAGGCCCGGTGTTCCCAGAATCATTTTCCGAAGTTTGGCTCAGGTACGTTCAGTGAACAGACGAGCGGGTTTTTCTAACTTTTGAACCGGTGCCTGGAATCGAATTCTGAGGGCACCGATGAAATCGCAGCGCCGATATTCGCTTAGAAACGCCTCTTCTGGAGTTGCGTTTTCTCAGGTGTGGTTTTTAATTTTCGTGCTTAAGGATATGAAATAAAATAATTTTTACGACAACATTATTTTATTTCACTTAAGCCACTTGGAAGCCACTTGAATCCACTTAAAAGAGGCTTAAACTGAGTTGATCTGGATAGGATGCTATCCAGAAATATCCTACCCTCTTGGTTGGATATTTGTGAGGTGGGGCTCGCACGAGCCCCGCCGTTTCTTGCCGCTAAGTAACGGACCAGCGAAAACCCGTCATTATGAATGTCAACTGATGCGTTTTGTTAATTTCTTAACAGACCATTTAATTGGGTGGTTTATTTCATAAATTAAATGAGCTGTTTCTTTCGTTGAATTAATTCAATGAATTGATGGGTCGTTACTTACCTTTTTTCGTGTGTTGGCATAATAATAAAATAAGACCAACTAGTATTTTGAAAGTTTGTGCATTGAGAGGATTTGACAGAATCCTTGTACCTTCTTTCTCCTTCGCGAAGAACGCGAAGAACGCGAAGAACGCGAAGAACGCGAAGAACGCCGTCATCTGTGGAAATTGACGACGCTCCAATCCGAGACGTTCTTCCCCACCCTGATCTCCGATCACCAACCGTTTGAGGTGAGTGATTTCGGGTTTCTTCTAAAAGTTCTTTGTGGTTTAAAACGAATCACGGATTTAATTATTTATAATTAAAATCTGTTGTTTCTTGGTCCGTCGAGTTCGTTGACGCTATGCCGGATTCTGCTACGACGCGACGCCCTTCTGCGACGACGTGAAGATCTCCACCTTCCGCGACGAGCAATTCCGCGAAGAACGCTCACGCGCGATGACTATGAGGTAGGGATTTTATTTTTGGAAATTACCCCATTTATTATTCCCGTAAATGTTTCTTTAAAAAGTTAAAGAACCGGATTTGTAAACAATTTTAAATTTATTAAAATTGTTGTTTCCTGTGTGGAATAATAATTCTCCCGTTGTTTATATCTAACGCGGAGGGTGCGGGCCAAACGAACACGGCCCGACGACCCTCCGTCGTTCTTCGTTGTTATGCGGATTTGACGGGCGACGACAGAACGTGCCGCAATGGAGGTCTGATGATTCCGCAGTGAAGAACGAGTACTGGGAGGAGCAACGGCGCAGACGGGAATAAAATCGGGCCACCGGAGCGACTCCTGCGGATCGCGGAAGCCGCCGGCGGCGCGGGTCGCCAGCGCGGCGGCGCCGGCAGCCGGGAGCAGCGGCGCCCCCGGCGCGCCGCCGGACACGCCCGCCGCGGCAGAAGTCGCGGCGGCGGTAGTTGCGGACCCGCGGCCGCACGGGTCCGGCACACGCGGGACGCGGCTGAAGCCGCGTCCGGGTGTCCGAGCGACACCCCGCGGGTGCCGCGGGGTTGTCACGTGGGGACAGCGGCTCCCCCCCCCCCCCGCGTCGCTCGGCTTGCCAGGAAGACACCCCGCGGGTGTCGCGCGGGTGTCACGCGGGGGTGGCGGCTCCCCCCCGCGCCGCTCGGCCGAGCCGAGCCGGGCTGGCCAAGCTAGGACGGTCCGAACAGTCGGGCCGTGCCTTGGCCGGGCTGGACTGGGTCGGACCAGGTTGACCTCGTTCGGCCGACCCAGGGGGGGTCGGGCCGGGTCGGCCCGGGCCCGGACCCCCCCGTCTTCGGACAGTTTTCGTTCAAATGGTTGTATCTTGAGCTACGGGCCTCCAAACGACTCGCCGTCAGCGGAAACGCGATCCTTGGATCAAGGCGGTCGTTTCAGTATATCACACTCAAGGTTTCAGAATATTTTGAGTTCAGCCGGGTTAGTTCGTACACAAAACCAACCGGGCCCTCGGAGCGGAAACGCTCATATCTTGAGCTACGGACGTCCGATTGACGTGCCATCAGCTTCTTTGAATTCCTCTAAGTGAGACAGATCTTTTGGCACACTCCGTACGAGGTTTGGACGCAGGTGGAGTACGGTCGGGTTGGTTTTTCCTTAAAAACCAACAGGGCCCCTGGGACGAAAAAGCCAATAACTCTCAGACCGAACATTTGATTGATGCGCTGTCTACGACGTTGAGTTCCTGTTGACGATACGGAACTTTTGGATACATCAACTTCGGACTTTGTGTCAGTTGATGTATCAGCCTCTCGGCTCGTGGAGCGGACCCTCCCGAACGAGCTTGCTGTGTGCGGGAACCGTAGAGCTGGCTGCGACTGCTACTTCGATAGCGACGACCGAGTAGAGATCCTCAGTGGACTGCGGCGACGACCGTGCAGAGATGCTCAGTGGACTGCGCCGACGACTGTGCACAGATCCTTAGTGGACTGCGACGACTACAGCACTCAGTGATCCTACGTGGATCAGTGCTACAGGTCATGTGTGGGCCCGATCCTGTGTGGGTCATTGCAGGGGTTAGTTACCTATCGATCCTTCATGGGTCCGACGACTTAGACGGATCAGTGATCATCTTTATCGTCATCCGAAGAAGTATACCTGTGTGAGCTGAATCTTGTGTTACTCTCCTTTTGGATTGTGTTGAGCTATCCTGTGTGGATTTACTGTTTACTCTCCTTTGTGGATTATGTTGAGCTATCCTGTGTGGATTTACTATTTACTCTCCTTTGTGGATTGTGCTGAGCTATCCGGTGTAGGTATACGTTTTTCTTTCCTGTGTGGACTTGGTTGTGCTTGGGCTCGGACGTTGGATCCGAATGGAAATTGATGACTTAGGTATATGTATGGGCATATACCTAAGCCGTGTCAGATGTTGCTTCGTGATTGTATCTTTCCTTTGTGGATTATCCTTTGTGGATTTCGAGAGACCTTCGGGGGTCTCGGGGTCCCTACGAAGTAGCTTATACTCACCCCTGCACGGGCTATGCTCGCACTACGTTGTGTTGGTTGCAGACGACGGACAACGCTGATCGTGGTGGAGGCGTGCGGAGCAGGACAGTACCTGGAGGTGGACCACTGGGCGGGACGTACTCGGAGAGGTCAGGTGGACCCGATGAGCAGTGGAGGCTATCTGTACCCACCCTCTAGGTGGGACTTCAGAGGACGGCTCGACGCTGTAGTTTTTCCTTTCAGTTGTTGTTTTTCCTTTCAGTTGTACTTTACAGTTGGGCTTGTATTTCCGGCCCCTTTTACTTTCAGCACAGCTTGTACCGTTTTTACATAGTGTTTACTTTTCCGCTTGCTTACTCTGTGGTGCTTGTTTACTTTTCAAAGGCAATGCCTTCCCTTTTTGTTGGGATTTATGCCTTGGTGCTGGTCGCCAGCCCCTGGCCTATGGAATGCGGGCTTGGGGTAGCCACAGCACGGGCCTCGAGGACGGGTCGTGACAAATTGGTATCAGAGGCGGTTGGTTCTACCGTAGACTCTGATCTTTCTTCTATGTGGAGCAATAGTGTTTAGCGTATTGAGTATGGTTATCAGTCCAGGGAGTACAGTGTTGGTGCGGCGGCCGACGTATCCATACACCAGGACCCTGACATCTGATTCCTGACTTAATTCACGAAAACATTGATTGCATGTGTGTTTCAAGTTTTCTTTGTGATTACTTGTGTCAGCTCACCAGGTATATTGTTCTAACCGTGGCGCACTTGTCTCCTTTTCAGGATGGCCCGATGACAGCAGCCAACTAGGGTTCTGAGAGTAGAGCACGACGATAGCCCGCCGAGTGACGAGGCCTCGGTACAGGGCCTGTTGACAGCAGAGGCACCGGAGGTACCTTTACCCGCCAAGCCCCCGATTCTTCCAGCACTGGAAGCTGACGATGCATGATGCCTTGAAGATCTGCATGAGTTCCAGCGCCAGCGACCACCCAGGTTTCGTGGGGAGACGGACCCCCAGGCAGCCGAGGACTGGCTGGAGGCGGTCGTCCAAGTTTCCAGGCTAGTGAGGACACCAGCAGACCTCATGGTGATCCTCGCGGTGAGCCTACTGCACGCAGCAGCAGGGCGATGGTGGAGTTTGATGCTCCAAGTACATGATGAGGCCTCCCTCATCTAGACGGACTTAGAGAGCCTCTTCCGCATAGAGTTTGTCCCGGCCACCCTCCGTGCGGTGCGCATTCAGGAGATTCTTCAGCTGCGGCAGGGCATCTTGACGGTCGCCCAGTACGCGGCGAGGTTCACCGACCTTTCTCGCTACTTGACCGAAATGGTACGGGACCTCTTCTTCCGGTCCCGAACCTTCGAGAAGGGATTGAGACACGAGATCAGGGCATCGCTGATCTCCCTCAGCATCCCGAACCAGGCAGGAGTGCTGGAGCGAGCCCTTATGATCGAGAGCTTCCTGGCTGTGTCCACAGCGAGACCTACCGTAGGGCGGTAGGTTGTAGAGTCTTCGGCAGCTGGTAGCCGACAGATGACTCAGGGTTCCAGGCCAACCAGACCTTCCGGCAGATGACCTCAGGACACTGGCTCAGTAGTGAGGGGCACACAGCGTGGGGCCAGTCTTCCGAGAGGCAGGCAGTGCTACTCTTACGGTGGGTAGGGCCACATGCCTCGTGACTGCCCGACCCGCCGTACCGAGGAGCAGCAGACAGTGGAGGGGCCACCCAGGCAGAGGCAGAGGGTCGACTGTGGCGGTCCGCAGGGAGGAGGCGGACGAGGCAGAGGAGCTGGCCAAGCAGCAGGTGGTGGGTGACGCTTTGAGGCTCTGCCACCACCACCACCAGGAGGCCCGCCCCGACCACAGGGAGCTGGCGGGCATAGACAGGCACAGCTCCAGGAAGCAGAGGACTACGACCACGGCGCGCCAGAGATGATTCGAGGTACGATCTGTGTCTATTACACCCTTGTTGTAGTTCTGATAGACACAGGAGCGAGTCACTCTTTCATATCCACTGCCCGTGTTCGGAGCTCGGAGATTCCGACAGAGCCGTTGGCTCGATCCTTACGGCTAGAGACTCCTACGGGAGCAGACTCGACGATTACACACTGGTGTAGGCAGTGTGATCTTACACTAGGAGGTGAGAGTTTTGGCTGGAATCTTCTTGTAGCGGTGTCGAGTCCTTACGATGTCATCTTGGGCATGGATTGGTTATCTACAGTCCATGCTCAGATTGACTGTTTTAGGCGCAAGGTGCAATGTGTGCGCACCGACGGGAGCAGGTTCACCTTCACCGGCGAGAAGGGAGCCTTAGCAGCAAAGGATGGACTCACGCAGAGGAGAGGTCAGCCCATCACTCATCAGTTGGTAGCCTTATCCTTGGATAAGTTGACGTGCGGAGTCCTAGTTTTCCTGCAGTGGTGGATCAGTATGCGGACGTCTTCCCTGACGACGTTCCAGGGCTACCTCCTCGCAGAGAGGTAGACTTTTATATTGATTTGTACCCCGAGATAGCCCCGATATCCACTACAGCATATCGGATGGCCCCCGCCGAGCTTCGAGAGCTACAGGTATAGTTGGAGGACTTGCAGGGCATGGGGTTCATCCGACCCAATGTTTCACCCTGGGCTTCCCCGATATTGTTCGCCAAGCAGGCGGACGAGAGATTGCGACTGTGTGTCGATTATCATCACCTAAACCAGTTGATATTGAGGAACAAGTATCCGCTACCGAGGATTGATAACCTCTTCGATCAGCTCAAAGGATCACGGTGGTTCTCGAAGATAGACCTCAGGTCGGGCTATCATCAGCTTAGAGTTCGAGACGAGGATGTGCAGAAGATGGCCTTCAGATGTCGGTATGGCCACTATGAGTTCTTGGTTATGCCTTTCGGCGTAACCAACGCTCCAGCAGTGTTCATGAGCCTCATGAACAGGATCTTCCAACCATACCTTGATCGATTTGTCGTGGTCTTCATCGATGACATTTTGGTGTACTCGACGACGGAGGAGGAGCACGCCTACCACCTGCGGGTTGTACTAGAGACACTCCGAGAGAACCAGCTTTATGGCAAGCTCTCGAAGTGCCAGTTCTGGTTATGTGAGGTCCACTTCTTGGGGCACGTCATTTCTGAGGAGGTAGTTGGATACGTAGTCTACTGTGATGCATCAGGGACCGGACTTGGGTGTGTCCTGATGCAGGAGCGGTCCATGATTTCCTACGGATCACGTCAGTTGAGGCCGCATGAGCAGAACTACGCTACCCATGACATGGAGTTGGCAGCAGTGGTCTTCGCTCTGAAGACATGGCGTCACTATATGATGGGCGAGCGCTTTATAGTCTATTCTGACCACCAGAGTCTCAGGTACATCTTCTCTCAGAAGGACCTGAACCTGAGACAGCGGCGATGGCTCGAGTTCCTCCAGGACTATGACTTTGAGATAATCTATACTCATGGGAAGGGGAACGTGGTAGCTGATGCCCTCAGCAGGAGGACGGGTATCCAGCTACTTGAGGAGGCGAGAGTGCAGCTAGCCGCCTTGCAGATATCCTTCGTGGATAGAGGCGGAGCGGCCTTCCTTCAGTATCTCACAGTCTCTCCTCCAATTCTATAGCAGGTCAGAGAGGCTCAGCGTGGGGACGCTGACTGTGAGACACGGCGTGCACAGATATCCTCAGGACAGGCACCTGATGGTTTCTCCCTTGGAGTAGAGCACGAAGTCCTTTTCAGAGGACGTACCTTGGTACTAGTCGCTTTACGAGAGGAGGTGCTGAGAGAGTTTCACACTTCTCCTTTAGCAGTTCATCCAGGAGTGGCAAAGATGTACCAGGATCTCAGATGACAGCACTGGTGGCCGGGCATGAAGAAGGCTGTGGCAGAGTTTGTTTCACGGTGCCTCACCTGCCAGCAGGTGAAGGAAGAGAATCAGGTACCAGCAGGCTTGGTATAGCCCTTGGAGGTCCCGGAGTGGAAGTGGGATGGGATATCTATGGACTTCGTGACTGGAATCCCACGCACTTCCAGAGGTCACGACTCCATTTGGGTGATTGTTGACCGACTCACCAAGTCGGCACACTTCTTACCCATCTGAGAGCAGGGCTCAGTGGAGAGCTTGGGGCGTCTCTACGTTCAGGAGATTGTACGGCTCCACTGTGTGCCATCGACTATCGTCTCTGATCGGGACACTCGTTTTACGTCCCGGGTTTGTAAGGGGTTTCAGGAGGCGTTCGGGACGCGGCTACGTCTGAGCACCGCCTTTCACCCTCAGACGGATGGTCAGACGGAGAGGACCATTCAGACTCTCGAGGACATGCTCCGCACATGTGTCCTCGACTTTGGTCGTAGCTGGGAGGACAACCTACCCTTGGTGGAGTTCGCGTACAACAACAGCTACCACTCCACCATCGGGATGGCACCCTACGAGGCATTGTACGGCAGGCCTTGCAGATCTCTTTTGTGATGGACAGACCCTGGGGAGTCAGCACGTGTGGGACCAGAGATGGTCCGGGCCACGAAAAAGAAGGTCCAGGTCATCCAGGAGCAGATGAGGACAGCTCAGAGCTGGCAGAAGTCATATGCTGACAGGAGGTGGAGGCCACTAGAGTTCGAGGATGGCGACCATGTCTTCTTGCGGGTCTCACCTCGACGTGGTTTGCGGAGATTTGGCCGAGGCGGCAAGTTGTCTCCATGCTTCATCGGGCCTTTCTAGGTCCTCAACAGGATTGGCGAGGAGGCTTATCGCCTGGCTCTGCCACCTCAGTTGCACCGGGTGCACGATGTCTTCCACGTATCCCAGCTGAGGAGATACGTGCATGACCCGACACACATCATTGACTATGGGGAGCTATACGTGGATGATGGGGCAACTTTTGCGGAGGTCCCGATGGAGATAGAGGATTGACAGGAGCGGGTCCTACGTGGGCGATCGATTCCTCTTGTGTGCATCAGATGGAAGCACGGGAACCTCCAAAAGAGCACATGGGAGTGGGAGGCTCAGATGCGTGCTCAGTACCCACATTTGTTTCCCTAGTTTATGTTGTATCATTACGGGGACGTAAAGCCCTGATGTGGGAGTAATGTAAAGACCCGTAAATTTCAAGGAAATTTTTTTCTTAATTTTCTTTGGAATTTTACAAGAGCGCAGTCTCTGACGGCACCTGATTCCGATGCCCGGTGTGCCCGAAATCATTTTCCGAAGTTTGTCTCGGGTACATTCAGTGAACGGATGAGCGGGTTTTTCTAACTTTTGAACCGGTGCCTGGAATCGAATTCTGAGGGCACCAATGAAATCGCAGTGCCGATATTCGCTTAGAAACGCCTATTCCGGAGTTGCGTTTGCTCGGGTGTGGTTTTTAATTTTTGGGCTTAAGGTTATGAAATAAAATAATTTTTACGACAACTTTATTTTATTTCACTTAAACCACTTGGAAGCCACTTGAAGCCACTTAAAAGCGGCTTAAACTGAGTTGATCTGGATAGGATTCTATCTAGAAATATTCTACCCTCTTGGTAGGATATTTGTGATGTGGGGCCCGCATGAGCCCCGCCGTTTCTTTCCGCTAAGTAACGCACCCGCGAAAACCCATCATTATGAAAGTCAACTGACGCGTTTTCTTAATTTCTTAACAGACCATTTAATTGGGCGGTTTATTTCGTAAATTAAATGAGCTGTTTCTTTCGTTGAATTAATTCAATGAATTGATGGGTCGTTACTTACCTTTTTTCGTGTGTTGGCATAATAATAAAATAAGACCAACCAGTCTTTTGAAAGTTTTCCCGTTGAGAGGATTTGACAGAATCCTTGTACCTTCTTTCTCCTTCGCAAAGAATGCGAAGAACGTGAAGAACGCAAAGAACGCCGTCATCCGCGGAAATCGACGACGCTCCAATCCGAGACGTTCTTCCCCGCCCCGATCTCTGATCATCAACCGTTTGAGGTGAGTGATTTCGGGTTTCTTCTAAAAGTTCTTTGTGGTATAAAACGAAACACGGATTTAATTATTTATAATTAAAATCTGTTGTTTCTTGGTCCGTTGAGTTCGTCGACTCTACGCAGGATTCCGCGATGACGCGACGCCCTTCTGCGACGACGCGATGATCTCCACCTTCCGCGACGAGCAATTCCGCGAAGAACGCTCACGCACGACGACTATCAGGTAGGGATTTTATTTTTGGAATTACCCCTTTTTATTATTCCCGTAAATGTTTCTTTAAAAAGTTAAAGAACCGGATTTGTAAACAATTTGAAATTTATTAAAATTTTTGTTTCCTTTGTGGAATAACAATTCTCCTGTTGTTTATATCTAACGCGGAGGGTGCGGGCCAAACGAACACGGCTCGAAGACCCTCCGCCATTCTTCATTGTTATGAGGATTTGACGGGCGACGACAGAACGTGCCGCAACGGAGGTTTGATGATTCCGCAGCGAAGAACGAGTCCCGGGAGGAGCAACGGCGTAGACGGGAAGAAAATCGGGCCACCGGAGCGACTCCGGCGGCCCGCGAAAGCCGCCGACGGCACGGGTCGTCGGCGCTGCGGCGCCAGCAACCAGGAGCAGCGGCGCCACCGGCGCGCCGCCGGACAAGCCCGCCGTGGTAGAAGCCGTGGCGGCGGCACTCGCGGACCCGCTGCCGCGTCCGGGTGTCTGAGCGACACCCCGCGGGTGCCGTGGGGTTGTCACGCGGGGGCGGCGGCTCCCCCCTGCGTCGCTCGTCTTGCCAGGAAAACACGGAAATTGAAACGCTCATATCTTGAGCTACAGACGTGGGGTTGTCACGCGGGCCCTCAGAGCGGAAACACTCATATCTTGAGCTACGGACGTCCGATTGACGTGCCGCCAGCTTCGTTGAATTCCTCTAAGTGAGGCGGATCTTTTGGCACACTCCGCCTGAGGTTTGGATGCAGGTGGAGTACGGTCGGGTTGGTTTTGCCTTAATAACCAACCGGGCCCCTCGGACGAAAAAGCCAATAACTCTCAGACCGGGCGTCTGATTGACGCGCTGTCTGCGACGTTGAGTTCCTGTTGAAGATACGGAACTTTTGGATACATCAACTTTGGACTTTGTGTCAGTTGATGTATCAGCCTCTCGGCTCGAGGATCGGACCCTCCCGAACGAGCTTGCTGTGTGCGGGAACCCTAGAGCTGGCTGCGACTGCTACTTCGATAGCGACGACCGAGTAGAGATCCTCAGTGGACTGCAGCGACGACCGTGCAGAGATCCTCAGTGGACTGCGACGAAGACTGTGCAGAGATCCTCAGTGGACTGCGATGACCACAGCACTCAGCGATCCTACGTGGATCCGTGCTACAGGTCTTGTGTGGGCCCGATCCTGTGTGGGCCCGATCATGTGTGGGTCAGCGCTCAGCGGTTCTGTGTGAGCCAGCGCCTACAGGTCCTATGTGGGCCCGATCCTGTGTGGTTCATTGCAAGGGTTAGTTACCTATCGATCCTTCGTGGGTCCGACGACTTATAAGGATCAGTGATCATCTTTATCGTCATCCGAAGAAGTATACCTGTGTGAGATGAATCTTGTGTTACTCTCCTTTGTGGATTGTGTTGAGCTATCCTGTGTGGATTTACTGTTTACTCTCCTTTGTGGATTATGTTGAGCTATCCTGTGTGGAATTTTTACTGTTTACTCTCCTTTGTGGATTGTGTTGAGCTATCCTGTGTGGGTATACATTTTGCTTTCCTCTGTGGACTGGGTTTTTCTTGGGATCGGACGTTGGAGCCGAACGGGAATTGATGACTTAGGTATATGTATGGGAATATACCTAAGACGTGTCATATGTTGCTTCGTGATTGTATCTTTTCTTTGTGGATTATCCTTTGTGGATTTCGGGAGACCTTCAGGGGTCTCGAGGTCCCTACTGAGTAGCTTATACTCACCCCTGCACGGGCTATGCCCGCACTATGTTGTGTTGGTTGCAGACGATGGACAACGCTGATCGTGGTGGAGGCGTGCAGAGCAAGATGGTACCTGGAGGTGGACCACTGGGCGGGACGTACCCGGAGCGGTCAGGTGGACCCGAGGAGCAGTGGAGGCTATCTGTACCCACCCTCCAGGTGGGACTTCCAGAGGACGGCTCGACACTGCAGTTTTTCCTTTCAGTTGTTGTTTTTCCTTTCAGTTGTACTTTACAGTTGGGCTTGTATTTCCAGCCCCTTTTACTTTCAGCACAGTTTGTACCATTTTTACTTAGTGTTTACTTTTCCGATTGCTTACTCTGTGGTGCTTGTTTACTTTTCAAAGGCAATGCCTTCCCTTTTGGATGAGATTTATGCCTTGGTGC
This sequence comes from Viscum album, assembly GCA_963277665.1. NCBI lineage: Eukaryota > Viridiplantae > Streptophyta > Magnoliopsida > Santalales > Viscaceae > Viscum > Viscum album. The sequence goes on from OY728139.1 coordinate 922,239,131, forward strand.
TGATCGGCAGCCCCTGGCCTATGGAAGGCGGGCTTGGGGTAGTCACGGCGCGGGCCCCGGGGATGGGTCGTGACAAAGAGGTGTAAGAGAGGAGGGGAGTGTTAGTGATTTTTAGTGACAAGGATGAGGGTTTTCAAAATAATTTAATCATTAGGTTTTTATTTTTCCATAAGACAAGAAATAGTACTGATTATTGTAACCAAAAAAAATAGTGCATGTGAGGTTAAACCAATTTCCATTTACATAATTAAATTCTGAAGCATGATGTAGAAATTAATTTATTTTGAATTTATCATAAATTATAATATTTTACTATTCACCGAAAATTCAATTATATTAAAAAAATCCGTAAAACTCACTCTAACAATTTTTCAATGTTCAGAATTGAAAAATTAAATTAAATTTTCAAAAATAATTTTATAAATATGATTAATTTAATAATTTATTAAAATCGTTATTTACCTGAAAAATAATGTTTTTTAACTATAAATTATTTTTAATGATTTCTAAAAATACCTAAGGCCAGATAAAATTATATAGAAAATAAAGAACATAAAATTACTAATTTATGAGCACAATTTAGGGAAAAAAATTTATAATAGTTAATTAATTATAATAAATTATGTATGACTTAAAGTAATTCCAATACATATACTATGGTCATATTATCACTTATAAGATGCTTACGTTTTATTTATACAATCAAGGGTGAGGTTTCTATTCTTTTGGAAAATTTAATATTCATAATGGTCATATTTTTATTCATATGGGTAGGCTTCTATTCATAAGGGTATGTTAATATTCCCAAAAAATGAAGTATGTTCTATTAGAACAGAAAAAACACCCATATCGGAACCGTGTATGTTATATTTTCGTAATTCAAATCATTAAAGTAAAAATATTATTTTAAAAGGTCAGATAATACCTAAATGTTCATTTTTTGTTATTTCATTTGATTATATGAAATAATTATAAGAATGTAATTACCATTGATAAACCATTTTGTCGTTACATCCCACCCCAATATACCATTATTCATTGGAAAATATGGATGTGCGTAATATAAATGAGAAGGAATATAATATATATCTCTAGATAATTTCGTGACTTGTTGAAATGATTTTTCATGTGGAATGGGGATATAGGTATTTTCCAATGATCTTTTCATTAAATAACTACATGTTTTCTCATTAAATGTGATGAAATCGTTTTAATATTTCTAACGGTAAATGGGAATATGGGCTTATTTTCTATCATTTGGGGTATTTTCCCCTAGATAGAATTCCTCCCAGGATCCCATGTATGATTATCCAGGAATGAATTCTCTATTGTGGCATCCTTATTTTTTCCTTGAGGGTTCGAGGGGATTTAGTATTGATGATATTAAAGACCGGTAGGATACCACTTATCTAGATCCTACTTGATAATTAGGATTCCACCACTCGTTCCTCTCTCTACCTATTATAAGTTAGGATAACATTATTATATTATGATTAAATTCCACAGAAACAATTTATTTTATTGCTGGGAACAACTTTCTTAAATATGAATTACTAGAAAGATCAACAATTTTTTTGTAGATGTTGTGCTGAAGGAATCATCCTTCTAGCTCATGATTCGAGGGACTTTGTATAGGATGTGGAATACATTGGGTACCTTAGTAACTAAGAAGTTACCTGGGATGAACCACTATGCCTATCATTTAGTCCATGTAACCGAGCATGGAAATGGGAACATAATGATATCAATTATTTGAAAAAATGGGGATATAGAAAATGTCCTACAATAACAATAACAATCAAAATAATAATAATATACTTGTTACTAAAAAATAACAATTAATGATACATTATCATGTAATCATTTTCATATGTAATTGATTGATTTTTGTTTCAAAAATCTATTTTTGATATTCCTCTATGCATGTGTAATTTTGATTTAACGAAAATACACATTCCAAATGTTGTTTTTTTGGTACATTAACAGTGTCAATTTTTATTTCTTTCTGTCAAGATAATGGGACCGTGAGCCAATAAAACTTTTTTGGTGTTATTATTATCAAATTTTGGACACTCTTAATGATTTAGTATACATTCATGATTATTTCCCATGTAAAAGAATAAATATGGTTACCACCATAGTAGAAATTGATTAATGACATTAATTAATGTAAATAACATATGTTTCAATGTTTATCTATACTTTTATTTTTAGATAACAAAACTATGGTTTAAAGTCAAATAGATGAGAACATTAAAATTTATCTCCATCTATGAATGAGGTATGTGCTTTAAGATCCGGATTAAGACCACCAGTGGGTCTTCCTACTTATCCCTATAAATAGGAAAAAATATGGTAGTTTGGTCATAATTAATGGGAAACATAATCCATATTAAAGACATTAAGAAATACCATTATGGTGTATTTTAGGTCTATGCATCTAGGGAATGTTCCAAGTATTATGAATTCATGTTAAATTGACTATTAAGTAGAATTTACATAAAAATTCATGCAATATCATTTAAAATTCATTATACCTCTACGTGTTTTCATTTTTACATGTAACTTAATAGGGTAAAAGGAATTTAATCCCACATTGAATATCATCTGATGATGGGGATTATTGATCTATGGGGATAATGGGATGGAAAATTTTTATATTTTTGAAAATGAATATATCATTATAGGGATATGATCTCCATGGTGGATATAACCTAATAAAATTAATTTCGTTTTAGATGATTTGTTAACCTCAAAAAGGAATCCAATGTATCCCGATTATCAGTAATCAAACCCAATAGAGTTCTGATCCCATTGATTAATGCAATATGATAGGACATGTATATTTAGTATAATGTCATTGGGGGAACGTTTTTGTTTCATAAAAAAAAGAGACAAAATAAATTACTGATTAGGGTTTATCAAAATATATGTACACTTATTATCTAATTATGACTATTTAGGAATGGAAGATTAGACTCATTGGGAATATATCCCAATAAGGACTGAATGGGGTTGAAACTTGATTATAATCCAATGTATGGATCATATGGGGAAAAAATAGTAGGAGGCACTTATATTATTGATCATTTTAGTTCATATGGTGTAGTTGGGTTTTGATGAAATTGACTTTTAAGGATTTTTTCATGGGAAAAAAGAAATCCAACAAGGTAATTTTGATTGATCTAACCTAGGTAGGTGAATATATCACATGAAAGGTTGAAAGTAATGAATAATTACCTAATTTTGGATTTTACTATAATGTTTCAATGAACGGAATGAATGAGTGAAGGACCAATACTATTTGATAGAAGGATATGAGAATAGTAGGATTACGCCATTAATAAATGTTCAATGTTATTCGTAAATGGGGTTCTTCCGAGGTAGGATTTGAGGGTATAGGCTATATTGGATGGATCCACAAAAAAGAGCATTTGTAAGGGTGATTCAAGGACTTTCCATCACAAATGAGTCTTGTATATATTCCAATGAGATGGGACCCATTAGATAGAGCCTCATAAACCGACATCTCTTATGTTCCCTCATGATGGAAGCTCATATATTGGACCTCAAAATGTTTATCAAAATAAATCTACTATGAATGGGACTTCATGGATAGCCCCTTGTATGTTTACCTTCCAGATGGACTCTCATGAAGGACATCAATGACTATTTTCTCATTTTATACATTTTTTTCCTTCTATAGTCTAATTAATTACATGTAGACTCCTCTAATGGATTGAATTAGGGAATGATCAGTCGGAGTCTCTAAAAGATCACATTAGAGTCTCTTGAAAGAGTTCAAGGGTCTATTATTTATTTTTGTATCCTATCTAGTCATGCCATATCATGATTTATACCAGGTGTTTATAGGTGATGTTTAATAACCACTATCCTTATATTTGGCAGTTTCTAAAGGATTATGTATCCACTAAGTTGATGTTTTAACAAATTTTCACCATTGACAGCATCTGAAACCGGATTTTTAACATTTTTGTTTGTAATTATCCCTATAATAACCACCATTTTCCATATTTAAGCCTCAAATTCCACATTTTTTCCCACCCATGTACTAATCATCAGACTAATGACTGAACCATATTCCAATGCAAGTTATTTCATTGTGTTCTATCCTCAGTCACCCACACCATGGAAATCATCCTAAAGGTATTCACATAATGACACTACTATAGTATAAGAACACTTTACCATGGAGTTCTACCCATTCAGTCTCTAAAAAATAATTGCGTATCTTTATTAAATTATTAGTAACATCTCATATTTCAACAATTTTGTTTGGGTGTTACATCCCCCCCTGAGCACAACAACCTGCTTATAGGCCCAAACATTAAACCTTAGAAGTTAAATATTACTTATGGATAGGTTCCACTTAGTTTAAATTGTTACAAATATTCCCCACTAAAAACATAAGTACCCCTCCTTTTCAATATATGATTTAGGGTCCTATCTACCTAGAAAAAGCCAGTTTTCCCTTAGAAGAGTGGATTTCCCACATATGGTACACACATGTTCTTGAATGGATGATTATGATAATTATTTATCCCATAAGATATCACATTTTATTATATCCTTCATTGTATTGAATTACAATCACTTATGGAAACATCACATGAATTCATTCATCCAAGCACTACTATAAGCCAAACAAGCATAACTTTGGTGTTCTAAACTGGTGTCCTCCAAAAAATAAGTGTGGACCATGTTTTCATGTGTGGTAACATATAATATTGTAACCCTTATTCTTTATAAAGTGTTATAAAAGATTATATCAATAATGGTTCATAGTAACAAAAGATATCCACCATCCTATACAGCGGATGACTACCCATTATGGAACCACATATGGGAATAAAATCTCTACCTCTCCATCAAAAAGAACTATATTTCAAGTGGTATTAATGTGTCCATTTTTTATGTCTATGCCTTCACTAACATAGGCCTTACATATGAGAATTATTTCTCCTTTGTGGGAGTCATGCACACTTCATTGTGCAAAAAATTGCTTCTCGAATGATAGGGAAACTTAATAAATGGCAGGGTAATCTATTAAATAACAAAATATTCATATAAATTTTTCGATTTTCAATTTATTATTTAGTAACCTATTTTTTTCAACCATGACTTGGTGGGACTCAACATGTGTCATTAGATATTATAATTTAAACCCACTGGAATTTTTTTTTTCTAATTTTAAAATCATCAAGATCTCTTTTTTATACTTAAATTATTCATCTTAATGATTCATAAGAAAATAAATATATATTAAAAACATAGAAGTGGATGAAAACTCAAAATAACATATAACTTTCATATCACACACTAAAATCAATTCTAGTTATATATAGTGATAAAAACATATGTATTCTATAAAAATACTAATGAAATAGTGAATTCGTAAAATATAACATCTATATATTTGAGAATTTTTATTGTAGGAAATATGTCCAAAAAATATTATATAGGATATAAATTTCATAGTAACTAAAACCATTCATTGTCTTGGTATGTTCAATTATAATATTAAATCACTTATTGTTATCATTGTGAGTTTCTTACATAACATCCAACAATTAATTTTCAATCATTTACATGATTCCATATTAGATTTAATTTCATAATTTTAAAATAAAATTAAAATGAACAAATATAATATCTTCCAATAAATCCTTATCTTGTCCCCTCTTATCATTAATGTGTTGAAATGATTTTTCAATACAGTTCTGTACCACCATATTGGTTTAAAATATATCTCTTTTAACCAGTTAAATAACATCTTCATATTTTGACCATATTCAACAAATATAATTATTGTTGGGAAATTAATTATTATTTACTTTTATGGAAACAATTTAACTAAAACATCAAAAAATAGATCTTATTTTAAAACTTATTCTACATCTGATTAAGAAGATTCATTAAAAATTTATCTTTTCTAATATCAAAATTTAAACATTACTTATTAGATTATAAATACATAGTCATTTTAATTTATTAAAATGAATACATGAAATTAGAATCATTATGTTAGAAACTAAAAATGACAACAAATATAGTAAAACAATTTTAATTATTTTTTATTATTAATGATAAAGTAATTAGAAACAAATTCCTATTATACACATATAAATAATTATTCACATATAAAATTATAATTAAGTGTATTTATTAATGATATATATAATTTAATAGATTACATATCATACTAATATTATAAAAAAACAATAATAATAATCATAATTAACATAATTATAATAATAAAAAATAAAAAAGATAAATAAATATATTATCATACATAGTGATGTATATTTTTAAATATATTTTTATTTTAGATTAAATATAGGATATGAATGATGTAAATATCTAATATTATATATAATTTTTTCAAAATTCAAAATATCACATTGAATATAATAGATGTATTATATTAAATATTTTTTTCACATTTATTATTTATTAAAACTATAATTAGTATATCTAAAGTATTTATTTGTTAAATTATTTCATATAAAATTACTCTTATATAGTAAACTATCAAATAATATGAAATATTTGAATACGTCACAAAACCTTTATTGTTTCATGGAGAATATAAAAGTACTAAGAGTGTTTCAATTTAGATATTGAAACACATTAAAATATGGTGTTGAATAGTAATAATGTAAACATAACTTCTATAAATGATAAAAGTATCAAAATCCATAATAAAAGTTATTGTATATTCAATTAACAATGCACAATTATTTTTACTCATTTATTGAGGCTTGTGAAAAAGATGAATAGGGAACATTGTTGGTCAAATGTGAGGATAAAGTGGGGTTTGGTCCCTTATAGGAATCAAAAGAGGATAGTTGAATGTGTAATATGTTTCATGTGAGTTGATTGATAAAAACTATTAAATAAAGGAAAAACCAATTTCTATAGGCACTATAAAATTAGATATTTTACCATGGGAATTATCTATATGGAATTTTGGGCTACGGATAGTGTTTTGGCTATATCACTTTTAATAAGTTGGTATATAATATAAAAAATTGAACTCAATAGTAATGATTCTTAAAATATAAACTATAATTTTCCTATTACAATATTGTGTGGGTGTTATTTCATGTATTTTAGTGATATTTTATGTGATAATTTTTTTGTTAAAGTTTTGATGAACATTAAAAAGCGTTCATAACATGCATCATTATCATACTATTAGAGATTTTTTAATTAGGAATCAAATGATAAATTTAAGATTTTATGAAACATTTTACATTATATTAGATATTTATGGACATTCCTTGATGATAATTTAAAGGAGAATGAGACCATGAAAAAATGAAGGTGTGATATTCAATATTTGATAACTTTAAGTTTCCCATATTCATTCTACTCTCCCGTTAAAACCACGGTTCTAATAGGATGTTTTAAATTTTAATATACTAAAATGAAGTGATATTTTTGATTCACACATCATATGGACACATATAAAATTCATATTATATTGGATTCCACTAATAACTTTACTCGAATCACGTGTAATGGGGCATATAAGCATGAAACATCAAGATAAAAGGATGACTACAATAACACTAAGGCCATGATTAGACTAATTGAAGAGGAAGAGATATAAAATAAATGAAAATAACAGGGGAAAATGGAATCAAAATATGGTCTAAAATCATGTTTACTAACAAGTAAAGTTCATGATGAAATTGGGAACTACAAATTTCCATGTACAAGAATACCTACTGTAATAATAATTATATAATAAATAATATAGTAATAATGATAATGATAATAATAATAATAAATATATAGATTCAATAAAATCAATAACCTAACTAATAATATATTTACAAATATAATATTAATATTAACATAAATATAAACAACAACAATAATGATATTATTTTTAAAAAAATTAATATAAAAACATATATAATTATAAATAAAAAAATAAATCATTTATTTACGGGGAAAATTATTGAGAAGAATCAATGTATTATTATGAATAATAATAATATCACTATAATTGTTAAAAACAATGCAAAAAACCAAAAAACAACATTATTGTTACTATTTTTATAATTTATTATAATAATAACAATAATCTATGTATGTTACTATTTCCACCATAGAATGAAATGGAATAAATAATTTCCCCCTTGGCTCAACCTGGGTGAGCTACAAGCTAAAAATGGATTGGAAGCATAAAATAAATGAAAATGATATAATAATGAAAAAACACGAGATTTGTAATAATCCCACTTATAAATAAAAGTTATTTTATAAAGGAAGTAGTCAACAAAAATAAATTTGTTACAAAAGACACTTTTATCAGCATTATATCACTATAATGAATTATCATAATTATATGTGTAAGTGGTGAAGTTGATGATTAATTTATAATGGAGACATCATAAATATTTTGTAATAATATCATATGAGAGATGTAAAATCATATGTTCTATATAATACACAATGTTAGTTATTAAAGGTCCTATGGAAGAATCGATTTTGTTGGAGGGTGCCAAATTTTGAATTCCCATAAAATTCAATCAATATGTTTCGATGAAAATTACAAAGGAAGACCCAAAGTCATCTATATAGGTCATTTATCATTAAATTTATAATTAATTAAAAAATCTAGTAAATTTAAATCAAAAATTCCATTTATAATATTTTATTTCTCAACATTTATTATATTTATTGAATTTTAAAATCTAAATAAGGAAAAATTTAGGTATATCTAAACATATCAAATGAATATCAAATATACATTCATGAATCATCAAGTTCTTGATTGGTATGGTGAAGTATTCTACATAATTTTACATCAATCACAACAAATTTTTCATTTCCTCTCTATGTTTTTACGAGGTCTGAAGAGAGAATTAATCTCTCTAGGGTTCAGAGAAATATACAGTGATATCTATTATGAAAAAAACCTCTCTCACATTAGAAGACTGGTATATATTTTTCCTCATATAATTAGTGATACAAGTTGATAATTTAATTTTTCTCTCATCAATATATTTAATTTACGTAATACAGCACGTAAAAAAATAATATTACAATTATTGGATACGATTAGAATTAATTGTTATAGAATGAAATTAATTGATAAATAAATAATTATTTATCAAAATTATATTATATAAAATACATATTTTACATCAATCCATTAAATAATATAATTAACCAGTCAATGCAATTTGTCGAAACTTGAATAATAAAATATTTATTTACATAAATAGTAGTCATTTGATAAAATATTATATGTTCACTGAACATGTGAATAAATATTAATTTAATATTTATTTCATCAAATAAATATTTATTTACTTTTGAAAAAATAAATAAATATTTTCAACCTTTTGGATAATAAATAAATTATCTACAATAATTTAAACATAAATATTTTAGGTGTGAATTTATGAAATCAAATTTACAATAATAATTATTATTCCACAAGTTGAAAATAATATTAATTCATAATGTTAATTCAAATAAATCCTTATATGATTTTGGATACACTTAATAGTATACTATTTAGTCCATTTTCATAGTTCTATTCGATGAACACCCAATATTTGCAATATAAGTATCTTGTAACAAGTGAAGGTTCCCATAGAGAAAATATTATTTGTATAACAACAAAAAATTTATACAAAATGTTATTATATAATATAACGAATTTCCCATTGATATCTCATCAATATGAATAAATAATTGTGTCATAACCTCATATAAACCATTTATCCTCTTTTGAATTTATAAAATGGATTCATTGATCCACTCCCATGGAAATGGATTTAGTAAAATAGTTATATTTTAGTTAATGGTCTATATATTTTTACATACATTAATTGTGAATGGAAAATCCGTTCTTGAATTATTTAACTAATTTCGTGTCATTAACGGAACAAAGAATGTATAATACCTAAATTTTGAATATTTCATCAAATGTTTCATCCATAAATCAATGTGAAAGATTCATGATTTGTATTAATAATAATATCAACAATATTTATAAAATAAAAAGATTCATTTTATTTTTATCCTCTTACACAAAATACATATGGAATTCCTATTGTAGATTCTATCATCATAACCTGATTTATTAAATTTAACAATGAATAGAATTTTTGGGAAGTTGTAACAATGTATTATGATCCACAAACACTTGGTAGTAATTATTCTAATATATATCATCTTATAGATGTTATCTAAAGAGTATAACATACAATTCACAAATATTTTCACAACATATCTATATTTTCAATATTGTTTGGAAGTAATATGGAAATTCTACATGAAAAATACTTTAAATTAATTATTAATATAATGTCATGAAAAAGGATAATCTTTATATGAAAAAATATTTATTTATATTTTGGTAATCAGAATTACAAAATCATTTTTTTATAGGGATAAAACTGTGAAATACTCTACATTTCACTACAGCCAACTGATTTTTTAACTACAACACCTCACATTATTTTCTATCTTGTTGTGAGATAATTATTTAGTCAATGTGTTTTCCACATTATTCATTATAGCTACTCTTATTTCTATAAATTAGTTCCTCTTAAAAAGATCCATCATTAGTTGATACATTCAAAGAATATTCTTCATCTATTAATGTGATAAAGGATCCATATTTAGAAACACTATCATTTTCCAAAAATTATATATATTGATATGTTCATTGGTATTTTTAAAAAAACCAAGATCTATGAAAAAAATTTATATCCACAGTTCATATTTAGTAATATAATTCAACTATACTATATAAATAATGAACGCATGGTGCTTATAACTCTTTTGGCTCAAATATCCTCTATTAAGAAAAAAACACATGTCCTGGCTATGATTTAAAACCATTATGATCTATTAATAAATAATAATTTAGTAACATTCACATAACTACTTTATCATATCCTCTATAGAACAATAAAATATCCATTATCTTCCTCAATTACATTATGATGATCATTAAATCTAATCAATGTGTCTCTCATAGGACTTCATGATATAATTATACCTATATCAAGGAATATAGAAAATCATGCCTAATAAAATGCATGGAATACATGACAGATCCAATTTCATAAGAATAATGGATTCTACACATCCTTTCACTCTGATTTTATTTATGATGATACCATTTCATAGGGAGATTTATACCTTGTGGTTAGCCTCTCTTCTGTTCAGGGAAGCACTAAACAATTTCAGTTATTACAACACTGGGAAAATTCTTCAACCTATTATCTGCTGGTTATCAATGTTTGGAATGAACCTTCTTCTTGTAACATGTGGCTTTCCCTTAAAAACAATCTTCGTTAGATAAAATTCATCTTCAGGTGTGGGGAAAGGATTATCTTATCAGTAATAGTGAGGTTGAATATTCCATACATGAAGTCAACAGGTTTGTGGGTGATATGGAGGAGGCCTAGGATGATCATGCATTTGAGGTCCTAACGCATAAGAAAGAGGTTTTAGTAGAAATGTTGCTAAGAGAATAAATCCTTGTTAGGGATAAATCTCATGTCAAGTTTCTCAAAGAGGGAGACCACAACACTGTTTTTTCACACGTGCATCACAGAGAAAAAAATACCAATCAAGACCAAACTCCTTTTAGAAGATGTATCATACTCTAACAACATGGACGTGTTGGGGAACCATTCCCATCCCTTCATTCAAGAGATGGTTTTAGGTGTCAATCCTATGTTTCCCACTGGATACTCGGGCGGTGAAAATGGTTTCATTAATGTGATCCCCACTATCTTATTGGCCTAGGATAATGAGATGCTGAATCCGATGCAAGAGGAAAAAAAGTCCATGTGGTCATGCTGATCCTGAAACCCAATTGCCTTCTGGGTCCTGATGGTTTCCCAGTCTCCTTTTACAGGGCCTCAATGTATGTGGTGATGAAGGAAATCATGTTATTCTTTAAGGATTTCTTTCGTTGGGGTATCCTTCCAAGGGATGCTACGACCACCACTCTCATGCTTCTTCAAAAAACAAGAGACAGATCCTCTATTTTACACTACCATTCGAAAAACATGTGCAACATCACATATATAATCCTGGAAAGTGTGTTCAATTATCGTCTGATTGTGAATCTGCCTAGGTGGATTTCAATGGAGAAACACAGTTTTCTCAAGGGTAGGACAATCTAAGGAAATATTTCTCTCGCCCAAGAGTTGATTAAAGACATTAATATAAAGACTAGGGGCTCTAATGTTTCCATCATGTCAGACATGAAGAATGCTTATGATCGGGTGGAGTGGAGCTTCATCAACATAATACTAGTAGGTATACGTCTCACCTCATGGAATAGTAACATTCTTTTCATGTGATTTAGCTATTCGTGGCATGCTGTCACCTTCATGGGAATGTCATATAGATTCTTCAAAGCCACACGAGGGATTATATAGAGGGACCCGATTTTACAGCATCTATTTGTTCTCTCTCAGAATTTCCTAAGTCCCCACATCAATAGAAGATTTTACAATATAGAGTTGAACCCCATTAAAATAATCAAGAGATCAATGTTTATATCCCACTTTATCTTCCGAGACGATGTCGTCATCATCATGAATGCTGGGATCAAATATATAATGGGCCTTAAGAAGTTTCTCAAATAATATGCCCAATGGAGCAGCCGGGTGATCAGTAAATACAACAGCACTGTCTATATCTCTAACACTTACACTTCCGGAGAGATCACGGTTATCCAACAGTCTTTGGAAATGAATATTGGAGAGTTTCCCAAAGGCTCTCCCGGAGCCACTGTTTCCCTAGGTAGACTCCGCTTCATTGATTTTTATTTTCTTACCTACAAGATCACATAATGCATTCTGATCTAGAAAAAACTAGTACCTCACTTTTTGAGGTATAATTACGCTTATAAATAGTCTCCTTCTTACAACCCCAGCCCATGATCATTTTTCTATCATTGTCCAGAAGTGGTTGATCCACAACATTGACAAGATTATGACAAGCATTATATGGGACCAAACATCATAAAGTGAAACACCATAAGGATTTATGGAGTAAGGTTACATGTCCATCCCGGGAAGGTGTCATTAACTTCCAGTCCCTTGAAGACACTATACTCTGCATGCTTTCAAAACTTGCCTCGGAGATTCTTGAACAATGCACGTTGTGGCGATAAACCATGTACATTTCAAATCTTCATTACCCCACATCAGAGGCCATCCATTGTTCTCCTCACTGGTTATCCCTTCACCCCTTCCTTGATAACCTTCAATTCCTCCCTTGATGGCTCGTGTGGGTGGGTAATCTTTATTTCTGGAACAAAAACTATGCTGGATAGGTCATCGGGTTTATGGGTTTCCTTTATCCCAATAGTTAATTTAGAGAAGCAAAATTCTACCATACTTTCAACAAACCGGTGCTAGATGACAAGCAAAAAAGTAACCTTCAATCTCATCGTTCTCTCCCCGCATCCTGAACGTTGTATCTCCACTCCTTCCGCCTCGGTGTCCTTCTCCTCCCGAGAATTCCGCAGCACTTTGTCCCCTCATTAAGGCTCAATCCATGGGGTCGAAATCCTCTGGCCCAAGGTTCTCTCCATGAAATTCAACATCCATTCATGGTGTATCCTAAATAGAGCAATCCTGACTAATGAAAACAACAAATGTTTTTGGATACCTACGGTTTCCAGGTGCCACTACTTCAAAATCGACAAAGAAGAATTTATGGACCACCTATTCTCCTAGGGTGACTGGGAGTGTGCTGTTAGGAGCACCCATGGGTAATTTACAGCCCTTGGATTCCCCAACAAGGCTGACACATCATTTTTGGGGATTTGGTTCCACGGATTGAGATACAAGTGTCCGGAGAGGGAGGAATGTACCACCATTCATCAAGCATGTTTCTTGAGTATTTGGAATTCAAGAATCATGGTAAGGCATGACAGGGTTTCCTCATCTGATAGAACCATCATCATCAAAACCAAAAACCATCTACTAGATTTAATCTTTATTATCAAAAAATGGATTGAAGCACCATATCTTTATTATGTCTAAAGGTATTCCAATGAAACCCAACCAGAATCAATCTTCGTTAGTGGCCCCTATGTCTGATAGTTTCCCCCCTCCTGGGGTCTCAAACTCAACTATGATGGTTCCTCCTACACGGGGGTCCTTCGTAGTGGAGGTGTGTTCTAAGACCATAAGAGGTCTATGATACTTTCTTTCTCCTCCACCCATGGTCGAGGCTCTCCTTTCCAAGTAGAGGCCTCATCTCTTCACTAGGGTATCATCCTGTTCCATCAGAAGAACTTTGAATTATCTGAAGTCAAAATAGACTACAAAATCATGTATGATGATTTGTTGGCTCGTATCCACTCTCCTCGTTCGACCCTGCACACTGTAAAAATGTCCAAGGGTCAAGTTAATAACTATACTAATGTGATACACACTTTGTGAGAGGGAAACTATGTCAACGACTACATTTCTTCCTTAAATATAACTGGAAATGACCCTACGGTTCTACACAATGTGATGTCCTTGAAACCCGAATGGGTCAACTTTATCTAAGGGGATGCCCTTGGTCTACACCACTTCAAACCTCCCTAATTTTTGTTCTCTTGTGGACTTTTTTCCAATCTCATTAATAAAAATCTACTCTTGATGATGATCTCAAAAAATCAATACGTTATTGGTTCATTTTGGCGACACAACCCCTTTTATGTGTGTTCAATCACACATATTATATAGGACTTCTGTAAAATAAAGTGTTTATGAAAACCATTTTCTAAATAATATAATCATGTTATGTTAACAAAACAATAATAATTATGATAGATTTCATCCTGGTTACTATGTAAAATGGTTTCATATATTCCATTTCATGAAACTTATTAAAACCACTAGTAACAGTTTATTCATAATGTGTACTAACCTTACCACACTTTTCAATATTTTACTTGAATACCAATTTTCACTCAATTGGATCTACACTAATATGAGGATATATAAAAACCAATACATCATATTGGATCCTAGAATACATTTATTAATTCATAGATTTATACCACTTTACTACATATGAGATATTTATTGCATCCTTTTCATACTAATTTTAATGTTTTTTATCTTCTGATCTATTTAATACTTCCATATAGTCTAGAATTAATATCCCCAATATCATAATGATGAAAATTCTAGACTCACCATTAATTCACATAATTTTAAAAAAACATTATTCCTTAATTTCAGGAAACCACTCCACTAAGGTGCATAAAGAAGGGATTTGAGGTAATATCTAAAATTAATTTAGATATATGGTGATCACATAGATAAGATACTCTGCACCTTGACCCGAGTGAGGTTATTTAAAATTTTTACCATACAGACTATCAACATCCATCTTTAATTACATAAATTTCTGAAAATATGATAAAGGATGCCTCATTATTTAGATATATCAATATCTAGTTAAATCATTAGTATTAAAATAACAAAATAGTATCCACCTATTGGTTCTATTAGAAAATTTCCCCATACATGTGTATAAACTATATCAAGAATTTATATGGCTATCTAACATTTTTCAATAGTTAGATCCCTAATATTTTTACCTATAAAAATAAAGGTATATATCTATGGATTTTAACTCAATTGATCCTATATATATTTCATGATTTAATGTTTTCATAAAAATATCATTTATGTGACCATATTGGGGATGTAACAACTGAGTATGATATGGCTCATGTGAAGGTGCATCATTATCTATTGTTTATTTTTTTCATATTCTATGTTATAATTTTTTTTATTCTAATGTTTTATGACATAATATATACTCTATTTTTGAAAGTATAATTATTTATTTCTAACGAAGAAATTAAAACAACCAATTTTTAAACTATACTAAAAAATGATATTTTTTGTTACACTATGCTTGTAATAACTTTTTTTCATAACATAAACCATTAAAATAACCAATTTAAGATATTAGTTTCTCTTAAGTATATTATTTATTATCACCCCATTTGAGACTCAATGATAAACTATACCTCAAATAAAATTAAAAGATATACTTAGATAATATATTTTCATATGAATGTGAGAATTAGAAGAAATACATATTAACTAATTTATATAAATAGATAGATTTTACTTCATAGTTAATGTACCTATAGATTCTATTCACTTTTTAACTCATGCATAGTTCTTCATCATGTTTCCATTAATTCAATAATTACAAAATGAATAGTCTTACTATTTAGCCTCCCTCATTATATTTCTATTCATAGATAGGAATTATGATGGTGTTTTAGTTTTCAAACTTGTCATTGTCCTTTTTTCCATGACATTCTGTTTGTTCACTAAAAGGATATTTGATATTTCGTGTTTTATGTACTTATCCTATTAGAGATTCAAAATCCAAATATTCAAGAGTGTATTCTGTATATTGTAAATATATAAATTCCTAATGAAACATGGGAATCACATTAATTGTAAATAGATAATAATTTTTTATCATAATCCCTTTAGAAATTAAAATCTATGAAATTCAGAATACTCAAGGAAGCTAATAATATATACTATGTATAGTCCATTTGAATATCCTTATAATTGATTAAATGCAAAGAGTTGCTTGGAGATTTCATAACTATGTGATATTTTTTCTCCTGGTATTGATAATGGAGATGAGAAAATATATATTAAGTATCCATATCTTTTTGAATCTTAGGGCACTCAATAGTTATAGTTTATAACATGAGGAATTGGATTCCAATACATCATACAGATGTTTCCAGTAAGAATTTTCATCCTCATACATTGCCACTTGAGAGGGGATAATATTAACTAGAGGTTCCTATATTTATAACAACATCCCATTGTATAATGAAATGGATAAAAACCTATTCAATTATGATATGTTTGTATTGATCAAAATATCATATTTCTATATAAATTTTTTTAAGGATAGTTATGTGGTAATATGTATATCGATTTTAATAATAAATACCACAAATTATTTAGTTATTTATCTTTTTTACTAGTTATGATGTAGATAATTAATTTAGTCTGTCTCTTATAATTTTACCAAATCCCAATATCCTCCACAATTGGATTTTATATATCTAATAACAAAAATATTCTAATGTAAAGGATCCATAATTGACTTCAAATACCCAAAAATATATGTATTAAAATTATTCATAGGTATTATAATAATTTATAATTTAATGATTCAATAATTCATAGATTCTTGATATGTTGAGTGGTATCCCCATTCCAAAAAACCATTGCCCGTATTTCTATAACAAATTCCTCTAAATTATATTGAATTTATTAGGATTTTTTATATTAAGAGAAATTTGGTGAGTTAGACCAATTTAATTTATTAAGGATCCTTGATAATTTAAAATACCAATGAATATGGTAAAACCAACACATTTACTATTCTTGAATCAAATATCTTAAGATAGAAGGTGTTATCGAACATAATAAATTTTTTGATGTATTATTTTGAACATATTGAAAAATATGCTTTATTTTATTCTTCATGTTCTTGTTAATAGTTTTTTGAATTTATATATTTAATTTACCTTTTCTTATAATTTTTTTTACATATAATTTTTTTTGTTCTATCTTTATCATTATTGTTATTTTATTAAAATTATAAGATCATTTTTAGTTATCCAAATAAACCATGCATCACAGTACTCAATAATTAACCATGAAATGATTAAATGAAATAAATATATGATGTGGTCAAGAACATTAAATGGCCAGTCTGTTTACCAAATAGTGATAAAATGACCTTTACCCTATAATATGTAACTCCTTCTACACACACTCAATTCAAGTTGAACAATTTCTCTGTTACCCAATATATCACATTGGTTGAATTAATATTGGCTAAAGTCTTGATACTGTTGGGTTTTATTTTGTGTTGATTAAGACATAATCATAATAAAATTATTTTTAGAACCACATATTAGGTTCACCATTGATGAAATATGAAACAATTTATAATTGGAAATGATAAACCTAGAAAACCCATACTATTTACAAAATAAGCGACAAAAAAATCTTGATATCTATCACGTGGGTTTGAGGGTGATCAGTAGACTGAAAACCAAAAGATATCCAACATTTATTTGTATCAAAGGGTTATGTATAAACATGAATCACATGAATGTGATAAATTCAACCTCCAGGGCATGCTAGTTCCATATGTGTAAAGGAGAAGGATGAATAAAGCATCAGGTTCCATAGTGTTTCGATCATGTGTTGTGCTAACACCCACATCCCACTTCCACCACATGGAAATTATTTATATAACTACCAAGGATACTTCAATAGTGTTGTTCAACTTGTTAATCCAATTTAATAAATTAATAAATGACATGTCTAGTTCATGACCCCATCATATTAATGAAATAAATCACAAATGTTTTATCACATGAATGTTTTGGTAAATGATATCTTATGTGTAGAATTAATTGATTGTCCAGATACATCACAAAATGTAGTGGCATAATACAAAATAAAATGTAATCCATTGATGTATCACATTCATGATACACCTTTTGTGAAATTTTTGTCATAAATATCCAACTTTCACTAAAACAAATAGTACTTGTACTATTTAACCCTATATTATGTTATATATATATTAGCTTTTGATATAATATCCAAAATCCATTTTTGGATATGTGAAAAAATAGTTTTTCAATGCAATAATTTTCTTCACTTTGTATTAAATTATATGTAGTTCATTGTGAATATGCATCAAAAAACCATTTTAGTTTTAATCTAAAACAACTTTAGAAACACTCTCTTAGTCATAAGTGATCCCATTTTAGTCAAACATAATGAATAAACCCATAGGAATTAATGTCATTGAAAAAATAGAAATACATGGATTTATATATGTAAGAAAATAGAAACTACTTTTAATGTTTAAAGGAAATTCTTGTTATAAATGGATTTGGAGTGATCACTATAAATGAAATGTATCAATATACATATTCCCACCATTCTACAAAATATAAAATAAGAATTTTTATATTTTACATTTTTATTAGACATAATGTGACCATGGGACATGGTGTATATCAATTTTATATATGCTACTCATCCATTATCGATTCTCAAAGTGTAGACTATAATATTCAACAAATACATGACATTTAATTCTACAACAATTATATGTACGTCACTTGTCACTCGACTAATTTGTTAATAATAATATTTTTATATTCTATGTGTATTTGAAAAAAAACCTATATATTTATATGAATGGAACACATCTCATTATTATCATATTAGTGGAAAAATTTCGTATCATATTGATCTATAACTAAAGAAATGTTCTAAAACATACCCAACCACCCCATATTTACAAATTAAAAGTCATTTTCTATTTTGGGTATGAAAATATAAAGTTTTCAATATAGTTATATCCCTATGAATAGGTATTGGGGACTCAAATATGACCCTTCTACCCCTATTAGACAATTGTATATTTATAATACTCCATGAGTTATATCAATTTAGATACCCAAAACACCCACAGTACCACATTTGTTTTCCACTCGTGATTATATTCTGTATCTTTGTAGAACATTACTACACAAAATAATGATAAGCCTTATTCAGGACCGACAATTCATCACAAACAATATCGGTGGATAACTCGTATATTTATTTGGAGTGGAAAATTATCAATACAGATTACGAATTTTATATCAATATATATATATACAACTAATTTGATATAATGATAATGCTGATATTTCTTTTCATCTATTATGATACAACTATTATTCATAAATTATTTTATGAATATCTAACATACCCAACATAACCCCAATGTTAATATATTGTTTATGAAAAACTAACACACAATCCTTGTATGTGATAAAAATTTAGGAGTTCTGTTAAAAAATTACTTCATTCCTACCATATCATTATGTAAAAATATGGTAAAATTATACCGTTGACTCCATAGTGAAAAAAATAAAAATATAAAACAGGAATAATTTCATATTTTTATATTTTAAAATATTTAATTAAAATATTACTTTTTATCTTCATAACGTTAATCGTTATGGAATTAACTTATTTTGTAGACATATAATTCTTTTGTAGTGCACCATCCGTTTACTTGTTACTATTTCCATTAATATTTTATTTGAATAATGTAACTACTTACAATATTGTTTACTGGAACTCCAAAAATCTTATAAGTTAAATTGAAAAAAAAATTATCAAAATTACAATATGTAACTCTTAAAATTATATGTACTCTAATGAACTAACCTAATTTTGTATAAAACTTTATCAAATTTATTAGATTAATGGTAAAATCCTTTAGAAGATAGAGTTATTTACTATTATTGATAACTATATGTACCTCATTAAATTTAAATTTATCTCCATATGTTATAAACCTATTATTGTAATTTTTTATTAAAACACTGATATTATATTAGTAAAATCTTGTAGGAAAAAATTTTCTTCAATTTCTCATGGAAACAAAATGTAAAAATCCATTTTTTACCGAAACATATCGAAACAATTTTGGGATATTAAGTGAAAATCACTTGAACTATATATTGAAATAATTATTTATTTGTTAAAATTAAAATATTCAATGTTTGAATATAATCCTATAATATTCTTAGATTATATACTCTTCTTATATTATCTTACAAATATATAAAAAACCTTTCTCATTTGAAAATAAAATGTATATCTTATCAGTTATAACATTGGACAAATATACTACTAGTTTTATGATATATATGGTATTATATTTGTTTGAAGCATTTTTATTGAAAATAATATAATTATTTTAAAAATATGACTATTGGGTGTTGGAATCGTGTTCTATCATATTTTAAAAAATATATTGATGAACACTTTTACCCTTGTATTATTTTCATGAATGTTATAGAATATAATGATTCTTGACCATGTGTATATAATCAATCACATCCATTTGATCAATAATAAATCATTTCTTAAATCATTTCATTTATCATGTTATTGTAATATTATGATGATAAATATCCTTATATTAGATTAATCCAGGCTTAATGAATTGCATTTTTATTTTAATTACAAATTGAAATTATTTCTATCATGACATGAATATAGACTACAAATTCTATAAATTATTATTTGAATTTTATACTCATGCACATTGATAAAACTTGTAAAACAAATATTTATAATCAAATATAGATTACAATTTATGAATATATTTGTATAATACATATAACTAACATGGATACTCCATATAGATTCATAAAAGACCTTTAGGTGTCAATAATCAATTACCTGGAATTATTGAAATTTTTCCATGAAAAAAACTATTTAATGAGCTCCACTACCTTCTTTATGAAATTGTAATGTAAAGAGGAATCATAATCCCAGTTCATCTATTCTCAATAAATTTACAATATCGAGTAAAAATTTATTTAATTAAATAAAATTTTCATAAAATTATTATAGATAATATTACAATGAACTCATTGACTTGAATAATACATTTTTTATCCATTAAAAAATGATATAGAATTGATCAATTCATAGATTTTATATGTTAAAAAAAATACAATTCATTTTATGAAAGAACATTTTTTACACGTTATTTGGAAGAGAAAACGATATCAACAATACACATCTTATGATAATTTTATATAATGTTGAAGAATATATGTTAAAAATGATTTAACATATTTTCTTCATTATGTAAATCTCTAGTTGTAAATTATTTTATCTAACTAAACATATATATATTTATATCTTTTATAAAACTTGTAATCAATATGGTATATCTATTTAAATATCCATTCATAAAATATTTAGTATCACTAATCTATTACTGTATAAAATCAAATTGAATATCACATGGAACTCTCAAAATCATTAAATTTATGAGACTAAAATTATTTAAATTTTTTAAGTTCCCAATCATATAGACTACATTCATGATGTCTAATATTAATTTAGTCAAATTCCACATTATTTTTTTCATTCCCTAAATGAATCACTCTATGATTTATAAGAAATTTTAAATACATTTTTAACATTTTAAATTGTTTATTAGTTAAGATGGAATGGGTCTGATGCATAGAATTTTTCAGAGAAACTATTCATTAACCAAAATTCATTCATAATAATGTTTCTTAAGTCAAAATTGATATGTGTTACTTACATTACGATTCTCTATTCCAGTATTGATATTCTATTTTTATGATGATAAGTTTAGAAATCTACAAAACAATATTTTATTAGGTGATTGTAATTTTTAATTTATATTTAAAAATAAATTTATAAAATGGTATCCATCAAAATTTATGATCCCTTTGTAAATTCATTATATGCATTAGTGGAACAAGATCCATATTCACCAAGAAATCAGTCTAATATACATTTTCTCTCACATGTTATTTGTTTAGGTATTCAATCTCCCAAATAATATAATATTCGATTCTTATATATTCACGTGGAATATTATTTTTATAGTCCTTCACAGTAATAAACCCATATCTATTCATCTAGTAACGAAATACTATTTTGGTCTCCCATCTATGTGTAACCCATTACCGGTACTGAGAACATGTTAATAATGGATAATCAATTAGAATCCTACTATTTCATGATATACCCCAGGATGAACTTATAGATAACCATGATTATCATACATTTATGTGACATATGTTTTTAAAAAAAATTCATTCCCAAGGAACAAATGATTTTAGGTTCTTTGTAAAATTAAAAACATAAAGATCCAGTCCGTAGGTAAACTACATAATCTCCCACTATGATATTCATAACTAGAACCCTTATTATACATATCATATGTAATATTTTTATTCAAATCATGGAGAAAGGAAACATAATAATGTGTGATACCTAATACATAGTGATGGTGAACAAGGGATATATATAATAATTACATGAACATATGTTTTTTAGAAAATGAGTGTAACTTTTGAAAACCATACCTGACATATTAAATATCAAAATCACGTGTCCTGAAATAATGCTTAGATGTTGAATAGACTTAAATCATAAGGGAATCTATGATCATGATCTGTTATATCATTACAATTGTATAAGACATATATTTTTGGTATACAAATAAGCATAGAAAATCATTTCCATTCATGTCATGTAGCATTAAAAATGATATCATAGAAGAATGTGTTGCCTCCCAAAACCATCAATATCATCAACGATGACCTCTAAAACTCTCGTATAGAACAAATTACATTAAAAAATATGGTTTAATCCAATTTATATTCTTGTTTATCTCATGAGATACAAATCTGTACCCTATTTATTTAAGGGAGATATATGTCCCCCAATATCATATCAAAAACCATAATTATGTGTGATGTGAGTTCATATAATATTCATCATATCATAACCTTTGAATTCGAAACAGGCTTGATAAAAATTTCATCATATCCAAAAAAATAGAATATAGATATATTTAATTCTAATTCCATCATTTCATCATAGCATAACTAGTGGAAAAATGTGTAGGTGTCATAATTATTTTATCATTTTATAACTAATGGAAGAGAAATTTTCTTCATAAAAATCATGCCATCATTAGCATAAACAATATAGAAATAGAATAAAATTTTTATCCATAGATCATATTAGTATTATGGAATAATAAACATCCCTATGAGTCATCTTAGATAGAAAATGATTATTATAGATCATTTAATAATATCTTTAGGAAAATATCCTTTTGTAATTGTTTTTTAAATAAAACTTTTTTAAAATAATTTTCCTTAAAAATAACCATGAAAACTAATAAAACAATAATCAATGAAAATAATGGTCATGGTGATTGAAAGATTAATAAATTCTATACATGATAAAATAATGATTCCTTTCAAATATTTGAAAAAATACCAATAAAAATTGAATGGATAGTTACATGAAGATTACCTTCAATTTTTTTAAACTAAAAAATAGGTAAAAATATATTTAAAAAAACATAGCATAATTATAAAACATATTTATAAATAATTTTATTAAATGGTGATTTAGATGAAAATAAATTTTCTACTGTAGACAGATACCATGTAATATTTTCTTAAAAACACATTATCTTTAATTTTAAGTACTAATGACTGTAACAATGGGAATTTAAAATTATAATATCATTAATAATCATTTAATAACAACATTAGTGATGTTATTGATATGTTTATTATAAAATTATATCACCAGAAACATAATCCTAAACAATCGTGATAAACAACGAGGTTGAATCATAAAATATTTTTCACTTTGGTAACCTTGAATCAAAACCCTGATTAATGAATAATATAATATGAAACTTAAAATATAATTTTGATGATTAAATTAAAGATATATCATTTTCAATGTGTTTTATGTACACCTCATGAAATAATAGAGTTGCATAACATAACATATGTCTTAAAAAAGGAAAATTGTAACAAAAACCTCTTACCTAAAGTATTGAATTCCTTCTTAATTGTTCAATATTAAAGTGTGATAAAAATAATATTACAAATCTATTATATATATATAATCATATATTGTTTTTCTTATGAACATTTATTAGTCATTTATTTAAAATTCAATGTTAAATTCACGTTAACGGCATTAACTACTCTATTTTTCATCTTGGTTTTGACATATTAGTTTTGTTCCTCTAACATAGGCCATAAATAAATAATCTACTGAACTTATACCATTTTATCTATACCATATATATTAATTATATATTTATTTAGAGTAATCCTTAAAATATAGTGATATGAAATGAAGCGCACTGTTCATTAAGACGGTAGGCTGTATGTACCCATAAACTCTATTTCCATTTTATTTTAAAATTTAATGAAATAAAATTTAAGGATATATATTATCATTTAATGATAAATATTATTTAATACATATCACATACATAATTAAATCAATCCTTAATAAATTCCATGAAAATCATGACTGAATCACATCACTTTGTGAGGCATTAATATCACATACTTGATCGATGCTGTCATATTCCAAAAAAATGGAATATTATTATGGTATATATGATATAAAAAATATATAAGAATAATACTATCATAAATATCTTATTTATAAATATAATAATAATTTCATTCCTCAATTGGTGGCAATGGATAATGTAATGACATCAGTTTGTGGTGTAGTAATTCATCGTCCACAAGAATGATGATTTCATAACCCATTAGATTGAAGTGGTGATGTTTCTAAGTCATTACCATTATAATAAAACACCCATGTATATGTATTACTATTATAAAAATATATAATAATATCATATAAATAATTAAATGAGTTCTTAGAAGAAAGATAAAAATGGTTGTTGATGTACATTAATGCTTCTTCGGGTATACTTCTTACATTTCACCAAAAGCCATCCTTCATTGGATTTATGTCCAATATAAAGAAAATATAATTTTATTAGGGAGGTTCATAAGTGAATTGATATTTTATTTTATGAACAAAATGTTTTTTATGGTTTTAATAAGAGAGGAGAGGGGGATGCCTTTTATTTGTGAGGTGAGCGGCACACATGCTATTTTTCAAATGAAATAATTCCACCAATGTTTTTTTATTTTAAAAATAATAAAATAAAGGACCATTATCAATAAAATAAACATTGATGTATTAATATGGAGGGTATTTTTTTTACATATTTATAGGCCTTTTTATCCCTTATCATTTTAGTTTAACCCATCCGAAACTCATTTTTACTGTAGTCGCATTTAATAATTTTTATTATATTCACTATTCATTTGGTCAAAAGTTAAGTTGAAATTATTAGAATATAAATATTATTTAAATTCCAAATATGAAATCAAATTTTATAAAAATTTTATACAGATAAATGGAAAACATAATTTAAAATTAATCCCATAAATCCGATGAACATAATTGGTTTATATAGAAAACGTTCGAAATTTTACAATAATTTTATATAAAAAATAATTATAAAATTGATTATATTTACCTAAATTTTATTCATAGATATGTAATTTAACTAGTGTAACTTGAATAAAAAATTATAATAGAATCTTAATTTAAAAAAAATTAAATTAAAAGGAATTATTAAATTAAATGTTATTATATTTCATTATTCATTAAAAAATTATACTTTTCAGAAAAATATAAAAAAATTCAAACAATGTTAATTTTGAAATTATGATTTAAAAAATAGATTTTATTTTATCAAATTTTTATTCTATAAGTTTTAAAATATACTATTTATATTTTAAATGAAATGAAAAAGATCATTTTTTTAGATAATCATATTTTGGAGACATATAAAGACTTTCCCAAACATTAACTCCTTTTTTAACAATATAATTTATTTATATTATCTTATTTTAAATAAAATTTTATAATAATGAATTTTTATTAATATAACATTTTTTAATGGATAGGTTAATATATTCATGTTTGAATAATTATATTAATAGTATATTGTGGTTTTGTTAAAACTTATTGTCTTGTGTAACAAAGGCTAACCAAGTGTTCTATGTAGTGCATTTTTAAATACTAATTGTTTGAAAAAAATTATAAATTTTGTGTTAGGTGTATGAAAATCTTTAAATTATTGATTTTTGGGAAAAAAAACTAATTCATAAGAACACTAGGTGTTAGATTCGATAGAGAAAAAATAAATATCTCCATCAAAATTAATCAAATTGAATCATTAAAAATAATGATACTTATACCTCAAAATATCCCCATCTTCCCATGTATATTCCCTAAAAAATGTTAGACCAAATAAAATTGACTAGATGACTGGTCATGTTTCCTAAAACATTCCCAGCTTGATCTAGAATATCCCCTTATTATTCCTCATAAAAAATGTATTTCTCTTGTCATAAGACATATGTGTTCAGTAGAGGTAATGGTTCAGGTATATACTTCATTGAGAGTGATACACGGAACACATAATTGGGTTGAGAGATTCATTTTTCAATTTCCATCCAATTTTGTACCATCCTATTATGATCAATAATTTTAAAGGAATCGATATCCCTAGTTATCAATTTCCCTTTCTTCTAGCATTTCAAAAACTTATTCCATGGATAAATTCATGGAATGTTTTTTCACTAGATTAATATTATAGATATCACTAGAAAAAAAAATATATTTTTTCTTCATACTCTGAGAAAACTTGATGTGTTTTCAGATGGATTTAACACTCTCTTCTATTTCAACATCAATCTCAAGTACCAATATATTTAATTATTCATCTCCATTCTAGCATACTTGATCTCTATATTCCCTTATATAGAGTGCTTCATAATGATTCATTTAACAATTTATTGAAATATATTATTATAAGAAAACTGAACTATGGGAAGGGGTTGATCGCAACAACAAATGATATCAAAATAACATTATCTCATCATATCCTCTAGGTTTTTAATAGTTCTCTCATACTGACCATTTGTATAAGGATGATACTTTAGTCTGAAACTCGACTCCATATCAAGATCTTTCAAAATACTTCACTAGGGAATTGATGTAAACCTCAGATCACGATCTGACACAATGGAATGTGGTACTCCATTCATCCTTACAAATTATTTAAATTATAACCTAGAAATGTGATCTAGATTAATGTGGTCTCAAATAGGAATGAAGTTTTTAGAATTTAATAGGTTATCCACTACAACACATATAACATTATGAAATTTTTATTTTTTTGGTAGTCTAATGAAAAAATCCAACGTGAGGTTTTTCAATTTATATTATTATATTGGTAATGGATGTAAAAGAAATATAGAATTTTTTCTATCAACCATATCATGATGAAATGGAAAAAGCAGAGAAATAGACTCTATAATATCTCTATTTATTTCATCCAACTATAAGTATTCTTTAAAATCTCTACACATATTATTACTTCTCGGAGTAATATTGAATTATCTAATTTTATATACCACTAATAACACCTTTTTAAAATATTATATGGAAAAAACACATACACATTACTTTAACCATATCATTCAATCATGATCATGGTTAAATGAAGGAACATTTCTAGCCATTTTTACGGTCTTTATCTTCATTTTCCACCTATTTAATCATAACATGGAATTTTTTTATTACATTACATTTAGAGAGTTGATATTTTTCCCCTTTCATCCATATTTCTATATCCATACATTAAGGATGAATAAATTTTAGATATTAGGAAATTTTCAACATTGATATGCTTGAATGATCCTGTTGAGTTAGTGTATTTGGCACAATGTTTTCTTTCCCTGGGTGGTAATTTATTGAGTAATAATAATCATTAATCATACCTAAAAATATTATTTGATATATATTCAACTCCTTTTATGTCAATATATCCAGTAAACTATAATGTTTAGTATATATATCACACTTTTCAACATAAATTTAATGCATACGTTTCTTTAATTCAAAAATCACTACAGCTAACTCCAAATCATTATATTCTTATTATTTCTTCTAAATACTCCTTTCTCATGTGGTATAATATACAAATATTTCATTATTCCTAATAAATGTCATATTACCTTTTTGTATGCAATATTATACATTTAAAACCCTTGTATACTAATGGGTATTGTAAGAGTAGGTTCACTGAATAATATTATCTACAGTTCCGTGAATGTTCCCTCACATTCATATATGTATAGTAACATGTAGCCCTTTCTGAGTTAACATGGTCATAGTATTATATAGTCGTAAGAAACTATCCAAAAAAAAAACTATAGATAATACACATCTAAACTAAGATAAATAATTATTGATGTCCCCTTAATTATTTCGGGAAAATATCCAATATCTTTCATCATTGATGGATCTACTGATATACCCTATCTTAAGACTATATGACCTAAAAAGAACCATTTTTATTCCAAAATACACACTTTTTAAAATTTTCATATAGTTTATCATTCCTTATGTCCATTAATATGACACTCAAGTGGTCCTCGTTCTCTTCCATTATCTTTGAAAAATTAAGAATATCATATATAAAGACTACAAAAAACATATAAAATTAAACCATAATGTGTATATTCATTAAATTCATGAATTAAGTCACTAAATTAGTAAAACCAAATGGAATCATTATATATTCATTTTATCAGTTCATTGTATTGAATTTTTTCTTTGTTATTTGTTCATTATTGAACTTTCATTGATGATATCAATATCAACGGTCAATCATGGAAAAGTATTGAGATTCACATTGTGGATTAAATAGGTTCTCAATATATGGTATAATATACTTGTTCTTGATCGTTATCTCCTCCAAATCCCTATATTCAATGTAGAGTCACATTCATCCATATTTTTTTAATAAAAAGAATAGGTGCAACCCATGGTGACCCACTTCACAAAATGATTCCCTTTTTCAATATTATCATATATATTTCTTCCTTAATTATTGAAACACAATTGGGGTCATTCTATAGGGATTATTTGAAATTAGTGTTGCACCATGTATAAATTTTATTGAGAATGCAACTTTATATTTTGGAGTTAAACTATGAAACTCCACCTAAAATACATCTAAAATTTCTTGTATAATAAAAATATCCTTGATTTCGAGTTTCTCCCTAACCATTTGAGATAGATAACACTTATGAATGGGAATTAAGACCCATAAAGTGGATTTCATATCCTTTTAATGGTAATACTTATCATCACATTGATATAAGGACATAGTTTGGATTGGAATATGAAATATGACATGCCTTACTCATAAATTGAGATGGTATTTATGTTGATAAAGCTAATCGAAGAAAATATAACATCATATTTTAAAAAAATGAATAGTGAAGAGGTTTACAGGAAGTGCTTAACAATAAATTTTAATGGGGTATGAATCAAATACTATAGATTATTTATCATACAATTTGGGGTGTTTACTTATAATTACACATCTAATTATTTGGGTGGATTCTTCATACCCTTAGAAAATTATTTAGAAATGAATTATTGGGTAGATATAGAGATTAATATAGAATTGTTAATTCAAGATAGGATGAGATGTATACCTTTTACCACATCACAATCACACCCCTCATAAGAAATAGTTATCAGATGAGATATCACCTTATCCGTAAGCAGAAGTGGTCGCTAACATCGATCATCAGAAACCCTTGGATTTAGTAACTGATTAGAATAGTACCTATACACATTGTTTTAGAAACACTAGTGTGTGGCTAGAGAAATCTATGATTCTTTATCTATATTCACATTATTTTATATCTTTTTTATGTCATTTTGATGATATATTTTGTGATAAAATTATCTTCCAAACATTAAAAATTTTATAGTACACGGAATAAATTTTCTTTTAATGTTTCATCCCATAGATGGGTATAAAAATTATAAAATTATTATTTTGATAGTTTATAGATTTTCCTCTGAACATAATCTTCCTTTTGTTGTCCGAACCTTGTGATTGACATATAACTCTAACCTCCATTTCCACCGTGATATCACATAAAAAATATAATTCTATCTAATGATGTATATTAGGGATAAATAAAATATAAGGATAGGTTTTATACCAATGAAGAATAAATTAACCAATCCATAAAGTTTGATGATAATACTATAATTATACTTCACAGGTCTTATAAAACATTCCTCATAGGTACAAACAGATTCAACACCCTTTTTTGTTAACTAAAATAATGTATTCTCCATATTCATAATTAGAATATAAGGAATGTACTTATTGAAAAATATATTCTTGAACTCATCCTAATCTATAGTGTCAATTTCATCTCATTTCCTAATATTCATTATATGATTCCACCACTGATCTACTTCAGACTCTAAATGGTGGAAAACAAAAATTGATTATTTTATTTTATGAAAAATTGAGAAAAAATATAGTTTTAGTGGTATTGATATATTTATTAGAAACTAGTGTCTAACCAGTATGAGTAATGGAATGTAGAAGTTCCCTCATGTAGGAATAAAGATAATTTTCTTCATTTATTTGTTTGTTTGGATGAATAACACAATTCATAGCTTTAGAATGATTTGTGGGAATACAAATGTGATTTTTCATTCCTTCTCCTATAATGCGTGGTTTATTTAATGTAACCTAAATTCATTACAAACCAATCTTATCCTTAATATGGTTTAATTAAGTTACAACCATTTTCTAAAAGAAAAATTCATAGTTCAAGAAACTATAATCATAGTAGGGAACCACATGATAATAAAAAATAATTTGTATAATATCTAAATTACAGCGCTATATTGTTTAATATATTACACATTAGTCTTTTATTGGTTATTAATTATTATCTTTTATTTAAATACTTAATTATGGTTGGAAAAGTGTTATTTAATTTACAAGGTGTATCCCCTAGGAGTGTCTAACTAGGTTTTCATAAAGGCATGTTATCATGCACCAGACAATAATCGAGTAAGAATCAATGCATCTTTTTTCGATTTATTACACCTCGGTACCTTCATCCTAGATATAAATCCACTTGTAGTTTATAAAAAATTATTTAAACGATTGAAATCATCAAGATCTATATTTTACCAAAATTGAAGGACATTTTTTTTTATAAATTGAATTTTCCATATAATAATCGATATACATGTCCTTTGGGACATCACAATAGTTTTCTCTCCATAGTTTCCCGATGTTATCTAAACATGTCCTCTGATACCAACTATGTGTACCCAAGATAATCATAAATAGATATTAAATCATTTTTTATTAATATTCATTATATTAATCAAGCAGACACCTGATGACTATAATTGTTTAATGTCAATGGAATATTTGATACAAAACAAACTGACCCATAGGGAAACACCACTATATCCCACTAAGATAATTATAACTTGGACCATTATTTTTAATATCATTCTTAATATATTTCTTCATAACCAAGTGAAATTAAAAAAAATAATGGGTTATATTAGATGATCCGTAAGGGTAAAAATGTGAGATAAACATTCAAAACATGAAAACAGCAGTATGTGAAGATGAACATATATTTTTAAAACCATACCTTGTATATCAATGATCAAAATCATAATTCATATAAAAAATATTATTAGTTCATAATCCATGATTCATTTTGTAATGAAATAATATGATCTATGAGTTCATAACATTTGAATAAGACATTGATTTTTAGTATAGACATATGAATAGAAAATATTATCCATGTTAGTCAGTGATCACAATAAAGGATGTCATAGTGGAATGGGATAACTCAACACACCATTATAGTAGTAATGGATCACAATCTAGACCATCAAAGAGGACACACACCCATACTGCATTAGGTTCACTCCTTGTTCAATTCTTTTTAATATCATGAGATATAAAGCGGTACAAAATGTTACTACCCTGGTATTTATAGAATAATATTTTCATATTTATTAATTTTTCTGAATAAGATATAAATTTTGAATTAATCATGAAACTTTTTTTGATAGCGTACTCAACATGCCACAATGAGTTTCTCTGAAATCATACATTGCACACAATGTTGAGTTAGACCAGAATATAATACCCTACATTTTTTTTATTTTAAATGGTAGTTAACTCTAAGCCATTGTATTAGTGGGAATGAATATAATTAACTATATTATTTGGATACATGTTTTTTAAAGGTTTTTTCATTTTTTAATGAACATTACAGGGTCAAACGAGAATTAATCCAATTTTAAGCATAAAATACTCTAATATTTTTAAAAGGTCATTTTACCAACTCTTAATGAAGAAACATTTTTGAAAATAATTTTTTCAATTCGATATTGTATATTTGAAAATATAAACATCATTTATATAATTTTGACATAAAAAATTACTTTGGATAAGTTTTTTGTAATTTTTTGATAAAGATCATTTTTAATGAATAGTGAAAAATACCGCATTTTAATTCAATACTACCTTTTCATCTAATATGTGTTTTGAATTCACTAAAATGGATTCCATATTTTTAATCATAATGGAAAAATTGTCTAAATAATTACTTTTTATTTATGTACTTTATGAATAGTAACTACAGTAATTACATTTATTTACCATGGTTAAAGGGTATATCTGGTAAATAAGGGTAAAAATACATTATAATAATAATTAACTACCCTGAAAAATTTCCTAATACAATTAAATGAAATATTTATTTCCATGGTTATCCATGGGTCTATTTTAGAACCGCAGTGAGCCCTGGACGTGATAATGACATGTTATAAGAATTATGTTTAACTAATGAAAAATATGACACATACATGTATCAATGGATAAAATTTTTTTAATATGGGGTTATATAACAGATATATTTAACTATAGATTCATTAGAAATATAATAATATTTATTACATCAGGTTATTTTATTTATAATATATAGACATTAAATAAATTAATTTATTTGGGACACAATGATGATTTAGTGATTACCTTATTAATGAATGATTCCAAAAAATGTTTTTATAAATATGAAAATAAATTTAATATGAATATTTTGATTCCATCCAAGATTTTTATGAATTATATTAACATATAATATTTGATTTTATGCCTTTGTTTCAAAGTAATCGTGTTTTTAGGACTTTAATAAAATCAATTACTAAATACTATCAAAATTTACATGAATGAGGTTTTAAAACAAATACAATTATATTAAATGATATAGTATCCCAGAAAATAAAAATTTCATAAAAATGACTTATATAATTTTTAAATTATAATTAACAGTATACTTATTGTTCTCTTGGTATTTAATTGTAACTACAGTTACCATATATTATGAAAATTCACGAAGAGATGGTAAGAGTTAATGTTTTTAACAAAGGGTTGAAGAGAAAAAAGACGGTTAATTTTATGACCTAAACATATCTATAACTATTTGTTGAAAGTCTGTAGTCCTAAAATAATCTTTTATTTTAAAGAATTTTTTGGGGCCTTTTGAAATCAAAAATCAATTCATAATAAAATAATATTTCAATACTTTCCTAAAGTGCCCCTCCTTCCTCTTATAAAAGGTTTCCACCTCCACCCACTTAATCACATCCCTAATTAAACTTTTCTCGTACATATTCGACTCAAATAACCCACAACCATCCATCCCTTACTCCTATAAGACATACCATTGGTAGAAGTAAATTCAATAAAGCCTTTTGGATCAAATCAAAAGATGATACCCGATTATGAGGTAATGTCTTCTCTCAAGTTCATTTTATTTATTCTCCTTCTCCACTCCCTATGCTCGTTTTATTCATTAATTACATAAAAAAATAATTGTCCTCAATAAAATGTACTTTTTTTAGAATTATTCGGACTATAGTTGCACACACCTTTATATAATGGATACCAACATATTGTTTCTCTATACGGTGAACTACTGCCTCAAGAAAGAATTATTCTTCAATTTCCCCTACCACCTCTCATAGCAGTCATTATAATGGAAAGATATATATATATTATTTATATTATATTTAAATTTTCTCTATTATTATTTATGCTTTCATTTACCACATACATTTAGGTTTTCCATAATGTGTAAATATGATAATTTCATTTGTGGAAGTGTAGACTATCACCCCCTCAAAGTGATATGACACGTTCATGCCAAACAAGGAACATGCGAAGGATGAAATTATTGAACATATGTAACATATATAAAATTAATATTATACTAGAATTATAACATACCTATGTATCATTTAGTTTTGATAAAATTAATTATGTAATAGTAATGAAAGTAGCATCCATGCGTATGTACCGCTTACCGTCTCCATCAAAGGTGAATTTCATTTGTAATAAAAAAATGTTATAGACTATTATAAAATAATGGTATACATGATATATGAGATTTTTTAATCATTAATATAATTATTTTTATTAATAAATCTTTACTACATGGATAATTTTTATTGAAACAAGTTCATTTTTCGACTCAAGAACCAATTATCGACAACATTCCTGACATGAACACAAATAATTAACAAATTTTTATAACATGGTCATAAGTTATATAATGGGAAAATAAAAAATCAATGAGGAGATGAATTAAGTATAAATTAACATATGTTAGTTATTCATGGAGATAATGAATGAACATGCCAAGTCAGGATCAAAGTAGGGAACTTCATCATAATCTCCTTTTATTAATGAATGTTTTAGATTATACATGACCATCATTATATGGTGTATAAATATATCCTTTTTATTTTAATTTATTCAACAGATTTAAAAGGGATCATTTTTTTTCATTTTACAGAATGAAAAAGAGAATTTTTCTTTTTAACATTTACGGTGACAACGACTTTTCCACCACCGCTGGCATTATATGATATTTAGATTCCTTAACAATCATTAATGTTTATAAAAGGAAAATAAATGAAACATACCTCTTTTATGTATTTTGGTTTTGAAAATGGTTTTAATAATTCATTGATTATGTCCATGTCTTGAAATGATATATACCGATGGCAATGTGGAAATGTAATCTTTCCATTATTCTTGTTTTATGTAATCTGATTATGTTATGGTTCTTGGGAATTTTTTATTTATATAGATGGTTCTTTGAAAAACCGTTAGTGGGTGAGCCTGAGATATCTCTCAAGTTCATTAGGTAATGTAATAGAGGTAATAATTAATGTATCTCCTATGAAATTAATGT
The DNA here is from genome assembly GCA_963277665.1 of Viscum album. Classification (NCBI taxonomy): domain Eukaryota; kingdom Viridiplantae; phylum Streptophyta; class Magnoliopsida; order Santalales; family Viscaceae; genus Viscum; species Viscum album. Next base: position 922,274,829 of record OY728139.1, read on the forward strand.
AATATACTGTGATGGGTATTCCAAACATAACCATGAAGGTTACCCCCTATGTAGTTGTGAAAGCTAAAATTGATGTATGCTATGGATTCAAAAAGTTAAAATTATGATTTATAATTTCATTGAGATACTCTTAATAATTATTATTTCAAGATTTATGTTAAAGGGATTATGTTTTAGGAGTGAAAAGTATGATTTCATTTATTTGTATTTATTTATGGACTAATGATTTCTTTCCTTATTTTATATCCCTTACTATGCTTTTTGTGCTCATCCTATGTTTTTGAAATGTTTTTCTCGGGTTATAAAGATGGATAAGAGAAAGGAATAATTCAATAAAACATTTATCATGAAAATAATTCTTGTTTTATTTAAGGAGGTTTATTAATTTGAAAAAAATTAGATAGAGTAGAAGTTTCTACTCTATATAATTTGTGATGTAATGTAATAAATATGGACTAATTCCTTAAAAATATAAACCTAAAAAATATCCGTAATGTGAAATAATGTAAATTCATGATCAAAACTCAAGATTATGTAATGTTTTAAGGCTGGGACTATATTGTTGTTATCGGAGTTCTATTTAGATTAATTTAGGAGTTATGATGTTGTTAAACGAATATCCATAAATTAGTTTTACTTTATGTTAATATTGAAATGTTATATAATTTTATGATTACCATATTTATTCATATAAGATATTTCAATGTCCATAATGGTATTATGTAGAAAAAACATGGAATTTATGATGGAAATGCATCAACAAGAAAACAAACTACCAAATCGGTAACCAGAAATGGTCGAAATTGGAACTAAACATTTTGTTGCAGTGATGGAATAGTAGAATCAGGCTATAAATGGTGGCGGTATCCATGCACGAGATGAGCCAATAAACCAACAATAGTATATGTCAGTAGTGGATAATTTCATGATCCAACACCCCCATCATTTAAAGTATCATCTAACCATGTTCTTGCTGAAGGGTGGATTAAATCATTGGAAAATATTTTCTTTGTCCGGGGGTTTTCAAGACATCATAAGGGTAGTCTTGTTGTTTAACATTTGGATGGTGAATCCTATCAGTGGTGGTCAATTATTAAAAATATTATAGATAGTGATGAGATTGAATCTTTTTATTGGGATGAATTTAAAGGTATGTTTCTTTAGATGTATTTTCATATAGTGGTTCAACATATCATGTCAAAACAACTCATGGAATTGTTGCAAGAGGATAACTATTTGGACACTTATGAATAAAAATTCACTTGGCTATCATAGTATGATCCAAATTTAATATAAGATCTTTATAGTAAAATCCATCATTTTTACTCATGATTATAGATAAAGTATCGAACAGAATTAGCTTCTTGTGAGTCAAAAAGTTATTAAAAACATGCTCTATGTGCGGAGAAGGTGGAAATGGAGTTTGTCGATGATTAGGTGTTCTTTTGAAAAAGAGAGAAAATGTGATCACGTTGGAAGGTTAATGGGAAGAACACCCCAAAAATTATGATGGTAAGAGACTTATGTTTATAGTTTGGGAAAATTGGGGTAAAAAACAAGGGAATCCCTTTTGAATTATGGTAAGTTCTTGTGATGTGGTAAAATGGGACAAAATTCTAATTATTTCACTAGAAAATACCATGTTAGTGGTAAGATAAAATATGATTTACATTCATTTAAATTGTTAAAGAGTAATGAAATGGGTGATTATAAAAATGAGTTTCTAATGAGTAACTCAAATGATGGAGAGTATCTATACTACATGAAGAAAGGGGTGGTGAAATCCATTGAAAATACTTCAGCAGTTTTTGGGACATCAAATGAAGTAGTATCATGTACATGTTTTTATTTATTCAGATCATGCCAATTATTTTTTTGATTCTATGTCTACGCATTCCTTCATTACTGTGAACTTTCTCATAAATTTGGAATTCTATCTCAAGATATGAATCTTGAAAATTGTGATAAAAACTACTGGGAAAAATGATGAGACAAAAGAAAATTATAAGAACCGTCAGGTCCTAATGTGCAGAAATAATATACCTAAAAACTTTATTGTTTTTCCTCTAGTAGAGTTATATTTTATTTTGTGTATGGATTAGATTTTTTTTATCATGCTAATATTAACTATAGAGATAAATAGGTTTCATTTCAGAAAGAATTTAACTTTGTGTAAATGATTCAACCCTTACATTTTATAATATATTAGGAATCTGAGAAACACAGAAAATATGGAAATTAATTCAACCTTGCATAATTTCTTTAAAAAAATTACTTTTCAAATTAATGATATGATAGTGGTCAATGATTATTTTAATGTTTTCTATGATTAGTTCTTCGATGGAATACCTAACTGGGAAGTTGAATTTACAATTTACTTGGATATGGAAGCTAAGACAATTTCAAAACCCCCATATCAAATGGATCATATTTAAATTTTAATGTTAAAGAATAAAATGAATATGTTATATGATAAAGGTTTCATTAAACCTAGAAATTCACCATGGGTTGCTCCTCTCTTTTTTGTGATAAAAAAATGGTTTTACGAGACTTTTAGTTTATTATTGATCCTTGAATAACATCAATTTTAAGAACAAGTATCATTTGCATTGTATGGAATATTTTTTGATCATCTCCATGGAGCACAATATTTTTCAATTATTTAATTGAGTACGGGGTAGTATTTGTTGAATTTAAGGGATGATGACATTCCAAAGACTATGTTTCATACAACATATGGCCATTAAGAATTTGTAGTTATGAATTTCGGGTTGGCCTATGCTCCTATTGTATTCATGGATCATGTGAATAGAATTTTTTATATGTTCTTGGATATGTTTTTGGATGTGTTTATTGATCATATTTTGGTATATTATAAAAGTAAAGAAGAAGATGAAATTAAATTAAGGGTTATCTTGAAAACATTTGAAAAAATAATCTACATAGTAAATTCAGAATGTATGAGTTTTGGTAACAACAAATTTCATTCCATTGTAACATTGTTTATAAATATGGGATTACTATTGATCCTCCTAAAATAGATGTTGTTGATGAATGACCAAGACCCACAAATATAACTGGGAATTTTAGTTTTCTTAGTATAGAAGGTTATTACCCGAGGGTTGTTGAATATTTTTCTTGGTTATCGAGCCCACTAACTCAATTAACTTGAAAAGGTGTTAAGATCATCTCTACAAAAGAATGTGATTAATGTTTTCATGATTTGAAAAGAATATTGGTGAATGATCAAGTTTTCGCACTGCCTTCCCAAAATGGTGAATTTTAAATCTATAGTGATGCTTAGTGAAATATACATGGTTGTGTCCTAATGAAAAATGATCAGGTAATTTATTATACCTCACGTCAGTTGAAAAATAAAGAGTTAAATTACCCTACACATGAGTTTGAAATAACTTATGTTGTTTTTTCTAAAAAAATCTAGAGGCATCATCTATATATAGTAAACTGTGAAATATATACTACTAACAAAAGTTTGAAATATATATTCACACATAATGAATTAAGCATGAGATAGAGGGGATGGATATAATTAATCAAGGATTGTGATTGCATGATTCATTACCATCTAATAAATGAAAATAATGTGGTTGATGAATTGAGTCGGAAAATTAATTCTACATTATCCATGTTATGTTAGGAATGAGATCCTTTGGTTTTTGTTTGGATGAATTTTGGATTGGAGTTTGGTGGTGTATGTAATTTCTAAAGTTTCTATAAGGTGGTAGTAAAATAATATCTATTAGAAAGAATTAAAAAATTGTTGAAATAAGTTAGTGAGTTGGAGAATATAGTTGAATTGCTTCATAAAGGTAAGTTATCTGAATTTAACATTGATAAAGTCTGTGTTTTGAGGGATGGAATGTGATTATATGTGCCTATGGATTCCCAGATTAAAAACAAGTTATTATATTATTATCATAGTACTCAATTTTAATTACATCCTTCTAGTTCTAATATGTATAGAGATCTTCTATAGCATTACTGGTAGGATGGATTGAAAATATATATTTCTAAATATACCATGAGTTTTTTTATTTGTCAAAAGGTTAAAGAAGAGAGGAATCTATTAAAAGGGATGCTTCATCCTTTTCTAATGACAATTGGGAAATGAGATAATATATCCGTTGATTTCATAGTGTGATTTCCAAATACATCTCTAGGTAATAATACAATCTATGTAATTGTTGATTGATTGACTAAATCTGCTCATTTTCTTTGTATTTGAAATAATCTATCTCTAGATCAACTTTCTAACATGTATATTAGTGAGACAGTTAGGTTACATGGATTTCTTCTCTTCATTGTTTCTTATAATGATCCTAAGTTCACCTCTAACTTATATAAGGGCCTTCAGAAGTCATTGGGTACTGCATTTAATTTTATTGTAGCTTTTCTTCTACAATTAGATGGTTAGTAAAAATTAAAAATTCACACATTTGAAGATATTTTATGTGCTTATTCAATGGACTACTAGGGATGTTAGTATCAACATATTTCTTTGGTTGAATATTCTTATAATAAGAGTTCACATTCCAGTATACAGATGGAACTTTTCGAGACATTATATGGAATGAGGTGTCCAACTCTTACTTTTGGGGATGATGTAGGTGAAAGGGAGTTGATGGGACAAGAATTTTTAGATAGATGGTATTAAAATTTCAATTTATTCAGAAGCACATGAGAATATTTTAACAAAGGAAAAAAAAACTTATGCTGATAACTAGAGGAAGGATTTTTCTTTAAAAGGGTTAGTGATCAAGACGTTCTCAATGTTTCTCCACGGAAAAGTTTGAATCATTTTCGTAATAAGGGAAATCTTAGTATGAGGTTCATTAGACGGTATGAAATCCTAGAGAATGTTGGATAAATTGCCTACAGAGTGTCCATATCTCCATGTTTATCCTAGGTACACACTGTTTTATAGGTTTCAATGTTGATAATGTATATACCGCATCCATCTAATGTTTTGAGACCAGAGGTAGTTCTGTTGGAAGAGAATCTGACTTATGAGGAAAACCCAGTCCATATTTTTTTCTATATAGAGAATGTGTAATGGAATAAGGTAATTCCTCAGGTAATGATTTTTTAAAAATCATATAGTTGAAAATGAAACATTGGAATATAAAAATTATATGAGAGATAAATACCCTCAATTATTTGATAAGTGAATAAAATTGTGAGGACACAATTCACAAAAGGGGGGAACGATGTAACAACCTGGGTATTTATAAAACAATACTTTCACATATCTATTAATATTTATGAATAAGATAATAATTTTATGTCAAGTAGGACAATTTTTCTAAGATTGTACTTGACAAGAAACATTGGTTTTCTCTGAAATCTTATATTTCCCAAAATGTTGAGTTATACTGAAAAATAAAACAATTAAACAGTGATTATTTCAAATGGTTGTTAATGCCTTCTAATTTTATTAGCTTGAATGAAAAAAAGTAATTTTATTAATATTTGACATATTTTTTTTATGTTTTTACATATATCAAATGAATATTAGAGTCTTAACATGACAATGAATCCTGTTTTAAGCGTAAAATACTCGCATTATTTTAAAAGGTTGGTTTACCATCTTTTCATGAAGAACCATTTTTTCAAATAGTTTTTTCTATTTTATATTTTCTCTATGAATAAATAATCTTATTCTATAGATTCTGGATACCCAAATTTTCCTTGGTTACATTTTTGTAATTTTTTGATAAATTTCATTTTTAATGAATAGTGAAAAATACTGCATTTTAACTCAAAACTGAATTTTCATCGAATTTATTTATATAGTTAGATTGTCCTATTAATTTCTTTTAATGTGAAATTGGATTATTATTTTACCATTTAATCAAATTTTGTGCGTTTTAAGTTATTTTACTTTTATATTGGACATAAACACATGTCAATTATTCGATAATTTTTACTTATTAAAAACACAATTTTTGGTTTGGACAACGGGAATTAATTATAAAATAATTTATAAAAATTAGATATTTTTTACATTGAAAAATGGATTCATATTTTTAATTAGGAGGTCCAATTTGTGTTAATAAGTACATTTTATTTCTAGACATTATGAATAGTTACATCAGTAAATACTTTTATTTACCATAGTTAAAAGGTAAATATGGTAAATAAGGGTAGCAAAATAATTTTATAATAATATAAAACTTCCCTAACACATGTCCTAATATTTTGGGATGAATGTTTCCTAACCATGGTCATTTTTGGGTTGCTTTTAGGACCCCATGGATCCACTTGTGTGTGATAATGACATGTTATAAGAATTAATTTAATGTAATGGGAAATATGACCTAAACATGTATCTATTACTAAAATTTTTTTAATATGGGGTTATATAACTGATATATTTTACTATAAATAGTGAATGAAAATAAAATAAGATTTCATACATCAGGGTATTTTATTTATAATTTCTAGATATTAAATATATAAATTTATTTATGACATAATTATGGTTTAGTGATTTCATTATTGATGAATGATTCAAAACAATGATATTGTAAATACTAAAATAAAAGTAATTTTAATATTTTCATGGAATAAATGAATTTTCTATATGATCGTAACATATTATATCTGATTTAATTCCTTTGTTTTGATTGAATCAAGTTGTTCTGACTTTAACAAAAATCAACTAATAAATAGTGTCCAAATTGACATAAATGAGTTTTTAAAACAAATACTATTTTATTAAATGATAAAATAGTCTATAAATATAGGATTCATATAAATGACTTATATAATGTTAATAAATTCATTTATTTTACACTTATTGTTCTCTTGTCTTTTTAAAGAAACAATAGTTACCATATATTAAGAAAATACAAGAAGACATAGTAAGAGTTATAGTTTTAATATAAGGGTTATATCCAAAGGATAAGGTTACTTTTGTGACATAAACATGTATAAAAAATATAGGTTGAGAGTATTTATACACAAAATTTTGTTATAATTTAAATCTATTAGTTTTTGACCATTTTATACCGAAACATAATTCATAATATAATAACATTTCAATACCTTCCAAAAGTGCCCATCCTCTCTCTTATTAAATAACATCACCTCCACCAACTTACAAAAACCTCTCTTGTAATGACCCGCCAATTCTCATTGTCTTGAGAGCTCAAAGAGTCATTACTAGGCCTTAAGTGAAATCCTTAAGATGCCAAAGGATGGAAATAAATACCAAAGGGTTTCAAATCCATGATGGGGGATGATTTAACCTTTATGAAATAACCCATATACCAACCAAGCATAACCAAACATTCACTATATGATGCATGAACAAAAGAATGACAACTACACAACTTAATTTATGTCAAACCACTTCAAGTACACAACAGAAAAAGACTAAGCCAAGCGTCAATGTACACATCAGATGAATTACTCAAGACTCTCAAAAGACACCACGACTCCATGATACATAAGCTCTAACCTCCAAAACATCTCCAATGCATCACCACGAGCCACTAGCAATAAGATGCTTTACCTTTACCTATGTCCCAGAATAAAAAAAATGAAAAATCACCAATGTGTAAATGTAGGGGTGAGTATGAAACTCAATAGGTTTCCTCAATGACTTACCTACTCACACCACTAGGATAGGAAGGTTAGCAACATTTATATAAAAAACAATTTCTATTAAACATTATACCAAAAGTAGTTTATAACTTAATATAAACAAGTTTCTCAGAACCATTCACAACCAAAGGCATTATAAGAGCAATTTTCACCAATTTTACAGGAATTCATTTTCCAGAAAAATAACCAAAGAAGATTTATAACCATTTCAAAAACATTCATTTTTGGAATACCCTACTCTTCCACGAACCCATGTAACTAACCGTGCATGCTACTTGGAAGAGAGGAGAAGCCCAAACCCTTATCCATCCCAACCATGATGGGGGAGACATCATACCCTTATCCATGCCAAATGCGAATGAATGATTGACGGAGGAGATCCCTAACCCTAATCCATGCTAACACTGATGGGGGATACCCTTAACCCTTATTTGTCCCATATGTAATATAAATCCTTGACAGGGGAGAGACCTAACCCTTATCCATCCCATCACTGATTGTGGAGACTCCTAACCCTTATCCATCTCGAATGCGATATGAACACACACCACATGTTCCCATCAATCATTCCAAGAAACCCTTTCAATAATAACACCTTTCTATTGAAAACCATTTCCATAAAAACCATTTCATTGTCAAACCATTTCAATTCCAAACCATTTCAACAAAACTCCCTTTTCATTGAAAACCAATTCCATCAAATTCATTTCAATCTCAATCCATTTCAATAAAAAAAACCCTTTTTATTGAAACCCATTTTTCATCAAACCATTTACGATTTCAGAAAATCCATAATTTAAAATCGACTTTTTAAATTCAAGAAGCCTAATCACTTTCCACAACAATTCACCAAGATTTCAAAATTTCACTAAAACCATAAATCATCACTAAAGGATATTTATTCTATGCTTTTCACAATCAATTCCACACTACACACTCAATTTGTAAAAATTCCCATCAATTATACTAAGTGGAGCCGAGAAAGAAGCTTCATAACTCAAAGGTTTTGATGAAAACCACAACGGTCAAAGAAAGCTCAAGAAACCCGGGTCGATTCTCCAAAAACCCACCTTAGATCTCTTATCCTAGGAAGATAAATACCAAATAAAATCATATTTTCCATCCACAGACTTAGATCCACCCATAACGGGCGTATACCTAAGAAACCAAGAGAATAGGAGACATAGATCTAAGTAGATCTAAGAAACAGATCAAGAACGCTGAAGAACGATCCCATAACTCAAGAGTTCGGCTTCGTTTCACCAAGATAATTCTTTGGATCACCTCAGGAATTATGGGAGAACCTTTTCTGACCATAAGAGAAGTAAAACTCCGAGTTAGGGCCGCTTAGGAGGGAAAAGGAGTAACTTAGAGGCAAAAACGTGTGAGACCCACCTTTATAGGATCTCGTTCAACTGGCTGAACGATTTTGTCACACGGTTAGACAAACTGTGCGCTAAGAGTTCATTAGCCACTACCTCGGAAGACCCTCCATGAATGGTTCGGCCACACTATTAGACAAATTGTGCACCGCCCGTATGGAAGATACTACCTCCAAGTCCAACTTCGCACGGTTCGGCCTCATAGTTTAGACAACCCGTGCACCACCTGTATGACTCCCCCTTTGACTCAAAACATCATTCCATGTTCTCCTGACTCTACCATTCATCACCCTAAACCTTATAAACATTAAATGCATCATGTAAGGGTTAAATACCATAAACATTGGGTACTAAATTATCCCCACGATTGTTCTTTCCATCCTCGATGTGTAGAAAAACATCAACCAACTAAAAGAGTTTCGGCCACTGCTCTTTCATTTCCTTTTCACGTTCCCAAGTCTCTTCTTGCATCTGACCATTATTCCATAAAACCCACACTAGATCGATGCTTTATCCATGGAAGGATTTCTCTTGACTATCCAAAATATGTTCCAGGATATCTATCAACATAGCTTCCGGCTCTAGGTCAACGTGATCCCATATGATAACATGGTCAGGATCATGCTGATACATTTTCAACTAAGATACATGGAACACATTATGCACCGAACTAAACTGTGGTGGTAATGCCAACTGATATGCCACCTCTCTATCTCGTTCCATTATCTCAAAAGGGCCAATGTATCTGGGAGATAACATTATCTGCTTCCCGAAATGACGATGTCCAAACCATGGAGGGATCATCAAGAAGACATGATCACACACAACGAATGACAACAGTCATCGAAGGTGATCTGCATAAGATTTATGACAACTCTGAGCCATCTCCATCCTCTTTCGAATCTACTGAATCTTCTCTGTTGATTCTTGGACAAGCCTCGGCCCATCTAGTGAAGTTTCACTAGTTTCCACCCAGCATAGTGGAAAACGACAAGGACACCCATACAATGCTTCAAACGGAGCCATGCGTATCGAGGACTGATAGCTATTATTGTATGAGAACTCCACTAAGGGTATATGATCCTCCCATGATCCACCAAAATACATTACACAAGCCCAAAACATATCTTCCAAAGTCTTTATCGTCTGCTCAGATTCCCATCTGTCTAGGGATGATACATCGTGCTCATAGTCAACTGAGTCCCAAGGGCTTTCTATAATGATTTCTAGAAATGGGATGTGATCCTCGGATCTCTATCTGAGACTTTAGACATTGGTACACCATGCCTCTTTACTAACACTCATATATAGATTTTTGAATGATCTTCCATCATATGAGTTTCATGAATAGGCATGAAATGGGTCGACGTGGTTAGACAATCCACCATCACCCAAATGACATCATGTTTCTAGACCGATCTTGGATGACATGTAACAAAATCCATGTCAATTTGATCACATTTCCACCCTGGGATGGGAAATGGTTGTAACATACCAGCTGTTCACTAATTCTCTACTATAATGTGCTGACTAGTTAAGAACCGTGAGATGAACTCGGCCACCTTTTATTTCATGTCGCTCCACCAAAATTGTGCCTTCAATGACTTAAACATATTTTGTGTACCTAGGTGTATATCCGATCTTGAATGGTGGTAAGCATGATAGTGATTTTCTTGACTACCCCTAGGTACAACCATCTGATCTCTGAAACACAAAAATGAACCCCCATCATGTTTTCATCCTTCAATGGTCTCCCGACCATTATGTTTTGAACTTACAACTAGAATTCTGCATTAGATTCTTGGGAATATTTGATCATCGTTACTAAATCCAAAACATGTGTATCTGAAAAGATAACAAAAACATCACATCGATCTTTACATTCCACATGCATGTCAGCTAAGACTAACATCAACTACCATTCATATAAAGCTTCCTTTTGCCAACTTAGCATATGACTTTCTAGTCAATGCATCCCTCACCGAATTTCCTTTTCCGGGTGTGTACATCATGTCAAAGTCAAAAATTTAGAGATACTACATACAAAGAGATAATAATGCCACACATTCAAGGCATGGACCACTGCTACCAATTCCAAATCATGAGTTGGGTAGTTCTTCTCATGTAACCTCAAATTTCATGAGACAAACACACCCACAAGATTCCATTGCATGATAAAAAACCCCAACCCTAACAATTTAGTATATAACAGACGATTCCTAGAGATCCCCCGCACTGTCACCATGTGCTGATCATGCGATACCCTTGTCTTTCAATACAACAGAATATCATCTACAGACAGCAGAAATGAATCAAGATATCTCTGAAATATCTGATTCATCAATGAAATGAACACCGATGGTCAATTCATTAGACCAAAGAACATAACCAAATATTCATTATGTCTATATCTACTTCTAAAATATTATTTAGTAATATTTCCCTTCCTCACCCGCAATTGATGATATCTCGACCTCAGGTTGATCTTGGAGACCCACTGGGCTCCCCTCAACTGGTCAAAAAAATCATCAAATCATGGAAGTGGATATCTGTTCTTTATCGTAACTTGGTTATGTATACAATAATCAACACAGAGCCTCAATGTTCCATCCACCGTTTTCCCCACAACACTGGCGCTGCCAACAAGGACGTTCTAGGTGGGATAAACCCTTTATTTTCTAAATCTTCCAACTGGAATTTCACTTCCTTCAATTTTGTAGGTTTCGTCATGTTAGACATATGTGAGCGAGGATTGGTCCCCATAAGAATATCAATCGTAAACTTCACTTTTCTTACGGGAGTTAACCCATATAATTTCTCGAGAAAAGAATCCATGAATTGATCCAACACTACCGGAAGATAATTGTACTCAACACCCTTTACCAGTTCCAACGACAACACCGTAAACTGATAAGATAATGTGCCCACTACTAGTGCCAACAAACCCGTTGCACCCTACCTTTTATGCATCTCTCTTCTAAAGAGATTTCTAATGCCATATTATGTCCTAAAAGCCATTATTTGTGCATTGTAGTCGATGTTGGCCTTAAATTCCACCAGCTAATCCATTCCCAGGATTACATCATAAAAATACATCTCGATCACTGATAAAATCTCCATTAGCTCAACCTCGCCCACAACGATACTACATGATCTACCCAAGAAGGCTCAATACTCTCTTCGACTTAGGGACGTTTCATGTATCAAAACTGAAGGCATCATTTCAACCCATAAAGCCATCAAATCAACCAGAAGTGATAGAATAAAAAAATTGTGAAGCACCTGTATCAAACAGAAGTTGCATCAATGTAGAATTTAAAAGAATAGTACTCTGCACCATGGATGGTCCCGTTTGATCATCCACTGTAACCTTCTCGGCTACAAACAATTCCTTGGTTGCCACACTCTAGACTTTATTGTTTCGCCGTTAGATTTTATGTCACACTCCCACCCAGGGAATAAGTTTCCCACCTCTGCTTGAACCCATTGGTAGAGATCCCACTATTCCCCACGGGTACCACCATTCTTCCTCTACTCGATTCTCCCAATAGATCCCACTCATCCAGCGATGCTTGATTCACGATCTCTTCGTAATCAACGATACACAACACTGCTATTTTGAATGGATCTCTAACCGTAACCCCACTTCAATGATCTTTGACTTCAACGTCATGCTACCCGCCACATTTGGTGAAAACCGCACAGTGCTCATAAATGTAGTTGCAAACTCTATCACCGACATGTGCTCTTGCTTCAGACTGATTAAATAAGTTGTGTACTAAATTCTAAATGTATGTGGGTAGAATTGTTTATTAAACAATTTCTCAAAGACCATCCCATGTCATATGATGGTTTATTCCCGATTGGACTACCAACTCCCACCACATAAGGGAACGATCCTCTAGCATACATGTTGCTAGGTTTACATTCAGCACTACCAGTGTCCTTAAGAATTCGTAAATTCTGTCCATTCTGGACAGCCACATCTTTTCCCTTTTTGAGTCTGAATCACCCCTAAAGATGGTTGGATCCTAATTTTCGAACTGAGCCAGATAATTAACATGCTTTGGTTGTTCCCCTATATTCACTCTTCCCACAGCTTTGAACTCTTTCACTATGCTTTGGACTTTCTGTTGGTTAACCTAGGGTTCGGCGCAACCACGTTTTCATCGGCCACTTTCAGTTGGTCTCTACGACACCTACCTAATATCTATAAACAGAACAATCAACCGTGAGTCTCACTTCTCTAGACATCAAGAATTCCCATTTCACATCTCACTAGACATCACTGTCACAATGAGGCATTCCACCTTTCCACATTTTTCATTTTCTAAACTGAAAACGAACTCTGTCAGTCTCAGTCTCTCGCAACTGTTGGCTTAGAATTTCAAATTTTTTCACATCAATTATCACAACATTGATTTTCCAAAAAAAAACCTTTTTCCATGTTCAACCGTTTCTGAAAACATTCAACATACCTTTTGAAAATCAACCCATTTTCAAAATACACCAAATACCATGTTTTCAAAATCATTCACTTGAAGACAATTTCTGCATTTTTTAAAAACTCTCACCTTGCACAAAATCCTTACTCATTATTCATAATGAGATATGAAATCCTAGGGGGATTTCATTCCCCTAAAATTCATTTCATGCTCCTCTCTTTGGATAAAACCATGACAATGAGATTTTCATCATTCTATAAGTGTATCCAAAACACTTATGTACTGAACACCCTCATAACTTGAAGTTCAGCAAACACTGGTCAACTGTGTACTTATATGCTATACATTTCATGTTCTGACAATCCTACTCCTGTCTAATTTTTTGACCCAAGGAATAGACAAGAATAAATTTCAACTACAAGAACATGAACATCTATGACCACTTGTTAGGGAAGGACTGAACAAGATGATAACATTTTTAATGACCCGCCAATTCTCATTGGCTTGAGAGATCAACAATTCATTACTAGGCCTTAAGAGATATCCACAAGATGCTAAAGGCATGAAATAAATGATGAAGGGTTTCAAATAAAAATTGGTCGGATGATTTACCCATTATGAAGTAACCCATTAACCAACCAAGCATTACAAAACATTTACTATATGATTCATGAACAAAAGAATGACAACTACACAACATCATTTATGTCAAACCACATCAAGTACACAACAACGGAAGACTAAGACAAGCATCAAAGTACACAGTGGATGAATAACTCAGGACTCCCAAAAGACACCACGACTCTGTGCTCCACATGCTCCAAGCTCCACAACAGCCCCCAAGTATCACCATGAGCTACTAGAAATAAGATGATTTACATTTACTTGTGTCCCAGAATACATCATCTACAAAATCACCAAAGTGCCAAAGCAAGGGTGAGTATAAAACTCAGTAGGTTTCCCCAATGACATCCCCACTCATTCCACTAGGATAGAAAGGTTAGCAACATTTATATAAATAATATTTTATATAAAACATTTTCTCAAAATTAGTTTATAACTAAATATAAAAAAGTTTTCCAAAACTATTCATAACCAAAGGAATTCCAAGAGTAATTTAATCCAGTTTTCACCAAGTTATTTACCATAAAAATAACCAAACAGTATTTTGAACCATTTCAAAAAAATTCCTTTTTGGCATACCCAACCTTTCCTCAAACCCATGCAACCAACCCTGCATGCTACCTAGAAGAGGGGAGAAGCCCTAACCCTTATCCATACCAACCTGGAAGGGGGAGACTTCTTACCCTTATCCAGCCCAAATGCACATGAATTCTTGAAGGGGGAAAGCCATAACCCTTATCCATCCCAACATTGATGGGGGAGACCCCAAACCCTTATCTGTCCCGAATGTAATATGAATGTATGACTCGGGAGATCCCTAACCCTTATCCATCCAAACATTGAGGGGGGATACTTCGAACCCTTGTCCATCCAAAATTAAATATGATCACACACCACATATTCTCATCATTCATGCAAAAACACCAAATAAATAAAATCACCTTTTTTTAAAACCATTTACATCAAAACCATTTCAATGTCAAACAATTTCAATTCCAAACCATCCTATACAAATCCCTTTTAATTGAAAACCAATTCCATCTACGTCATTTCAATATCAATCCATTTCAATAAAACAACCTTTTCATTAAAACCCATTTTTCATCAAAAACATTACAATTTCAGAAAAAATATAATTTAAAAACAACATTTTAAATTCAAGAAGCCAAATCACTTTGCGCAACAATTCATCAATATTTCACAATTTCACTAAAACCACAAATCATCACAAAAGAATATTTATTTTATGTTTTTCAAAATAAATTCCACACCACACACTCATTTAGAAATAATGAAAATATGTTCTATTAAGGGGAGTCGAGAATGAATCCACCTACCTCAATGGTTTTGACAAAAACCACAACTGTCGAAGGATGCTCAAGAAATATGGGTCGATTCTCAAAAAACCACCCTTAGATCTCTTTTCCTAGAAAGATCAAGACAAAATATCATCATATTTGGAATCCACACAGTGAGATCTACTGATAAAGGGTTTAGATCTATGAAACCAAAAGACGAGGAGAAGTATATCTCAGTATATCAATGAAACTGATCTAGAACAATGAAGAACAATCACATACCTCATGAATCCATCTTTGACTCCCCAAGAGAAGCCTTTGGATCACCTCTAGAACGAAGGGAGAACCTTATCTGACCTTCAGAGAAGCAAAATCCCAATTTAGGGCCGCTTAAAAGAAAAAAGGAGCAACTTAGAGGATGAGAGGCATGGGATCAACCATTATAGGATCTAGATTAAGTGTCCATACGATTTTCTCGCATGGTTAGACAAATCGTGCTCTAACAATGCATTATCCACAGCCTCGGAAGACCCACCATAAATGGTTTGGGTGCACGATTAGACAAACTATGCGCTGCCCATGTAAAGGCTACTACCTCCATGACCAACTATGCATGGTTTGACCGCACGGTTTAGACAACCTGTGCGCCGCCCGTGCCACTTCCCCCTTGCCTCAAAACATCATTCAATGTTCTCCTGACTCTCCCATTCACCGCCCTTAACTTTATAACCACTAAAATCATCAATAAAGGGTTACATACAAGAAACCGAAGGTGATACATCTCAAACCCCTTGCCTCATTCAAATGCCACTCAAATAATCTCTAAACATACCTTATTTCTTCATAGAATCCATACCTTGTGCAGAAATCAATTTTAGAAATCCTTTCGGTTAAAATCAAAAGATTTTACAAAATTTAGAGTTAATGCCTTCTCTCAAGTTCATTTCTTTTATTTTCCTTCTCCACTCCTTATATTATTCTTATTAATTGATTATAAAACAAAACAATTACCATAAATATAATAGGATATTTTTAAGATAAGGATTCGAACTACAAATATACACACATCCATCTAATGGATACGAACATACTATTTCTATGTACGATGAACTGCTTCCTCAGGAAACGATGATTTATCAATTTCTCCTACCACCTCTCATGGTGGAAATTATGATGGATCTATATATATTATATTATATTTATATTTTATCTAGGACTATATATTTTTTTATTTACAGAATAAATTTATTCATTCCATAATATGTACATATGACAATTTCTTTTGATCTAATTCACGTTATCTGGTATTCTTGAAAGCCATTATCTATAAAAAATACTCATTTAGTATTTATGCAGGTTGTATAAGAATAATAATCGCTATATCAGATGTTTCTTCAATCCAAAAAGCATTTTGTGATAATTTTGTTGGATATTTTGAGATCCTTAGTAAACTCAAGGATGATTTTCTATATAGACAACTGAGCTGCACATTTGAGGTTTTTTGGAAACCTCAGCTTCCAGGATGGATTTATGTTGACGTTGGTGGAGCCTCAAAAGTCAACCCTAGACCCGATGGTCGTGGAGAAATCATCAGGGACTCCCTTGGGCAGTTCCAAGGATGTTTCTTTAGCAGTTTTGGCATTGACTCATTCTTGTAGACAGAAATGGGGGTGATGATTTATGTTGGGGACTACATCAAACAAAAAGGATGAAACAACATTTAGAATGAATGTAACTCAACTACAATTGTACAGGAAATTGGGAACGACATTGTGCATCTTTCTTGGCCACTCACTACACTTGGGATGAGATGCCTCTCTTCGCTTATAGTGATCAACTACATGACTACACATGCCTTTCGTGAAGTGAACATGGTGGATGATGGCCTTCCCAATATGGGAATCAACCAGAAGATCATGAAGATGAAGTACTTTCTGTTTGATCATATCCCTTATTATAAAATGGATCGTAATATGATTCCATCCTTTAGACTTATGTAGTTCGTATTTTATTAATTAATTAATTGTGTCTTGGATTTTTTTTAAAAAACTACCGCCCCCTCAGTGTGATATGACTCATCAATTCCATACATGCAACATATAAAGGTTGAAAATAATGAAGTTATGTAACATATATAAAATAAATATTATACTAGAATTATAACATACCTATGTATCATTTAGTTTTCATTCCATTAAATATGACCCATAAATAAGAGTAGTGTTCAAGTGTACATACTACTTACCATCTCCATGAATGGTGCATCTCATTTCTTATATTAAAATGTTATAGAATATTATAAAATACATATATTATGGATATATTTGATATTTAAATCATAAATATATTTATTTATTTGATGTAAAAATTACTACAAGTACAATTTACATCGAAACATGTTCATTTTTTGACTCAAGAACAAATTATCGAAAAAATGTCTTACATGAACTCAAATAATAAAATATTTATTATAGAACGGTAATAATTAATGTTATGGAAATAATAAAAATGAAAACGGTTCTGAATAAATTAGAAATTAACTTATGTTTATTATTCAGGTAGATAAAGAAAGAAAAATCCAAATCAGACTCAAGGTATGGGAAATCATCTCAATCACTATTCATTGTGGATAATTTTAGTTCATACATAACCACCTTTTATATGGTGTATAAATATATACTTTTTATTTTATTTTAATTCAGAAGCTTTCAAAATGAAACAATTTTTATGAATCATTTTACTAAATGAGAAAATGAATGTTTCTTCTTTATGTACCCAGTGACAATGACCTTTCTTCTTCCACGATCATTATTTGATATTTTTCTTCCTCAACAATTTGAAATATTTTTAAAAGGAAAATTAATACCATATACCAATTTTATATTTTTTGGTATTAAAAATGGTTTTGAGAAATCATTTATTACGTCAATGTGTTGAAATAACATATTGTGATTGAAATGTGAATTTTTTTTCTTTATTATCTTCTTGTATTATGTGTTTTATTATGTTATTGTTCATGGGAATTGATTATATATATGGGTGGTTCTGTGATAAACTGAGTTCGGGTAATGCCGAGATAGATCTCCAATTCATTGAGTAACGTGACAGAGGAAAATGTTAACATTTATCCTAAGAGATGTTGGGAATATACTATGATTTGTATTCCAAACGTAACTATGAAGGTTACTCCCTATGTTGATGTTAAAGCTACATTTTATGTTTGATATAGATTCTAATAGTTACCTTTACTATTTCTGATTTCGATGAGTTATTCATAAATCTTATGATTTGATGAGGTATGTTAAAGAGATTCTATTTTATGAGTGATGAGTATCATTTCATTGATTTGTATATATTTATGGACTAATGTTTCCATTACTTATTTTATATCCCTTTCTAAGATTCTTATTCTCATCCAATGTTTTTCTGAAAAAAAATTCATAGGGTAGTAGGAAGGGTATTATAAAGGAATAATTCAAGAATATTTTTATTAATAATATAATTTTTATTTTAATAAAAGAATTTTTATTAATGTAAAAATGGATAGAGTAAAAGAGACTACATTTTAATATATGAGATATAATTTAACATTTATGGCCTAATTCTTTTAAACACTAATCCTGAAAAGATCCTCAATGTGAATGATTGAAAATTATAGATAAAAACCAAAGATAATTTAATGTTTTAAGTCTAGGGCCATATACCTAATGAATTAGAGATAGATATAGGTCACACCAATCTCATAATGAAAATCATATATATGTGTTCCACAAAATAAAAAAAAACTCATCATATAATAACCATGAAATAAAATGGGATTAATAAACATTTTATCATATCATAACCTCTAGAAATGATAGAAGTCTCATAATCGTGTCTTTATTTTATCACATAGAATCCTATAGAAAATGGATCGGGTTTCATAAGAATTTTATGATGGTATATCCTGTTGAAGGGAAACATGTTTTATAAACCCTATTCCTTCATACACATAATCCATTTAGAGAAAGAATGCGAATAGAAACCATGTATCATATCCCCAAGAAGTACTAAGTTACATTAGTGGGTACTATCTTAGATGGAAAATTATTTTTACCAATAATTTAAATAATTTATTCTAGAAAATATACATTCCACATTGGAAGACATTTTTTAAACAAAAAATATATTAAAAATAATATTCTTCAAAAATAACCCTAAATATATAATATATGTTTAAAATAAAATATAGTTCATTTTGATGGGATGATTCTTTCATGAAAAACACATTAAAATATATATTCCTTTAAAATATCTGGTAAAATACAAATTGGAGTTTTTAGGAAAATTAAATGATGACTTCATAAAAATGATTTCAAAAAATATAATCAGCCATGGGTAAAAATATCTTTTAAAAATTCATTAGAGAATAAAAAAACATTTTGGATTATTTTTAATGAAAAGGTTTTGGAAGGAAATAGATGTATGACTTATGAGGTAAATAAAGTATAATTTTATAGAAAACATTATCAATTAATTTATGTAAAAAATAGTGTAAACGGTAAAATTAATAGAAAATATCATTAATTGAAAATGGATTTGAAAAATAAAATGTATCATTCGATATGGATTAAATTATTTTATGTCTGGAAACATAATCATAATCAATCCTGATAAACGATGAGATTGTTTGAAAAAATAATTAACATTTCGGTATATATTAATAATAATAATCATGAAGGAAAAATTAAAATCATACCCCAAATATCACGAGGATAATTAAATTTATTATATTAAATTTCAAAGGGTATTTATAGACACTATCTGAAATCATGTAGGTTCATTACATAATGTATATCTATATAAAAGAAAATTGAGGGAAAAATCCATTACCTTACATCTTTTGTTTCATTTTACTACATTATTAGTATATAAAAGATTATTATAAATATATTAAAAACCCATTTATATATATGATAACATAAATGATTTTATTCATACCGTTTTTTACTCATTTATTAACTATTCAATGTTTAGTTCATGTTTCGGCCATTACATTCATTGATTTTCCTGTATGTTTTGTCTTGTTATTTTTGGACCTATTAATTTTAGCATGGATTAATCTTCTACAGAATTTAAATTATTATATATATATAATATACATTCACTATATATTTATTTAGAGTAATACATAAAAATTAATGACAGGAACTGAAATGCACCGTTCATAGAGGTGGATGGTCATACATGCCCAAGAACGTTGTTTCCATTTTCATTATGGGTTGATAGAAATAAATTTATAAGATTTATATTATAATTATAAAATTATTTTTATGTCCAATTTATCACATTTATTCATTAAAATAATTCATATTACCTATAATGTAATGCGTGATTGATTCAAATCGGTGTTTGAGGCGGTAATTTTTTGTACACATGATTGGTGTTATCATATTCGCACAGAATGGAATGAATGAATATATATGGGATATTATAATTAAATAATAATAATATAATTATAAATATCATATATATTAAATAAATATATCATTATATCCATCATCTATGGATGGTTATTCGGAAATAGATGCCATCAGTTCACATTGTTGTAGTCCGCTTTACACATAAATAATGATTTCATAACCCATTCAATGGAGGTGTAGAGTTTTTTAGGTCATTATAATAACATAAAAAATCATAATATATATATTATAGAAATTATATTTTACAATCAGGGAATATTAGTAATTTTAGGAGTTGGATGAAGAAATAATACTAAAATGATCACTGATGAACATTACCTCTTCTACAGGTATCCCCCTTAGGTTTGAAACAAATTCCTTCCTAGGTTGTATTTTTGTACAATACCAAGCTATTAATATGATATGTGGGATGTCATGAAATGATTATGGATGGTCTTGGTAGAATTGAAAGGGTTTTACGTTGTAAATAATAGAGGAGATGGGGTGGCATTTTATAGGGGAGGTGAGTGACCTATGTTTTTATCAGGTTAAAATGACAAAGTAGTGGAATGTTCTAGATCCAATAAATTATAAGTTCTAAATATGTCTATATAATATTTTTTATAATGGTTATATGTAATTTTATTCATTATCATTTTAATTTAATGCATATTATTCCCATTTTACCTTAACTGTGGAAATTAATTTTTTTCTATTTCTAAAATTGATTTAGTTAAAAAATTATGTTGGAAATTATATATAATATAAATTATGATGATTTAAAAAATGGAATAATTTTTTAATTACATTAATTAAGGTGTAAAAAACTATTATAAAAATACTCACAATGACATGGAGAGAAAATAAGTTTTTGAAGAGAAAATGTTCAAAACATTACAATATTTTTATATAAAGAGTCAGTATCAAATTGATTACATTGAAATAAATTAGATTAATAGATAATATAATTTAAATGTATTTAATTTAAAATGACTATAATATATAATAAAATTAAAAATAATTTATATTAAAATACAGTTTTCAATTAATAATAATTAATTTTCACTATTCATAATGAACTTATTATAAAAACCACAAAAATTAAACCAAAGATAATATTGACATTATGAACTAAAAAATCAAGTTCATTTTATTATTTTAATTAATAAAAGTGTAATGAATAAATGTTATTAATTTTTAGATAATGAAACAAAAAATATTTATTATGAGAAATAGTTTTTTTGGAGATATATAAATACTTTGCAGAAATTTGCGTACTTTTTTATCAATATGTTCAATTTATATAAAACCATTATACATTATATGTAAAAATTATATTTTTATATTAATCATACTCTATTTACAGGCTAGGTTATAAAGGTTTCAGATGACTAAAATTAATAATATTATATCATTGTTTTGAACCTCAGTGTCATGTATAACACAATCATTCCTCGTATTAAGTGTAAGTAAATGTTAACATGGTTTTATGGGTTGCACAAGTTTAAGGTGAAGTTTCATGTAACACTAGATATTAAAATAATTTAATTTTTACAAAAAACAAATAATTCATAAATATTCAGGCAGTTATAGATCTAGTGTCACAAATCCTTTCATTCCTTACACGAGATAAACAAGGTCCACCTAGATTTGGAATAACTGACCATTTGGATGATCGAGATCTTGAATAGGTTTTTGGAATGAATCAAAAACAATGTCTTTAAAGTAGATTCAATACCATAATCTTATCTTGGGTTACTCCCTTTACACATTTATTCTTCTAGTGATTCAATTTGAAATATTATTCCCTCCACTAATCCAATATGTTATGACCATATTAATGTGTAACTTTTTACACAACCCACCGTTTTATTAATGGACCTAAAATTGTAGTAAAACTTTATCATACAAATCCTAATTAGACATATGAAAAAAATATAAATGTACAATTAAGGTAATGGAATAATCTAATATGATATTGATAATCTGTACATGAGTTAGAACATAGTGACATAATGAAAATTTTATTCACCATTCATGAAAAGGCATCAACCTCTTGGATAAATTTATGTCCCTCTACATAGAGATACATTACGCAAGAGAGAATTAAATTCCCAACAACTGTAAAAAATAATATTAAAAATCCATTTAACCAAACTAAATTCAAGATCATAACATCATTTACAACAAATGATTAAGGTAGGTAAAAAAAAATTTCATTGTCGATTCATTCATAGAATTTAAAGCATGTCACATTTCTGGAATAAATTTAATATTTAATATATATCATACCAAATTCATAATATAAAAATTTTATAATCATAAATAAAATAGGAAATAAAATTTAAACCAAAGAAAATTTGAGATATTTAATCATGAGATAACAATTTTTCAATTGTTCATAAAAATCATTTGGTAATTTTGATTATTTTATATCTGTATTATGTTCATTCCATATTTTTTGAAAATATATATTTTAAATTCATTACAATATGAACACATTAATTTTCTAAATTATAAAGAATTTTATTTTAAATTTATTAATTTTTGAATTATAAAAAAACATAAATTTCTATTTGTATTATATAATTATTTTACCTTTCATGTTCTCATTGAAAAAACATTATTTAAATCATGATAAAATAATACATATAAACTCTATTGATGTGGATTAAATAATATAAAAACATAACACATTTTATTTGAACAATAAAAATTAATTAATTATACAAATATACAATTAAATATATGAATTTTATATTTTGGACTTATTTATGTAATTTATAATAAATTTTAAATTACTCATTATCATTTCAAAATAATAATTTTTTTCAATATTATAATATTTTCGATAAAAATTTAAAACAATTTGTTAAATATTGACCTATTTTATTGAAGAATTTTTAAATAATAAATGAATAAAAACATATAAAATAATTATACATATTTTATAATTAAATAAATAATAATAATTTTAGAAATCAGTAATATTATGTAAAAAAATTTATTTATAATATTTAAACCATTATGAAGTCATAAATTTAATTCAAAATAGAAATTTTTTGTAAAAATCTTATTCTTAGGAGTATGACTTATACTAGTCCATGGGGGTGCTTGGGTTCATCTACTGTTACAAAAATTAGATATATACAGTTAAATGATTCTTCCATGATGCACAATACAATATAGGTCCCTTAAATTATGTTTTTTAAATCACTATAACACTTATATATAATAGTATACCAAGCACACCCTTTTCAAGAATAGTTGGTCATTATTCATGATTTAACAATTAACAGGAGTCCTAAAACAATTTCCTCACCATGCCCTAGTGAATGTAGGGTGTTTATTTTTCATGTTTTAACACTTAACTCAAGAACTACAATTTTTATCCTTATGTTTATGTGATGGTTTGAGAATTTCGTTTTTACCAATATTTTTGTGCACATTTTTTATGTGTCCATATTCTCTCAAACAAAATTTCATAAACCTAAGTTAATGAATTTTATTGATACAACATTTGAGATTTTTTTTGGGTCTGATTAACATTTATCCATAATAGTGGAAACTAAAGAAACTAAAATTACTATATATCCATGGACAAACTATGAAATGACATAACATTATAAATGAATATCACGTAAAAATGTGTTTCATTCTACACATAATCCACTGAAGAATTTTGCTATTTACTGCATGGGGTTTAAATGGATCACTTGAGTGGAATCCAAATGAAATAACACATTTTTAGGTAACCACAATTTGATCAAAATAATCTGCCACATAGATGAAATTAATCACATATCCCTGACTTGATAATACAATGAGAGAGCAGATGAGGATATTTTTGACTTCCAGGAATATTCAATAAAACATTATGTGAACATCCACACACAACATCCACAAAATTTTGTTTATTTATATTACAACCATATATTCTCCATGGGTTTTGTTTCATTTATTCCTGAAAAATAAATCATGAATAAATTTTATGACTTTTGTAAGAATACATAACATGAATGTTACCAGTCCCAAAAATTCCATATTATAAAAATGTCACCAAATATTTCTTGTGTGGAGTATTTTATGAGAACCAATCCAAAAAAAAACTCTATGTCATAATAGAACATTCAATATTAAATTCTCATGAATCACATATAGGATATGTCTTTTTAGAATATATCACTATAGAAACAATTTCATTTCAGTGGGAGCACCATCCTTTATTTTTTTTTTGAAACGTTGGTGGTGGTTACCAAAGGATTTAGAGTTATATAAATATTTACAATTTACACTAAGAACCATTAACAATAAAGGAGTACGGTAGGTTTTAATTATATTTATATGACATATAATAATATATATTACATTAAACACTATATTTTTTAATAAAATAATGTAAATAAATCCTACTCAAACAAAGTCCAGTTTAGATCATCAGGAATCACAACATGGAACAACAATGCATTTGATGTTTCTAGAAATTATTTTATTTCATTATAATTTTGTAAAATATAGTGGGGTTTAATAATTAATTAATTAAAACTTTTCACGAGACATGTCGGACCCATATAATATTCTAAACATATGCATGCCTAATTTTTAATGCTAGATGATCACTAGTATTTTACTAGTTGTAATTATAATTTGTATTGTTCAAGAGTATGAGTGGTTAGACTCATATAAACCATTTGGGGAGGTGGTAATTATTACCATCTATGGTCCTCTCTAAAATATTTCATATATTTTCATAAATCCCCCCCAAATACATGAGAGACACTAGTTACCACTATTCTAGTGATTGATAGAAACAATAAATTGTGGTGAAAATCTATATGTTTTAATGTTTCCCCATATTTTTTTCCTTTTTTATATAGTTTTCAAGAATCATATTTTAGAATTATTGAATTTACCAGCAACATTGGGGGGTAAAGAATTTGTATGTTAGAATAAATCACAAGAAAAGGGATTCATATTTATCCATATTAAGGGATCTAAATATGATATGATTTTATTTCACTAAATTATAAAATTATCAAATATATATGGTTGGGTGTACAAAGACAATTTGATGAATTTTATGGTAATGAAATCATGACAATGTGAGGTGCATTTTAATTTCATGCATCCTGAAACACATCAAAGAATCATAATTTCATGGGAAGCAGAATATTATGTGAATGGTTCCATGAAATGGTTATTATGGGACATAAATAATATATTCTATTTCATTATTATATAGACTATTAGTGAAATTTTTTATAAAGGTATAATTAGACACTTGAAGAATAGAACCACATAGAGGATAAATAATATGCCTCATGAAGAATAAGGATTGATATTGAGGAGTTATAAATGGAAAAACATATTGAATATATTTATTTGGATATTATTATTGAAACATAAAGAGTTATATTATGTATCATAGTTACAAATAATTAGTTTCCACATAGTTTAAGTCACAACTTTAGGTTCATGTGGGAGTAATATTCTATGAAAATTAATAACTTATGGTGGGGAATTCTACGTCAGGATAAGGGTGTCATCAAATGACCGAGAAAGTATTACATAGAGGAGGATAATATATATTTATATATCTAATCCCTTGGATATAAATATAATAATGTATAAATAGACTCATATGGAACATTAATCAAGGATGAAGAGTAGGGGACTACACCTTATAGGGAAATCTCTTGTTAAGGGAGTTAGATGGAAGGGCATGGGGATTTCCCAAACACTCCTTAAGCTAGTTATTGTATCTAGTGAAAGTACGTTTTTAGGAAATATAGATAGTATGAGGCCCTTTAAATTAGTCTATCATGTAGACCTGGACAATGTGGTCCACTAATTCTTCATGCTTATTAGATGTTGGATATGGGTGAACCATATTGAGAAACATGATCTTTGAGAATATTCACCAGTGAATACATGATAAGAACCATTTGTATCAAAAGAATACAAGATCATTACAGCCCTATGGGACATATAAATGTTGCACTAAAATAAATGTGAGACATTTTATAGTGGGATTTCATAATAGATAGGGTGTGTGACAATGTATATTTCTCAGTCATGCACCTTAAGAGTTCAAGGATAAGGCCTTACTAGAATATTATTTCATTGGACTTCACCTTATTGAAATGTATCGATTAATTCAATTTATATTTACTCAACCATGATATAAGATATTATTTAGGTAAAGGATATAAATGGGTCTTATTTTCCATATTTTGGTTTCTTCAAGAAGTGTAGATGGATGCTAAGATGATTCATGGCTCAAAATCAATGAGAATAAGGAATAGACACACCATATACTCCTCCAAATCACATATCTTGAGGGTTTATGTCAAGTGTTATAGTAATGGAAAATCCTACATATTAAGGTATCCCATGATGGGATTTTCATGTGATCCCTTAGTGAAAAATGATTGATGGTTCCTTTTTTAGGGAATCCATTATGAGAGTCCATATAAAATGGGACCTATAAAGATGAGTTGTTTAGGTATCTACGTGAATGGATATAATAGGTTACAATTCACCCTTGCAGGAAACCTATTTACTAGGGTTGATTTATAATTAGTCTAGAATATGGTTCATGAACAATTGAGTTCCCCATCCAATACATTAAAAATAATCTCCAATCAACCAATCCTCTATACCAAAAATAATACCCCATATTTTTTGTTCATATTGAAAATTATTTGACAAATCCTTGTAAAATAATACAAGCAAATTGAAATCACATATGGATCACATGGACAAAAAATGGTGTTCGGCCTCGAAGGATCATCATCCAAGAGCATAAAATAATATCCAACCATAAAGAACATATGTGACCTAATATGGATGTTTCCAACATTCTATTAACAACTTTCATCCATGAAGGGAGAAAAATACCACTTAGAATTATTTTCAACTATCTATGAATAAATATCTTTAGTAAACGAATGATGTGACCACATGTGAGAAACACAACCACGAAGTAATGATTTGTTTATATACGTCCTATGTGTCCACTAAGGTACTATGGGACTATAATAAATTTAAATAAACATATGGAAATCTATTTCCATTCAAATGCTTTTAATACTACTCAATATGGTATTTCAATTTCTAAATTTACTAATTTTTTACCTCTTAATTAATGATAGATTTTTTTGAAGTGAAACTAAATTTATCCATTAGGATTGGGTGTTGAGACCAAAATCTTGACATACATGGAAATTACATTACATTAGCGGAATAATTAATACAAAACAAAAACAGACACATAAGGACCGTAATATTTTAGTGTCTTTGGAAACATGGAACGTAATCTTTTAATCATGGTGAACGATCTTCAACATCTCCCATAAAGATCTTACCCTTTTTTTACCTAAAACCTTTCTTTATATCCTGGGGAAAAGAAAACATAAAAAGGGTGAGCCCAAATTCTCATTAAGGGTAAGCATGGATAAAATAAAACATACCATATACATTTGAACTTAAAAACATGAACATGATGTTTAAACATCAAAAGCTTGAGAAATAACATAAATCATGGATGTATGTAAGGCATAGATCATAAAGAAACATTAAGAATGATAAAATATCATGGAAATAAAACATTTAATTTTGGAAACCATTAAGAACATGATATTATTTCCATAGTAGGCAAGGCATTGCTTCCAAGACTATCTTAGTGGACAAAGTCCCTTTCTGAATCGAGTTCACTCCTCATTCTAGTCCTGTATTACTGAACTAGTTTAACTATCCATTCCAGCCATGTCTATCTCATGAGATATAAATCTTTACCCAATGCATTGGAGGGGGATATAGGTCCCACCCATATCATAATGAAATCATTCTTACTTGTGCCACAAAATAAACATACATCATTCATAAAAACCCAATAAATAAAATGGGTTTCATAAACATCATACCATCATCACATAATCCATATAAAATAAATGGATATCATTTCATAATAAGAGAAGTGAAACCATGTAAATCATAGATACATTATACTTGA
Source organism: Viscum album (assembly GCA_963277665.1). Taxonomy (NCBI): domain Eukaryota; kingdom Viridiplantae; phylum Streptophyta; class Magnoliopsida; order Santalales; family Viscaceae; genus Viscum; species Viscum album. The sequence continues at coordinate 922,303,662 of OY728139.1, forward strand.
AACATACACATATGAAATAATGTCATCTTAGATGAAAATTGGTTTTGATAAAACACTTGAAATGAATTTTTGAGGAAAATATCCTTTTTTCTTCAAAATCATTTTCTTTTCACAAAATATCATGCAATTTTAAAAGAAAAGGATTTTTTTGAAAATAGTCATGAAATATATTGGAGGAAGCTTCATGAAAACAAGGCTTTATAAAACCGTAAAAATCTGTTCACGCTGTATAAGTTAAAAACAACATTCTCCCCGTACTTTTGTCGAAAAAGACAAAAATGTACCTCGTAACGTAAATAATAGAAATATTCCATACATAACATGTAGTAAAAGTCAAAAATGGGTAAAAAGGACTTTATACATACATGAAAACACTTTTATAAAACATGTACATGATATAAATATCCCCAGTAAATACTTACGAATAAGCAATCTCGGATAAAAATGAGATTTGCAAAATTATCCCTTACCTTAGGTCCGATTTGCTTCGTAAGTTTCTGAACATCCTTTATTATGATTTAAATAATGTTATTGACTTATTAAATAATCATATTCATTGTTATGATACCATATATGGTTCACTTATGACTTTATATTACCCGTTCTTTTGTAAATTCCATGTTAAAGAGTGTTTTGATTAAAATCGTTTGATTTGTCGTCCGTGTTTTGAATTGTGATTATTAATATGATTACTTAGATCATGATTGCTTAATTCCATAATATAAAACATGATTTATATATAATATATATTCAGAATATACGTATATATAATAGATCGATAAATGGAAAGAAATACACCATTCATGGAGACGGTAGGCCGTACGTACGCATGAACGCTGTTTTCGTTTCCTAATTGAGTTGAATGAAATTAAATAGATGGAATACATATATATATATATATATACATAAATCCAGTAGAATTATTATTCCATATATTTAATTATTATTCATTATATATATTTATAATCATTTTTTAATGGTTAATCATGGAAAATGAATCTCATCTCGTTCGTGGAGACGGTAGTCCGTACGTACGCACGAGTGATGATATCATTGCCGTGATCGTGGAATTGTATTAGAGAGTATGTATACTATTTAATAATAAATATAACTTTACAATAATCATATATAGTAATTATTTACACCATTATATCCATCCAAGTAAGGTGATGGTGGAAAATAGATTACACTATGGCGTGGAGACGGTATTCTGTACGTGCGCACGCGCGGTGATTTCGTTTTCCGTAGGATGGATAGATGGTGAAAAAGTTTTTTTCATACTTATAAAAACATATCAGTATATTAGTGATACTGATGTTATTAATTCATAATTAAACAACTAAATAATAAGATGTAGAAGAATAAATAAATTTGAAAGAATCGGTAACGAACATTACCTCTTCTTTGAAGCGCCTCTTTGAGACCTCCTCTTAGGGAACTAAAATTGGTCTTTGAAGAATACCAGGACCTCTAGGATGTTTCTAGGGAAGTGGAGAAGTGAATTGGTCAGGGCTTGTCTGAGATTTAAGGCTCAATGTGGTGTGTGGAAGAGAGGGAGGAGGTGCACTTTTTATAAGGGAGGAGAGGGTCACCTTTGGAATTCTTAAAAATATTAATCTATAATAAATCTAACCCCACTTAAAAACCTCCAAAAATGACTCATATTAGAATATTAGATGAGATAGGGTTGTAATCTCAGCAACCAATAAAATTTATATTTGTTTGGATCTTATTTTAAACCATATCATTTTGATTTATCCTTATTTAATCTATTTATGTTTATTTCAAGTAATAAAATTATAAATTTTAAATTATAACAAATAATTACTTACTTGTTGTTAATTTTACATAATTGGTTACATTATAACATTATAGACCATATAAATTTAAATTTATAATTTTTAAATATTTTTGTGATTTTTAAACAATTTTATAATATGTTATTTTTTTAGAATAACAATAGTGTCAATTTTGACTCTATTCATTTATTTGAATTTAAATAAACTATATACCGAAGTTATGTTCTAAATAAAAGCATTAATATATTCATAAAAGGTCATATTTATCTATAAAATTAGTTTATCACATTAAATAGTTCATATAATATTTATGTTTTTATTTTTAAAACCATTTATTTTGTTTATCTCTTAATAAAATAATTACTACAACATTTTTGTATAATTATTTAATATACTTATTTGATGCATAAAAATTAAAAATAAAATCCTATGATTAGGATAACTCTATTAAATTTACCAATAATACTTTTACTCGAATTTATCATCTTAAAATAACAATATTTAAATTGTTATATTTATTAAATTATGAAGGTGACAACTTTGGCATCATTTAAAATAAAATATTATAAGTGTCATAATCACTTTTATAAGGCTCTAAACTGTTATATATTATGTCATTGGATGGATAAGGTGTATATATACACTACCAATAAGTTTCTCTGAGGTTTTTGGGATTTTTAATGGGTATTATTATTTCAATAAAAACTATATTACTTATTTTTCAATTAATAAATAATTTATGTATCATTAATGTATCACTATTAATGACAATTATATAATCCCTAAAAATTATAAATAAATTATCATGATGTAGATAATTTTATTTTCGTTCTGGATATTATTCATGTTCGATGTTTTATGATTTTTATCACTAAATTAAAATTATTATACTTATAAGATTTAAGAGAGTGACATTTGTCACTTTCTTTGGTTTTAATAATAATTAAATTATTTTCATGGTCAAAAGTCCATAAAACGAATCTAATATGACCCTTAGGTTATATGGGTCTACTTTTAGCCATAAAATAGAATTTTGGCATGTGTTCGTATAAATTTATAATATTATATTTACCCTTAATTACCTGATTTACCTTTAAATATGGTAAATAAAATATACCGCAGTTACTATTCACAATTCCCAAAAATAAAAAGTAGCTTATTAACATAATTTGGACCCACTGATTCCCAATATGGAATAAATTTTTCCAAATTCAATACACAAAAGATTCAGAAATTAAATTAAAATTAATCCTTTTGTCGAAAGAAAACGGGTTTTTCTTTAAAACAGTGCAAAAGATTGAATTGATTTAACCTACGAATTTATTGTAAAATCAATTCTAATGATATAAATTATATTATATGGTAAATATATATTCTATTTATAATTTAAAACAATTTAATAATATAATTTAACTCTATAAATTATTGCGATGAAAAAAGTTGTTTTTAATTGAAATATAGCATGTTTTTACTATTCATCAAAATATCAAAGTTACCAGAATAATATGAAAAATTTATCCAAAGTAAATTTTTATTTCTTGATTCCAAATAAGAATTTTTTTTTTCAAATTGATCTTATAGACATGTCAAAAACTAGATTTAAAGTGTGTGCACCATCAAAAGGCGGCAAAACTGTATTTTTTGAAAAATACTTATTTTACCCGAAAAATTTATTTTGTTCATATACCATGTTCTAGAAAATGTGTATGATGAATAATAATGTTATAAAATTCAAATTTTAGTTAATACTATTCATAACGGCTAGTTTATAATAATATTATAATAATATATCGTTTTTTAGTAAAACTCGGTATTGCGTACAACACACGCTATCGAGGAAGGTCGTGATTGCGTGTAATGCAAGCCAAGTCAGGGTTGCGTGTTGTGCAAGAATCCATCGTTGTTTCGTATAACAGAATCCAACCATATGTCATTTATACATTGAATATATATATAAACAATGTTGCGTAGAATAACTATTATCAAAATTGTGTGTAACACGATCCAAGAATAGTGTTGCGTATACTCCAAGCTAATACGGTGTTGCATATAGAGCAAGGAAATCTTGGTGTAGCATACAACACAAGACATTAATGAAAATAAAAGAATATTTTTCATAAAATCTCGGGGTGTTACATTCTACCCCCCTTAAAATGAATATCTCCCTCGAAATTCGGCGGGGTTATAATTGTTTACTACTCAAAAGATTATTTAATATAAACCCACATCGTAAAAAGGAATACCAAAACATGGCTTTAAAAACTAAATTATGAAATGTAATGGTTACCCAAATTAACTCATCATTGGGTTTCCACATAGGAGAACATAGGTGAAAATATGGTTATGGAAGAAAAATATAACCATCAAGTTCTGATGGAGAGTGGTAGAGAACATGGCTATGAAAAAGCCAACAATCACAAAGCTATATTTTTTTGATGATGTAAGGTACCATCTGATTCATCGGATATAAGGGAACTAGGAAAACATTTTTGGTATTCAAGATCATTTCCCTAAAGTTGATGAATTAAAAGAAATACTTACATGATTTTGGTACAATCTCACTGTTGTTCGTGAATTGAACAATTTCCATTTCATCCCGTAAAGAAATGAAGTTGAATTTTTTATTCGTGATGTGTTAGCAGATCATGTGATAGAATGATGGGTCATTCCATCTATTTCAAACAAAAGGTTAGAAAAAGTTATAAGTTCATCTTATGGTTAGATTAATCGTATATGGTTCCAAAAATGAACTTATACTTCATATATCATACTGGTTAATAATATAAAACTAGTTTCTACTAACTAGGGTATTCCTGTAGGCCAGTGGTAGCCGATAAAGGCCAATCGCACTTCAGTTGTGGGTTCGATTCCCACAGCCTTGTCCGACGCGATGGGATGTCGCCCGTCCTGCAGGTTGTCCTTTTTCTAAAACTATATTACTATAACATCCCATCAATAATATCGAAAAAACTTCTATCATTAAACAATAATAAATTATGTCCAACACAATCCATTCCAATCTTTAGGCTTATCCATAATATGGCAGTCCACTGTCATAATCTAGTGAAAACTATTACCAGAGATTTAATACCATCGTTGATCCCCATATATCATATGATATGTCTTTTTGGTCACATTCCAGACATTTGAAGGCCTTAATCACGTATTCTCCTGAAAAAATGAATACCCATTGAACCGTAGTGAAAACATGAATGAAGTTATAAGTTAACACTTTCCACATACCAAAATCCACAAAATTCTATATACTCAAACCATGATATCACTTGGTCCTTATATCAATCATGAGATCATGAATACAATCAAACATCTCATTATCTTTTTATTCCTTCATTATACGCATATCATCTACTTTACAAAAATATCTGAATAACCTTCCATGGTTACTGGTACCATTAAACATATACTTTCAAATACTTTTCGAAAAAACAATAGTGTAACAATCCTTAGATGATTCTTTATTCCATAGTACCATTAACTATACAACATAACTATCGAAAAACATATAATCATTCCACTACCTTCTAAAACAAATGATTGAGCTTCAACACTTCTTTCATCTCATATATCATTTGAAGTCTCCTCATCACTATCCACATAAATACTACCCATATGACCATGCTGATTCTCTTCATGATATTTTCCATTAGGGAATTGGTTTGAATAATGCCCGTACATTCCACATTTAAAACATCTAATCATTACTGATGTCGTAGCAATACCATTATCCTTGTCCATGGTGTTAACTAAACCTTTTCCTTTGCACTTATTGGCTTTGTGTCCTTCTTTTCCACACCCAAAGCATCATGTAGTTCCTTTGAAACAATCTCCCTGATTCCTCTTCCCACATGATTTACATGAGGGAAATTTAACTTTCTTTCCTCTATGATCATCATGAAACTCCATCTTTCACTTATTAGCTGAGTCAGCAAACCTACCAAATTTGAGTTTATTGATCATATTATGAGATTGTTGGTTCGACATAATAATTATGTTTGGACTTAAAAATCCTGTTTCATTTGGTTTCTCATGAAGAATATCATTCCATTGTCCGTTATATCCTCCATTATCATGAATCTTCCTTTATCCAGCGATTTTCTAAAACCCAAAAAAGAATTGTGTGAGAGGAAAAAATCATGCTAGCAAAAACAACATAGTAAATGGGGAGTACCTTCAAAATCTAACATCTTAGGTTAAATTCTAAGATTGTTACCGTAGTTCTAGGACTATATCCTATACATATACATATCCTTAGGGACATCCCTAGACATACCATAGAAATATCCCTAGGCTCACTAACGTTTTCGTATCCTAGTTTCCAAAGGTTAACTAAACCATTCCTCTGATAACAACTGTAGTGAGCCAAATCATGACGTACATGGACATTACATTACTTTAGCATAATATTTAATACATAACAGAAACAGACACACAAGGATGGTAATAGTTTAGTATCTTTGGAAACATAGAACGTAATCTTCTAATCGTGGTGAAAGATCTTCAACATCTCCCATAAAGATCTTCCCCTTTTTTTTCTTACCTAAAACCTTTATATATATCCTGAGGAAAAGAAAACATAAAATGGGTGAGCTCAAATGCTCAGTAAGGGTAAGCATGGATAAAATAAAACATACCATATACATTTGAACTTAAAAACATGAATATAATGTTTAAACATCAAAAGATTGAGCAATGACATAAAACATGTAAGTATGTAATGCATAGATTATAAAGAAACATTAATAATGATAAAATAGCATGGGAATAAAACATGTAATTGTGGAAACCATCAAGCACATGATATGATTTCCATAGTAGCCAAGGAATTGCTGCCAAGACTATCTTAGTGCACAAAGTCCCTTTCTGAATCGAGTTCACTCCTCGTTCCAATCCTGTATTACTGAACCGGATTAACTTGTCGTTCCAGCCATGTCTATCTCATGATATATAAATCTTTACCCAATGCATTTGAGGGATATATAGGTCCCACCCATCTCATAATGAAATAATTCTTACTTGTGCCAAAAAATAAACATACATCATTCATAAAAACCCAATAAATAAAATGGGTTTCATAAAAATCATACCATCATCACATAATCCATATAAATGAAATGGATATCATTTCATAATAAGAGAAGTGAAACCATGTAAATCATAGAGACATTATACTTGAAACATACACATATGAAAAAATGTCATCTTAGATGAAAAATAGTTTTGATAAAACACTTGAAATGAATTCTTGAGGAAAATATCCTTTTTTCTTCAAAATCATTTTCTTTTCACAAAATGTCATTCAATTTTAAAAGAAAGGGATTTTGTCGAAAATAGTCATGAAATAATTTTGAGGAAGCTTCATGAATACAAGGCTTTATAAAACCGTAAAAATCCGTTCATGCTGTATAAGCTAAAAATAACATTCTCCTCGTACTTTTGTCGGAAAAGTCAAAAAAGTACCTCTTAAGGTAAATAAGAGAAAGATTCCATACATAACATGTAGTAAAAGTAAAAAATGGGTAAAAAGGACTTTATACATACATGAAAACACTTTTATAAAACATGGACATGATATAAATAGCCCCAGTAAATACTTAAGAATAATCAATTTTGGATAAAAATGAGATTTGCAAAATTATCCCTTACCATAGGTCTGATTTGCTTCGTAAGTGTTCAAACCTCCTGTATAATGATTTAAATAATGTTATTGACTTATTACATAATCATATTAATTGTTATGATATCATATATGGTTCACTTATGACTTCATATTACCAGTTCTTTTTTAAATTCCATGTTAAAGAGTGTTTTGGTTAAAATCGTTTCATTTGTCGTCCGTGTTTTGACTTGTAATTATTCATATGATTACATAGATCAGGATTACTTAATTATAGAATATAAAACATTATTTATATATAATATATCCTCAGAATATACATATATATAATGTATCGATAAATGGAATGAAATACACCGTTCATGGAGACAGTAGGCCGTACGTACGCATGAACGCTGTTTTCATTTCCTTATTCAGTTGAATGAAATTAAATAGATGAAATACATATACATATACATAAATTCAGTATCATTATTATTCCATATATTTCATTAGTATTCATTATCTATACTTTATAATCATTTTTGAATGGTTAATCATGGAAAATGAATCTCATCGCGTTCGTGGAGACGGTAGTCCGTACGTACGCACGAGCGATGATATCATTCCCGTGATCGTGGAATTGTATTGGAGTGTAAGTACAATATTTCAGAATCCATATCACTTTACAATATTCATATATAGTCATTATTTACACCATTATACCCATCCAAGTAAGGTGATGGTGGAAAATAGATTACACCACGGCGTGGAGACGGTATTCTGTACGTACGCATGCACGGTGATTTCATTTTCCGTATGATGGATAGATGGTGAAATAGGGTTGTTTCATACTTATAATAACATATCAGTATATTAGTGATACTGATGTTGGTACATCATAATGAAACAACCAAATAAGAATAAGTAGAAGAAGAAATAAAGTTGAAATAATCTGTAACGAACATTACCTATTCTTTGAAGCGCCTCTTTGAGACCGCCTCTTAGGGAACTAAAATTGGTCTTTGAAGAAGACCAGGACCTATAGGATGTTTCTAGGGAAGTGGAGAAGATAATTGGGAATGGGTTGTCCGAGCTTGAAGGCTCAATGTGGTGTGTGGAAGAGAGGGAGGAGGTTCCCTTTTATAAGGGAGGAGAGGGGAACCTTTGGAATTCTTAAAAATATTAATCTATAATAAATATAACCCCACTTAAAAACCTCCAAAAATGACTCAAATTCTAATTTGAGATGATATAGGTTTGTAATATCATCAACCAATAAAATTTAGATATGTTTGGATCTTATTTTAAACCTTGTCATTTTGATTTATCCTTATTTAATCTATTTAAGTTTATTTGTGGTAATAAAATTCTAAATTTTAAATTATAATAAATAATGAATTATTTGTTCTGAATTTTCCATAATTGGTTAATTTATAACATTATAGACCATATAAATTTAAATTTATAATTTTTAAATATTTTTGTGCTTTTTAAACAATTTTATAATATGTTATTTTTATAAAATAACAATAGTGTCAATTTTGACACTATTAATTTATTTGAATTTAAATAAAATATATAGAGACGATATGTTCGAAATAAAAGAGTTAATAGATTCATAAAAAGTCATATGTATCTATAAAATTAGTGTATCACATTAAATAGTTCATATAATATTTATTTTATTATTTTTAAAACCATTTATATTGTTTATCTCTTAAAAAATAATTACTACAACATTTTTGTATAATTATTTAATATACTTATTTGTTGCATAAAAATTAAAAATAAAATCATATGATGAATATAATTCTATTACCTTTCACAATAATACTTTTACTCGAATTTATCATCTTAAAATCACAATATTTAAATTGTTATATTTATTAAATTATGAAGGTGACTACTTTGGCATCATTTAAAATAATATAATATAAGTTTCATAATCACTTTTATAAGGCTCAAAATGGTTATATATTAGGTAATTTTATGATTAAAGTATATATATACACTACCAATATGTTTGGGTCAAGTTTTTGGGCTTTTTAACGGGTATTATTATTTCAATAAAAACTATATTACTTATTTTTTACTTAATAAATAATTTATGTATCATTAATGTATCACCATTAATGACAATTATTTAATCCCTAAAAATTCTAAATAAATTATCATGATGTAGATAATTTTATTATATTTCTGGAGACTATTAATGTTTGATGTTTTATGATGTTTATCAATAAATTAAAATTATTATACTTATAAGATTTAAGAGAGTGACATGTTGTCACTTTCTTTGGTTTTAATAATAATTAAATTATTTTCATGGTCAAAAGACCATAAAATGAATCTAATCCGACCCTTAGGTTATATGGGTATACTTTTAGACATATAATAAAATTTTGGCATGTGTTAGTATAACGACCCATACTTTACATACATTTTTAATACTTCAAAAATTGAAGCACACTTATTACAACATATGATAAAACCACAAAGGACCGTATAGGTATAGTGTCTTTAGAAACTGGGAAACATAAACAACTGGTTCATAAATCTTCTACAGTGTCTCTCATTTATTTCATCATATCTAGGGTCCCTTTTAGCATATTCTACTTAATATCCATCTTCCTGACCTGGGGAAAAGAAAACATAAAAGGGTGAGCTCAAATGCTCAGCAAGGGCAAATAAAGGAAATAAAAATCATATCATATCTTTTTGAAAATCAAAACCTTCAAAAGAGATCATAATATCTTAACATGGAATAAATCATAGAAGTGAAAATGAGATCCCCATAAAACTTGAAACTTTGTGGCATGCACACATAATCATGGAAAATCATTTCTTGTTAGTCATGACTCATTTCCAAGACTATCTTAGTGGACAAAGTCCCTTTCTGAACTGAGTTCACTCCTCGTTTCAGTGCTGTATCACTGAACCGAAATAACCTTCCGTTCCAGCCATGTCTATCTCATGAGATATAAAATCTTTACCCAGTGCATTGGAGGGAGATATAGGTCCCACCCATCTTATAATGAATCCTTTCTTATGTGTGCCACATAATCATAAAACATACATCATCGCATAACACATGTAACAAAAATGGGATTCTTGAAACATCATGACATCATAAATCAATTCATATAAGATAAAGGAATTCATAAAAATAATTCCATCACAACATGAACAAATCAATTTAATAATAGGGATAAAAAAAGAACCCTTTATTATCTTAGATGGAAAATAATTTTGATAAAACACTTGAACTCCATTCTTGAGGAAAATATCATTTCTTCTTCAAAAACATTTTTCCTTTCATAACATGTCATACAACTTTAAAATAAAAGTAGTTGATTAAAAATAAACTTGAAAACTTGTAAAGTAAGCTTCTTGGAAACAATGTTTTAAAAATCCATTCATGCCGTATAAGTTAAAAAAAACATTCTTCGTACTTTTGTCGGAAAAGTCAAAAAGTACCTCGTATGACAAAAGATTCCATTCATAGATATTACTAAAAACTCACTGAAGGGTAAAAATGGATTTAAACAATTGTAGGTGGATGGAAATAATATTACATATTGATGAAACATGGATGTGGATGATAAAATACACCCCAGTAAATACTTATGAATAAACAATCTCGGATAAAAATGAGATTGTGATATTTCCCTTACCTTAGGTCCGATTTGCTTTGTTCGTGTCCGAAGCTCCTGTATAATGGTTTAAATAATGTTATTGACTTATTCCAGAATCATACATATTGATATGATATCATATATGGTCATATTATTATCTTCTTGTTAGTAATATTTCATTGTTACTTGTTACTCGGGTCTTTATAACTTTTTGTTCTTATGCGTGTTTTGTCGAATAAATTCTTATTCTTATATTTAGGTTATAGATAAATCATTTCCAGAATGGTATTAGTGTAGTATATACCATATTCATTCATTCAATTCATTTATATAATCATTATGAAATGAAGATCATGTAGAACGAGTCGCATCACATCGTGGAGACGGTATTCCGTACGTACGCACGAGTGATGATATCGTTCCTATGATCGTGGAATTGTATTGGAGTATATATATATTATTTCAGTATCAATATTACTTCATAATAATCATATATAGTTACTCATTACACCATTATACCCATCCTTGTAAGGTGATTGTGGAAAATAGATTACACCACGGCGTGGAGACGGTATTCTGTACGTACGCACGCGCGGTGATTTCATTTTTCTGTAGGATGGATAGAAGGTGAATTAGGGTTGTTTCATATTTATAATAACATATCAGTATGTAAGTAATACTGATGTTATTACTTTATCATGAAACAACTAAAGAATAAGAAGTTGAAGAAGAAAGAAATTGAAAAGATCGGTAATGGATATTACCTCTTCTTTTGGAACGCCTCTTTGAATCCTCCACTTAAGGAACTAAGATTGGTCTTTAGAGAAGACCAGGACCTCTAGGATTATTATAGGGAAGTGGAGATGAGAAAATGGCAGGGGTTTGCCGAGCTTGAGTTCTCAATTTGGTGTGAGGAGGAGGGGGAGGAGGTGCCCTTTTATAAGGGGGGAGAGGGGCACCTTAGGAATATCTCAAAATATTATTTTATATTAAAGTCAAAATCGGTTTATAATGGTTCCAAAGGGTCTTATTTCGAAGCTAAAGTGGGGATGGGTCGAAATCCTATCAACCAATAGTATTTAGACAAGTTTAGGGTATTATTTTAACATTATCAATTAGATTTAACTCTAAGTTAATTAATTTAACTTTTACCGTGTCTTTTTGTTTTCTTTCACTATATGGTTAATACACTTACTATAACAAGCCAAACGAACCCCAAATTGTTTATTATTAATATATATATCCGTATCTAAGTCATTTGGAGGAACCTTAGATTTTTTGGAATAAAATAACAATTAATAATATAATATTTGATTTAAAAACTATTTTGTGTCAATTTTGACACTATTTGATATATGATTTTTGTGAAAGTCATAACAGAATTATATGTTCGAACCAAGTTGATTGAATCAACAATAATATATCATATTAACCTATAAAATTACTGGAATTCATAAAAAGTCTCAAATTACATTTATTTTGGTGTTTATAACATCAATTATGTCAATATTTCATTAATAAGATAATTACTGCATCATCATTGTGTCATAAATAAATTAAATTATTTAATGTCTAAAAATTACAAATAAAATACCCTTATGTAGGAAATCTTTTTAGCTTTATAATGAATATTTATAGTCGAATTTATCTTATTTATAACCCCATATTAAAAATTATTTACTTATTAAACTTTGATTTTAACAATTTTAACCCTTCTTTAAATAAATTAATAATAAATGTCCTAATCTAATCCAAGTGGGCCTAAATGGTCATATTTTATTCCTAAGTTTGTTTTTGGTCGAATTACACTTGTCCAATAGAATTAGGACATGGGTTAGGGTAATATTGATATCATATTTACCCTTAGTTACCCTATTTACTATTAACCGCGGTAAAAATAGTAAAAAGTTACTATTCACCAAAAAATTATTTTCATCTCATTGAACCACATTTTAGTCCTTGATATTAACCGTGTCTCTCGGATTTTTGAAATTCCATTCACAGAAGCGGTAAAATTAAGTTTTATGCAAAATTCAGTTTTTAACCTACCACTTAGTGGTTTCACTATTCATCAAAAATTGAAAGTTTTCAGAAAAATACCAAAATTTCACCCCAGGCTAATTTCGATATTCTGAGTCCAAAAATGAAGTCCATTTTGAAAAATAAAATTTATAAAATTTCAAAAAGTGGTTATTACTATTCATAACGGCTAGTTTTAATAGCATATTGTTGTTTAGTGAAACTCGGTATTGCGTACGACGCAAGCTATCGAGGAAGGTCGCGATTGCGTGTAAAGCAAGCCAAGCAAGTGTTGTGTAGAAAAATATTCCTTTGATGATTTATATAACATAAAAGTCTCGGGTGTTACAGTTAGGGTAATTTTATAATATTATATTTACCCTTAATTACCCAATTTCTATTTAACTATGGTAAATAAAATTTACCGTAGTTACTATTCATAATTCCCAAAAATAAAAAGTAGTTGATTAACATAATTTGGATCCACTGATTCCAAATATGGAATCCATTTTTCCAAATTCAATACGCAAAAGTTTCAAAAATTAAATTTAAATTAATCTCGTTGTCGAAAGAAAACGGGTTTTTTCTTTAAAACATTGCAAAAGATTGAATTGATTTAACCTATGAATTTAATGTAAAATAAATTATAATGACATACATTATATTAAATGGTAAAAATATATTCTATTTATACTTTTAAACCATTAAATATTATAAATTAACCATATAAATTATTGTGATGCAAAAAGTTGTTTTTAATTAAAATAGAGCGTGTCTTTACTATTCATCAAAATATGAAAGTTAGCAGAATAATATGAAAAATTTATCCAAAGTAAATTTTTATTTCATGATTCCAAAGAAGAATTTTATTTTGTCAAATTGGACTTATAAACATGTCAAAAACTATATTTAAAGTGGGTATGCCATCAAAAGGTGGCAAAACTGCATTTTTTTAAAAATACTTATTTTACCCGAAAATTTTATTTTGTTCTTATACCATGTTCTAAAAAATGTGTAAGATGAATAATAATGTTATAAAATTAAAAATTTATTTAAAACTATTCATAACAGCTAGTTCATAATAATTATATAATAATATACCGTTGTTTAGTAAAACCCGGTATTGCGTACAACACACGCTATCGAGGAAGGTCGTGATTGCGTGTAACGCAAGCCAAGTCAGGGTTGCGTGTTGTGCAAAAATCCTTCCTTGTTTTGTATAACATAATCCAACCATATTTCATTTATACATTGAATATATATATATATATATACTCAATGTTGCATAGAATAACTATTATCAAAATTGTGTGTAACACGATCCAAGAATAGTGTTGCCTATACTGCAAACTAATATGGTGTTGCGTATAGCGCAAGGTAATCATGGTGTAGTATAAAACACAAGACATTAATGAAATTAAAAGAATATTTTTCATAAAATCTCGGTGTGTTATATAGGGATTTATAAATATTGATAGGATATAATTATGAGGAAGTAAAAGATAACATATATCTTCCATGTATCTACATGAGAGACACCTGATATATATGTCAATGAGGAAGTTATATCCTGATATTTTGTGATTGACCTCAAGAGAACTTCTATGTCTAGAAAGATACTCGAATAGGGATATATTGCAAATAATCTTTCCTTTTGGAACAATTGAATTTTTGAATGATCACAAGTAACATCATATAGATATTTTGATGTGTTACCATTTTGGATGATACCCTATGAAAAATGAATTCATGTTCAGTACATATGTGGTGATATATAAAATTATTTAATTTATCATGTTTCTTTTATTTTCTTTTATTGACCACAACTATCTAAATTTTTTAAAAATATTTCTATGTATCAATGTGTTAAATTTGTTACCATAATATATTTAGAAATAATTTATTTTTTTGAGGTCAACCAATGCCATTATATACATCTAATGAATTGTATTCATTTAGATCTAATGGGTGTTGTTCTTTAAGAATAATATTTATCATAGATATTTCCAACTTATAGATCCAAAATTCTAATGGACATGACCATAGCACACCATATCTTTGGAACTATGTAATTGAATGATTTAAAACCATCATCTAATAGAAAAGAGTCTTCTTATCAAGATGGGGTTTTATCAAGATGGGGAAACACATATAGGGTTACAACCTATGTTTACCCCTAGACCTAATGGAATGATGATACATACTTGTGTAAATTGTTAATATCTTTGGGTCTATGAGGAATAATTTTATGTTTGATAAAATTATATTTTGGGTATATAGTTGGGACATATACAACATATGTGACATTGGAATGGAATTGATTTTACCCTTATTTGTATAACAGATATATGGAGAGTTCAAATATTTTCTCAATGTTTTTGGGATATAAAATTCTATCCAGGAATCAGAGGCCTTCACCCATAAAAACCTGTTCATCATTACAAGACATATCAATTTATGGGACCCTTATATAAATTTTTTTAACTAATGAATTGAAACATTATAATACACCTCTTGGAGATTGTTATAATCATTATACCTCTAGTTTTTTGGGATATGTATGACATGTTCACTCACCAAACCATATCATGAGATCATACAAAGAGGATCCATTTAAACATAAGGTTGTTATTCCATCAAATAAGGAATATATGGGAATGTATATATGCTTATGGATCATTCTCCATTTAGATATTTGGGAGGATTTTTTCACTATGTAAAATAGGTATGAGTCATAGATAAAGATTTCATAGAACTTTCTGAATTTCATAAATTATGGGCTTCGTGTTTCCCACTAAAAGGCAATGGATGAAGCTCATTGTAATGACTTGTGTTGGTATGTCACCCACAAATCAATTGGATGATTCACCTATCCAAATTACTAATGATGTATTTCTACATGTTCCCACTCCCAATCCATGAATCAGAGATAAAGGTAAGGTTATCAAAATTCAAAATGGAATCACAATTATATAGTGCAATGAGTTCCCTCTTGGATGTGAGGATGTTAGTCAATTTGTAAGACCACCTTAGGCACACCAATATTTAGAAATCCCAATTTTAAATAAATGATTCCTTATATGTGATCTGGGTTTCTATTTCAACTCATATAATTGGATATACATTCATAAATAACGAACCAATACCATGTTCTAAATTTAGACCATACCCCTAGATAAAAAGTTAGTCAAGAACACTCTCATTAAATGGTGGGGAATTAGGTGGTATGATGAACTTTCATAACCTATTTATCATAATAATATACGTTTCACCAACTAGAACCATTAATAATTATGAAATTGGATGATTTAAATCATATAGATACTTGATATCTTTAATAGAGGATGTTTGTATAATTTTAATTGATTTACAGATAATCACCAAGGGATGTGAAAAATTCATATTTTGGTGGTTGCTTAGGTGTCTACTAATTTCCTTGGTCCACCTAACAGTGTCTTTATTAGGTAGAATAACCTAGTGACCTGATAAATTTATTTGATAGAAATGTGAGATAAAATGTTTCGATGGGTTAAACTAATTCTAGTCAGTACCTCTGTTTGGTATGAAACGGAATATATTGATAACAAAATTCAATTGTATCTTGAGATAAAAATGGATTAATTTTTGCCTCATATCAAGGTTCCACTAATTAATTTGGATGAGTATAATTGGCAGGGATATATAGAGGCCATATGTCTTGGTAAGTGTCACACTACGAGGAATCATTTTATGTCTTAGGTTCTTAAGAAATATGAGATGCATAAGTATTATATACCCTAAATCTTTTTGAATCCATACCGTCCCGCTACCAATGTTTATGTTCAATTAATATAGACCTTGAATTTGTGATACTCATTAAATAGAATTAAATCTATAATGTATTCATCGGATGAACTCGAGTTGGATAAGTTTGCTTTTATGGGGTTGGTCCATGTGATGAATCCATTTACCCGATGTTATGTGGACTAGCCCAATGAATATTTAAGGAGTTTGGGATGGGAGATGTCTATGACGGATTAACATATACTAAAAACCCAAATTCATCATGAAATAAACCAATGGATTCATGGTTTATGGATACACTTGTATAGATTTTAAATCTATCTAACTACTCCAAAATAGATCTTGCTCGATTTAGAGCATATACATAGGAAGGTTAGTTATCCAGATATTGGCGCATTGTAGAAATGATAATTAATGATATTATACATATATATTTTTATATGGTGTTGAAGCTCAATATGGTCATGTATTATATATGATACATGAGATCATAGATACGTAAGTAGGTCTAACACCCTCAGAAATGGACATACTATGCTCAAGTCATGTAAAAGTTTCATTGTAAGGAGACTCTCATATTATTTATTAGGATGACACTAAAAGATAAGATGAAATAAATGACCCACCGAATAAAAGATAGTATCCACACTCCCAATAACTTATCAAATTTCTATGTCAACAGACTAACATATCATAGGTGTTAATTTTAGCAGGCCTACAATATATATTAGAGAATCAAACTGTGGATTGTCTAGTATCTCAATCAGTAGAGGTTGTAGAATAATAATGTAATCTGTTTCCATATAACCAAAGGGGTGTAGAGACCATATCTAATCTATGTAAATTATCATATTTATATGAATTTCATCCAATGATTGACATTGAGTTAAATATTGAGGATTCTTTATTTTGACAATGAATGTGGTAGTTGGTGTGGAGGAAGATCATAAAGTTGGTTTGTGAGACTCCTCTCGGGGAGAAATAATGCCAACTACATGAACACCAAAACATGTTTTTATTAGTCAACCACTCATTTTCTTCCGTTATTATGAAAATTAAAGCGCATAGAAAGATATTGACTTAACATGATGTTTTTTTGTTTATGTTTTTTTATAATGATTTTATGATAAACATGATTAAATATATTTAAGGTGAAATAATTAAGATATAATAAGCTATGTTTTATGTTAATATTAATATCAATTAACATTGGATAAATATAATTTCACTGAATAATGTCATTGGAAGGTACATAACATTGAGTGTTCTATCAGAAGATAGTGTTGTAACTTCTGATGTAACAAAAATAGATAATAAAGGATGCACAATCAAATAACTGATGTTAACTTTGGATTCATATATAAATAGACCCAAAAATATTAGGAGTATTAGAAAATAGCATTAAACATTATGAATGATTCTTTTTGTTTTGATGTAGTGAAACTACTTTTCTATGAGTGCTTACGATCAGTGTAGTATTTTCAATTTGGAGTGTTTTTTTCCAGGGGCTACCATTTTGTGAGGTTTTTTATTTTAGATCCATTTATCACTTCATGGTTTTCTTCCTTCATATACTTGTCCCTATTAAATAATGATTGTGTGAATAGAAATAAATGGTTATCATGTCTTATGTGATCTAGTGCTTCTAGTTATATGAATATATTTATTTTTATTATCATCATGATCATGTTATTTTATCAATAAGAATTAATATACACCATAAAATACGGTTATAGGTGATGGTTAGTAAGGATAATAATATTGGATACCATATATCAAACTCAATGATACTCATATTATGGGTAAAATGTTTGGTGTATAAATAAGCTTATTTAATTGATTTTTTTGTTTGTTAGAAAATACTCCATTTTTTGGTTTGAATTTACACTATGGTTTTAAATATGTCTAAAACTATAAATTTATAAAATATTAATTTTCTATAGTCCATACCTATGTAGTAATATTGTATTATTTCCAATAGAATTTATTTATACAATATTTATAGCTGTAATCTGATAAAAATTAAATTTACCGAATGAATGTATTTTGATTAACATATGCATTGAGTAGGAGGAAAGTTATGGTTTATATTTTAACTGAAATTCAACCTTAACATTTATATTAAATATCATACTATATATGTGAAATCACTTGGTATCATTACACTAATATATTAGTTTCATTGAATTTTTTTCCATTCCCAACGGTTTAGAGGAAATATTTCAATTTACATTAAATAATCTAATAGTGTAGAAGTGGTTTTTTATGGAAATATTTTTTTATAGACCTATATGTAATATTAAAAAATTCATACTCTAAAAATATATATAAATTTCTATGATTTATATAAAGATCAATTATTATATTTTTAGTCAATAATGGTGTAGATAATTAAATGATGATTGCTAAAAGTTATAAAAATTCAAGACAAGGATATTTATACATTTATTGGAGATATGAAACTTATGATTCAACCAAATTATTAGGTGTGAAATACTTTTTTATCTTTTATTATGATATATATAATCCATTATATACTATCTCGTGAAACATATAGAAGAATCTGGATGAATTTGGAAATTTGAATCATTAAAATATCGAACGTTATGAAAATTATGATAGATATGCTTCCTCAAAATTATAGAGCATTTAATTTTATTCTAGGTGATTATTTTTGCATAATAAATTATAAATTTATTAATATATTTGATAGATATTAATTTATTGGGGATAAATAATTTCCAAGTGGCCATCTTGTTGAAAAATACATTGATATACTCATTAAAGAGTTTGATTATAAAAAAATGTAATTATTGATGCTAGGAATATTACATAGATTTCTCTAGATAAATTAATTTTAAATATTATCCAATATAAGAGAATCTTGAAGGGATATATTGAGAAATATATGTGAAATAATGTAGTATAAGTTTTTTCTATTTATAGAAACTTAACAATATGTTTTATTAATGATGATTTTTGAATAATAATAATAATAAATGAAATATATGTAACATTTATAGAGGTAATAATGATTTTTTGAATGGATATTCTAAACATGGGAAGATAATGTTTTTTATTATTAGAAACAAAAATTTCTAGTATGACCCTCCAAAAGGTATAAGGTAAATACATGAGATGAAATATTCTTTTGATGTTTGAGTTCAGAATATAAAAATGTTGGTCATATATGAATTAATTTTCCTATATTGAAGATGAATGAAAAAAATCAATGGGATATCCTAATAACAAGTCAAAGATAATATTGAATGTATTGGAAAACATGGGGTGTGAGTGGATGGTATAAAAATGTATATAGTTATTTAGGATAAAGTGATTCGATTTGAAAAATATTTGGATTCAATATTAGTATTATTAAGGAAAATATTTTTATCATTGAAAATGAAACATTTTAATCAAATTCATACTCAAATTAAAAATATATGTTTTCTTATGCATATGATGTTGGTTGGTCAGATCTATGAGATGATGAAAAATTTGATTAATTTATAAACAATAAAGATCTCCATACATATGATGATACGGAGAGATCCATTAATCTTATTGAAAATGATAAATAAATGTTTAAAATTATTGATTAATATTCCAAATATGATATTGGTAAACAAAATTTTAGAAGTTCAAAACATAATTTCTATATTTCAAAACATTCACTTGAATTTTATTCTAAATATTTTTCATTTTAAAAATTAGATATTCATAAATAAATTTTTTATTTAAAATCACGATTTTATGGTTTTAGGAATCACTTTCTAAATTTTACATTTGGTAGGTATAATTTTGAAAAGTTGTATAAACACTTAAAACCAACCCTAAAATGTACCAGGATATGATATATGTACAAAAAATCACATTTTGTTTAAAATAAGATTACCATTGGACTACACCATCGTTCAATAAATGTTATAGAGTAGTTCATTAGAAAATAATTTTTCTTTCAATAAAGATCAGTTCATAGTTTATCATTATGATTTTTTTAAAGTACGTTACACTATTCAAACTAATCGATTTTGGTAGATTTTGGTTCTTAAAGACTATTTATAAAATGTTTAAAAACCCAACAATGTATTGATACCATGAACAGTGTTTCACTATTTTTAGAAAAAATTTATATGTACTAGTAACTAGAAGTATGTGGTACATATAAAGGGGTTGTTCTTGATATATAATAAGATATTATTCTAACTTTTGAAAAATGAATTCTTTTATTGGTTGATGAGATACATTTGCAGACAACACAAAATGTTAAATAATCATAATATATGGTGATATTTTATAGGGAAAAATTATTTTCCATTCCCCTAAGCTTCATTAAACTTTGAAAATAAATAAATATTGAATTAGTGATCACATTAATTATTTCCCTACCAGTAGTGGGAAATCATGTTGTCACATAATGTTTTTAATTAGCCACAGAAATACTTTTTTAACATAATACATGTGTTTTTAATTTGACCGGAAGGGTATTATTCCAGAGTGACCGTATGAATCTTTTTTGAAGCCACCACAGATTTCTGAAAACCCATGATCTTACCTTTATTCCCTATTACATGAAGACACAAATCTAGAAAGTAAACCCAGCACAAGCAGATTGTAAAACTCATTTGGAAATATTATAGTCCAAATAACATAATATGATGAATAATATAATTAAAATTTCACGAATTTAGATTTTTTATACGGTACATTTCCTCTCATCCACATGAGACTCACCCCAAGTTATAAATATAATCTTATAAAAAATAATACATGGGTTTTTATTTCCTATTAATATAGGAATGAATGTTTGTATCCACCACATTCACATTCATTGGTTGAAGCTTCCATGGATATCCATGTTCACTAAATCTATTAGTAGAATGTTATATCATAAGACCATATTGAATGTATAATTATGATATGATGAGTTTTCAACTGATGATGCAAGATAGTTATATAAGAGATCAAATACTATTCACATGATCAGTATATTAAACACACATTATATCAAGTGACGACACATTATATCAAGGAGAAACACATTTTGATTACCCATTAAGTAAGATGATCGCAAGGATTATACCTCATGGTCAATCAAAACTCATGGTTTATTCCATATATTTTTGATTTTTTTAAAGTAAAAAATTTGTGAATACCCTCTATTTATTATTTTTTATAACATTATTTATTTTATTAATATATTAATAATTTTTTTATAAATTTATTGATTTTTGAAATACATATTTATATTAAATTGAATACTAAAGAAGTGTTTAAAAAAACAAATTAGTTTTAAATAATGAATTAATTTATGCAAGAAAATAAATAAAATTTATTTTGGATTATTTAGATATTCATATTTTGAGTGGATTTATTTGTATTATTCATTTAAAAATATATATTTACTGACCTCAAAATTATTTAATATTTTTTAATCATTTTATGTAGTATAATTATATGATTAAATATATAAAATGGAATAAAATTATAATGTATTTAAAAATTTAAATAGTGAAATTATTTTCTAATATTTAAAAAATAATTTAACCTATTAATATGGGGAAAATTTTAATTATTTAATGGGTAATTGAAATTACATTTAATTATTCATTATCATTTGAATTTAATTTATTTTTTTAAGATTATTCTCGAATGATAGTTTTTTATCTCTCCTAGATAATTATAGAGTTTGAATTGGAATTGCATTACCCTTTAGAAGATTGGATTGTGTGATTAGATAAAAACTATTTATTGTTTTTAGGATGTATCCAAAATGTGAGTTTTGGGAAAATAACTTTTTTAGAAACAAAATGACTTTACTCTTCATTTGGAAGTTTGCACAAGCCAATTATTGTGCGACCAAGTTTTCATCTATAGGATGGTCATTCAAGTATTGAATGAAACCATCTATTGTAAAGACCCATAAAATTAAAGGGAAAATTTTTCTTAATTTTCTTTGGGATTTTAAAAGAACGCAGTTTCTGATGGCACCTGATTTCGAGGCTCAGTGTGCCCAGAACAATTTTCCAATGTTTAGCTTGGGTATGTTCATTGAACGAACAAGCGGGTTTTCCTAACTTTTGAACCGGTGAACGGAAACAAATTTTGAGGGCACCGATGGAATCACAACACCGATAATTTCTTAAGAACACCTTTTCCGGAGTTGCGTTTTCTCGGGTGAAGTTATTAATTAATTGGGTTAACTAGAAGATAAAATAAAATAATGTGCAACAGATTTTATTTTTATTCTAAGTAGAGTTAACCTAAGCTAAGTGGTCGAAGTGGGACCCACATCCTAATTATTCCACTAGGTAGGATATTAGTGGGGTGGGGCCCACATGAGCGCCACCCTCTCCAATTCCTCAACCCCTTTTTAATTCTGTAACCCACCTTCACCCCCTTTAATTGAAGTCAACTCTTAATTAATTAATTGAGTAGGTTTCAATATATTTGATTCATGGATTCATTTTGAATTTCAAATGAATTTTGGCTTGTGTGTTAATTAAATAAGACTATGTCTTATTTCGTGAGAGGTTAGTTCGTTGTGTGAGAGGATTTGGAGAGGAAAGCTCTAAGTTCTGAAGAAAGTTCATCCTCCTTGAAGAATGTGAAGAACGCACCATCGCTGATGAAGAACGCCTACCTCCGACGACGGACGACGGTGAGAGATGCATTCCTCGGAGATCGATGACGTGACGCCATTGTACCGTGACGCCAATGACCATCTCCTTCTATGACGCCTTCTTCCGCGATGTTCAATTCCGCGATGAACCTTCGTTCAATTATTTCATCGAGGTAGGGGATTATTTAGTTTTTGTTCGAGATTACTTTCATCGCCGATCATCATCTCTAATCGAGCCTCCTAATATCGAAAAAACGGGAGGAGGTTGGACCGCATGAACACGGCTGACCCTCATCCCCCCTTTTTTGTTTGAATTTGTTGCGGCTCATGCAAAGGTAGAATGGTGCCGTTGCACCACGCGGAAACATGAGAATGGGCGAACAAGTGTGGCGCAGTCGCGCCACGCCGTTGAAGTCGAACAAAGTCGTGTCGCCGTCACACGGCGCCAGAGATCCTCGAAGAGACCGCGGCCGGAGTAGGTCTGCAACGTAGGGGCGCGGCACTATCGCGCCGTGAAGATTGGAAAAAGCTGCGGCCTATGGCCGCAGTGGTGCGGGGGACCGGCGGCCGGCTTCCGGCTGCCAGAGTAGGAGGGCGGGACCACGGCGGTCCCGTGGCAGCAGCAACCGGTCGGCCGGTCACCGAGAAGGTCGGGGTTCGTAACACCCGGTTGGCCGAAGGAGCATCCCCCCCACATGGGGGGTCTCGGTTACCCAAACAGGGGGGCAGCGCCCCCCCCCCTTCTGCTCGGCCGTTTCGGCCGAGCCGCCTGGCCACCCCGGCCAGGCCGAGCGCGTCGGGTCGGGCCCCACCGCGCCGGCCGGGCCGGGACGCACCCACTGGGTTGGGCCACGCCCTAATGGGCCGGACCAGGACTCGGGTCGGGTCGACCCAGTTCGGCCCGACCCAGGGGGTATCGGGCTGGGTCGGATCGGGACCGAACCCCTATTCACAGACGTCTTACGGTCTTTTGCCCATAACATGGGCTACGGACGTCCGAACGATGCACCGTCAGTTGAGATGTGATCCTTGGATCGAGACGGTCGTTTAGGTATATTATACTCAATATTTCGGAGAAATTTGGATTCGGCCGGGTTCATTCAAAAACGAAACCAATCGGGACCTCGGAGCAGAAACGCTTATAACTTGAGCTTCGAACGTCTGATTGACGTATCATCGACTTTGTTGGATTCGTCTTAGTGAGACAGACCTTTTGTAATACTAAGATTGAGGTTTGGATGCAGTTGGAGTATGGTCATGTTGGTTTTGACTTAAAACCCAACCTGGACCCTGGGATGAAAAAGCCAATAACTCTCAGACCGGGCGTCCGATTGACGCGCCGTCGGTCTCGTTGATTTCATGTTGACGATACAGAACTTTCTGATACATCAACTCCGGACTTCATGTCAGTTGATGTATCAGCCCCTCGGCTCGTGGAGCGGACCCTCCCCAATCGAGCTTGCTGTGTGCGGGAACACTAGAGCTGGCTGCGACTGCGATGACGATGACGACTGTACAGAAATCGACAGTGGATTTGACGGCGATGACTACATCACTCAGTGATCCTATGTGGATTAGTGCTACCAATCATGTGTGTGATAGATCCTCTGTGGGTCAGCGCTCAACGGTCCTGTGTGGGTCAGTGCATACCGATCCTGTGTGGGTCAGATCTTATGTGGGTCATTGCGGGGGTTAGTACCTATCGATCCTTTGTGGGTCATTGCGGGGGTTTGTACCTATCGATCATGTGTGGGTCTAACAACATAGATGAATACGTGGCTACATATGATCATCTCTATCGTCTTACGAATAATTATACCTGTGTGAGTTGAGTATTGACATTCAATCCTTATCTTCGATAAGATTGACTTGATATCTTGTGTCGATTACGTTATGCTTTCCTGTGTGGATTGGGTTGTGTTTTCTTGTGTGGAATGGGTTGTACATGGACTCGGATGTTGGAGCCGAACAGAAATTGATGACATAGGTATATGTATGGGCATATACCTAAGTAGTGTCGGATGTTACTTCGTGATCTTTTCTTTCCTTTGTGTATTATCCTTTGTGGATTCTGGGATACCTTCGGGGGTCTTGGGGTCCATACTGAGTAGCTTATACTCACCCCTTCACAGGCTATGCTCACACAACATTGTGTTGGATGCAGACAACGGACAACACTGATCATGGTGGAGGCTTGTGGAGCATGTCGGTACCTAGAGGTGGACCACTAGGCGAGACGTACAGGGAGCGGACGATTAGACTCATGGAGCTGAGGAGGCTATCTATACCCACCTTTCAGGTGGGACTTCCCGTGGACGGCTCGAAATTGTGGCTTTACATTCAGTTGTTGTACTTTATTTCCAGGTGTACTTTACATTCAGTTTGGTTTTGTATTCTTTCCCACTTACTTCTCTACAGTCACTAGTGTATCCATTTTTACTTAGTGTTTACTTATTCTTGCTCACTCTGTGGTGTTTGTTTATTTTACAAAGGCAATGCCTTACCTTTTTTGTCGGGATTTTACGCCTTGGTGTAATTTGCCAGCCCTTGGACTATGGGAGGCGGTCTTGGGGTAGTCATGACACGAGCCCCGAGGATGGGTCGTGACATATTGGTATCAAAGGAGTTCAGTTCTACGGTAGAACTCAGGACTCTGATCTTTTTCTATGTGAAGAAATACTGTTAAGAGTATTTAGTGTGCTTATCAGTCCAGGGAGTCCAGTGTTGGTCCGGTGGCCCACGTATTCATACACCAGGACCCTGACTTATGATTTATGACATAATTCACAGAAATAGTGATTGCATGTGTGTTTAAAGTTTTCTTTGTGATTTCTTTGTGTCATCTCACCAGGTATATTGTATTGACTGTGGCACACCTGTCTCTTTTCAGGATGGCCCCACGATGGCAGCCAGCTATGGTTCCGTGTTTTGTACGTGACGACAGCACACCGAGCGACGAGGCCTCAGTGCAGGGCCCTATTATTAAGGAGGCAGCAGCGGTACTAATACCCATCGAGCCACCAATGCTACCATCCCCAGCCGCTGGGAGTGAACGTCGCCATGGTGCGCTGCACGAGTTTTAGCATCAGAGACCGCCCAGGTTCAGTGGAGAGATGGACCCTCAGGCAGCTGGGGATTGGATGGAGGAAGATGTATGAGTTTTTCAACTGTTAGGGACACCATCAGACCTCACGGTGATCCTTATAGTGAGTCTCGTACACGCAGCAGCAGGAAGATGGTGGAGCTTGATGCTCCAGGTGCATGACGAGGCTTATCTCCTATGGATGGACTTTGAGAGCCTTTTGCGCTAAGAGTTCATCCCATCCATTCTCCGTGCGGTTCGCATCCAGGAGCTACTACAGCTGTGGCTGGGCAGTATGACAGTCGACCAGTACTCTGTGAGATTTACCGACCTATCGTGCTATTCGACAGACATGGTATGAGACCCATTCTTCTGAGCCCGGACCATCGAGTAGGGATTGACGCATGAGATCAGGGAATCACGGATCTCCCTCATCATTTCGACACAGGTAGGAGTACTGGAGAGAGGCCTTCTCATTTAGAGCTTTCTTGCTGAGCCTACACCAGCAGCGAGACCTACCGCATGGTGGCATGTTGTAGAGTATTCTGAAGCTGGCAGTCGACGGATGCCACATGGGTCCAGGCGGACCAGACCCTCAGGTGGACGACCTCAGGACACTGGCTCAGAGGTGTGGGGCACACAGTGCAGAGCCAGTCTTACAAGAGGCAGACAGTGCTACACATGGGGCAGGCAGGGCCACATGGATCGTGACTACCCGACCCATCGTGCAGAGGAGCAATAGACGGTTGAGGGACCACACAGGTAGAGGCAGAGGGTCAATCGAGGCGGACTACAGGGAGCAGGAAGATGAGGTAGAGGAATTGGCCAAGCAGCAGGTGGTGGGCGACGCTTTGAGGCTCTACCACCACCACCACCAGGAGGTCCACCCCGACCACAGGGAGATAGAGGGAAGAGACAAGCACAACTTCAGGCAGCAGAGGCCTACGACCACAGTGCACCTGAGATGATTCGAGGTACTATCTGTGTCTACTCCACCCATGTTGCAGTTCTTATAGACACAGGATCGAGTCATTCTTTTATTGCAGCTGCCCTTGTTCGGAGCTCGGAGATTCCGACAGAGCCGTTGGCTCGATCCTTACAGCTAGAGACTCCTACGGGAGCAGACTCGACGATTATGCACAGCTGCCGGCAGTGTGAGATTACTCAAGGAGGCGAGAGATTCGGCTGGGATCTTCTTGTAGTGGCACCGAGGCTTTACGACGTTATCTTGGGAATGGATTGGTTATCTACAGTCCATACTCAGATCGACTGCATTAGGCTCAAGGTGCGATGTGTATGCACCGACGGGAGGAGGTTCACCTTCACCAGTGAGAAGTGATACTTCGCAGCACAAGATGGACTCTCGCAGAGGAGAGGACATCCCATCACTCATCAGTTGGCTAGCCTCATCCTAGGAGTAGTTGACAAGCAGAGTGCGAGCTTACCTATAGTGGTGGATTAGTATGCGGATGTTTTCCCTGACGACGTTCCATGACTACCTCCTCATAGAGAGGTATACTTTTATATTGACCTATACCCCGGGACAACCCCGATATCCACCCCAGCATATCGGATGTCTCCCACCGAGCTTCGAGAGCTACGGGTACAGCTGGAGGACTTGCAGGGCAAGGGATTCATCTGACCCAGTGGTTCACCCTGGGCTTCCCCAATTTTGTTTGCCAAGAAGGAGGACAGGAGCTTGCGACTGTGTGTCGATTACCGTCGCCTGAACCAGGTGACCGTGAGGAACAAGTATCCACATCCGAGGATTGAAGACCTCTTCAATCAGCTCAAGGGAGCTTGGTGGTTCTCAAAGATAGACCTCAAGTCAGGCTATCATCAGCTCAGAGTCCGAGACGAGGATGTGCAGAAGACGGCCTTCAAGTGTCGGTATGGCCTCTATGAGTTCTTGGTTATGCCTTTCGGCATAGCCAATGATCCAGAAATGTACATGGGCCTCATTAAAAGGATCTTTCAGACTTACCTAAATCTATTTGTCATGTTGTTCATCGACAACATATTAATATACACGACGACTGAGGAGGAGCACGCCTACCACTTGTGGGTTGTACTGGACACACTCTGAGAGAACCAGCTTTATAATAAGCTCACGAAGTGTCAGTTCTTGATAGGTAAGGTCCACTTCTTGGGACACGTCATCTATGAGGTGGGAGTTGCGGTGGATCCTGTGAAGATCGAGGCAGTGCTAGCTTGGGAGCCACCTAGGATCGTGATGGAGGAGCGGAGTTTCTTGTGTCTAGCTGGGTACAACCAGAGATTCGTGCAAGACTTCTCCAGAGTTGCGGCACCACTTTCAGCATTGACGAAGAAGTGGAAACCCTTCCTGTGGTCAGAAAGATGTCAGTAGAGCTTCCAGGAACTGAGACAGAGATTGACTAGCGCACCTATCTTGAGGCTACCGGATGAGGGAGTTGGGTACGTAGTCTACTGCGATGCATCAGGGACTGGACACGAATGTGTCCTGATGCAGGAGTGGGAAGTGATCGCCTAAGGATCACATCAGTTGAGGCAGCATGAGCAAAACTACACTACCCATGACCTAGAGTTGGAAGTAGTGGTCTTCGCTCAGAAGATGTGGCGACACTATCTGATTGGAGAGGGCATTATAGTCTACTCTAACAACCAGATTCTCAGGTACATATTCTTGTAGAAGGACCTGAATCTGAGACACCAGTGATGGCTCATGTTCCTGCGGGACTATGACTTTGAGATAGTATATACTCATGGAAATTGGAACGTAGTAGTCGATGCTCTCAGCAGGAGGATGGGAATTCAGTTACTCATGGAGGCGACGGAGAAGCTTGCTGATTTGCAGATATCCTTCATGGATAGAGATGGAGAAGCCTTTCTTCAGTCCCTCACAGTCACTCCTCCACTACTGTAGCGGGTTAGAGAGGCACATCATGGATACGCTGACTGTGAGACGCGGCATGTAGAAATATCCTCAGGACGTGAACCTGATGGATTCTCTGTGGGAGGAGAGCACATCATCCTTTTCAGAGGACGTACCATGGTACCAGTTTCTTTACAGGAGGAGGTGCGGAGAGAGTTTCACACATTCCCTTTAGTGGTGCATCCAGGAGTGGAAAAGATGTACTATGACCTCAGACAACAGGACTGGTGGCTGGGTATGAAGAAGGTTGTAGCAGAGTTCATTTCTCGATGCCTCACCTGCTAGCAGGTGAAGGCGGATCACCAGGTACCAGCAGGCTTGGTACTACCCTTGGAGGACCCGGAGTGGAAGTGGGACAAGATATCTATGGACTTCGTGAATGGAATTCCACGCACTTCAAGAGGTCACGACTCCATTTGTGTGATTGCCAACTGACTCACCAAGTCAGATCACTTCTTACCCATTAGAGAGTAGGGCTCAGTGGAGAGCTTGGGACGCCTCTACGTTCAGGAGATCATATGACTTCATTGTGTGCCATCATCTATCGTCTCTGATATAGATGCTCACTTTACTTCTCGGCTATGGACGGGATTGCAGAAGGAATTCGGGACGCAACTACGTCTGATCACCGCCTTTCACCCTCAGACGGATGGTCAGACAGAGAGGACCATTCAGAATCTCGAGTACATGCTCCGCACATGTGTCCTCCTGTTAGCACTTGTGGGACCGGAGATGGTCCAGGCCATGACGAAGAAGGTCCAGGTCATCCAAGAGCAGATGAGGACAGCTAAGAGCCGGAATATGTCTTATGATGACTGGAGGCGGAGGCCACATGAGTTCGAGGATGGCGACCACGTCTTCTTGTAGGTCTCACATTGACGTGGTTTACAGAGATTTGGCGAAGGCAGCAAGTTATCTCCGCGCTTCATCAGACCATTACCAGTTCTCAGCAGGATTGGGGAGGTGGCTTATTGCCCGGCTCGACAACCTCAGTTGCACGGGTGCACGACGTCTTTCACATATCTCAGCTGAGGAGATATGTGCATGACCTGACGCATATCATTGACCATGGGGAGCTAGATATTGATGATGGGGTGACATTTGCAGAGGTCCCAGTGGAGATCAAGAATCAATAGGAGTGGGTCCTATGTGGACGGTCGATTCCTCTAGTGTGCATCAGGTGGAAGCACGGGAACCTCCATGAGAGCACTTGGGAGCGGGAGGCTCAGATGCGTGGACAGTACCCACATTTGTTCCCCTATTTTATGATGTATCTTTATTGGTACGTAAAGCCCTAAGGTGGGAGTAATCTAAAGACCCGTAAAATTCAAGGGTAATTTGTTCTTAATTTTTTTGGGATTTTACAAGAATGTAGTTTCTGACGGCACCTGATTCCGAGGCCCGGTGTGCCCGGAATAATTTCCCGAAGTTTAGCTCAGGTACGTTCAGTGAACGAATGAGCGTGTTTTCCTATCTTTTGAACCAGTGCTCGGAAACGAATTCTGAGGGCACCGATGTAATTGCAGCTCTGGTAATTGGTTAAGAACACCTTTTCCGGGGTTGCATTTGCTTGGGTGAAGTTATTAATTAATTAGG
Organism: Viscum album; assembly: GCA_963277665.1. Taxonomy (NCBI): domain Eukaryota; kingdom Viridiplantae; phylum Streptophyta; class Magnoliopsida; order Santalales; family Viscaceae; genus Viscum; species Viscum album. The sequence goes on from OY728139.1 coordinate 922,334,729, forward strand.
TTAACTAAAGGATAAAATAAAATATTGTGCAACTGATTTTATTTTTATTCCAAGTAGTGTTAACCTATGCTAAGTGGTTGAAGTGGAACCCACATCCTAACTATTCCACTAGGTAGGATATTAGTGGGGTGGGGCCCACACGAGCCCCACCCTCTCAACTTCCTCAACCACATTTCAAATATGTAACCCACCGGCACCCCCTTTAATTGACGTCAACTCTTAATTAATTAATTGAGTAGGTTTCAATATATTTAATTCATGGATTCATTTTGAATTTCAAATGAATTTTGGCATGTGTGTTAATTAAATAAGATTAAGTCTTATTTCGTGAGTTGTTAGTTCGTTGTGCGAGACGATTTGGAGAGGAAAGCACTATTTCCCGAAAAATGTTCTTCCTCCTTGAAGAACACGGAGAACGCACCATCGCCGATGAATAACACTGACCTCCGACGACGGACGACTATGAGAGACGCCTTCCTCAGAGATCGACGATGCGACACCATTGTACCGTGACGCCAACGACCCTCTCCTTCCATGACTCCTTCTTCCGCGATGTTCAATTCCGTGACGAAACATCGTTCAATGATTTCATCGAGGTAGGGGATTATTTTGTTTTTGGTCGAGATTACTTTCATCACTGATCATCGTCACTAATCGAGCCTCCTGATATCGAAATAACGGGAGGAGGTCGTACCACACGAACACGACCGACCCACCTCCCCCCTTGTTTGTTTTAATTTGTTGTAGCTCTTGCAAAGGCAGCGCAGTGCCGTTGCACCACGCAGAATCATGAGAATGGGCGAAGAAGCGCAGCACCGTCGCGCCGCGCTGGAGAACCTCGAAATGACCGAGGCCGGAGCGGGGCCGCGACGTAGGTGCGCGGCACCGTCGCACCGTGCATATAGGACAAGGCCGCGACCTATGGCCCCGGTGGTGTGGGGGAACGGCGGCCAACTTCCGGCTGCCGAAGTAGGAGGACGGGACCGCGACGGTCCAAGCCGGGCCGCGCCGCGCTGCGCCCTAATGGCCCAGACCCGGACCCGGGCCTGGTCTACCCGGTTCGAGCCGCCGGGTCGGACCGGGCACGAACCCCTATTCACGGACTTCTTTCGGTCTTTTGCCCATAACAGGGGATACCGAACTTCAAACGATGCACCGTCAGTTGCAATTAGATCCTTTGATCGAGACGGTCATTTCGGTATATTACACACAAGGTTTTGAAAAACTTTGTGTTTGGCCAGGTTGGTTCGAACACGAAACCAACCGGGCCCCCAGAGCGGAAACGCTTATAACTTGAGCTCCGGATGTCCGATTGACGTACCATTGACTTTTTTGGATTACTATTAGTGACATGGACCTTTTAGATTACTCCTCTAAAGGTTTGGACATAGTTGGAGTATGGTCAGGTTGGATTTTGACTTAAAAACCAACCGGACCACTGGGACGAAAAAGCCAATAACTCTCAGATCGGGCGTCCGATTGACGCTCCGTCTGTCTCGTTGATTTCATGTTGATGATACGGAACTTTGTGATACATCCAATCCAGACTTCGTGTCAGTTTATGTATCAGCCCCTCAGCTCGTGGTGCGGTCCCTCCCCGAACGAGCTTGCTGTGTGCGGGAACCCTAGAGGTGCCTGTGACTGCGATGATGATGACGACTGTACAGAAATCCTCCATGGATTCGACGGAGATGACTATAGCACTCAGCAATCCTATGTGGATCAGTTCTACCGATCATGTGTGGGTCAGATCCTATGTGGGTCAGCGCTCAGCTATCCTGTGTGGGCCAGCGCATACCGATCCTGTGTGGGTCAGAGCCTGTGTGGGTCATTGCGGGGGTTAGTACCTATCGATCCTTTGTGGGTCATTGCGGGGGTTAGTACCTATCAATCCTATGTGGGTCTGATGGATTAGATGAATCAATGGCTACATATGATCATCTCTATCATCTTACGAAGAAGTATACCTGTGTGAGCTGAGTCTTGACTTTCAATCCTTATCTTCGATAAGATTGACTTGATATACTGTGTGGATTACGTTATGATTTCCTGTGTGGATTGGGTTGTGTTTTCTTATGTGGACTGGGTTGTACTTGGGCTCAGATATTGGAGCCGAACCGGAATTGTTGACATAGTTATATGTATGGGAATATACCTAAGTAGTGTCAGATGTTACTTCGTGATCTTATATTTCTTTTGTGGATTATCCTTTGTGGATTCTGGGAGACCTTCAGGGGTCTCGGGGTCCCTACAGAGTAGCTTATACTCACCCCTTCACGGTCTATGCCTGCACTACGTTGTGTTGGATGCACATGTTGGACATCACTGATCGTGGTGGAGGCTTGTGGAGCATGTCAGTACCTGGAGGTGGACCACTGGGCGGGATGTACACGGAGCAGACTACTAGACCCGTGGAGATGAGGAGGCTATATGTACCCACCCATAAGGTGGAACTTCCTGTGGACGGCTCGACATTGCAGCTTTACTTTCAGTTGTTGTACTTTCTTCCCAGTTGTACTTTACTTTTAGTTTGGGTTTGTATTCTAGCCCACTTACTTTTCCACACTCACTATTGTATCCAGTTTTACTTAGTGCTTACTTATGCTTGCTCACTATGTGGTGTTTCTTTACTTTACAAAGGCAATGCCTTCCCTTTTTTTATCGGGAATTTATTCCTTGGTGCTAGTCACCAGCCCATGGCCTATGGGAGGTGGGCTTGGGGTAGTCCTGGAACGAGCCCCATGGACGGGTCCTGACATGTATTACATCGATGATAACCATGACAAGATGAATGAAAACATTATACAAGAACCAGTACATGTATTCTTTAATTTATCTCCTAATTAACAATACTTTAATGTGTTTGAAAAATTGATTCCCATATCTCACACATGATCTTACGTTCTTCTTATGATTTTACATTCAAAAGCATTCATTCCTTCATTCCTCAGGTTGTGACTATATGATTCTAATGTCATTACCCTTGGAGTTGTAACTCCAATTGGTTAGATATAGTGATGTAAATCAATAGTGACTCCTTTAAAAAATTTATGTTTCTTGGTTATAATACAATTAGAAAAAGTATGTTGAAATTGGATTGTGATCCCCTTAAAAAACTGGTGTAGTACACATTGTATCTTTTTTAATGGACCTTGTCCTCCCAATCCATTTATTTGACGATTTTTGTGGTTTGATGTTTTTTGAGGAGTCTTGGATGGATTTTAGAGATATTCGTTTGTAAAAGGCTCAACTTAGAGTTATTATATGTCATGTAGTCATCTAACAATATGTGAAACTCTATTTCACAGTTTTTCTATATTGTTTTATAGTATATAATATTTTGAGATTTAAAAAATGAAATAAATAGATAGGTGATTCATTTTTCATTGAAAATAAACCTAGGGCATTACAAAACATTAAAGGGTTTTACACATCATGTAATACCCCTATCTTTTGTAGTTTTAATAATTAAATTCTATCAAACCATTACTCATTTGGTCATGGTTTTATTTCTCATCCCATTTTAGATGAACCCTAGGAACTAGGAGGAGTCCAAAGAGCTTTACTCCTTCCTCCTTGATTTGTAAATCAATCTGATTTTTTGTTTGTTATTCCTGAATTATATGTGGTGAGTTTACTGCTCTTTCTCATCCATTTCCTCTTATTCTTTCCTTGGGATTCATTGACATTGTATGAGTTTATTTCTTTGGATGTTCAGGCAGTGTGTTGATAATCTTTTAGTGTCGAATTAGTTGATCCATGTTTCTAGCGATGTGGTAGTCACTAACTTGAATTTTTCTTCTCCCTAAAATGCACCTACGAATATGATTTTATGATTTAATTGCTTCACGCTCAACTGAAAATGTTGTCTGTTGGTGGATTTGTTTGCACACTAAATGAGTTTCATGTGTTCTTGTTCATTTTGAACAATTATAAATTGAAATTGGTTAATCACATAATTTCGGCTAATGAATGGATTCCCCATGACATTGTTTGTGTGATAATGGACATAAATAATTATGTGAAATTAAATGAGTTCCTTCTTTTAGAAATATGAAATTGTGTTGTATCATGGTCTGTGATGAGATGTTTGGAATCGTTGTGGCAGTGTGAATGGGAAAAATGAATATGAGGTGGCTATGTTGTGATGTATGGGTTTTCTCTGGTTTGTATTGTTGGATGTATGTGATCATATTTGTGTGTTGTGGGTTGGCCTGGGTGGGTTCATGGATGATCTTTTAGAAGGTATGAAAACATTTATATGTAATGGAATCTCACGTCGAGATATTGATTAATTATGGAATGTATGAGAAGTGTTGTGTAGTGGAGTTGCGATCCGTCCTTATAGTGATGTGTTGTTGGATGGGGTTTTGTGTGGATGGTATTATTTTGGATGGATGACATTGACGAAGGATGGTGATTGTAGTTATGGGAATTTCTTCATAAGTTTCTCCTTGTAGAAATTTTTCTATGTTTATTTTTGTGTTATGTGCTTGGTAGATTCCTACATACTAGTTGAATAAATGAACAAATAATTGGCTAATAAAGTATGGATCTGGCATGGCTTGGTCGGGCTAAAAAAAAAGAATTAATTAGTTGAGAATAATGAATGGTGACAATTTAACAAAAAAAAATTCAAATTTAAATGAGGTTCTGTCATGATCTGTGGGGTTGTGAATTTAGAGGAAGTAGAAAATATAGAAGTGTTGAGAGATTGTTTTTTTAGAACCCATTGGAATGGCCGGATTGATTAGTATCATTTATTTATATAATTGTATTCTCAAAATGATATTTATATGAACCCCACTATTGTTGAACACTATGTGTAGAGAACCCCCAACTTCAGTTAGGAGGGTTTCTTTTCCAAACATACAAGTGGGGGGATCGATTGCTGGCTACATCCACTTACCTATTCACACATCCAGGTGGCAACAACTGAGGTTTCTTCATGAAGGATGTGGTGTGATATGGTATCCCATGGGTCTACAGGAATGGTGGTTAATTTCACAGGTTCCTTTCGGATGAGTGGTGAGGTGATTAACTTTGGTGTATTTGGGGTGATATGAGATGTGTTGTGTTTCCCCAAGTGTCGTTGGGATTAGATTTGATGTGGATAGTGGCCCATGTGAAGTTATGAGATGTGGTTTGTAGCCCAGGTTTTTGTGGGTAGGATGGGATTTGGATCATGGAACCAGTGAAGGGATGCGATATAGTTTGTGTCCAAAATGTATTCATTTAGAACAAGATGTAGTTTGTGGCCCAGGTTTGTGTGGGAGGGTTGTGATGTGGTAACATTGAATGATGTGGGATCATGATATTGTTTTCTATTAGGAAATAATAGTTAATCCATGGGAAGTGGTGTCGTGTACCCTATTGTCGATATGAATTATATTACATTAATTGTCATGTGTTATTTTGTGATCATGCCTTGGTGAGGTTGGGATGGTTAGTATACATGTTATGTGTTGTTTCATTATATTGTATTCTAACAAGAGCATTCATATGTCTCCATAACATGTGCATGAGATATATTGGTTTTACTTTTGAGTATACCTATGTGCTCACCCTATGCATATATAAATAATTTACTCCCACCAGGAGGGATTTATAAAACGTTTTTGACCTCAATAGATCATAATTTTATAGTTTTTGAGTCACTACTGTAACTGTCATTTGGGTAAATTACATTGGTGTATTACAATACATGTTCTAGTTCTGTTTTACGCATTCATATTGGGTAGTTTTTTGGATTGTATATATATATGTATTCGGGTTGTTTTTTGGATGGTCCATAATATCTAATGGTCTTGTTTAGAAAAGGGGTGATTCCATCCATATTGTGTGATCTGAATACCCTAGGTGATAGTCACCAACTCATGGGCTACTCTAGGTGGGACTATGAGGATAATTATGTATTATTAATTATTTCCATCCCAAGATGGGTACCTTTGGAGTGAGGGGGTCAATAAATAATCGTATTAGAGAACAATGCATGGTCATCTGAAAAAAACAGCCTCTACCACAATCCAATCTTGCATCTAGGTTCAAGGCTCCAAAATCCATCATCGCCTTCCAAGTATCCTCAGTGTAATGACCCTCAAATTCTCATTGGCTTGATAGTACAATGAGTCATTACTAGGCCCTAAGAGACATCCCCAAGATGCCAAAGGATTGAAATAAATACCGAATGGTTTCAAATATAATTTGGGGGACGATTTACCCTTTAATAAATAACCCATAAGACAACCCAGCATAACCAAACATTAACTATATGATGCATGAACAAAAGAAAGACCGCTAAACAGATTCATTATGTTAATCCACATCATGTACACAATAGCAGAATACCAAACTAAGCATAAAGGTACATAGAAAATGAACAACTCAAGACTCTCAAAGGACACCATGACTCCATGCTCCACAAGAATCAAGCTCCACAACATATCCCAAGCATCACCATGTGCCACTAGAAATAAGATTTTTTACCTTTACCTATGTCCTAGAATACAAAATCTGCAAATGCACCAAAGTCCCAAAGCAGGGGTGAGTATAAAACTCAGTAGGTTTCCCCAATGACTTCCCTACTCACGCACACTAGGATTGAAAGGTTTGCAACATTTATATAAAGAGAATTTTTTATAAAAAAATTTCTCAATAGCAGTTAATTGATAAATATAAACAAGTTTCCAAAACCATTCATATCCAAATGCATTCCATAAGAAATTGAAACCAATTTTCAAAAAAGTTATTTTTCCAGAAAAATATCAAAGCAAGCTTTAGATTCATTTCACAAGATCCCTTTTTTGAATACCCAACCATTCCACAATCCCATAAAACCAACCATGCATGCTACTTGGAAGAAGGGAAATTCCCTAACCCTTATACGTCCCAAAAATTATGGGGGAGACTTCTTACCCTTATCCAACCCAAATCCACATGAATTTTTGACCGGGGAGATCCTTAACCCTTATCCATCGCAACACTAATGGGGGAGACCCTTAACCCTTATCCATCCTGAATTCAATATGAATTTTTGACAGGGGAGAGCCATAACCCTTATCCATCCCATAATGATGGGGTAGACTCCAAACCCTTATCCATTCAATGTTCAATAAGAATTTTCACAACCATGCATTCCCAAAAATCATGCCAAAACAACCCGTTCAATAAAAATACCTTTTTATAGAAAACCATTTTCTGTCAAAACCATTTAAATTCCACCCCATTTCAATTCCAAACCATTTCAATAAAACACCATTTTTATTTAAAACTAATTCCATCATATTCATTTCAATACCAAACCATTTTAATAATAACCCATTTTATTGAAAAAAAATTCATCAAAACAATTACAATTCCATCCAATCAGTAATTTAAAATCATCATTTGAAATTCATGAATCCAATTCACTTTGAACAACAAATCATCAAGATTTCATAATATCAATAAAACCATAAATCATCACTAAAGAAGATTTATTCCATTATTTTCAAAATCAAATCTATCCAAACAAACCAACTTGAAACTATGATAATCGATTCTATAAAGAGGATTCGAGAGTGAACCCACCTACATTTAGGGTTTTGACAGAAACCACAATGAATGAAGAATGATCAAGAAAACCGGGTTTCTTATTGAAGAACCAGCCTTAGATCTCTTCTCCTAAAAAGATCAAGATCAAAATTCATCATATTTGGAATCCACACACATAGATCTACCGATAATAGTTGTATATATATGAAACCATGAAAAGAGGAGAAGTAGATCTAATTAGATCAACGAAACCGATCATGAATGAAAAAGAAAATAACTTACCTCAATAATATAGCTTTGTTTTTTCATTAGAAGCCTTCAGATCACCTTTGGAATGATTGGAGAACCCACTTTGACCTTAAAAGAAGAAAAATCCGGAGTTATGGCCTCTTAAGAGGAAAAATGAGGCATGTAGAGGCTAAAACGCATGAGATCCACCTTTATATGATCTCGTTTATGTGACCGAATGGTTTTCTCGAACTGATAGACAAACTGTGTACTGACCATGAATTAGCCACTACCTTGACAAACACTCTATGCATGGTTTTGAGGCATGGTCAGACAATCTGTGAACTGCCTGTGCAGAAGCTACTACCTCAATGGCCCACTACACATGGTTTGTCCACACGGTTTAGACAACCCGTGCGACTTACCCTTTTCCTCAAAACATCATTTAATGTTCTCCTGACTCTCCCATTCGCCACCCTTAAATTTAAAACCATTAAAAGCATCAAGAAATGGGTACATTCTAGAAACCAAGGGTACTATGTTCTCCCCACCATTGGTTTTCCATCCTCATGAAGTAGAAAACCTTCACCCAACTGAATGAGTTCCAGCCACTGCTCTTTCATATCTTTTTCACGATCCCATGTCTCTTCCTGAATCTGACCATGCTTCTATAAAACCCACACTTGACCGATGATTTTTCCCCGCAAGACGTTCTCTTGCCTATCCACAATCCATACCAGGATATGTATCAACAAAGCATCTGGCTCTAGGTCAACGTGATCCCATCTGATCATATGGTCAGGATCAGGCTGATACTTTTTCAACTAAGATACATGGAAGACATTATGCACCAAACTGAACCATGGTGGTAATTCCAATAGATATTCCACCTCTACAACCTGTTCCAATATCTCAAATGGGATAATTTGTCATGGATATAACTTTCCCTGCATCCCGAAACGACGATGTCTATTCCTTGGGGAGATCATCAAGAAGACATGATCACCCTTAATGAACGACAATGGTTTCAATGGTGACCGGCATAAGATTTCTGACGACTCTGAGTCATCTCCAACCTCTTTCTAATCAACTGGATCTTTTTTGTTTTTTTCTTGGATGAGGCTTGGTCTGACTAGAGAAGTTTCACCAGTTTCCACCAATAATTGTGGAGAACGACAATGATTCCCATACAATGCTTCAAACAGAGCCATGCATATCACGGATTGATAGCTATTATTGTATGAGAACTCAACTAAGGGTATATTCTCCTCCCATGAGCCACTAAAACCCATTACACCATCCTGCAACATATCATAAAAAGTTTGTATCGTCCACTCAAATTACACATCCATCAGAGGATGATACGCTGTTCTCAAAGTCAACTGAGTTATGAGGGATTGCTGTAATGATTTCCAGAAACGAGATTTGAACCTCGGATCTCTATTTGAGACTATAGACAGTAGTACACCATAACTCTTTACCACTTCTCAGATATAGATTTTTGGAAGATCTTCCAACGTATGAGTTTCACGAATATGGATGAAATGGACAGACTTAGTTAGACGATCCTCTTTCACCCAATTGGAATTGTGTTTCCGGACCGTTCTTGGAAGACATGTAACAAAATCCATTGAAATATAATCCTATTTCCAGACTGGGATAGGTAATGATTGTATCATACCAACCAGTCTCTTTTGATCTATTTTAACCTGCTGTCATGTTATGCACTGCGAGATAAACTCGGTCACCTTACTTTTCATGCCACTCCACCAAAACTGCGCCTTCAACGCCTTATACATATTCTATGTACCTGGATGTACAACCCATTTTGAATGGTGGTAATAAAGAAGGTGTTATTTCTAGAAAACCATATGTACAATCATGGGATATCTGAAACCCAAAACTGATCCCCCATTAACTTTCCATCCATCAATGGTCTCCCCATCATAGAGTTTTGAACATACAACTAGACATTCTGCATCCGATGTTTTTTCTTCTTTGATCATCCTTACTAAATCAAGAACAAGTGTAGCTGAAAATAAAACAGCAACGTTACCTCAGTCTTCACATTCCAAATTCTAGTCGGCTAAGACCGAAATTAACTTCCATTCATTTGATGCTTATTTCTCAAATTGATCATACGAGTTTCTACTCAATTCATAGGCCACATAATTCCCTTATTCTGTGTGTAAATAAAGTCAAAGTCAAACATTTGGAGGTACTCCAACCATATCTTTTTCCTGAGATTCAAATCTTGTTATGAGAAAAAAATTTAATGCTTTTGTGATCCGTAAACAAAGTAAATATCTCTCTAAAGAAATAATGTCTCCAGGTTTTCAAAGTATGACCAACTGAAGCTAACTCCAAATCATGATTTGGGTAATTTTTCTCATGCACCCTCAACTGCCTTGAACCATAAGTAACCACATGATTTCTTTTCATGAGAACGCATCCCAACCCTGATCCAGAAGCCTCATAATACACCACATACCCATGTCCTGATTCTGGAAATATCAACATAGGTGCCAATGTAAGCCGAACCTTCAGTTCTTGAAAAAATTTCTGACATTCTTATGTCCATTGTAAAAGAGCATTCATCATAGTCAGAGCTGTCATTGGTGAATCCGGTCATGAGAAATCACACAAAAAGCATCGATAGTAACCATCTAGACCACAAAAACTCTATATCTCGAACACATTCTTCGGCGGTTTCCAAGAGATAAAAACTTATATCTTTTCAGGATCAACAAGAATGCCTTTCTCATAAATGACATGTCCAAGGAAACGTACTTCCCATATCCAAAAATCACACTTTGATAATTTTTCATACAAATGATGATCTCTCATGATTTGAAAAACTGTTTCCAGGTCACCCCATGATCGACCCTTGTTTTTTAATAAACCAAAATATCATCCACAAACACCACAAGAAAAGAATCCAGATATAACTGAAATATCTAATTCATCAAATCCATGAAGACCATATGTTCATTCATTAGACCGAAAGGCATGACTTTATATTCGTAGTGGACATATCTGATTTTGAAAGATGACTTTGGAATATCGTCCTTCCGAACTAGAAATTTGAGATATCTTGATCACAAATCAATCTTGGATAACCACTGAGCTCCCCATAATTGATCGAAAAGATCATCAATGCGTGGAAGTCGATATCTATTATTTATTGTAACTTGGTTAAGCATACGATAATCAACACATGACAGAATATTTCCATCTTCCTTCTTCAAAAACAACACTGGTGCTGCCCATGGAGATGTACTTGGTCGAATGAACCCCTTGCTTTCCATCTCCTCTAACTACACATTCAATTCATGTAACTCTTTTGATGTCATCCTATTATACGTAAGGGAAATTAGACTGGTCCTTTGAAAGAGATCAATCATAATCTCCACTTCTCTTAGAGGTGGTAACCCTGAGAAGTTATTTGGAAAGGCATATGGAAATTGATCCCCAACTGCTGGAAATTTTTGTTCCTCAATCTCTTCCATTGATGCCAATGTCAACTCTAACAATTAGTAAGAGATCATTCCCACCATGGGTTCCAACATGCTCTTTGCACATTTCTATTCCATTATCTCTCCTCTAAAGGGATGGTTGATGTCGTCCTCAGTCGTGAAACTAACCGGTCTCCAATAACAGTCGATGTCAGCCGTAAACATTGTCAACCAATCTATACCTAGGATTGCGTCATAGACATACATGTCAAACATCGAGAAGTCCCATTTTCTCTCATCTCCATCAATAGTTATAACACAAGCTCAACAAACAAAATCTTGACATTCTCTTTCACCAAGAAGAGTTTTTAGTTTCAAAACAGAACACATCATTTCCAGTTCAAAACATAGCATGTCAAAAGCACGAGATGTAATGAAGGAATGTGTTGCACCAGTATCAAAGAGCACTTTCCAAATGGTAGAATTAAGAAGAATTGTACCTCTCACCATAGATGGTCTATCCATATCCTCAACCATCATCTTCTCACCTCCATAAATTTTCTTCCTCGCTGCATTGTTCTCCTTGTTGACTTGCTGAGATTTCCCTAGTTGAGGAGTCATTGTATTTATAGAATCACCCTGGAATGTTTTGTTATGTCAACTAGACTGATTCTGATGTCCACGTCCTGTCGAAACATATGATGCTTGTGACACCGGAGGGATGTCATTCCCACCCAACCTCAGTGCATTCCTACAATAGCATGGTAGATTCCCTATATGATTGAAATTGTGACAGGCTCTGGGTTGCGTTGTACAATCTCGCCTTTGTGGTCATGTGAACCACATTGAAAACAATATGCTTTGATCTGGGGTTGTGGAGGAAGGTTCACTGATCCCACTGTCTCATAGTGATTTACCCTCACACTGTGGAAATAGGTGTCCATTTTCCTCTTGTTCCCAGAGGTTGATTTCCCACTGTTTTCTATACATATCATCATTCTTGCTCCTATTGATCCCGAGATATCAGGTTCTACAACAGTCGCTCTATTCATCATCCTTGTATAATATGAAATACAGAGCACCATAATCTTAGATCGAATCACTTGCCTTATCCCCGATTCAAATATGTATGACTTCAACGACGCACATGCCCCGATCTCTGGTGAAAATGGACTAAATTCGTGAATTTATCCGCATTCTCTGTGATAGAGAGAGTCTCTTGTTTCATTCTGAAAAGTCCGCCATTTTCTAGATCATGAAAGTGTGAGGATAGAATTGTTTGTTGAACAATTATTCAAAATCCTCCCTGGTAAGGCCTTCATCCAATTTATCATGCACAGATAAATCCCACCACTTACGTGAAATATACTTGATCATATACGTCGCCAACTATAATTTCAACTCTACTATTGCGTCATTGAAATCAATGAGATGATTCATCCTACTTATCCAAAACTTCGCCTTCTCAGGTACAACATCACCCCAAATGTTCGGTGGATTAGACTTTATGAAATGGATGGTATGATCCACGTGCCATAGTTCATTCCTCTGGTCCCCGTATCCACAACATAAAAATCTTGGAAAATACTCTAATCCAGCTCTTGGTTCACACATGATACTGGTGCAACCTGATTCTTTGTAGCCTCTTCGGGTTGGTTTTGACGATGCCTACCAGGTGCCATTTTCTAAACCAACAAAAAACTCCGTAAATCTAACTCTCTTGCAACTGATGTATTAGGATTTCAAATTCAATCACATCATCTATCACAAAATGGTTTTCAAAACAACCTTTTTCCATTGTTCAAACATTTCTGAAAACATTCCTCGCGCCTTTTGAAAATAAACCCATTTTCAAAATACACCAAATACCCAGTTATCAAAATATTTACTTGAAAACAATTTCTGCATTTTTCAAAAAAAATTCACATTGCAATAAATCATAACACATTCCTCCCAATGAGATTTTCAATTCTAGTGGGAAATAATTCCTCTATAATTCATTTAATTCACATCTCATTGGCTAAACCCATGAAAATGAGATTTCCCAACATTCTAGATGTGTATCCAAAACACTTATGTACCCAAAACCCTGCTAACTTGAGGTTCTGCATATACGGGTTAGCTACGTCCTTTTATGTTATACATTTCAAGTTCCGACAATCCTACTCCTGTCTAAGATTTCAACCCATTGAATAGACATGAATTAATTTCAACTCCAAGACCAAGAACATCGATGACTAATTGTTAGGAAAGGACCAAACAAGCTGATACCATTTGTAATTACCTTCCAATTATCATTGTCTTGAGAGTTTGACGAGTCATTACAAATACTTAAGAGACATCCCCAACATGCCAAATTCTGGAAATAAATGCCAAAAGGAATCATATATATGTTGGAGGATGACATAACCTTTAAGAAATAACCCATAAACCAACCCAGCATACCCAATAATTCACTATATGATGCATGAACAAAAGAAACACCACTAAACATATTCATTATGTCAAACCACATCAAGTATAAAACAAAGGAGGACCAAACTAAGAATCAAGGTACATAGCAGATGAACAAATCAAGACTATCAAAAGACCCCATGAATCTTTGCTCCACAAGCTCCATGCTCCACATAAATTCCCCATCATCACCATGAGCCACTAGGAATAATATTCTTTACCTTTACATGTGTCCTGGAATACAACATCTGTAAAAGCACAAAAGTACCAAAGCAGTGGTGATTATAAAACTCAGTAGGTTTCCCCAATGCATTCTCTAGTCATGCCACTAGGATAGAAAGGTTAACCAAATTTATATACAGAACTATTTATATAAAACATTTTCTCAAAACCAGTTTATAACTAACTATAAAGAAGTTTCCAAACCCATTTATAAACAAAGTCATTCCAAAATAAATTGAATCCAATTTTCTAGCAAGTTATTTTTTAGAAAAATAACCAAAAATTCTTTAGAACCATTACACAAGATCCCTTTTTGGCGTACCCAACCATTCCATGAACCCATGAAACCAAACATGCATGCTACCTTGAATAAGGGGAAATCCCTAACCCTATCCATCCCAACAATGATGAGGGAGACTTATGACCCTTATCCAACCCAAATTCACAAGAATGTTTGATGGGGGAGAGCCCTAATCCTTATCTATCCCAACACTGATGGGGGAGACCCCTAATCCCTATCCATCCCGAATGCAATATGAATGTTTGAAGGGGGAGATCCCTAACCCTTATACATCCCAGAATGATGGGGGGGACTCTTAAACCTTATATGTCCCAAGTGAAATAAGAATGTTCACAACCATACATTCCAAAAAATCATACAAAAACAACACTTTCAATAAAAAGTCCTTTTTATTGAAAACCATTTTCCATCAAAACCATCTAAATGCCATCCCATTTCAATTCCAAACCATTTCAATAAAACACCCTTTTTATTGAAAACTAATTCCATAAAAGAAATTTCATTAACAAACCATTTCAATAAAAACCACTTTTTATTGAAAACCCATTTTTCATCAAACCATTTAAAATTCCATCTAATCAATAATTTAAAATCATCATTTTAAATTCAAGAATCCAAAGCACTTTGCACAACAATTCACCAAGATTTCTCAATTTCACTAAAACATATATCATCAAAAAATTATATTAATTCCATGATTTTCACAATATAATCCATTCAAGCAAACCAATTTGAAGATAAGATAATCGACTCTCACAAGAGGAGTGAAGAGTAAATCCACCTACCTTTAGGGTTTTGAAGGAAACCACAACGAATGAAGAACGCTAAAGAAAACCAGGTTGCTTCTTCAAGAAAACACCTTTGATCTATTCTACTAGAAAGATCAAGACCAAATCTCATCGTATTTTGCATCCACACACATGGATATAAGAAAACTAGAAAATAGCAGAAGTAGATCTAAGTAGATCTAAGAAATTGATCAAGAATGAAGAAGAACGATCACGTACCTCAAGAATCCGGCTTGGATTCGCCAATAATATCCTTTAGATCACCTACAGAATGATTGGAGAACTCTCTTTGACCTTACGAGAAGAAACATCCTGAGTTAGGACTGCTTAGGAGGAAAAAAAAGGCACTTAGAGAAAAAAACGCGTTAGATCCACCATTATGGGTTCTAGTTTAAGTGACCGCACGGTTTGTTCGCATGGTTAGACAAACTGTGCGCTATCAGTGCATTAGCCACTACCTCAGCAGCCAATCCATGCTCAGTTTTGATGAATTTTTAGACAAACCACGATCCACCCATGTTGAAGCTACTACCTCAAGGGCCCACAACACACGGTTTTCCCGCATGGTTTAGACAAAATGTGTGTCGCCCGTGCGACTTCCCCTCTACCTCAAAACCTAATTTAAAGTTATAACGACTCTCCCATTCATCAACTATAACATTAAAACAATTAAAAGCATCAAGAAAGTGTTACATTCCAGAAACTGGGGGTACTACACACAGACTCCCTAACAACCTCCTCCATCATCATCCTACCTAAATAATTGGCCAGAAAAATTCTCTTTACTGAGGTGTGGGATATCTAAATATAATATTATTTAATAAACCTCATCAATCATTACTACAAATAGATTATATCCCAATGAAAAAATATATACCTCGAGATCTTGTTATCCGTAAATACCACAATGAACTCCCCAATGAGGTAATGCCTCCACAACATCATTGTGAACCCAACCCCTACCTACTCTAGATAATTGGTGACATAGTTTCATTCATGGGTACATAACATACCGGACCCATAAGATATTTCTCATCGCTACTACATAAAGATACATCCCAACACTATATGGGAGGAATCTCATAATACCTCAAAAATCACCACTTCTTCCAGAAACTCAATCTCTAGAGTAATAACCAACTTCCCCATCAGATATCCAAACATTTCTTTTCACTTCACACTCCAAAAAAAAGATTGGTCTTTCCTAGTTATAGACGTCAACAGATATGAAAATAAAGAGAAATTGGGTAAAATAATATGATAATATACTACAACACCAACAAAAATTCAATATTTTACCTTATTCGTGGGTATAAACCCTGACAAAACAAATTCTGACTTTGATAGTTCCATTGACACACACTGTTGAGACACCACACTCCCATGAAAAGGCACGTATCATATCTATAACAGACACATCGACAAAGTTACTAAGATATGGTGGTGTCAAGAATCATTTGAGAGGCATATAATGTACTGGACAGTGTCCTCCCATTCTATTACATTCCAGGTTTGGGTTTTTGGATGTGGTTGTAAGAGGTTCAGAAAGAGTTTTCAATGGTTAGGTTTCTACACGATAGAAGTTGGGTGATTACACATCATTTAGTATGGTTACATGATGTGAAACTCTATTTCATTGCTTGTTTGGGATGTTTCACATCATTTATTATTTCGGGTATTGAAAAATAAAATAAATAGAAAGGTGATATGGTTTTTGGATAAACAGAACCCTTGGTGTTACCATACATGAATGGTTATTACACATCGTGTAATATCTAGATCATGTGATGCTTTTAAAAATCTTATATTCTAAACTATTATTCAATTGTATGTTCTTCTCTTTTTCATCTCATTCTAGATGAACCCTTTGTTCCTTGAGGATTCCATTGAATTGTTCTCCTCCATACTTGATTTATCAATCCTTGTGTTTTTTATTTGGTGATCCATGATCGATCTACGTTGAGTTTTATTCTATTTTTCATATGTTTCCCCTTTTTATTTCCAGGGGAAACACTATCGTGAAAAGTGTTGTCTTGAGTTGGATGTTGATGTATAGTTTTCATAATCTTCTTGTGTCGAATAAGTTGACATGTGTTTCTTGTGGTTCTATTGTCACAATCTAGAATTCTACTTCACCCTACAGTGCATGGAACAGTTGAAAAGCTACTTCGAGGTAGGAGTTTCCATTTTTCTCTTCAATTGAGTATCATGTGTGGAGTAATTTACTTTTTTTCATCTATGGATCATGTTTTTATAGGCTAGTTAATGATATGAATCAATTAAATTGAATTTAAAGGAGTAGAGGGGTTTTATTTCCATTGAATTTTATTTTTGATATTATAATTGTGATATTTTTATTTATGACCTTGAATTCCCACTAAAAATGGTGCCCATTGGTGGGGTTTTTACAACTAAATAGGTTTAATGTGGTTTGGTTAATGTTGAACACTTACATATAGAAATTGGTTAATCACAGAAATCATTCTAATAAATGGATGTCCCGGGACTTGGTTTGTGTGGTAATGACCTTAAATAATGAAGTTAAATTAAATGAGTGTCCCCATAGATAAATATAAAAATGTGATATGTTTTGGTATATAATGACTTGTGGGGAATATTTTCAGCAGTTTTCATTAAAAAAAATGAATGAGAGGTGGCTATGTAGTGATGTGTGTGTTTTCCCTAGTTTTTTTTTTGTAGTATATATGTGAGAATGATTGTGTGCTATGGGTTAGTGTGGGTTGTTTCATGGATAAACATGTATATGATACATCAACCATTCTATGAAATGGAATATTTGGTTGAGAGTTTGATATTTTATGTAATGGATAATAAGTGTTGTGTAGTGGGGTTGGGATCAGGAAGAGTAGTTATGCTTTGATGGGTGTGGTTAGGTTTGGATGGTTTTCATTTCGAGGGATGACTTTGAGGAAGGATGATGATGGTTGGTATGGTTAGTTCATCTAGAGTTTTTTCATGTATGAATTGTTTGGTTTTTCTAGGTGTGTGAGGTGCCAAGTAGTTTCCCAGATAATAATGGTATAAATGAATAAATAATTTCCTAATAAAGAATGTAATTTTCTTGGTTTGGTTTGGTTGATGGTATTATTAAATTATTTGTGAAAAAGGAATGGTTATGGATAAACAAAATTCGTTTCAAATTGAATGGAGGTTGTGGTATGATTTTTGGTGTTGTGAATTTAGAGGACGAAACAAAGATTATAGTGTTGAGAGCTGGTTGTTTGTTTGAGAACCAATATGATGTGAATGAGTGTTTGGTATCAAATATGGATATATTTTTATTTTCACTTTTTTAATACGCACCCAACCTAATTGAGCACTATGTTTCAAACATTCCAATAGTCATGGGGGAGGGTGTCCTTCGAGGAAATCCAACTGGGAGGATGAATGGATGGCCACCTGCTCTTCCATACCCCCACTTCAATGTGGTGATGGACCGAGTTTATTTGGGTTAGATGTGGTAATATAGTGTATCCTAGGTATCGGTGAGCGAGATGGGTTGTTTTCTAGTTGTCTTTAGGAAGATTTTTGAGGATCCATACTAGGTTTCTCTAGGATGACATGAGATGTGTGGTGTTTTCCCAGGTGTCTTTGGGATGATATGAGGCATGGATCCTATCCCACGTAATGGGAAGAGATTTTGGTTAGGGTCTAGGAATCTGCGGGTATGAAGATATGTTTCTAATTTCCCAGGTGATGGGAAGAGATGTGGTTTCTGTCCTAGGTTTCAATCAGGCGGATAATATGTGGTTCATTTCCAAAGTGTGTGTAGGTGGTTTCATATATGGTGCATTCGGAATAGGTGGTAGCGCAAGGATTTTTTACATTATGAATGAGTGGATAATCATTGGGAACTGGTGTGTGGTATCATATAATAGATGTTAATTATATTACATTACATGGCATGTGTGATTTGGTGAGTGTTCCTGGGGGAGGTTAGCATGGTCTCTATACATGTTAGGTATTGTTTGGTTTTTTTGTCTTCTCATAGTATAATTTTTATGTTCCCCTCACTTGTGCATGATAGACATTTGTTTTCCTACTGAGTAAACCTCAATGCTCACCCTACCAAAATGAAAATGCTATCAGGTTTCTTGGAGGACTTCGTCGGCCATGCTAGATCTTACAAGCTTATATTTTTACAGTTGCTGAGTAAATTCATGAGCATGATTTTGGGTACCTTACTTTGGTTTTGTTACATTATATGTACTTTTTATATTTTATGTATTCATATGGGATGGTTTTTTATTTCTAATATATATGTCTTGGATTTGTTTTCCCGATGATCCATCGTATCTCTTGATCTTGTTTCAAAAAAGGGGTATTGACATCCAAATTAAGTGATATTTATACCATTGGTGATAGTTGACAACCAGGGGCCTGCTGGAGGTTGGAATCAGGGGGTCATTATCTCTCTTTCTTCATTGGCAGCCTATGATGGGTATCTTTAGACTGACGCATTCAAGACATCTCTTATAGAGTTTAGAGTTGTAATAGTGAAATAAGACCAATTTAGAATTAACTATCATAAAAATATCTTTTTTCAATTTAATTTTCACTTATAATTAGCTTTTTTAATTAACATTGAAATTAATATTTTCATATTAATGTTTCTAATGTATTTTTTTCAATCCCCTATAGAACATCATCCATCACATTTCTAACATATCATGGATTTATGATCCACTTACACCTCAAGGTGTATAAATTTTTTGATCAATAGTTTTTACTATAATTAATATTAAAACTTATATATTTATAGACTTTGTATATTGAGGACAACATGTTCATTATTTTGGACACTGATGAGTTTGATTTCCACATGGTCCCTAATAGTGTGAAGGGCGTTATCACTGATTTAGAGTGAATGAATTCACTTAAACAAATGATTAATATTTAAGGGTTTATGGGCTACATTTTAAATTCTAAATATTAAATACATAACTATTCATCAAATCTTACAAATGAAACATTAAATAAATAGTATAATGGTTTGGAGAATATTTCAAATGTGGATTCACTCTTCTATAAGTTATATAAACAAAACTATGAGCTAGATAATGATGAAAATATATTATAGGGGTATGAAAATATAGTTTAAGAGACTAAAATTGATGAATTATATGTCATTTAAATAGTAAATTCACTGTGAATTTATGTGGAATATTAAGCCACCATGTCATTTGAGATGCACCATGGTGTGAATTACCCAAAAATAAATAATCTATATTTAATAGTGTATCTAGTTTACCATGTAAATATAATTTTATTTAATCATGTTTCTTTATATAATGAGAGAGTGACTCAAGGATTTATTTGTTCCTTGATCCTTTTTATCAATTAATGATGAAACATTACTTGTATTCATTATACTTTATTCGATATACATTATTGTTCTGGAAATTAGATAGAAAAAAATGAGATTCTGACAAACGATACAATCATGATAAATCAATCTCCATAATCAAAATACGAGAATGGATTAATTAAATAAAAATAATCAAATTATTTAGTTAATGAATAAATATTTGTCAACCTAATTTCAATTGGATTTTTTACTTTCATTCAGAAATAGGTGGCCTATATATTGTTGTATATATAAAATCACAATATCATTGGATGTGTCCATTGAAATAATTTATCATGGAACTTATTCTCATCACTAGCCTATAAAAATTGAAAAATATTGGAAGACAATATATATTAGCTTATACACCACCACTATAAGACAAATATAGCTCATTTAGATTTGATAATATTTTTCCTTTAATACTTGTACAATTGGATGGGAATTAGTAGGTTTTATATGGTGATATATGTAATATCATTGAACAAAAGATTTTATGCATTGTGATATTTAATATTGGTCACTTACTATGATTTAAACCACAACTAAGAAATTTATAAATATGAATCTCATTTTTAAATAGGATCAAGTTCACTGAAATACTAATATATAATATATCGAAAATATATTATGACCCGTAATAAGAGATATAAAATTCCATGTTAAAGTAAAATAGTGTGCCAAGAATGAATTTTTTTGGTATCATTGTTTTTTCCCTTTAGGATTTGTGTAATTTTCATTTAGCCTTATATTTTTCATATTCCTAGGATGTGGGAGGATTAGTGGGAAACAAATCATGTTTTTATTATGTTGGTAATATTAATTTTTAGGTTGATATTTTTTATGTATTCATCTTTTAAAATGGAAAATTAATAGTCTATTTGATTAATTGAGGGGGCCTAGGGTGTAGAGACTCAACATTTTGCCTTGAAACTCTTTGTAGGATTTCTAAATGGAATGTATTGTGTATCATTTGATTTGTGATTTACATTTATATAACTAAGACCAATGAATCATTCTCAATGTGGTCATACTATATGACTAAATTTGAGAAACAATAAACATTATATAAGGGGAATGATACATCTTGATATGAAGGAGCTTATAATGAAAGTAATATCGATGGTCTCATAATAAAGTGAATGATAATTAGGGTCATGTTTCTCTAAGGGTTTTGTAATTTTATGCAGTATAAAATGGCGAGGACAAACAAATGATTAAAAATTAAATGTTATATTTTTATTTTAGAAAAATTAATTATTATTGAATTTTAAACATCATTATTATTTGAATAAACATAAATATGTATGAGTTTTAATGTGTAAATCATTATTGAATGTAATTTAATTTATAAATGATTGAATGGAACAAGTATATTGATGATGACTTATGACCTCATTTGAATAAATAGTCCCATCAAAATATTTTCTATACATATCTATATAAAATTACCATCTCTTTATGATGAGAAATATCTATGGAAATCATTTATGAATAATTTGGAACTAAAATCATTAAAAATATGAGGAATCCCTTGGAGAATAATTCATTTGTTTCAAATATCCGTGAATAGATTGTGGAGGTTTAAACATTTGAGTAATAACGATTGTTTTGAAGAAAATGAAATATGTGAAGGTAAAAATTTCCATAAAGGCTATTACATTGTTTATTGAACTCATTTTTATCGTGATGAAATATCATATGATGTAATTTACCTAAAATTTTTCATCCCCAACGGTACAAATAATAATATATTGAATTTAATTTGTGCAATATGGTGGGATTCAAGATATTTTATCATTTTTTAATTTGTTACAACTTCATAAATAATAAAAATGAATATCTTTGTGAGAAGAGGATGGATTACTACTCAGAAATCCATTTATAGGTTTTTGACCATACATATCTTTATCACTACATTCAATTGTAGTTTAATGGTATTTTAGATTATATTATTCAGGGATGGATCTAAATGTTATAACACATTGAACAATAATGGAGGGATTTTAAATTCATGAAAACTAAACCAACTATTATTGTAGTTCTTGATTATATAATTTATAATGACCATTACTAGTATTTTCAGACATACTAGTTTTACTAGTTTTTGAAAAGGACCTATATATATATGGAAAAATAAACATGAGTTGAATGATATTATTATTGTAGTTCTTGATTGTATAATTTATAATGACTATTACATGTATTTATAGACATACCATTTTTACGAGTTTATGGAAATGACCTATCTAGCTATGGAAAAACAAACATGACATGAATGAGATAATTATATAAATATACTTTATCTTAGGGAGGGATGCATATATTTTAAGTCCAAAATAATTCAATTGTATGTTTTCAAGGGTTTAAGTCTATATATTATTAGTCAAATGATGAGATATTTTTTCTAGAATGGTTAAAGAGAATCTAAACATGAATGAATATTTTATTTCTAATATAGAAAATCCCATGGAATGGTGTGAAATGTTTATGTTTGTATTGAAAATACTACCTAATATAGGGCATTATATGACGACTAATAGGACTCATGACCTAAGAGAACCCAACACCTATTTATTATTAAATAGGGATTATATCAATAATAACCTATGTTAATTATATTATAATATTATGCTATAGTATATAAAAAATTTGGGTGAATTCAAAAAAACATGAATTATGGGTTTCACATAGACATTCACATATAATTAGTAATTTAGAGGACCTTCTCCTTAAAATGATGTATGACATTTATGGGAAGTGATGAATACGTTTTCATTGAAATGATTAATAATAATATGTTTATATTTGATATTAATGAACTAATTATGAATGGATATATAAGGTTTACACCAATCAAAAAATCTTATTGTATAATGTGTGGTTTATGAGAATGTAATATTTAATGATTGATGTAGACATTTGAGGCTTAAAATTAAAGTAATTTTTTATACTATCCCTTTTTGTAGGAAAAAAATTATTATGGTTTATTTTTTGGTGTGAAACATAAGGTTCAAACATGAATAAATTACTGGAATTATAAGAATCAAGGATAATTTTGTTCTTTGATGTTTCCTCTATACACATATAACCCACTTTCAAGAAAGTGTGATTTTGAAATTATACTATCAAATATAAAAGAGATGATATAGAAATATAAAACACCAAAACAGTAGAAAATTCATGAAATTTTTTGGATTTCCATCATAGTGTTTGGTCATAGGAACAATAACATATTGTGTACCCATACATATATCTTTATCTTATTAATGAAAGTGATTTCATATAAAACAAGATATTATAAGTATTTTCAAGTGATGTGAAGTTGACAGTATGTCATGAAGTTTAATTTCATTTAATAAGGACATATAGTCCATGTATTTTAGTCTTAGAGAACTAATACCAACAATGATTCAGCACAAAAAAAGTGTTCTGGATATCAAAATATTTATTGTGATGATAGGAATATATATATATATATATGAATCTCTTGGTATTTCCACATAAAATGGTCATACTAATGTGAGGAAAAATGGGGATTAATGTTCCACAATTGGGCTCAATTAATAAAGAGAAAATGCTAATGAAAATAATGGAGGCTCATGTCTAGGAAATATTACCCAAAAGAGTGAGTTATATTAACTTGTTGTATATTTTTTGATAATGGACCATATAGTGGTGTCCCATACATGGTTTTAGATCTCATGTATCTGAAATCGATCCATGTGGGGCATATCACTCATGGACTATTAAGGAAATTCATCATGGACGTTGTGTCAAATATTTTAACATCTCGAGAAAACATAAATGTATTTTTTAGATTAATTTTATGTGGTGAGGAACATTATTCAAGGTTCATCACAAAAATATTCCTCCTAGAAAAAAATATATTATTACCTACGTAATATAAAATGATAAAAATTTCTAATAATGAATGAAGTGTTAGGAATAAAGAATAGGTGTATAATTTAATTTTCATTTTTATTTGGGCCTAGGATAAGAGATCCATCAATAAAAAAAATATTTCAATATTACGAATCACGCCGACCCATTATTCTTAAAGAAAAAGGATATATATACCCCATGTAGAGATTAATTTAGAATGATCCCACAAGAATGAGGTTAAAATATTCTAAGATCATTTAGAATATGGACAATATAATAGTGGGTCTAACAGTAATGACATAAAAATCATTATATATTCAATAATATGAAGAATCAAGGTACAATTAGTTTTGATTGGTGTTTGTAGTTTTGATCTCGTGTAATATGAACCATGACTTTAAGAATGGATGGTATAGATATAATTTTTGAGTCCCCTTAGGAAGAAACAAAACCCATATATATATATAACTACAATATAAAGGTGGGTTATTTTGTCTGAGATCAAATTAGAAATACCATTTTGAATAACATTGGTGAATTTGAGATTGAGCATGTGCCATGTGGTTTAATTCCTTAACATAAGGATGTATATATCAAAAATTTTATCGTACTATATTCCTATTGATTTAGAACAATATATTTTGGATTATTATTAATATAAGGTTCTTTTTTAATGAATTAACTTCTCAAATGTTGACCTCTCTAAGCAGTTTAGGGTTATACATGGTGTGTCGTGATCTATAGATCAGGATCACATACCAAATGCTACGGAGTCATCATAGAATATTATTAGTTGAGGAAACCTGATATGGATGGATGTGGTCATATATACCAAGTTTATATGATGTCTGGTTCAATGAAACATGTGGTTAGATCTATGAGGGAAAATACAAACATTAGTATAATAACACCTTATGATTTCACGATATGTATCTTATTAAATAAATTATAATTATTAGATCTTTTATGAAACATGGAGATTAACCGAAAGGTGACATACTATTAAATATTAACATAACCATTAGGAATAGTTATGTGACCATTATATTTATAACCTCACCTATGAATTTATAAATAAAATATATGTATCTCATAAATGAAAATATAATATATTTATGAAATAGAATAAGTAAATAAATTTTTTAAAGATGATAAATTATGTGCTTGTATTTCTATGAAACCTAAATGTATTTTTAAATTTTATTAATGATATAATGATTTTACGATAAATTTATTTTAATAAAATAGATTAATGAATGAATATTTTGTTCTATTAAAATAATATGACAAATTTATGAAACTATAACTAATTTTTTAATGTTTTGTAGAAACACTTATAATATAAAAATCACTATTATTTGAATAAATTGGGATTTTAATTAAATATTTAAATCCATATACTTATAAATTAATATTTTTAAAATTATTCCATTTTTTAAATCTACATGATGAAAAATGGTTAAGATGAATTTTTGGGATTTTTATAAAATAGTTGAATGTTTGTTCAATATTGAATTACAATAAATTATGGTACAAGTAAATAAACGAATTATCGAGTCATGGATTATAGATTGGGGAGATAAGTACCCAATAGTTCAAAATGAAATGAACTACATACTGTACGTAGTCACATTAATCATCACTGTTGATATTCTTGAATCAAAATAATATCAAAATGAATAAAATAATAAAAAACCCCTCTTTTATCTGTATAATCACCACCCACCCCACCCCTTCTGGTCCAAAATATAATCCATAAAGTCTACATAAATTATACTTAATTAACATTACGAGTCGCTTCCCCACATTCACGTCCTTCTATTCATACCAGAACAAAAAATCCATGCTCCTTACATAGGTTTTAAAGGAGAAAATATTTGAGAGGTAAAATAATCCATCATTATCTTTTAATTTATTTTATTTTATTATCCTTTCATATCCTCCACGGTCCAAAGTGGAGGGGTAACTCCAGTATCATAAATATATGTACTGTATTTTATTTTATAAAATTTAATACTCATGACCAAATCTTTTCTCCCATCCTTGTATTTATAAAAATTAAAATATCATCTTTTTGATGTCGATTAACCACCTTCGTGGACGACAGGTTTTTTTATACATTACTTCCTTCAAGGATGGTCATAAAACAATATTTATTGTTAGATTATATTTTAATATACAAATTATTCTTTATATCATGTTCTAAAACATATATATTGACATTGTTTTATAAAAAATCAAACATGTTCATGATGGTCGTAAAAAATGTCCAAATAAATAAAAACATTTTGATCAACATTATATATATTGGATCATACTCATACCATATAGACAAATTATATATTATAAAAATAAAAATTTTGTTAGTTAGTTAATATTAAATAATTTCACTTCATACTTTTTCTTCAATTTTAAATAACTCCCATTATTACTCAAAATTTAATAGACCATAAAAGAATGAAATGAAATTTCACAGAACAATGAAAATAAATGATATAACTTATTGATGGGGACCTAAATGAACTTAATAAAATAATAATAATTAAAATAAATTTTGAATACGCTCATATTTAAATAATTATTCAATATAATTTAAATATCTAAGACATTAATTATATTTAAAAACACTTTAAAATATGAGGTATGGGATTTCTCCCCTCACATTAATTTATGTGAGATATGCCTTATTCAACACTTAGTTCATATATAGGGTGTATGATTAAATAAATTTGATATATAATTTCATGAATCTATTTGTCTTCATTTTAATAAAATATTCATTTTAGTATTATTAATTTTATGGGGAATACGATTCGATTGATAAAAAGTTATATGGTTTTTCATCTCATAATAATTTTTATGGGACATGTGCCCTGATCATAAATTATTTACATTGTGTACTAAAGATTTTATTTATGATCATCAATAATTAAGAATCTCATTAAATATCCATGTTTCATGTATCATGGATATGATTATTGTGTAAGTCATATAATATTTTAACATATGGTGTTGACCTTGAATGTTATCTTAACACGGTTAATGTTCATAAATACATATCTTCTACCCAATATATATATTTTCATAAGTAATATTTCTCATGAATTAAATATATTTATAATGAATTATTTGGAAATTAATTTAATTGTGAGTTCATGAATTACATAGCCTTTCAATGCATCTATATGTCTCATGAGACAAAATAGTTTTTGACAAATCATTTTTATTTGTTTTTTGAGAAGAATCAGATAGGTTTTTACCCAAATAAATAAACCATATTATGAAACAACTTAAAGGAATTTATTCCATGTTCTACATATATGACATAAAATAATTAATCATTACAATCATTAATTATTTAGTTATTATTAACCCTGATATTTTCACTATAACAAAATAAACATATGAATTTTAAGTCAATGATTTTTTATTTAATTTTAATGTGTTTTTCATCTATTTAATATCCCATATTGAGTATTACTTATTTATTATTATCGCATTATTGTTGTATCATGTTTATATGTTGTTTAAGATTTAAAGAATAATTGGTCTCACCCTTTTATTTTTTCCATCCTTAGGTTATGTAGATGATATCATTGAATATGTGCCAAAGAAGAAGTTTATTTTCTTTTGTTATGTTATATATTTAATTAATAATGTATTAAGGGGACCATGTATGAATATAGTAATTAAATACTAAAAAACCAATTGATCCTTAGTGATTTTATACATTTTTTATATTCCATTTTATTAAAAAACCACTAAATATGGGCTTTTGGGGGTAGGTTGGTTACATTTGGTATTAGAGAAGGAACAAAAAAATCCATAGGAAATAGTAGTTAAATTAAAATGGGAATTATTATAATTCCTCATAGTAAATTATTCCCTCAATTTTGATTATTATTATGGGAAAACACACCGTGTTCCATTTTTTTAGTGATGTCTTCTAGTGCATGAAAGGTATTCAATACTCATAGATAAAGCAGGGGTTACCCTTCTGAGCATATCAACACAGTTGGTGTTGGATATTAATAGATCTAGACCATATTTGGACTACATTCATAGGCTATTACTAATGACCATATACACATATATTGGATCATTTCACTCTTTTATATCTCCCTGATTTCATAGAAAATTAGACATTTCCCTTTTGATTTAATATGTGAGTTGTCGATGAGAACTCCCATTACAACAAACATTTTTTGGTATTCCCTATTATGAAACATAAACATGAATTGTTTCCTACCATATAAT
Organism: Viscum album; assembly: GCA_963277665.1. Taxonomy (NCBI): domain Eukaryota; kingdom Viridiplantae; phylum Streptophyta; class Magnoliopsida; order Santalales; family Viscaceae; genus Viscum; species Viscum album. The sequence goes on from OY728139.1 coordinate 922,363,220, forward strand.
CATAAGTATTTTTATGTTGTATATGATCCACATTATAGTCTGGAATTCAAAATAGAAAGTGAATATTTATTACAAAATGAACAAAATTACAATTTGTGAGGAAGAAGTAAAATTACATATCATTATAATAGAAACATAACTACCTGATTCGTATCTGGATCCTCCCCCAGTAGATAGAATAAATGATATTATTGGGGAGTAAGAACAAAAACATCTAGTTATGGGGATTTTAATCTTTAAATTGAGGTTGTTCTAATTCTACGTGAATACATTGATGTTTTCATGAAGATTTACATGGACACCCCGAGAGTATGAAGTTGATTTATTATTTTTTTAGTCCCTGATGCAAGAAAGTGGTCAAATAATCCATATATAATGCTCATTGTGGAATTAGTGGAGATTAATAAATTTGTACATGAGTTGATTTAAAATTGTTTTATTCACCATAGTGTTTACCCTTGGTGAGACCATGTTCTCTTTATTAAAAATAATGATGGACACATAAGGATGTGAATTATCTGTAGAGAAAACAATGATATTACACTAATGAAAATGTATCATCTACCTCACATTAAGGATTTATTTTATAATATTCACAGAACTCAATAATTTTTAATGATTATCCTTCATTCTGGGTATCATCAATTACAATTGAATAAGGAATATAAATCAAAGATAGCCTTTCGGACAAGGTATGGACATTAGGAATTTTAATTAATTCATTTTGTATTGAAAAAATGAACCCTTCATTTTCATGGATCTAATGAGAAATCAATTAAATGAATATCACGATGACCTTTGTATGGTATTAAATGTGGACATTACATTATATTATAAAACAATTGAAGACTCTGAGAATCACTTTTGGATCATTCATGAGACTCTTAGGAAGATTTATATGGTATGTTCAGGATGTGTTAATTCTAGCCTTTGGAAATTTCATTTCCAGACCATATTTTCTCTAAGGATATAATCTTAGTTGATCCAGTAATGGAGAATGAAATCCAATAATTTCCTACACCAATGAACATAACTGAGGTACGTAGTTTCAATAGTTTGGAAAGTTACTATCAGTGTTTTATTTAGAATATTTTCATGATTGGATAACCCATTATCCAAGATCAAAAGTAAAAGGATTGTGATCTTATGTACAAAAGAATGTGTATATTTATTTTAATAATAAAAAATGATATTGTTCAATTCTCCAAATTTTAATCAATCATCAGGAAATGATGGTTTTGTGACATAAAATTATGAATCAATGAACGAACTGGGTTGTTTACTTATAAGAACTGATAATGTTAGTTCACATGCATCATGTTATTTGATGATTCAGGAACAAAATTATCCACCTCATGATCTTGAGTCAATATCCTTAATATATTCTATGATGATATGGAGATACAATATCTATGTTACAATAAGAGATATATATAAGTATCATAAGGGTTTGAAAGAAAACATTACATACAAATATATCAATATGAGGCAACAAAAATGTATTGAGTTATTCATAGATCATGATTGTTTAATACTAAACCAAAAATGAAATGAAAATAATTTAGAAATTCCTTAATCCTGAAATATCATAGAAATATAACCCAATTTATGGATGAGAATGATCAAATGTTCATGGAATTAGTGAATATGTATATGGGAATTTTTAATCAAGGGGAAACATTAATCCAATTTAAAATGATTATGATACCATATTTATTATAAAATATAAAAATATAATCATATGATGATAATAAATTTCAAACGAAAATTAAAGTCATTAAAGATGGATGATTGGAAGACTTTGAGTATGAAGTTGGAATTATGAAATTTGGAAAGAGGTTATGTGTTCCATCAATAGATGGTATAAAAAGGGAGCTATTTTCTGATTCAAATAGCCCAAATTTTCCAATAAAACATGGCTATACCATGTTCTATAGAGATATGATGGAACATTTTTGGTGGGACAATGTAAAGTGGTTAATTGAAATCTACGTGTTATGATTATTTGTTTTTTAATAAGTATAGGTTGAGAGCCACCATATTAAAGGAGTAATGATACCTCTACCTATTCTTATGTGGAATTGGTATTACATTACTATGGGTTTCATCATAAGATTACCAAAGACCCCCTAAAATAATGATTGGATATGAGTAATTATTGATCATATTAAAAAATGGCACCTTTTCCTACAATAAGAGAGATATACCTATCTAGCAGCTAGAAAGACTCAATACTAATGAAGATATAAAACTTCATAGTGCACCTATATCTGTTTCATATGATCAAGATCCCCATTTTACACTAAATTTATGTAAGTCTATTCAGAAGGATATAGATATTGAGATTCATATGAAAACAGATTAGCACCCTCAAATTAGTGGATATTCTAAAAAGGACTATTCAAATAATGGATTACATTTTGGGATAATTAACACTAGATTTTAATGGTATGTGGGGTTTGTAAATAAATTTTCTAGAGTTTTCCTACAACAATAGATTTGATTATAGTATTTAAATGGTTCTATATAAATCATTATATGGAATGAGAATTCTTATTTCAAATTTTTTTGATGAATTTTGTGAGAGGAAACTTATATCCCCAGAACATATTAATGAGAGAATGAAAAAGGTAATTTCTATTCAATCTCATGTTAAAGAAGATCAGATTATATAAAATATTTATATTTAAAACCATATAAACGATTTAGAATATTGGGTGGGTGATTATGTTTTTATAAAAGTATCTCTATTGAAGGGTGTCATAAAATTTGATAAGAAATGCTAACTAAGAAAGAGGTAAATCAATCCATTCTAAATTCTAGAAAGAAATGAATCAGTAACTTACTGATTGAAAATTCGACAATGTCTATCCAATATTCAGGATGTGATTCACATATCATTGTAAATAATGTATAATCCAATCCCAGCTCATTTACTCACCTATCGAAAAATTGAACTAGAACCTAATTTTTTTACTTCATAGAGCCTATGGATATTCTTGAAACTAGAAAGAATGTTTTGAGAAATCATATTACTCTACAAGTATAAGTCTTTATGGAACACATAAAATGGAAGAAGAAACATGTTAACATTATAATTTTATGAAGAAGATAGACACTCATATCTTTATAATGATATATTCATGAAGAAATTCAAGGATGAAATTTTCAAAGGAGGTAATAATATAACACCAAAATATTTTAAGGTATGTACCATCTTAATGAAATTCAATTTATTAAATATATTATAAAATATTGAGTATAAATGAATACTGATATACTATTAAATATTTACATGACCATTGAAAATAGAAATGTTTCCTTTATAATAATAACATCACCAATGAATGTATAAATAAAATTACTTTATCTCATAAATGAGAATATGATATATTAATAATATAAAATATGTTAATAAATATTTTAAAATTATAAATTGTGTATTAATATTTTTTGAAATATAAATTTTTATTTAAAATTTTATTATTAAGATAATTATTTAAAAGAAAATTATTTTCATAAATAATATTAATTAATTAAACTTTTTGTGGATTTATAATTATATGATAATTTTATGAGATAATAAATAATTTTTCATTGTGTCATAAAATCTGTTATAATAATTAAATCGGTACTTTTTTAATAAATGATGGTTTTGATTATAAATTTAATTTCTCATATTTAATTTTTTTTCATAAAATGATGCCCATTTAGGAAATTTACAAGTTGAAAATTGGTTAGGGTTAATTATTTGGATTTTTCCAAAATATTTTAATTTTTGGTGAATAGTGAAACATTGTAATTTATGGTACACGTAAATAAAGAAATTATTGAGTCATGGATGTTGAATGGATGATTTAAGAACACCATATTTAGAACTAATAGTAAATAGCTGTAATAATACTCTATATGAGTCAACACTTTTGATAGGATTGAGCAAAATAATAAACAAAATAATAAAATAATTAAAAAACCCCCTCTCCTCTCCCGAAAAATACCACCCCTCATTGCCCCATAACATCCCATATTAAAATACCAGAAACCTGTCAAAATTCTACCCAATTACTTTCCTATTCCTATTCCCCATGACCAATACATTCTGTTCTTTCCAAAGAACTAGATCCATGTTCCATAAGAATGTTCTCATTGAGAAGATATTTTTGGGAAAAAATACTCCTTCATTAACATTTAATTTATTTTCATATCTTCTAATCACCTCATCTATACAATGTGGAATGGTAAATCCAGTATCATATATATATTTTAACGTTATTTTATTTTAATATTGAATTCTCTACATAAAAAATTTTCCCCTCCGCTCTTAATTTTATAAATTAAAACATCATTCACGAGGTGCCGATTCACCGCATTCGTGGATGATGAGTTTTCATTTTCCATAACCACCTTCAAGGTTGGTCTTAAAAACATTATTATGGTTGAAACATATTTCATTGATATATTATAAGTTATAACATATTATGGATCATATATATTAAGAAAATATTTAATAAAATGACATATGTTCATGATGGTTGTAAAAACCACCATAATAAATTAAACCATTTTCATCAATGTTTTGTCTAATGAATCATCCTCATAACATATAAAAAATGAAATAATATACCATTAAAACATATATAATTTCATTAATACTAAATAATTTCTTGTATAGTTTTTTTATTCCATTGGGAAATAACTCCGATAATTATAAAAATGGAACCAACCATAAAACCAACAACCGAAAGCTCCCAGAACAATGAAATGAAGCATCATAACTCATAAAAATGGAAATTAATGAACGTAAAAAATTATAATAAATAAAATATATGTTTAATAGGATATGAATTATGTAATTTATGAATTTTATTTTATTATCCAGGACATTACATGCATGTTCCAAATGCTTTCAAAAAAAATGTAAGGGGTCCCTCATCTCTCTTTCATTACTTTGAGATATTCTTTATTCAACACTTATTACATGTGTGTTGTGTATGTATAAATTATTTTATATATAATATCATTAATCTATTTATTTTCATAGTAATCAATTTTACATTTCATGAAAATAAATTCAATGGGCCATACAGTTTGATTGATTACAATGTGGTAATGGGATTTTATCACCAAATTTTCTACAGGCCATACGCCATTCTCCTCACTTATTTAATTTATACACAAAACCATTTCTTTATAATCACCAATCATTTAATTTATCATTAAATATCCTTATTTTATGTATCCTGGATATGATTATATCATAAGTCATATACCATTATTGCTTATTTTATTTTATTTGAATGTCAATTTAAATGGGGAAATATAGATAAATATGTATCCACTACTCAATATAGACATTTTTGTAAAGAATATTTTTATTGAATGAAATATATGTATGAATAATTATTTGGACTTTTATATATGCTTGGGGACAAACATTAAATTCCCCCTCTATGCATCAATATTTCTCATGATACAAAATAGTGGTGAAGAACACTTTGTGTTTGTTTCCACTTAGAATCAGATGAATTTATACCAAAATAATTAACCATATTGAGATGGTTCTTGTGTGTATTTGTTCATGGCCTAGATATATGGTTTCCAATAATTAGGAATTGCCTTTAATTTATATTTTCTTATTACAATCAATGATATTTTTAAAATGAAAAAAAACTTATATATGCATTAAAATTCAGGGTTTATTGCTTAAATGGAATTAAATTTTATGTTACATACCTTTCCATAATAATTATTCATTTTTGATTATCCACCAATTATTGTTGGTTCGTGTTTTTTTACAATATGTGACCCTTAATAAGAATTTGAGCTCAACCTTTTATTTTCTTCCTTCCCTAGGTTACGAGGATGAAATATTTGAATATATGTCAAGGAAACATTTTTTTTTCATTTGTTACAATCTATGATTAATTTCTAATGTATTAACAGAACCATGTTTGTATATTTTTTTTAATACTACTAAACTAATCAATCCTTCATGATGTGATATCTTGTATCTATTCTATTTTAATAAAATGATCACTAACTCTGGGCTACTGATGTTAGGGTTGTCAAAATTATGGATCCTAAGATAATAGAAATTATGATGCACATAGATCACAATGTATTCGAGTGTTTTTTATTATATGTTAATATTCTTAATTCAAGAAAAATATATACTAGAAATTCATACATGTATATGGATATAATAAAGGGAAATAATATCTTCAATATACATTCTTCAACTATTTGGGATTTCATGTAAGGTTGAATACTATTCATGATGTTTTACATCATAAGAATATGAAGAATTCATTATTTAGTTGAAGATCATATACAAACAATACATATAATGTGAAGATGTATTCCATGAACTACATGAATAAATATTTTTCTTCATGATAATGTGAAAACTCAATATAAATTAAGGGGTCGAACAACTAGGTTAGATTTAGGTTTTATGTTAATACGATTATTGTTCGGGATTAAGACCTGGGATTAAGCCATTACTAAGTTTCATGTGACGGTTGTAATCAAGCCACCTGGAGAACTCAATAAGGGCAATTTATTTTCCTGGATATATGTTTTTTTAGAGAATTAATTGATAGCAGGATGTGAGAATGGATAATCATCAAATGAATAAAATAATAACCCATTACAAGAGTTTATATGGTCATGAAAATGGATTTTATAACAATATATGGGGTATAATGTCTAGAGTTCAGTATATATATTGAAATAAAAATGAATAAGGACACACATGGTTCTTGGTCGTTCAACCCACAAATCAAGGTAATAAACAAGTGGGATAAAATAAGTCTGTCTTTTTAATGAACCATAAATGGAGAAACCAAATATAGACGGGGAGGTTCAAAATACTAGGAAACAATGTTATAAAAGAACATTATATTCCCCCTTTGGTGTTGCAAATATTGATCCATGCACCTATCTGTTCTTACAAGGATCTGGATCCCTTGTATAGAGACTAATATATACAAGGTGGATTTCTCTATATTTCTTAAGGTCTAATTTGATAGACTATATTGCATAAAATATAAAATCTAGTGGCCATCACATATGAATCAGTCAATATATGTTTTTTAATTTGGGAAATTTAGAGGAATTTTTGTTGATATGGTTTAATTACATATTGATATTTTTATTATTTTTTGTCATGTTTATAAATTCTTTTTTCTGAATTTGATACTTCAAGGACCTATCACAAAATGGTTCAAAAAAACTCTTATGAATAAATTAAAATGAAAATTACTCAGTTTCTATCACGGGTGAACCTTTCTACCGCTATGGCCACCAATGTGATACCACCATCATTCTGCTATTTTTTTCAATGAACACCTCATATTTTAGCCATTTGTTAATACCCACTCCTTCACTCAAATACGGAAAATTATTTATACCACTCATACATTCTAATACCACAATATTATGCTACATCAAATTTGATCCAACACTAAGTCACCCTCAAATATGATGGATTATTGATGGAATATTCTAGATCAAGAGCCATACTTGAAAATCCTATCGAACAAATGACTCATGATGAAACTTAAAAGGATCAAGAGGTATATTTTATGAAACATGATAACAAATTTTACACCATGTACATGGTTATAGATCAGACCATTGACACAGAATAACACTAATTATGGAATATTAGAAAAGTGTAGATGTTGGGTGATGATGAATGTTATGGTTGATGAAGAAAATCTAGGTTCTTAGCATTTGATGTTAATCTGAAGATTTAGAAATGTGGGGATATTATTGATGCTTATATATGAAACAGAAGATGACACTGAGACCTCACTACATGATGATGAAACCCATCAACCTGATTTTAATCATTTAATATACATGAAATCATCCCCAAATTCCACTAAATAATTATGATCCAAAACCTGAACTCTTGCATCCATTGTGAATATTGGTCTATAGATATTATAATTTATAATGAACAATCGGAAACTATTCTCAAAATTATTAAAGATGTGTTCTTATAGAAATTTAAAAATCCTCCATTAGATTGTTTTTTTCAATGAATCTAAGGATATATCCATGTCAAAACTAACATTTTATAAATTGACTAAATAAAATCTTGCATCTAAAATCATGACTGATTATTGATTCTATTTTTACCAAATTCATCAACTGCATTGTGATTTATTAATACTCAGGATATGACCAATATTTTCATAATGATCCATCAATGAAAGTACCACTATAGAAATAGTGAGGTATGATTTTCTACCAATATTTTAATTTTATGGATAAGATTGTGATTTCATGATTTCATAATCAATTTTCAATTTATAAGCAAATATTAATCTTCTTCCAGACTTTTTTTGATGAATTCTGTGAGAGACTATATTCTCTCTACATGGGTTGGATGAAGATATTTAGAAATCAAGTGAAAATTAAATGTTGATAAAATGTCCATGTCATGACATGGGTAGTTTATTTAGTTTCTAGAAATAATAATAGGATTTAATATAAAGTTTCCTATGTCATATTATTAAATATTGGATCCGGGATGGGGAATATAAATGCAAGTTAATGGATTTTATTGTTAAAGTTCATATTTATCAATGTATGTGGTTTAATATATTCAAATAACATGTGTAATATACAACATATAAAAAGATAATATATTTAATTTTTAGTCCACGGATTTGGAAACTATTGAGGACGATGTATAGTGAAAAACAGGCCACATGGACGATAGAGATATACATTAAGAATAGTGTCTCTATGTTTGAGGTATGAATTGGTGTGTGATCAGATTACTAAAAAATAAGAAGAAGAAATAATGGGGTATACAATATTTATATTAGAGGATAGAAAATGGAAAACGATTGGGAGATGAACAGATTAGTGATCAAGAAATGGAGATCACTTTAGATAATCATGGAGCATGAGATACTGGATATGGAAGAGTCATCTTTTTCCTAATGTTTATTTTTCACTCTCTCCAAAAATTCTTCTGTAAAGAATATGTAGAATATATCTAATTTAATTAGTATTTTCTACTATGATATATATGGGTAATGATATTGGGTTAGTAAAATTTTTTACTTTATTAAAGCATCGTTCTAATTAGATGATACCCACAAATCATTTTTAGATAGTGAGTTTTTAAAAATAGATAGTATTATTAAAAATAAATCTAGATGAATCATAATTTTAAACAATGTTATCATATGATGATTTATAAAAATAATTATCATGGTTGAGAGAGTATACCATTGTGTTCTATATAAAAATGGACATAGTGAAATATTTGTATCATTTTCTGATTTAGTGGAATCTCCAGTTAAAACCCAATTGGAATCATTCAATCATAGGTAAATGTGAATAAAAATTTAGCTAGCCTCTTTTAATATGTTCCATGAAGTTTAATTTTACTTCATAAATAAAATAACTTATTTATAAAAAAGAGATCATCAATTTCCCCTACTCTATAAATTAATTTTTCTCAATAGCCTCTATTTTATGATCATCCATTTCGTTTCATATCAATGAAACATACATGCACATAGATTTTGCACCACAATTAATGATTCATCTCCAAACCGATTTTACTCACCATTTTTTATTTTCCATTTTATGTCTTGTTGTAACCTTGGTCACACAAAAACCCAAAATTTTGAGTCATTCCCTATAGATCGACAAATTCTCAATAATAAACAAGTATTAGTTACGGTAATTTATAATTAATTTAACATAAAAATACTTATGGACCAAGCACCCAAGGATTATGAGAATATGAATATTTGAATAATTAATTAAATTTATAATCATTTAGTTCATTTACTTCTGAAAATATAGAATAAATTAAAAATTAACTATTAATAATAGGAATTTGATCTCATTTTACGCAATCAAATAAAAATATTAGATAATATGTGACTAAAATGAACAATGTAATCAGAGTAATCAACTCTAATAAAAACATAGGGAATAAATAAAATAATAAAAAAATAAATCTAATAATGAGAATGATATGAAATCAGAGAAAATAAAAATACGTGAAAAATAAATGTTTAGATCAATAAAATTAATAATTCAATAAATAATGATGTTAATATATAATTTGAAATAAATATTGAGATTTAAATATAAAAAATAACATAATTTTAGAAAAAAAATATTTAAAATAAAATTAGAAAATGAATTAGAAATGTCAATATTCATATTTATTATAGATTAATCATCAAATAAAATGATGATAATATATTTAATATAGTCATGTTACATTAGATTTTATGAGTATAAAAAATAATGTCTTAAAAATTATTATAGAATCTATATATTAAGTAATTCATGGTTGGTTTCTTAGAATAGAGTTCACCCCAAAAATATGATAATTTTCATCAATTTCTCAAAGGATACAGGTGATTCCAACAATGTTTCTGTCCAAATTGATTGACCTAGATCCTAAAGCTCAAACCACGAGTGATCATTATGTCTAGTTTATCCTGATTAATAAAACATGTTGTGTTTTTTTCATATACTTCAGATTCTCCAATTATTTAAAAGTATATTTCATTAAATGTCCCAATGAGGTTATTGTGAATCCCATGCTTGGACTAAATCATGATATTAGTGGTCAATATTCAGTTATCATCATGTCATAACTACTGTGCGATTGATATATAATTGGAACTCTATCACTGGAATTATGAAGATTAATTTTTTGAGTGTCTCTATTTGATCATCATAGGTTAGACGATTATATAACAAAATCAATGGAAAAGGTGATGTTGATCCTGATAAGTAAAGGCTAATTATTGGGTAGTCTATTGTTTTTCTTAAAATAAGAATGGGATGGAAACTAATGAATTAAAAAACTTACCACTATACATTAGCTCATAGATGTGGAATATAGTTGGATGTTTCTAGAATTTACTCAAAATGTTAAAGGAAGTTGTGTTACGTTGGTCGAATCCACCATGCATGTCACATGGAACATAAAAAAACTTTTTCACTAATGTATATTTTCATTTTTGGAATAATGGAATCAGTCACCATTGAAGATGATGTATACTGAAAAGCATTCCATATAGAATCCAAGGAGATATATTCATCATATATATTGTGATATTATCATAGGAATTAATATGAAACCGGATTATTTATAACATAAGAAGAATCTAAGAGCTGGAATATAAGAAAGGTATCAGAGGATAGAGAGAGAACAATGGCCTGGAGAAGAACTGATTAGATATAATGATCTTAATGTAACTAGAGATAATGAATAAGGAGCCTGAGTTACTAGATATAGAAGACCCATATCATCCCCTTAGTTTCAATAATTATTTCCACTTGAATTCGCCTATAATTAGAATTTGAAATCACTATAACGTAATTATTTTTTCTTGATAAATGTCATTCATAGAATTAGATTTCAATGGTGACTTATTTTATAATATTCATTCAATGATCTAATTGGATGGTTCTCTAAAAATATTTTTGGAAAATGAATTATGAAAAAATTATAGAAGAAGAGAAAAATGAACTTGATATATTATTGTAATCAATTTAAAATCCTAAAAGGCTATTCAAGCTTGAGAGAGTGGATCACAAAGTTCAATATAAAAGTTTATTTTTATGATAACTGATTTATAATTTAGTAATCATGTGAATTATGTAGTAGAAAAGCTATATGAATCATAGTTTTTTTTAAATGAATTTTTTTTCTTGTCTTAATCACTTCTATGGATTTTAATTGGAATGTTTGAAGGGTGGAATATTATTATGAAAAACTACTATCCAATTTACCCATCTTTATCAATTGATGGTTTATTCTAGCTTATGTTTTTTTTTTCTATTGGATTTGATAATCAAAAACTTCCATTGTCAAAAATTTATATCTATCAATACTATTTCATCATAGAACCCATTTTAATCAATACATTATTTTTTATTATTTTTAAATTCTGGTGATACCATTCTCATAAACAAACAAACATATGTACTTCCTCCCCTATAGAACATCCCTTTATAAAAAATAAACATGTTTTATGTTGTGTTATAAATAATTTATTTCATCCAATCCTAGATAAAAAACTATCCATTGTGGAGCATAAGAATATGACTATTTGATTAAAAGAATATTTTGAAAAACATTCTGTTGATTAAATACATATAAAATACAAGATTTATAGGATATAAGTAATTATAGAAACATGATCTCATTGAACATAATTCAATATAATTATTACAAAACAAGATAATTAAATGAACAAAACACATTTAGAGAGAAATTTAAATAAATATATTTAAAATAATAATAAATAAATCAAACCTAAAGTATGAAATTAAAAGGAGAAAATCTATAGGCATGAATTATAGATGTCTTCATCAATAATATTTCCTATATTATATTTAATTAAATCAATATGTAATTTGACATTAATTAATAAATCTTAATTAATAAATTAACAAAATTTTAAAACAATGTTAATAATAGATAGGGTAATTAAAATTAATTGAGATAAAATTAATAAAAATATCAAAATATATTAATTTTATAATACTAAATATAAAATTAAATTTAGATAATATATTTAATTCAATAAAATTATATTTTATTTTATGAAAATGAAAAAAACAATTATTTTAATGATTTTAATCATTAATCTAGGTAATATATAATCACAAATTAATTACTTTATTCTTATAGAAGTATGTGAACCATATATTTCATACATATCTTGAATTAATCAATCAATTAATGTGAGATGAAATAGGCATTTGATAAATTTACTAAAATAAATATTATATCCCCATTATCAATCCATCATTGGGGCATGTTAAACTAGATTCAGAAAATGTAGTGTGAGTTTTTCATGATAAGGATATTATTAACATTTTACAGGACATATTTAACATAATGTTCCATTGTGATGATATCAAGTCCTCTTTATTCTCTGGTTGATGAGGGTGAAATCCGATCTAGTGTTTTCAAGAAATCATAATTAGTGCTAGATTAGTAAAAAATTAACAATTTTACACCAGTCTTTTAATTTATTATTTCAGAACCTCATTAGTCTTTCTCAAGGGTTGGATGAAGATATCATTTGTTCAAGTGATTGGGAAATGTTGAGAGAGATGAAACCTAGATGAGGATGGGTATTCTGTTGAGTTACTATAAATAATAATGTGATTTACACACATGAAGGACAAACCTATTTGGTAATGTTTTTCTAAAGGCCATGATATCTAGATACATGTTTCGGGAATTTACTGGAAAAGTTTAATGAAATTGATTGTGGATGGGGATTCCATCAGTATATCTTAAACAACAAGGTCACTATAGAGTTTCTTTAGTTTTTTATCTTTTAATAGGCCACTTTTGATGATGATGTATGGCGTTAGACATGCCATGTGGAATGTAATGACCAATACTTTAATTAAGGAAAATTATTCATGATCAAATTATATATTTTATTATCTAAATTGGTTATATAATATATGAACTTATTTGTTTTTATGATTTCGGATTTCAAAACACTATAAAAAAATTGTTTCCATTGTTAATATAGTCATTGAATAGTGATCACATGATTAATATAAATACAGAGCTTTAAAAAATCCAATTTACTCTGAAAAAAGAAGCGATGGCCTCATCCAATATAATTTCTCCATACAAATCCCATTTTTCAGAGCATGGAAAGAAGGTGGAATCACTAGGATTCACTTTTGGCTATTCCCCAGCCAAGATTCAACACGTTAAGTTTGAACAGAACTGCATATGAGAGGAGTGTAATTTGATAAATGTTACCACCCAAGAAATGATATCTAACCCACAACATGAGTCTTTCAACATCACACACCGTGCCCTTTGGTAATATGTGGGTTTCATAAGGTGTTTTGTAACAAAACCCAAGCACTATTTTTATGTGCACTATTTATTTATTGAATATTTAAAATTTATTAATTTTATTACTTTTACTTTGTAAAAATTTTTAAAATCACAAATAGTTATTTAGTTAATATTAAATTAGGAAATATATTTTGATGAATTAACGGATTTTTTAATTAAAAAATATTTTAATAAAATATTATTATTAAGTAAATGTTTATTAAATATAAATGATCGTAGGATTTTTATGAATACATTGTTGAATTTTAATATGGTTTCGAAGTCATTTTTATCAAAACTCATGAATTTCAATAACTGTCGGTTTTTTTAAAGGTAAAAAATCGTATATTTATAAAACTATTTAGACAAAGTGAATATTATTTTTGAAAACAGGATGTCGAAGTTATTCAATAGTGAAATATTATTAATTTTCTAAGGAACTCGAGTATTTGGGTGAAAAATAAATACCGTTTAATTATAAACTGTGTATTATGACCTCATAATGACACAATGATGATATAATAAAATACTATAAATGATATATTCGGACAATATATTTTTTCCCATTATGAAAATGTTATTATTATTTTTAGAAAAAATATTTTGTGGACCCTTCAATACTTATAATCATTTTATCTTTTAAATTTGATTTCCCTAAGAGTGTGTCTCACCTCCAAATAAGAGAGCTTAATATTTCAAGAATTTATATAATTGATCTTATAATACAATGTTTTTCACTCCAATTTGACAAATCTCATTTGAAAAAACCATATTATGGTTTTTGTTTTCTATTTTTTTAATGATTGGTTTCTGAAACCTAAATAATAAAGAATTAACTTTTTCCTATATAAAACCACCAATTATCCCACTTACTCTTCAATAAATACCATTGGAGCTATAACATCCTCTTAAAGATTCCATATATAATCCTCTCAAGGTTCCCCTAGATCACAAGAAACCTCTACCAAACCTCTCCCAAGCCTTTGGATTCACACATCCAAGTAAGGGTCCTCTTCCATTCTCATTTTTGGATATAATTTTCTTATGTTGTTATGCCCTTTTATTTTAAATTAAAATCGATGGGGCTTGATTTAGAACCTCCATAATACATCCCTCCTTATGTTTTAATGATGATATACCTCTTTATCTCTCATTAATGCCTCCCATTAACACCTGTTACCATGCCGAAATTCCAAAATGAATTTCTATAATCTCATTTACATTCCAGAGATTATTTTGTATTATGAATCTAAATTACATTACATTTGTTGGAACATAAATCTATATTACCCCATTACATTCCATTTCATTTCCATGTGATGAAAAACACCTGTCTCTCTCATTATCAATTTTTATGAATAATTCTGTCATGCTGTTATTCTTTCAAAATTGAGATGTGATTTTATAAGCCAAAGTCATTGTATAGTGAATGCCATTCCCATTTCTATATCAAGGGTAGTCACCATTATTCACATTAACTTATTGATTATATAGTTTCATTTAGGATTTCTGCATTCCAATTTTGTGGAATAACTGATTATGTTTAATGAATCCATGTTCTATGATCCATGTGGCACAGTTATGCATGAAATGAAATTATTATAAAGGGTGCACCCTGAT
Organism: Viscum album; assembly: GCA_963277665.1. Classification (NCBI taxonomy): domain Eukaryota; kingdom Viridiplantae; phylum Streptophyta; class Magnoliopsida; order Santalales; family Viscaceae; genus Viscum; species Viscum album. The sequence goes on from OY728139.1 coordinate 922,378,716, forward strand.
AGAACTCAAATGCATTGGGTAAATATTTTTATCATGATAAGTCAAGTGAGAATGAGGTTTTTATCATTCTAATTCAAGTGAAATGAGGGTTTACTCATGAACAATGTGCAATTAGACTTTGCTTAATCTAATACCATGTTAAATGTTAATGCCACATTTACAAGTTATGTTAAACATGCTATATCATGCCTTTATTTTCAAGTTTCTCTTGTCCTCCATTGATATTAAAATTGCCTAACATGTACTATATTATTCATGATATGCCATTCTTACTCCCTTAATGGTCTTTATATCTCACTCATTTCTTATTCATGTCCTTAGGTTATCCCATGCAATGATAAGTACGAAGGAATGTGTGTGGTAATGTAAATGAAGTTTTCATTAATGATGTGTATTTAATATTTTATGTTGTTATGTAATGTTAATAAAAAAAATTAGACCTCTCGATATTCTATGTTGTATCATGTCAAGTATTTATGTAATAAATTATATTTCAGTGTGAAATAAATAACAGGGTTTTTATAGTTTTTCTTAGAGAAATGGTTTAGTTATTTTTGGGATTAGGATTAGAAAACTCTGGTGAAAGCTTTATATATAAGACTAATTATATTGATATCATCCCCAAATGTTGGTTATTATTTAGTAATTGATTTATTATGAAAATACATCCCAACATGGATATAAGCAGGTGGAGGCAGATCTAGCACATATGTATCTTGGGGTAAAACTTGAAAACAACACATTCAGCTAGACTCAAACAAGAACGGGTGCATGGAAACAAGGCATGGTTCCCTCTTTGTTATGACACTCCCAAGGGATATGATTTGGTTATTTTTCAAGATTATTTTGAAACATTGTTAATTTAATAAAAAAGGACCCTAAGAATACATATTGTGAAGTAGATCATGGATAACCTAGATTGATGTTTATAAATTCATATGTTAAGGAAATAAAAAATATTTATATGTCATATGTTTTTGTCTTTAAATTTTTCATTTATGTGTTACCCCTAAATTTCCTTTTATTCCATCTAATGGATGGTAATAGGAAGAATCAAGCTAACAACTGATGTAAAGATCATGGTGATGACTGTTCTAATGAGATTCTGAATCCGATGCGAGTGGGATTAGCGATCATTGTCACAATACGTTCTCAGTCAACTCATGTTTTTAATAGAAACATGGGTCAAGAGGAATTTTCAACTCCCCTACGAAAGAACAAGTCGCCATCGAGAGCTTCATAAGACAAAGGCCTCCCAGTTTTAGTGGATCATATGATCCCTTAATTGTCGAACAATGGATCAACTCCATTGAAAACATATTCTCTATTCTTTAATGTTACTAAAATGATAAGTTTCATCTAGATTCTTATCTTATAGATGGAAAATCTTATCAATGGTGGACATTAATCAAAAATAAAATTACTGAGGAAGCGATCGACGCGTTGGAATGAATGTATTTCTGAAAAATGTTAATCGAAAAAGATTTTCCTCGCACCCTCCAATTTAAGATGGAATGGGACTTACTTGAAATTAAGAAAAAAATGACGAATCCATCTGAGCGTACAAGGAAAATGTTACAAGGCTTGCAAGATATGCCCCTAGCATTGTAGATACTGCCAAATTCATGATTTTTTCATCTTTATTGGGTAAAACTCAATCCTACAGAATGCACTAGAGATCCGTGAATTTGAGGGGAATGAGGAAATTTTTTGATGTTCCCTCAAACAAGAAATAGAGAATGGTGAATCTCAGGGGTATAATAAGGATATAAATACTTGGGTGGATTTCACTTCTGGTGATCCAATGGATAAATTTAACAGTCAAATGAAAATCCAGCACCCCACATTCCAAATGTGCATAAAGAAGCACACTAAAAACGGCCTGAAGGGGATGAGGAAATGATATATGTATAGAAAGAAAAGTCACCTGGCCATTAACTACTGATAATAAGAACCCACAGCTGTAACTGATGAAGATAATTCTCTATTCAACACTAACCACAATGTTCATTGCTTCCACTGCAAATAACCAGGGAACATTGCAAACCAATTCACTATGACAAGTGTTTTTATAGGAAACCGACAACCCCCAATGCATCACGGGAGATTTTATTCCATAAATACCACTGACTTGAACCCCAAAAATGAAGTGGTGACAGGTACACAAGTTATTCATTCTAGAATTGAGAACATACTTTTTGATTCTGGATCTATACATTCTTTTATATCCCAAATGTTTATAAGAAAAATATTAACACCACCGAAAATCATGGAAGTAAATATGTGAGTGAGAATGGAAAATGGGGAAATCATTGCATCCAATTAATATAACTCTTCCCATGTCATAATTTTCTGATTGAACATCCCATCAGACCATGTCATACTCTTTCTGGTGAAATTTGATTCAATTCTTGGCATGGATTGGCTTTCCCTAAATATAGTAAAAATAAATTTCCATGAGAGGGAAACCACTATCCATATAGAGAACCAACCCCTGATTCTGTACATGTACAAGGAGAAAGAAGAATCTTCTTTACAACCATCATCAAAAGCGTGGGTATTACTGCCCTATGAGCATTCATATCTATCTTAGATGATTGCGTCTATGGAAATAACCATAGTTGAAGACATTCTATTCTAAGAGAATTCCTTTATGTGTTTCTTACAAAATTTCATAGTCTTCCTCCTATAAGAGATGTTTAATTCTAAATTGATGTTCTACCTTGGGCATCGAATTTATCCCTGACTCGGTATAGAATGGCTATTTTGGAGCTTGAGGAGTAAAAGAAACAACTACATCAAAATATAAATAAAGGGTTTATAAGCCCAAGTGCTTCACCATGGAGTGAACCAATCCTATTCCTCCATAATAAGGATGAGTCAATGCTCCTTTTATTGATAATCATGACCTCAAAAAATCATGATAAAGAAAAATTATCCTCTACAACGAATTGATGACTCTTTCGATCAACTACATGGAGAACAATACTTCTCCAAGGTGGATTTGTGTTTGGGATATTACCTAGTATGGTTGGTGAATGAGGATATCCTCAAGACTTCGTTTCTTACAAGATACGGCACAATGAATTCATAACAATGCATTTAAAACTCAATAATGCTCCATTAATCATCATTTACTTTATAGATAATCTTTATAGATTACCCCAGAAAACTTGTGTTAGCCTTTATAGATGTTATTCAAATATAATCCAAAACCATGAAAGATAAGGAGGAGTATCTAAGCACTGTACTTGAGTCATTGTCAAAGGAGAACATCTATAAGAAATATAGAAAGTCCGAGTTCGAGTTGAATGAGGTCTCATTCTTGGCTCATATCATCACAAGTAATGGGATATCTATGGATCCTTCTAAGATAGATGCAATTGAGGGATGGTTGAGGCCAAAATCGGTAATAGATATATCTAGCTTCCTGGGGATAGCTAAATATTATTTCCATTTATTGAAAAATTTCTCACGATTTTCTGAATCTCTTACCATTCTATCTTAGAATGTATTAATGTTTTCATTGAGTGATGAATGTGAAGAGAGCTTCATGGAGCTGAAAATGAGGCTGATCACTTCACCCGTGCTCACATTACCCACAAGTGGAGAACATTTTGTGTTATTTAGTGGAGCTTCAAAGAATGGAATGGGTTGTATGTTGAGTAAAAATGACTTAGTAATTGCCAATGGTTTAAGGAAATTGAATGTTCATGAGAAAAACATTCCAACACACGATCTGGAGTGGACTTAAGTAATCTTTGATTTAAAAATTTGGTGACATTTCCTCTTTGGGGAGAAGTGTCAAATATACACAGATCCCAAAATCCTCAAGTGTATATTCACAATGAAAGAGTTGAACATTCTCCAATGAAGATGGTTAGACATGATCAAATACTACGATTTCTCAATCCATTTCCACCCTAAGAAATCCAACAAGGTGGCAGTAGATCTAAGTAGAAAAGACCTAGTGATTCTAGAATTGACAATAATTGAAAAGGATCTAATCTTCTTAGATTTTATGAAGATATACATGGGTCTAATAAATAAAGGATCATTATCAATCCTTCCACAAATTAATGGTCAAGAAACTATTTTGGAAAGGTTAAAGGATTCTATAAAAGATTATATAGGAATTCAGAATATAGTGGAAACTCTCAGAAAAGAAAAATCCTTGGAGTTCAATTTTAATGAGGAATGAATTACGAGAATTGGGACAAGAATATGTATTGCATCAAGTACAGAGTTAAAGAAATTACCTTTGGATGATATATATAGTTAGAATTTCGCTAATTTCCTAGGAAACACAATGATGTATCAAGATCTCTTATAGAATTATTGGTGGGATAACACAAAGAAGGTGATTTGTAAGTATACATCAAAGTACCTGGTATGTCAGAAAGTGAGGGCTGAGAGGCATAAGTCTAATGGGGTAATTCAACCATTACCTATACCAAGATGGACATGGGAGAACATCAACATGGACATTGTCATCAGACATCCAAATATATCCATTTGGAAAAATAATATATGGTTTTTTTGGATTGCCTAACAATGACATTAAACATAAATTCAATTCTAGAGGATTTATCGTTGGATCAACTAGAGAAAATATATATCAGAGAAGTGTTAAGGATTCATATATTACCACTATCAATTTTCTCCCACAAAGATCCATGATTCACCTCTATGTTCTGGTAGATTCTTCAACATGCTCTGAATTCTGAGCTAATATTTATTTCATATTATCATCCTCAAACTAGTGGCCAATCGGATCATACTATCCAAACACTTGAGGTCAGGTTGAGAGCTTTCTAAATAGAATTCAAAGGAGAATATGATCAATATCTTACTTTGGTTGAGTTCTCATACAATAATTGTTTCCACTCAAGAAACCAAATGGATCCTTATGAAGCCCTGTATTGGAAGAAGTGAAAAACACTAACATGTTGTGATGATGTTGGGGAGCTCAAACTCCGAGGTCTAAAAATGATCGAAGATATGATGGTTAAGGTTAGTATCATCCAGAATCTCATTAAACTTTCTCAGTGTCGACCAAAGATCTATTCTAATAATCATTGATGATATCTAAAATTTGATGTTGAGGACATGGTATTCCTCCACAGATCATCGTGGATAAGAGTAATGAGATTTGGGAAGAATGGAAATTTTACTCCAATGCACATCGTCCCTTTTGAGATCCTTGATCACATGGGAGAAGTGGAATATTGACTAGAACTCCCAATGAATCTAACTCAAGTATATGATATATTCAATGTATCATTGTTGAGAAAGTACATACCAGACCCATCACATGTACTCAATACAGAGGTGTTACCATTGGAGAATGACCTCTCATATGATGAGAAGATGATAATGATCTTAGATTGTAGGGAAATAGTTCTATGAAATAAGACAATTCCCCTTGTCAAGGAGTTGTGGTGAAACCACAAGTTTGAAGAAGAAATGATGGAATTAGAGGAAGTGATGAAGCAGAGTTACCCGAAAATGATTTAGTGTGGGAAAAAGAAATTTTGAGGGCCAAATATGTTATGGTGGGATGATAGAAATGACCAAAATATTTGTTAATGAAAACTACTCTTTATATAATTAAATGTCTTATTATGTAAAATGGTTATATAACATATAAACATATTTTTTTATGATTATTTATTTGAAAATACCATTAATAATTGTTGTCGTTGAAAATATAGACGTTGAGTAGTGTTCACAATATTAGTATAAATATTGGGCATTAAAAAATCCAATTTACTCAGATAAAGGAAGTAATGGCCTCATCCATTATAATTACATCGTACGAAGTCCATTTGTCAAAGCTCATAAATTAGGTTTCGTCACTAGGTTTCTCACATGACCAGGCTCAAGCTGAGCTCGAACAAATTATGCTTGAATAGAACTGCCTAGAGGAGAAGTGGATGTTGATAGAGATTACCACCAAAGAAATGTAATCTGAGCCACCCCAAGAGTCTATCACTATCGAACACCTTACCCAGAGGACATATATGGGCGTTATAAGGGGTTATGTAACAAGACCCTAACACAATGATTATGTGCAATAATTTTTTATATAGTAAATAATATAGATTCATTTTATTACTGTTACTTTGTAAATAGTTTTTAAATCACTAATATTTTTTTAGTTAACATTCAATTACTAAATCTATTTTGATGAAATACTGGATTTTGGAATTAAATTATATTTTAATAAAATATAATTAGTAAATTACATTTTATTAAATATAAATTATTGTATAATTTTTCTGAATAGAATTTTGATTTTGATTGAGATTTGAAATATATTTCTTCAAATCCCAAGAATTTTCAATAAATGTCATTTTTTACAAGTAAAAAAACAAATATTTAGAAAATTATTTATATAAAATGAATATTATTTTTGGAATCAAGATGTTGAAATTATCCAATAGTTAATATTTCATAATTTTCTAATATAATTTAATTTTTGGGCAAAAATTAAATATCGTTTAATTATATAATGTGTTTTATGAGATCATAATGACCAAATAGGGATATAATAAAATACTATAAATGATATTTTTGGATAATATATGTTTTAACATTAAACTAATGTTAAATTATGTTTGATTTATTTATTCTACCAATCTCTGGTGGACCCTCCAAGACTTATAATCATTTTATATTTTTAAATTCATTTCCTTGAGAGTGTGACTCACCACCCCATAAGAAAGCTGGTTATTTTAATAATTTCATGAATTGGAATTATGAAACAATATTTTCCACTCCAATTTGGAAAAAATCATGAGAAAGAACTGTGATATGGTTTTTTTATTAGTTTAATTTTTCTTCTCAAAAACCTACATAATAACGATTTCCCACTTTTTTCCTATATTAACCCTCCCATGGTCCCACTTACTATTCACCCAAATACTTTCGAGCTCGACTTACCTTTGCCCTAATATCTCTATAATTCTCCAAAGGTTCCCCAATATCACAAGAATCCTCTCTCAAGCCTCTCCCAAACCTTTGGGATCACACTTCTATGTAAGTGATTTCTACCTTTCTCATTTTTGTCCAAATTTATTTATTTTGTTATGCCCTTTTATTTTTAATTAAATCTGTTGGGGGTATGATTTAGTACCTTCCTCATGCATCCCTACTAATGTTATATTGATGAGAGACCTTTTTCTCTCTCATTAATTCCTCCCACATACACCTGTTTCCATGCTAAAATTCTGTAAGGAGTTTCTCTCAACACATTTATATTAAAGTGATTATTTCTAATTATGAATATTAATTCCATTACTTATATTGTGACATATATCTATATTACCCCTTACTATCCATTTAATTTAAATTTTATGAGACCACCATTTCTATCTCATCAACCATTTTCATGAATTCTTATGTCAAGCCATTATACTGCTGAAATTGCAACACGATTTTTCAAGCCGAAGTCATTGTGTAGTGAAAACCATAACCATTTTTCTATCAAGGGTATCCACATTTCTGAACATTTTCATATAGATTATAGAGTTTTATGTATGAATTCCACATTCCATTAACGTGTAATTAGTTATGATGTTTAATGAATCCATATTATATGATCCATGTGGTACATGTTTACGTGAAAGGAAATGATTAAGATGGGTGCACCCAAATAGCACTCCAATGCATCGGGTAAAGATTAGTATCATGATATATCAAGGTAAATGAGGGGTTAATCATGATATTTCAGTTAAAATGAGTTTTCAATCATGATACATGTAATATTATCCTTGGAACATGCTATTATCATGTATAATGTTGATACCACATTTCCATGTTATGTTAATAATCGTATATCATGCCTTGATGTTCATGTTTATATTGTGATCCATTGATATACCTATTGCCTAACATGTACTTTATCCATCTTGATATTCCTTTCATACTCATTTAATAGGCTTCATATCTCACCCGTTTCTTATGCATGTCTTCAGGTTTTCCAATGCAATGCTAAGTATGGAAGATTGAGTGTGGTCATGTAAAAGAAGTTTTCATTGAAGATGTGTATTTCAAGTTTTAAGTGGTCATGTAATGTTTGTAATACCTAAAGACACTAGACCTGTTGATATTTTATGTTATATAAAGTGAAGGTTATATGTAATAAATTAGGTTTATGAGTGAAATAAATGGATGGGTTTTTATTTGGAATATATGATGATACATTATAAATGGAGAATATGTTTTTATGGTAATAATTAGTGAAACAATTGTTCATTAATAAATGAATACAAATCCAAAAATTTGAACATTAAATAGATACTAAAACATAAATAGGGAATATAGAGTTTTATATGAATTGAACAGAGATAGGGAACTAGTGCTCACATAAGAGAATAAAATAGGAGTTAGAGCTACTAGATAGAGAAAACTCTTCAGTTTCCCTCTATTTATTTTTCGTTGCCAGCATGAATACTCCTATAATAAAAAATAAAATCTATTTAATGAGAACATATTTTTTGGCTAGAAATTATTTTTGGAATGATATTGGATTGGGGGAATCTTTACATTTTCCATTCATCAAGAAGATATGATTATAGTTGCAATATTGTTTTAAATAGTTATTTATAAAAAACGTCATGTATCTATGAAAAGTGATATTGATTTAATTTCATTTCAAACAAATTTTTTCATATTAGAATTTTTTCAAAAATGGTGATCAATAATAAGATAGTAGACTACAAAGTATTTATATATATAGTTAGAGAATGTGTCAAATGATTTATTATTTTGTGACAAAGTGAATTTTACAATTGAAAACATATAGGAATCATATATTTACAAGTTAAAATGATGAAAAAATTAGTTACTAAATTATACTTGTCCCATAAATTTGAATTCTGTTTTATGAATTAAGGATAATATTTATAAAAACCACCATTTCAATTTCCCAAGATTTATCATCAGATTGATCCTTTTATATTTTGTTTGATTCATCCCTCATTGGTACGATTGACATTCACTATCACACACAAAGAAATTCATCACTCTTAAAATGGTTCCTCACCAAATCCATTTTCATCACCTCTTTAATTAATATCCATTATTTTATTCAGTTTTTTCCATGTTTCAATAAAAACTCACATCATTGTGTCCATCCCATTGGATCAACCACTACTCATTGATAAACTATTTGTATGTACGGTTACAAATATTAATTTTAACTAAAAATAGATAATGAGATAATTCATGACTTATAATAAATGCGTCATTATTTTTGCGAATTCACTTGAAAACAATAAATTTTTTGTAACAAAAAACTACTGAATTTATTGGTGAATTCACATTAGTTACACATTAAAAAGAAGAAATTTTACATTGTCAAAAACTAGGGTAGAACATATTCGATTAAAAAAATAGGAAATTAAAATAGAATATTACATAGTGTATGTGATTCAATATGAATGAGAACCGGAGAATATCAACAAACAGGGAAATGAGTGAATAGAGAGGCATAGTATGAGGAGATTATTTTAATATTCTATCTCTTATAATTATTAATGAATTAAGAATTCTGTATTTTCAAGTAATTATGAAATAAAACCATCCATGCTGTCTCAATAGCCTACCTTCAATGAAATTCCTAGTGACGGTGGTCTAGCCTTCATTAAAGATATTTAATGTAAAGTATATTCAACTGAGTGGACTGATAGAGGAAAAAAATAATCATATAATATTCATCTTTTACCGTAAAGATAATAATATTACATGCTTCAAATAGTTGTAAGAGTAAATTTTCGTCACTAGTTATTAGGATTACAATTATTTTTCCTATTAATTTTACCCTGGGAGAATGACATCATAACTTAGGAACCAAATAAATGTATTATTAGAATATGATTATGACATGTTCTATAAAAAATGAGGCAAAATCAGGGGAGCAATTATTCAATACTCAAACCACCACCGAACACACAAATTACTAATGGATAATTATTTTAAGAATCAACCCCCTTATCACTAAACATTAGTGCCCCAAATTTATGGAGTTAATTTTAGTGATAGAACTATTGGGAAATTTATTTAGATACTCAATATAATAGTATAAAACTCATTGTATAAATGGTCAATAATAAGATAAAATTGAAGAATTAAGAACATATCCAATAGAAATATGTTGTTTAATCTTTTGGGTTCCCCCAAAAAATACTTAATATACTTTTTAGGAGAAACATCATCATCATATCATATTGGAGAATCAAATATCAGGTTTTCCCTACATTGATTTTCCTTCATAAGATCCAAAAAATCATATTTTTTTATAAGTTATAGTACTAATATGTATACTATATATGATACATTTTAAATTACATAAAAGTAGAGTTAGAGAAACCATCTAAATTTCTCTTGGAGATAGTAGGGACTACATAAACCCATTGCTCTATTTAGATGTCAACAAATACCTAGGAAGAAATTCCATCCCCATCCAAAGGATGGAAAATATGACATCGGTGGTGAATTTCGAGGTATATGATAATTTTTTATAGGTAGTTTTGATGAACATAACTCTAAATGTAATTTTTATAATGTACAAATGTATGTTAGAATGAAAACCATATAAATTAAAATGGGGATGTTAGGTAGATATATTTCTATTAGAAATTAGTGTAAGCTTCCGAGAACTACTAAAGATAAACCTATAGATTATTACATGATTATGATGGCATGAAACTGTACCCATTCACAACAAGATGCTTTGAATGTTCCCAAAATTTAACCAAATTATAAATTGTATAAAAAAGTAATTTGAAAATAGAAAATTTTGAATCTAATATTTTAGAGAGAAACACTAATAAAAAATTTCAATCCTTATATTAAAACTGAATGAAAAAAAATAAAATGTCATAAAAAAAATATAAAATAAGAGAATGAAAAATCCAAAAGCGAAATTTTAAGGGTTGCATAAAATCGTAATGTTTTTGTATCCAACCATCTCTCTTACCAGGAGAATAAAAACGAATCTCAGGAGTTTGACCTGTTTATATATTTATTGGTTTTATAAAAAAACTAAACATTATCATTCCATTCATTGAGTCAATAATTCATATACTATATTATTTAAAATCATTTCAAAAACAACCTTTGAATAAAAAATAAGTACAATAATTTCTTTCCTAAATAATAAATCAAGAATTTTATGATGTCTTAAAAAATAGATTTCATCCCAAACATTGATATATAGGGAGCTTTATCAATCATTACACATTTAAATATAGTGGTGACTATTTTAGGTTTTTTTTTTGAGATTAGATCATTCATCATTCTAATTCAATTTTATTTGTTTTAGAACTATTGATTAGGGGTTATAACCCCCACTTTTTTTTATTACAACATAAAAATCAATTCATTACTCACAAAATTTGCAAGGTAAATGAAATTTTAATGTGATTATGAAAAAAAAATTGTCTCATGATTTTCTGATATTCGATATGAATTGTAACTATGAGATGCCTATAATTATTATTATTCACTTTTTATTAGTAGGTGGATTTGTCATTGATTAGTTAAAGAAAAGATTAATTCTTAATTCGGGAGTAAATAATGTTGAATTATATATTTTGACAAAAAGTCAAAGAACCCCTACAAGGATAAAACTATTATAGACACAATATTTATGTTGATGAGTAATATTTTAAAGGGGGGAAATATATTTTTGAGTATTAAATAAAAAAATGAAAATTAATATGATATCCATGATGAAACATACCTGGGAATTATCTCTATAAATAAAAAAGGATCCTTTAGTTGAGTTTTAAGTGGAAATCCTAGAAAACCATAATTATTATTCCTTTGAACACATTTCAAACCTTGTTAAGGAACCCAGATGCGAGGAGCACATTTATAGGAACAACCGTGTTGAATAGGACCTTCATTAATATACAAAATTATGACCTTGGAATTCATAGAGACATGTTTCTTCCATAAAGTCAACAAGAACCCCATATTTATTTGAAACACCTTACAACACATTTAAAATATAATTTTTTAGGTCTGATTTCTAATTTTTGTCTAATGAAATTCAAATCAATCATGGGATACTATATTATAGATATTAAGGGTAAACGCTAATAATAAAGAATTGATAAAATCCCTATGGAACCTAAGTATAAACCAATAGTGGAAGAACATAGAAGTCTTACCTAAAACATTATAGAATTTTTCTGTGATGATGTGATCAAGTTTATTAATTATGGAATAATATTTTACAATTCAGTCAGTCTATGGGTGAGTCCTATGTAGGTAGTTATATGTAGAGGAAATTGATAATCATTAAAAACAGATAAAAGAGAAAATATTTACAAAAATTGAATAAAATAGAGAGTCTTCAAATAATAGAGGAAATTAAATGCGTCCACTCACTTAAACTATTTCCCAATATTATTTTTGGATAAAATACTATAGAAGTTTGATGGTAATGATTACATGTACATTATTGTTGGATAATATAGTTATAATAGAATTTTCATTTCTCCAATGGAATAGATAAGACCACCTACACTATTTTATTTGGTACATTTTCTTACCAACCAATTCTATTTGGAATCTATGGTGAAAAATAAACTTGTCAAATATGAATGATTTCTATTTTATATAACATTAATGAAATTATAATATAATTTTTCATGGGTGATTTTATAGTTTTTGTAGGATAATTTGTGAATTTCATTAAAAATATAAAAATATGTTATGATCAAATATAATTGATAAATATTATTTTAAAATAGGGAAAGATACATTTCATTACTACAAAAGGAATTTTTTGGTACAAAATTCGTGTAGTAAGTGACTTGAGATTGAAATCTCTAAAATTAAAGTGATAAAAAATCTACGACAACCAGAAAAAAAAGAGTATTAGAATTTATTATATCCATGAAAGATTCAAAAATAGATTCATTATTAAATTATCCAAATTTACTTGGACCTTCAGTTCACTACATTGGAATGATACCTCTGTTTTTTTATGATATGTTTCTAGAGTTATTTTATTTTCATTGGGAGAATATTTCATCTTCACCAATTATTACTACATTTTATAGGAGAATTCATTTTGAGGATATGAATGATACCAGTAAAATTTTCCTCATAAATGTTTTAGTCTAGAGGAATGATAATGAGTGGGTTAGGGGTACAATGATATCATATTACCCGATGAATCTCAATGGAAATATAACTCAACATAAAAGGAACTTTTGGATATGGTTTAGTTTCTTTATAATAGTTTAGAAAGGATTTTATAAGGTTACATTACATCATTTTTATTAATTAGTCATCCATTAAATATGAGTTCTCATAAAAATAAGACAAACCAAGACATATGAGGTTGGTTCTGTTGCTTCAAGAATATTACCTATAAATAAAAGATAAGAAAGGGGATGATTTTTTTCGATCACATATCTAGGATAACATAAAATAAAATTGAAAAAACTAGGGATAAAAATACATCATCTAATAATGAAAAATTAATTCTTATTTGAACTGGATGGACTCTGTTGATTGCTACTGTTTTTAACTTCTTTGCAACTTAAATGATTCATAATGTCATTTCTCATAACTATAAGAAGTAACATATTTCTGATATTATGTATTATTATTTTGATAATTTTTTATTATTTATGAAAGGTCTAAATGAAATTTTGTTGATATGTGTTGGTTATGAAATATGATTTCTATTGAAGAGAGTGGTCAACCTTTTTCTTATAAAGTACATAATGAAAGTAAGAGAACTTCCAAAAATGTTTTTTGAATACAAATTCTTTTCACTAGTCATGTTACATATTATATATGTATTTTTGTAGTATTAGACATATTCAAAATACATTTAATGTGGGTATGGAGTAAGAGATACTAAACAAGTATAATTTAGAGGTTGGTATTTTTGATATTTGGGGGCTGGACAATATGAGACCATTTCATTCATCATTACATAATAAAGATGTATTATTAGTTGTTTATTATGTTTCATAGTGGGTTGTGGGAGTGGTATTAATAAAAAATGGATTATTAGTTTGATTAAATTATATAAGCATAAAAGTTTTTCTCAAGGTTCAGTGTGCAAGAAATATTATTCACATACAATGGTAATCACTTTAGAACCATTAAATTAAAATTATCACTTGAAAAGTATATATATTTGAACAAAACTATTATAACCTATTGTCAATAATATTGTGGTCAACTTGGAGTCTCTAATAGATAGTTTAATCATATTTTAGAGAAAATGAGAAGTTCTAGAAAATATTGTTTTGTAAATAAGGATGAATAATTATGGGATTTTATGATTTCCTTTAAAACACTAATTGGTATATCACAATAATGGAATCTTTTTGAGAATTATTTTCATTTTTTTGGAGTTATATCACATTTTATTTTTGGAAAAAAAAATTAATTATGATTTTATGTATCAATATGAATGAGTCATGATTGAGTTGAGGGAGTTTGATGAAATTAAGAGATAATTTTAAAGGAATGATTAGATTAATAAATAATGGATATCAAATATTCATCAATACATTGTTCAAAATAGGATCCTTATAGTGGTTCAAAAAATCCTTCATTTTATATATATAATAATTTTTATTCTTAGTCGTCTCAAAACCATGTTCTTTAGAACCTTAACCATTATGATAATTTTTGTAATTGGTGAATTATTTTTTGATGGAGTGAAGAATAGACCATTTAGGGGTAATGGTTAGTGGTTAAAACCATTCATTGAGGGAAAGATGAAAGGATTTACATCTCTATATTTTCTTGATAAATGAAAACACACTAATTCATACTATGTACTATAAAATTATTGTATCATAGTGAATAACCCATGGTTAATGTCTTGTTTTCTTTTTTAGATCTATTTTTTAATAAATATTGTTATTGTAGTTAATTCCCTAATCTTTAGTGATTGAATATTTTCTCTTGGGGATTATGAATTTACTATAGATACCTAGGGTTTTCATATGTAGATATTAAATATTTTTTGATTAATATATATCTTTTATTACATAAATACACACATGAGGACCATAATTATTTATTGTGTTTGGAGTCCCGACACACAATCTCTGAATTTGGTGAAACATCTTCAACATATCTCATAAATACCTTCACATTTTGTACTCATTAATAACATACCATACATAAATACCTTTTTCATAACATGTTGAAATAAAAATTAAGAAATACTGAGCTCATGTGCTTAATAAGATTAAACATGGGAGATATAGTATTATAACGTGGACATAATGGTAGGGGAAAAATATAATATCATTTTAAAACAATACCTTTCATATCAAGGATCATAATCTTAAGTAATGACATACGTATTGGTTTTTCGTAAGACTTGAATCATAATTATGTTAAATAACATCATCTGATTGAGAATAACATTGTCATAATACATATAATTCTGGCATAAACATCATCATATAACATGGATAACATTTATAAATATGGTTTGTTTCATTCATCTTTTAAAATACATGAAATTATGACCTATATAAAATTATGGACATGAAACGAATCCTATATATAATTTTGTTTATATGAAATATATTTCCTCTCATAACACTATGAAGATTTAACTTGGTTCACTGATAAAATTATGAAAATGTAAGCAATTTCTCGCATAAAATTATGAAAAAGTAATAAGATTAAAACATAACATATTCACCCAAGAGTTATAATACCTTACCTAAAGAATTATAAATATATATAAGTCACACCCTTCTCATAATGAAAAGTAAACATATGTGTACCCCAAGATCCTAAAACATTCATTATAACATAACCATATGGAATGGAATGAGTTTCATAAACATTTAGTCATATCACAACATGTGGATAAGATAAATGTTTTGTAATCATTTAATTTTTTCATCATAGAGTATCCCATGGGAAATTAAGTGGGGTTTATAACAATTTATCAAGGTATACCCCGTGATAAATAAAGTTGGTTTCTTATGAATTAGATCATGGTAACTTTTGGAAGATAAATAGTTTCTTTAAAAATATTTTAATCACAAAATATAATGATAAGTAATAAGTATTGTATCATTGGATTATATCCACATTATATTATATGAGAAATTAAATGATGTTATCTAATATGGAAAATGATTTGGAATGGAAAATCACTTGTAATGTTTCCAAGCGAACATTACTATTTATTAAAAAAATTCATAACAAATTTTAAAAAAATGTATCATTTATATTAAAATAAACATGAAAACAAAGAGATAATTCTTCAAAAATAATTTTAAACTTTAATGGGAATAATATCCTTTACATATTTAAAACTATTTTGAAACATAAAACTATTTTAAAATCCATTTTTTGAAAATAACCGTGAGAATTTATAAAGGAATCTCTAAAAAAATTTGAAAACATTTTTTATCAATATATTATTTCATTTATGAAAACAATATTTAAATCCGAAAACATTTTAAAAAGAATTTTATTTGAAATTATTATTTTAAAAAATAAAATATGTATTAATTAAAATAATGGTCATGATGGTGTAAAATTCATATCATGCCTTACATGTTTAAAAAACGATTTATTTTACATTTTTGGTATAATAAAATTGCAAAGTGTTGGAAAAAAACATCAAGAATGAGATTTTTATAAAGTAATACATGGGGAAAAATTCTTTTAATAATTTTTAAAACATATTTTAATTTGTTTTTCAAATCATGGTTTTGGATGATAAAATGGTTTTTTGACCGATGAGAGAAATATATATAATTTTATATAAAAACAATTTTGAACCCTTGAGTAAATATTATACGAAATTTAAGGTAAAACATTTATTAAAATAAAATAACTATAGGATAAAAAAATTCAGGACTTTTCTGACAGGTTTATTATAATATATTATCATTGGAAATGTAAAAAATTCTGTTAAATGATGAGATTGTATCCTAAAACCCTTACCACATTGGTAACATTGATTCATAACCATGTAAAGGAAAAAAATTAAATGAAACATAAATTTTAATGATTATATATAAATTAAATATATTACATGTTAAAGTGGCTGTAAATACCTATATAAAAGAATATAGGCACATACTATGACATGTGTCTCTAAGAAGGTAAATTAAGACCAAAATCCATAAATACATTGGTAAATTTTTAACAGTAAACCCTATTAAAGATAGATCCTAAAATTGATATTTATATCCACATTATTTTAATGATAACAAATATACAATACATTCATTGATATTATATATATAATATATGAAATAAGAAGTGAATAGGGATTGTATCTCATAGATTTAAAAGTGATATGAAAAATACCATAGTGCTTTAGTAATCATTTGAATTATAAATAACCTTAAAGTATAAAATAATATAAATAATTTAATATAATTAAAATTAGGATATTAATGATTTAATATGTCATAGGGGTAGTATATAAAGCAAAAAAAAGAAAATATTGGTGAATTATCAAATATATATACCATAAATAAAAAGAGACTAGATATCTCTTACAACTTGAATCTCTAATTCATTCATACACATTGAAACCTCATGTATAAAAATATAGGTTTGTTATAAAACTATTAAATAATAATACACATACATTTAATATCATATATTATCCCCATATAATTTTTCAACACAGATTTGTTAATAATTCATTTATCAAAATAACTATTTCTTGGTGTTAACAATTTCATTTTTTCCTGAGATTTTCTATTAGGTAGTTCTGGTTCATGTACATTGATCATAGTTTCATCATATATATAATTTTTAATGAAAATTAATATAATAAATGTTCAATATATAAATTTTTAAAATCATTCGCAAATGTTATAGATAGAAATATGAAATATACCATCCTTGGAGATAGTAAGATGTATGAACACATGAACATTGTTTCTATATCTAGACGAATAAAAAATAGCAGTCGTTAATTATTTAACAGTATATTAACATTATTATTATATATATATATAAAATATTTTAATCAACATAATATTTATTTGTCTCCTTGTAAATTGTTAATGTAGAATTAATCATGTTGCTTTGTGAGGTGGTAGTCCACTGTACACCAGAGCGACATTAGCATATCACCCATGGAATGGAAAGTAAAAAAGGCTAAATGTGATATTATATTTACAAGAAGTTAAATTAAGGTACATATATCTTATTAATATTTTAATTCCAACAATAAAGTCATCCATGATATGTGGTGATGGAAAAAATTATGTTGTTTCGTGAGGTGGTAGCATGTCGTACACACGATAAAAAATTTTGTTTCCCCATTGATGGAATTTGAGATCGGTATAGGATAATAAATTACTAAAATAACATATTTGTATATATTATATACTAATATTATTAGATTATAATATTTAATAAATAATTAATGGGGGAAAATAAAGAAATAAAAAAGGAGGACCATCTCAAAAACAATTACCTTTTCATAGAAGCATTGCCTTTGGATATATTATTAAAACCATTGTGTTAGTCTTTATGAAGTACCAAAAGATATTTAACATGGATAAATATTTTGGGAAGGTATTATATCTGTTTTTGGATAACATATATGAGTTTAAAATATTTAATAAGAGAACGGATGTGGGAGCATTTTATAAGTGGGGGAAAGGTACCAACTTTTAAAATACAATGGAATTTCATGAAAGAATCCAAATAGAAAAGTTCATTTAGAAGAAAAAATCTTAAAATTGAACATATATTCTATATTTGTTAGTTTAAAAATAAAATATTTCAATATAATAGGAATTGACTATGTGTGGTAGTCATTTTAACCCAAATCTCCTTAGTTTGAGTCTCTAGTAAACCCATTTTACATTAATGAGAATAATTAATTTTTTTTGTTTTCATTATTCATATTTGTAAAAAAGTTATATAATATGATTCATAATGATTAAAAATATTCAATTAATTTTTCCAAATTCAAATAAATATTTTATAAAATTTAAATTTAAAAATGATCTCGTATACATGAGGAGAAGAGGGTTTTAAAATGGAATATGTTTAAATGATTAAAAGAATTAATATCGAAATTGAATAGAAAAATGATTAAAGGATAGTAAATTTTATTAATATAAATATATTAGAACTAATTTTATTTTATAATAAAATTAAAAATGAAATTATATAAATAATTAATTTAAATTAAATGGTATTCTTGAATTAAACGTCTGTATTTATCACTATTCAAAAATATATTGTCTCTTATGAACATTTTAAAAAATTCAACCTAAAATAATTTTTTCATGATGCATTAAAAATTTTAGTTTATATTTGTAAATAAATTTTGTAAAACTACCCAAAAAATATTTTAAAAATTGTTGCATAAAACAGAAAAAAACTACATTAAAAAAATACAGAATTATGTGTAAAATTGGACTTATTTTTATATATTGTCAAGAAAAATTATAAGAATAATGTTAAATAGGTGATGTAATATATACTGATTAAATTAAATTAAATCCATTCCCCAAAAAAAATTTGGTTTAATTTATTGAGGTAAAACATATTGTTTTATAAATTGTATTTCCTAAATAGATTTAATTTATTTTCCAATAGTTTATATTTTCATTTTAACTATTTTTTCACAAAATAATTTATTTTATGTAAATGTTAAAACCATATATTTTAATATTTTAGATAATCTTATTCATACCCTCTATTTGAACAACTATTTGATTACAATCTTATAAGAATATTTTAATAACATGGCATGTTTCGTTTAAATAGAATATTGTATGTAATTTAAGCTAAAGTAAGTGGTATGTGTACCAAAAAATATTGAAAACATTAAAATCACACTAAATAAATATTTCATAAAATACAGGGGTGTCACATTCCACCCCCCTATATGTAATTTGACCCTCAAAATTAGTCTCGATCATCAAAGATATATCATTTGAGAATTAGTCCTTAAAAACCCACATCATAAAAAGGGTTAATAAAATAACTTTTTGAAAAAGAGAAATGGATTATTAAAGTAAACTAGAATGACGGATAATATGTTTCTAAATTTAGGGACATAGGTGGTACATTAATACATGTACAAACCTGAGAAAACTAAAACCCCATTACCAATGAAGAGTTATAGAGAACATGGTTAGGAGAAATTCAAAGACCAAAAATCAATAAAACAAATAGGAAAGAATAGGGACATTAATATCATAAAAATGATGATAAAGGCACACAATTTTATTTCAAGATATTTTTCCCATTAATGAATAATTCCATATTCAATTTAGAAAAAAAAATATTTCAAAATATAGTTACACGGTAGAAATTTATTTCATATACAAAATTTTACATTTGTATGATCCCTTGATCAGTTTCCACATCATATATTACTCTTTGTGTTGAATTTTTCATATCATCATTACTAAATATGAACAATAGAATAATGATAAATCATTCCATGTATATCAATAAAAAATAAAAAAAATGGTTTACACTATCCGTATAGATAAATATTCCCCTTTTGAATTAATATGTTAATCTATAAAACCTCATCCAAAGTTCATCATATGCGATTCCTTAAAAATTTAACCTTATGACCCTTCAAAATTCAAAATTTATAAATAAGGTCATGAAATTTATAAAAATCACGTTTACATGAATCCCTCTATATATCATAATTTTGACCATGATTGTTATATACTGAACATGTGAATACCTTCATCATGTATTCTCTTAAAACATGGTACTAAACTAAAGTACCATAAAAATTTATCTAGACCAGTCATTCATCCTAATTACATACATAAAACATATATTACTAGACATATAACTTAAATATAAAACATTTATAAACTCCAATAATGAAATAATAAATAACTTTTTTAACAAATAATTAGTCAGTTCCAAGGTAATCCTTACGATCGATTTTACCAATTCAAATAAAAAATATCATTATACCAACATCAATATAAAAACATAGAAAATATATTAAATTTTATATTACCTTAGTAAATATATAACCTCGATATTAATTATGTTTTATATTCCATCATTACGATTTTGCATAATTTTTCCAATCATTATTGAAATTCTTGTACTGAAATATCATTATATATTTCAAGAATCATAATACTTGAATATCAATAAAAATACATGACTCATCAAACTTCCTTCTCAATCCACTAATTATGCTACATAATATTATTCCTTAATACCCCTTTCCTTTAAAATTACATTCATATTCGATTAATCATCGGTAGTAAAACCAATACTCGTAGAACCTTGTTTATTCTCATCACGTGTCTTCCCCTTAATATATCAATTTGAATATTGACCATAATTTCAACTTTTAAATGTTAAATAGTCAATGATTCCTTAGGGAGTATGTTATTATCTACCATTTTTATGACTAAAATTTTTTATTTTCTATTGTAGTTACTGGTTTTGTGTCCTTATTTTCTAAACCCAAACAGACTTCTCATCTCTACCAAGCATTCCATAGATTTATTTTTATACATTTTTATCATATAGAAAATTGAATATTTATTCCACTAGGGTATCCACTAACTAAAATATCAACAAAATCTATCGTTCTCTTATTTTGTGAGTTTTAGAGTTAGATATTGAGTACATTTTTAAACATTTTCAATGAGAACTGATTACACATAATCTCAATATCCTTAAGTATAGTAATCCAAAAAATTTAGATTCTCATGAGAAAAATGATTGCCACATTTAATGTTATCCCAATTCCATTGATATTCATATGATTGAATAAAAACAATAATCACAATGTGTGGAACAAATAATATAGTGGGGAGCCACCAAATCACAAAGAATCTTTTAATGGATGCCTAAAACATGAACCCTAATTTTCCATATATGACACCTTAGGCATATATTATTCCAATCATTGTCACTATCAATTTAAATCATTCATTATTGTTCATAATATTTTTTTGAATTTATAAATCATATCCCCCTAGAGTAGAAAAATATGTAGGAATAAAGGTCCTTTTTAATTCCCCATGGGATATAATGTCTATCTAATGGTAACATTTTTTTGAGGAATTACACCTAGGAGCCTCCGTAGTACTGTGAAATCCACTTTTTGTACTTATACATGTATGTAATTTATAAAAACCCACTCAATAAGTACTTAACAAAAAATCCACATCATTTTTCTATAATTTCAATCAACCTTATAATTTTCCTTATAGACATCCATAGACATATCATTAAAAAAATCCATAGGGTCCCCCACTGACATTTTCTCATTCTAGTATACAAATTTTAATTAAACCCATCCTATGATTCCAACTATTTTTAAAAGGTTGGGGTGGAATCCTCATTTGATTCTATGGGAATTGCGGTAAAATGTTGGGTATATGGGATATGTAATGGGATACAAGACCATTGGACCTTCAGGATATGTAATGGGTCTCCCTCTAATCCGTAAAAATAGGTCTTTTATATATATATATTACATCACATTTGATGAATATTAAATTCATTACTCCAATGAAATCTGAGGAACATAATATTTTAGTGTGTTTGGAGGCTTGGTAAAAAATATTTTTATTTAATGAATGATATTAAACATCTTCTCTAAATATTTTCCCCTTTGGTACTCTTCACAAAAAACCATTCTTAAAACATTTCCTCATAACTTGGGGAATGATAAAATAATAAATACTAAGATAATGTTATCATAATGTGTAAAAAAAGGTGATATGTAATCATAACATGAACATAATGGTATGGGAACATGAACATAACATTTTAAAAACGTAAAATTTTAATCAGAGATCAAAACACTTCTATAAACATAGTCTATGACAATGGTTTCAAACCATTGTTATAGGTTGGACAACTTTTTTGTGTTATGGTGTTAGGACAGTCTTAGGCCAATAGTTATTCATAAACTATTAGGGGTGGATACTGAACATTATAGTATACCAATGGTTTATTATTAACTGTAAGATTAGATTTCTCCAAATGGTTTTCATACCATTGGTATCATAATATATATAATGTATACTAATGGTTCTTAAACAATTGGTATAAATTTTACCAATGTTTTACATATAACAATTGGCACATCTAGTTTTTATAAACTATACAAACAATTTGTAAACTATTGGGATTTATTTTTTCCAAATGTTTATAAACTATTGGTCACTTTTACTGTTTCTTATCAACACTATACCAATATATTATAAACTATTGGTATTTAGTATACCCACATGACACAGGTAGTAGACCCCAATGATTGGATTGTTATCATTCCAAATAAGAAGATTCCACTTTCCCCTATGAAGACAACACAAACATCACAAAAAACACTCCAATACCATCTACATAATTTAAATAAATAATAAAAAAACTGAAAATACTCTACATTTCAATAAAAATACTTCAAAAAATTAGGATTCCATGGAGTGATGGATGATCATTTTTTATTAGGGTGTAATTATATTTGGTATATTAAGATCCTAATGAATTATTTTGGGGTTAGGTGTATTGGTTTCTCAGGTTTTATTTAAAATAGTGGTCACCGTGGAATATTATAGGTGAGATTACAACCATAATATCAAATATTCTAGGTGGGGGTTTGGATTGAGTGAGTTTCATTAATCCATCAATGTAGAATTTGGGACTATATTATTGGTGATGTATTGGAGAATATATGATTCATATATATTTCCAATGTATCACTATATCTATTTATACCTATGTGATTATTGGGAATAATAAATATATAATGCTATGTAATTAGTTATTTTTTAAGGAAAAACACATTATAATAAGAGTTTATTATATTCCAATACTAGTGGAGGTAGTATATCCACTATTTTACATAAATTATTAGTGTTTTGGAAAGTTTCAAAAGGAGAGGATATGAAAATATGGTGTAATAAATTGGATGTTTATGCAATGCCATAAAAGATAATGTATCATGGTTGTGAAGATTATGTGTCACTCATGTTTATGTGGTAGAGTTACCCGATAATGTAATTAATTTGGTGATATCATGATTGGATAATAAATCTAGAACTATGGTGAGATGTTCATGCATGTATTCAATGAGTCAATGAAGGTTTGACTAACACATTTCATGTGTGGTAGAGAGCTATGAGATTTAACAGGGTTTTCATTTATGTCATTAAAAACATATGATTGGTGTTATTATAGAAGTATTTTTTAGGGAATAACTAAATTGGTATGATTGGTGACTTGATAACATGAGGGTATCATCTTTCGTATTTTAAAAATACTGGGTATTGGATTCCATTTGAAGGAATACATGTTAGTGGATATCTTGAAGTAGTAATTTGAAATGATATGATGGAAAGTAATGAATTTTTAAGGATTCCCATCATCATCTCATAATTATTATGGTTTTTTTACTATATGATATTGTATGGATTCCTCGATATTTTATTCATCATTAAAGGAATTAAATTTACGTTTTCATTTAAAGGTTTAATTTTTTATAGAATCCATATTCATTTATTACATGGAGAGACAGGTTTAAGAATATGGTACATGCATATGGAAGTATTTCCCTAGTCTACGTGGATATAAATTGGGATTTTCCTTCCTTCTTCTCTATATGAAATGATTCTGAAAGGCTCCCACCACCTTCCAAGAATCTATTCATTATAGAAAATTGTTTTTTGGGAGAACGAATTTATACTATTATTGATGTCACTATATAATCTTGTGATTACTTACTCATTATGATGACTAGAATAAAACCAAAACCAAAGAGGCCTAATATCTATTCAAATCTGTAGAGGTGATGACTTCCCAGTTCTTACTGGTATACTATGGAGGATAGAAAATTTGATGACTATAGATGGGTGGTTATAATTAATATAGAAGGGTCTACTAATTTTGTATCCTTCTAAGAGATGTATCGAAATATATATATCTAACCTGCAAGGGTCTCATTTCTCAAACTCTGGGTAAAGGCCATTATGATTGATATCTATATAGTAATTTAAAAATGAATTAGTTTTTTAGTGCTAGTCTTGGTGAATTATATCAGTAAAATTGAAATTTTATATACAGAAATATTTATTCTGAATCATTATAACATTCCAGGTAGAATAAGGCTAGATGGTGGATCGTGTTTGTGTGTATGAATTTATCAAACCTGGTTTAATTATAAGTTCCTTTTTCAAACCATATTTTTAATATATGTGTTGGGTTAATTAAATTTATATAAATTATGGAGGGGTGAAGAGAAAATGATAAAAATATAACCTCTTTATATATGAACCATATGAAACCACAAAAAGAATTTTATTAATAATGTGACTGAGAGTCTTGTAGGTAATACTTATTTTTTATCCCAATAGAGGGACTCTTTGTATCCAGAATAGAAGAATAATTAATGTATGATAAGTATATTCCATGATGGTTTGGGAATGAATTTAGTTGTTTCAAAGGGAAGTTCCACACTACTCCCTCTAAAGTTCAAACTGAAAAAATCAATTTTAGTGAACTCAATAATTATATGATATTAAGGGTTGAAATGGGTACACATGTGATGTATCCTTAAATTTTGGTTACCATTGGTGTCATAGTAGACTATTCCAATACCTGGATCCGATCGTCTTTATGGGAAATTTAGAACATCAGTGTCCAAGATTAATAAACCATCAATGGAAGAAAGTCATGAAGAACCATAGAAAACTTTTAATGAAAAAAATACTAGGAAATAGAATTCCTAGTAAACAAAATGGGTATAAAGGCCCATGAATAGGGTCTTTTGAGGGGGGGGGGGTCCTTTTAATTCTAGCTGCTAAGGAAACATGTAATGTATATTGACATTCAACCTTCATAGGGTGGATAATCCATTATACTTTTAAGACAATGATGAGGTCTGTGGTCCCTTAAGTATAAAAATATACCTAATGAGTTATGTTTAATTGGAATAGTAATAAGATGATAAAAATCATGCCTATTCTTGAAAATGATGGAATCTATGTAGAAACTATCTAAAATAAAGAGAGATTAAATATTGGGAAGGTAGGAAAAACAAGTTAATGAAGATTTTATGTGTCTAGTGAGTAATCTATTTCACAAGTACACTCCCTACATAATTCAATAACACGTATGTGAAACTATATGATGTCATTTACTTATGTGAATGTGAAACCCCTTATGCATTTTTTTTTATGACCCATTCAATCATGTTACATCATTCTCTTTATATGATACTCTTACATGACTTCAAAAACATAAACTACACCTCATGATATGATATCATTATATGATATGGTTGTGACACAACTTGGATGATGATTTCATATTGTATTCTTGTTGAAAACAATGATCCATTCATTGTGTTGTGTGGAAAATTCTCAAGATGTCAATATTTGACCACGATTTTATGTTGTACGCCCAAGATACATGGGTCCCTTGTATTCATATCCTATCTAGGTTTTATAAATTTACTCATGGGGATTATTTTATTATGTTTATAATAATGATTATAAGATAAATAGATCATCTCTATGATTTGGATGGATGATCTTGATGGTATAATGTTCTAGTTTAGGATTCAACAGATGTCTATGGTTTGCCTTTTTGGTTTGGCAGAATTGGGGTTGTTTTGATTCAGTGATTACCATGGAAGAAGAGGGAAGGACACTTTAAGTGAAAAAGGCTTCTGTACTGGAAGGGAAGAGTGGGATTGTGGGAAAATGTTCTTCGTTTTTATTCTTTTAGTTTGTGGATAACTTTGTGAATGATAATAGAATAACATAGTTCACAATAAAATGAATACAATTTATCAATGAAATTATGTTTTGGGTGATAATGAGATAGAGAATGATACATGTATAGTTCACGATATTTATGAGGAGGTCCAAGGGGTCCCTTTCATTTCATGATGACCTGTCATAGATAATGATCTCTTTAATTTATTGAGGTATCACTTTGAGAGCCTGAGTTGGATGATATGTTGAGTAGAACATGCATTTATCCCTACTACAGAATATTATATTTGAATGGAAAGAAATTTTTTTACATGGTACACATTTAAATTGTAAATATACGATAGTCATGAGATGGAAAATTATTCAGTAATAATTTAAGCATGTATTTTTAGAAAAAATGGTTCTACACTCCACAATGATTTAATTCCGACCCCCTCCCACCGGAACACAACAACCCCCACCCTTAAAACCAACACACACCTCCCCCACCCACTTGCACACCCAATTCCCTACCTTCACACCCCCACCCCCACCTGCACAGCCCACCGTAACCCACCCCCACCTGCGCACCTCACTCCCCCAACATCACCCATAGCAGACCCGCCCTACACAGCCCCCTCCCCACCTACACACTGCACATCACCCCACCTACACCACCCCCCCTACACACACACACACTTGCATATCCCCCCAACCTACACACCCCCTCCACACCTACACCTCCCCCACCTATAAAGCCTCCTCCACCACCCCCACCTGCACGGACCACCGGACCACCCCCACTTACACATCCAATCGACCACACCCCCACCTTCACGACCCCCCTACACATCCCCCTCCCCCTACACACCTCATCCCCAGCTACACTGCCCTCACCCCCACCTGCACAGCCGCCCCTCCTCCCATGTGAGATCGAGACATGGTGTAAGGCTCTAGCCTGAGTGAGAGGGTGGAGTTGAGACTACGATTCATGAACCTTTCCAATGTGATAAGGTATTAGTTTGGGGTTGTGTTTTGAGATGAATTATATTTCAACATTCTCAAAATCAATTGAGGTCTGGTGTTGGGTCTCCCTAGGATGCAACTACTAACCATTCATAATTTTTCATGTTTTATATTTCTACTTTTCTATTTTCCAATACATGTATAAATTGTGTATAATGATGTATCTTAGGGAAAATAGGTGAGACCCTACTATGTAATATTATGCTGATATTATCTATTATTATTGGTTGTCTCTTAGCTATAATTTCTTATGCTTAATATAATGTTTTATTTTTATTATGTTATTCATATATCATTATTTATGAGGGTATAGAGTGTATAATATCCCCATGATACTTAGAGACACTCACCACTAGTGTAAAGTGTGTGGTACTAGAAAATTTGAGACATTTTTTTGTTATTTGTGACTCATTATATAGGAATACAAAAAATTGTATTAGAAAACATTTATTTTCAATTAATATCTTAAAAACCATACATTACATAGAATTTCATAAATTTAATTGTTGTAACATCCTTTTTTAGGAAATAATTTAGTTTCCATGGAAAATTACTCAAAATATAAATTTTAATATGACTGATGGGAGAAAATATAGTACCTATATGACACAAATATTTTGTAAAACGCCTAGAAAAATAAGAAATAGTTGTAGTGGTTCAAGAAGGGGAATCTTTTATCTATATATAGGATGATGTATTTTTAACATGCTAATTTCACATTCTATAACAATTAAAACCCTGATATGTTGAGAGATTGTAGGAGATGATTAAATAAAATAATCATGTTATTTAAAAATAAAAAATAAATGTGGGAAAATGATGTAACTCAAACTCACAAATTTAAAGTGGAAACAACTAGGATGAACTGTTTTAAGAGGAGTGGTTGTTAGTCTGGAAGAAATCACTACTCTGGTTAGAAGAAATCAATCTAATCTCGAATGGCCAGTTGGTTCTCTGTCATATTTGTGGAAAAATATCCCAATTGGGGTTTAAAAGATGTTGGAAACATTACATTTAACAACTGTTTACAAAAAATGGTGGTAAAAATCAATATACCCCACTATATCCCAACGATTTTTAAATATCGTTGGAAAAAAACCTATACCAGAATAGTTTACACAAACTATTGTGAAATACTACAATATTCCTCTATTTCCCAATGGTTTTCAAAAACCATTGGAAAAAACTCTATATCCCACCAGTTTAGACAATCCGTTGTGATAGTGGTGTTGGTATATGTATGATTTCTTGTAGTGAAATCTTTATTCCTGACATAGTTATTTGTAGTTCAAAAGACATGAATCATAAGGATTTCAATGTATATGACCGAATAGATAATTACATTAGCATTCAATATAGAAATTATGTTTGCACATCATCTTATAACATTGAGAACATGTATAAATAGATAATGTATCAATAATTATGTCTAGGAAAAAATTAATGACCTCACATAATGTTATTGACATGAAACCTAGTCTATTCAAAACATTATGGACATTAATGATTGCCCTATGCATGACACTATGAACATATAATCAGTTTCCCACATAACATAATGAACATTTAACGAGGATCACAAATATTATTTTAAACATGTAAATTAGTTCATTAATAACATATTTACTGTTTTTTATCCATATTTACCAAATTCATTTGAGGTATATAGAGGCACCACCAATCACATAATGAATATCATATATATGTGGGCTAGAAGATCAGAAAACAATCATCATATACCAACCAATGAAATGAAATGATTTTCATAAATATTTGATCATATCATATCCTTTAGAGAAGTCATATGTTTAATAATAACTTCATTATTTTATCAAAATATAACCTGTGGATGAAATAAGTTATTTTCAATATAATTTTATCATGATATAACATAGGGAAAAAAGTGGGTTACATAACAATTTTATCATGGTCTATCCCTTGAGAGATAAATTATTTTTATAAATAATTTTTCATCATAAAGCATTAAGGGAATGATCAAGAATTATATCCTTCATTCGTATCACTAGAAAATAATATGTTACATGAAAATATATTATGTTAGACGGAAAATTATTTTCAAGGATAAATCACTTAGAATGTCTCATGTGGAATGTAACATTTCATTTATTTTTTTAAAATGTAAAACATTTTTAAAATAATTATCATTGATAATTACCTTGGAAACATATAGAGGAATTATTGAAAAATAATTTAAATCATTTAATAAGTAAAATATCATTAACTAATTGAAAATAAATTTTTTAGAACATTAAACTTTTTGAAATTGATAGTCATTAAAAATAAACTTGTATATTTATAATGGAATTGCTAAAAATAATTTAAAATAATTCATGAAAAAATATTCATTCTACTTTGAAAAACAATATTTCAATAGTAATTTTTTATAAAATCAATTTAATTAAAAATATACATTAAAAATATAATAGAATCCTAAAAAATAATTTTCATGATGGTAAAAACAATTTTCATGATGTACATGTCAAAACGAATATTCATTTCACATTTTATATAACAACATTTCTAGAACTGCTTGGGAAATGACATGAAGAACTATTTAAAGTTGTTTTACAAGTAAACTATGTTTACTAAATTATTTAATAAATAATGTTTTGAATTTTAATAACATTTATCAAAAAAATTATTATAAAACATTATTTTGGAAGAAAAAGGAATTTTGGCTGAAGGGTGAAATAAAAATGTTTTTACGTAAAATAAATATTTTGATATATTGATTAATTAATGATATAGAAATAAATTGAAAATTAATTCTTTGGAAATAAAAAACTGGTAATTAATTTCATGATTTACTTGATAGATTTATTGTAACATGGCATCATTAGGAACAAAATCAATCCCTATAAATAATGATATTGCATCACAAAACCCTTCCCTATTTGGTTTGATAGAATCATAATCCACATGAATGAATTACAATAAATGAAATATAAAATATCATGTGAATAATAAAATTCCCAATGATTCATGATATAATGGAATCCAATTCACCTTATAAAAGTAGATATATGAACATGATCACATATGTCCCAAAGAAGGAAAATTAGAATAATAATCAATTACCACATAGGTATCTTTTGAACAATTAACCCCATGAAAGAGGTATCCTTAAATGTTATAAAAATACCTATAATTTTAATTCCATTAAATATAAAATGAATTACTGGATAGTATATGCACATAATTATAGAAACAAATAATGAATATGGCATGTATCTCAATGATATAAATGTGAGATGAAGGATCCATTACCTCTCTAGTAATTTTTTGAATCATAAGCCCCGAAAAGAATATCATCAAATGAAACATTGAATAAATTTAAAAGGAGAATATCGATGATATAACATGTTAAATGTGAAGTACATACAAGACAAAAAACAAACAAGGGGTAAATTTACATACATATAAGATAAATAAAATAGAGGCTACAAGTCCTTTACCACATAAATCAAGACATCATTCACACAAATTAGAACTTAATATATAATAACTATAGAGTTTCTATAAATTATTTAAATAATATATAAAATAATTATAAAATTATTTATTATCCCATTATAATGTTTCAACAAACATTTATTAATGATTGTTTTAGTTTGGAAATTTTGGTTATTTTTCTTTTATCATCATTAAATAATCTCTATACTGTTAAAAGTAATGTTTATAGCATATATTTTCATTATAAACAATTTTTTCCTTTATAAATGTTAGATATAAAATGATGTAATGAATCATTCATGGAGACAATAGGTTTTATGTATACATGATAATTGTTTCAATGTTTTGATGAATCGAATGATAAAATAGTACCTAATTATTAACTCTTGGAGAATAATTGTGATTTCAAATAACAAAATTATTTTCATTAACATAATCATTATTGTTAATTATGTAAATCATTACAATGAATGAATCACACTACATTTCAAAGTGGTAGTCCACTATAAATAAGTGTGGAATTAGTATATCACCCATGAATTGGAATGTAATAACTGTTAAAGTTATATTACAGTTATAAAATTTATATTATTTCAAAAATTTCATATCAATATAACAGATAAATAATTAAAACCACCAAGAAAGGTTTTGATGAAAAAAAATTATGTTGGTTCGTAAGGTTGTTGTCTGTCGAATAGACAATCAACAGTTTCATTTCCTATTTGATATAAGTGGAGAGTAATATAGGCTTTTTCATTAACATAATAAAATATTAGTATATAATAGATGTTGGTGTATTTTTATTACAAGTGTTATTAAATAATTAATGGTTTAAAGATAAATAAATACGGTTCTTATTGAATAAAATTTCATTCACATAAAAGAACATCTTTTATATCTCCTATTAGGACCCCTATTATTAGTATTTTGGGAGGACAAACCTCACTAGAAAATGGATAATTATTAACCAGATAGATTTTGGAAGGGTTATTATAAATGTAATTGCTTCATTAGTTTAAATAATATAATGGTGGTGGTAAACTTTTATAAATTTCCGAAAGGAAAAAACATGGAAACTACATGGATAATTTCCCAAAAAAAATCAAAAATAAAAAAACTTTTACCAAGGAAAAGATTAAAAATGAACTTATATTGTAAAATTGTAATGATATTATTGAAATAAACATATAAAATGGTAATTTTTCAGTATTTATAGTCACGTTAACCCTAATCATCCAAGTTTAAGCACCAGTAAACAAATGTTTTAACATTACAATGGTAATTGGCTTCTACGGGTTCCACTATTCATTTTGAAGAAAAAATATTAATATGGAATTATTAAATAATATTAATTTTTATTATTCTAAATATGTATTCCACTTTTACAGATTCAATTCAATGAATTTAAAAAAATATTTTTAAATTAATCTGCCAGATGCGATGACGAAACACTGTTTCTTAGAGAAAATGTTCAAATATTTATAATGTTTTTAGATTTTATTTAAATATTAAAATGATTTAAATGAACTAAATTATATTAATAGACATATAATATAACTAATTTTAATTTAGTAAATATTTATATTATAGTATTAAATTTTGGAAAAATAAAAATGAGAATGTATTTTTCATTTAAAATTCATTATTTCTTTCTATTAATCAAAAAATTAATCTTTTTAGAAAATTATAAAAAATATAACCTATGATAGTTATAAATTTATTATCAACAAATGAAAACTATTTTTTTAATTAATATTTAAAAAATATTTAAAAATTAATATCAAAGTCACTCCACACAAAAAGGTGATATGTTTTTTTCAAATGAAATATATATTTTATCAAATAATTGAATTTATTCTTATCCATTATCTATAAAAAACATAGGATGACTGTTAAATATATTATTGAATATATATTATATAAAGATTATTAATAAAATTAAAAAAAAAATTGTTCATAAATTTATTGAGATATAACATGTTTGTTTTCATAAATAGTTTTGAGGAAATGTTTTCCATTATATTAAAAAAATTGTACTTTTAAAAGATGTAATTAATTTTATATAAATTTGGAGGTCTTATATTTTCATAATATTGTTAATCATATTCACTGCCTCCATATAAATACATATGTGATAAATATATTAATATAATATTTTAATAAAATGGGGCGATTAATTTAAACTCAGTGTTCCATGCAAGTAAATCTAAAATCAATGTTACATGTAATAGAAATTTTTTAAAAGAATAAATTCATTTAGAAATAACTATTTAAAAAAATATGTGTGTGTTATAGCTTCCTATAGCTTTCTACCACAAGGGTGGAACCACTATAGTGGTACCATTGTCAAAAATTTGATAAATGAAATGAAAAGGACTACTACACATGATTAACAAAATAAGACATCATAAATTTAATCATGGTTCAGAAATTATATTGAGATTAAAACTATATATTCATATATCCACATATTCACCATTATATAAAATCCAGTGGAACAACCAGAAGAAATAATGAAATTATATAAGGAAAATTATAATAAATTAATGTAAATCATCAAAGCTCCCCCGTTAAAGGACTTGTTTTTTAAACTTTTCATTTAATTTTTACTCAAAATTCAATGTATAAGACTCGGAAATATTGGTGGGTGATTTTACCATATAATTTTGAAAATTATGACAATGTTTAATTGACTAGGAAATAGAATGATATTTTTTAAAAATTTGAAAGTAAATTAACATTTATTTTAAAATATTATATCATCCATTAAAATCCATTTCATACGAATGTTTTCATATAAAATATTTATCATATAAAATAATGACTCAAATTGAAAATTATTTTTTCTATTAACGAACAAAAAAATAATGAACTTTTAAAAAATGTGATGAACATTTATATGGAAATGTTGAAAGATTTATTCTTGAACATTCTTATAACCATTCTGAATTATTCGTACTATTAAATTATTTAATTATTATAAATATATCTATCTTTTATAATTATAGTCAACATTGATTAAAATGTTTCATTTTATGTCTCGAGGATAGTGGTCTCCCTCTATTCTAAGTTGTGCTTTGAATTATTGATACATCAAAATAGACATTAACATTTAATCAAATCTATATTTTGTTTCAAAATACATAAAGAATAAAGTCTCTTTAGATATTAATTTTAACGTTAATTCTTTCTAACCAAGTAGATAGTTTCATATTGATGATATGGTTGTAATGAATTTTGAAATTATAGGAGGTGTACAATCACTTAGTTATTTTAAAAAAAATTTATCGATGTTCTGTTTATTAATTGTGGAAGTGATTAAGATAGGATATATATTTGTTTAATTATGTTTATAACTTAGGGAAACATGATTTTTGAACTCAATCCTAAGGGAATCACCATTAAGAAATTAATGAATCCTATGAAACCTAAAAAAATAAAATAATATATGTTCATTAAAAATTGGTTAAAGTGGAAAACATGGATCCTACAGTGAATATCAATGAAGCATGACACTAAATATGTTTTTTGAATAAATAATTATCATATTCAATATGTTCTTTGAAAATGATTATCCAAAAACTATTGAATGGTAATATTTTAAATACATTTCCAATTTATGATAAAATGAGTTCATTAAGGTGATGTAAATTCTGAACACAGATGGACAGGGGTACAATTGACATATATGATAATTATTTGATTTATGTCAATAATGTACTAAGATGGTTCCTTGATTTTTGGTACAAATGGGGGAGTGATTATTGAAGGTTCCTCTTGTTAGAGTTTTGATTACACTTGAATCTCAGTTGGGTACACTACTAGAAAAATATATAAATCATATTTGAAATAGGATTGTTGGTTACTTTAGGAAGGATTAATTCCATTTTAAATAGTGAATAAATATTTGTTCCCATTATTTCTTAAGAGTATTTAAATTTACAGATGAAAATTAAAATTGAAAGGAAAATCATGAACCACATAAAATTCATATTCCCTAAAAACAAATGTATTAACAGGGCCCATTAGGCCCTTTATTTAAAAAATTATGGTTGTTTGTCTTTCAAAGAGATAATTCATAAAAATTTTATGAGGATAAAACAAAATTTAGTTTCATGGGAGTTTGAGGTTGATGATTTTTAAACACATTGCCACATCTATTTAATAGAATCATTGATTTTTTCTGGGAAAATGATCTTTAATTGGATAAAGTTTTTTAATTTTTTGTTGTTTCATTAAAATATAAATTAATACATAATCAAATTTAAAGTGACTTTCATTGGTGATAATTTTATATATATTCTGTTTTTAATATTCTTTATTCAAATTGGAACATACATTTTGATTTTGGTTAAAATTTTATTCAATATTATTTTCATGGATTTTATGAATAACCACTTTTAATTATTCTGGATACATCAATTAATTTTTTTATAAAATTCCATGAATTGAATATATGTTTATTTTATAAAATTTAAATTTTATTTTATTGAATTCATAGACAAATTTTTTATGTAATCTTTTCTTTTATATTTTCTTTAATTGGGCAATTTCTATTGTTTAATTATATTATAATATCTTCATTTTTTATCAACTTTTATTCATTGGTTATTTAGGTATCTGATTTCATTAGAAACTACCATTCTATGAACCACCAATCTCCCATGAAAACATTATAATACAAAAATTTAACATTTCCTAGAGAATTTTTACTTTTCTACCGTAACAACCATCCTTTTGAAATCGCTAGGATTCCCCTTAAATTTATACCACTAGCCTTAGGTTTTTCCCTCATTAGTGAGCCATCAGTCCTTTCTCTTCCTACAAATAGCCATTAATTCTTCTCTTATATTCAACTGCTACCACATAAAACTACTTTTATATGGTATTATTAACACCACTCCATCATATCTGGAGAACCTATAATGTAACAATCTTCATAAAGATCCATATCGTAGAATCCAACTGAATATAACATAAATAATAAATGTAAAATTGATCCACATGATAATGTTTTGGAACAAAATACTAAATCAGAATCTATATATACACTTATAGGTCCGATTGATGAGATTAAATCTCAATGATGATTGGAGAGGTACTCGGTTATGAGGATGCATGATGCAAAAAAATAAATTTTTATGAATAAAAATATGATTTCCAATGGTTGATGATAAATTTATTATACTGAAATTTCATACTATTATTGAATCATCAATTTAAAGTCGAATATAACACTGATCCGTAGCTTCATTAAGATTACACTGAATAAATCACTGTTTAATGATGAATCCACATGAAATCATTCACCAATTCTACCAAGATCCCTACTGAATAAAGGATATCTGGAAGATAAAGTTGATTATAGATCATAGATAAATGGATTTAGTAGATTCTAGTAATGATTATGGTTTATTTTTATAAATTGTACCAATTATTCAAACGATTGAAGATGGGTATCTGGTAGATGGGTTATTTTTATTTTATACTACTAAAACCAAAGAATCAAACTCAATAGGTGAGCTTCGATCCATATGGTGGTTTGAATCTGTTATCAATTGAATTATTAATTTATTTACTGGATTTGATTGTTCATCTATATATCAAATCATTGATTAAAATGTGCATTACACTATTCTCCATATTCTTAAAACTTCATTTTTGTAGTATAGTGTACACCATATATTATATAATTTTTATAACTGAATATAAGGAAACATGTGATCCCAAA
Source organism: Viscum album (assembly GCA_963277665.1). Classification (NCBI taxonomy): domain Eukaryota; kingdom Viridiplantae; phylum Streptophyta; class Magnoliopsida; order Santalales; family Viscaceae; genus Viscum; species Viscum album. The sequence continues at coordinate 922,415,652 of OY728139.1, forward strand.
TAGTCATTAGAAAAATTTAATTAATATCAGTCTAATGATCAAATCATGAGAAATCATTGTGGTAATTTGATCCAGATTCATCAAAAGATGTGATTTTTTTCTTCCCCTTGTAACGGTCAACAATTTCAAATACAGATTTCCAATTCATATTCTACAAAATAGATAGTGATTAATGTGTTTTTATAGAATAAATTTCATTAAGGATGATTATGAGTTTTCATTATGTTGTGATCAATATTGGATTGATAAGGAATTAACAGTATAATACCAAATTTTTATTGATGAATTGGTTTAGAGACATTGGGAGCTCTATGTGGGATAGATGAAGATATCACACAATCAACTGAATGGTTGATGTTTCTTTTGAAAATTCTAGGATATGATGTGGGTTGCTGATAATGTTTCTATAAAATAAAAATGGGATGGACAGTAAAGGAAAATTTTGGTTATTAATATTGATATCTGGGTAAAGGAATATTTCATGAAGATTTCAGAATTTTTGGGATATGACCATGGAAGATGATTGAATATATGAGAATCATCTATACAAGTAACATGGAGATTAAATAGCTTATACATAGGGATAAATATTTAGTTTTGATAGATATTCATTAGTATCCATTAAGGATAATGTATAGTGGAAAAATCCTTATTGATTATCAAGAGTAACTTTTTGAATAGTGATTGTGGGATTTGGGAAATAAATGGAAGACAGCATGGCTATTAATAGAAGGAGAAGAATCCAAAAAGAATCTAAGAAGATGGATACCACTCGAACGAACTAGAATAGAGTCCTAGAGATAAACTAACTGGAGATAAGGATGTAGAGATAAGTAGAAATAATTAATAATGAATCAAATCCATGGGAAAGAAAATATTTTTCCCTTTCTATCTATATATTTTTTTCATACAGAATTCTATTATAGTTAGTCCTTCAAATATTTTTAATGGAATTATGATTTTTAGTTAAAATAAGAATATATATGTGAATTCTATTAATTTATTCATACATTAATATAATTAGGATCTATGCTCAAATTCGTTTCAATTAGTGAATTATAAAAACATCAAGTATAAATGAAAAAATTTCATGGAACAACTTAATTTCTAAATATTTGGTTATTTAGTGATTTTTTTGAAAATATGATCAAGCTCGAGAGTCTATCACAATTAGTTAAACTGAAAGATTGAATTTAGTGACACATGATTATTAAATTTTTTATAGAGTGACTTAGGCAGTTGAAAACCAAATTTCATTATTCATTCATTGGTCAAGTAGGGAAAACATTGGGATAAATATTTCCTATCATCTCCCAAAATTTTATTTCAAAAGATTAAATGAAGTAAATATATTATAAAAACAAGACAAACAATTTTCCCTATCTTTTCAAATTATTTTTATCTCTGTCATATTATTTTTTATTCTCCAATTTACTCACCTAATCTAGAGACTTATATTTACTAAAATGGATCATTATCATCATTTTTTATCACTAAATCTGTTTTAAACACAAATTTTTTTCATTTTTTGTTCATTTATTACATTGTTCACATGAAAAAAACACAGATGTGAGTCCATTCCATTGGATCGAACCCAACACATCACTAATGTGTTTTTAAGTAGGAGTATAAATAATTAATTTTAGTAGATCATAGTTAACGAAAAATATCCATATGAATAAGAGAATATTAAAATTATAATAAATGATTAAATTGATAAACATCCAGTTGATTGAATAGAGAAAAAAGAAAATTTTAATGATAATTATTGTAATAATATAATTATAAAATCATTGAACGTAATATAATGGAATTATTAAAAAACACGAGAATAAAATGATCAAAAAACTAAGAGAAACCAACTTCAATAAAAACATATAAAATAAAAATAATTATAAAAATAATTCAATATTTGTAAATGAATTTAATTATATGATAATATAAAGTCATTTAATTAAGATCTTTAGTCCGATAAAATTGGTAATACAATAACTAATGAATTAAATATATAATTGGACATACATTCTGAGATCTGAAGAGAACAATTCACTGAATTTTAATAAAAAACAAAAAACAAAAATTAATAAAGTTAAAATTATTAAAAATTAATAGAAATATAAAAAATTATTCATATTGTAATATTTAATATTAAATACTAAAACAAAAAAATCATAAGATAAAATAAATTTAGATTTTCTGAATTTTAAAAAAATAATGATTTTATTTGTTAACGTAGAATATATGTTTTCTATAATGTACTATTTTATTATTGTGAAAGATTTTACACAATGTAATTTATACATTTTTATAATGGATCAAATGAGACAATAATGTCTAAATAGATTTTTGGTAAATTGAATAAAGCTGAGCCTAAACCGGAAATCAATAGTGGTTATTGAGGTCAGTTGAACTAGATTTGGAAAATAAGTTGTGAGTCTTTCATTGTAATGTGATGATCAAAATTTTGTAAATAAGATTTCATTGAATGTGCATCTGAGATGATCATAATTCCCATGTTTTTACTATCTAATAAAGTCAATAGTTATGAGTGAGTATATATGATTCCATAATCAGTGTTGGATTGTTAAATAATTAGCACTGTTTCACATGAATTCTTTTAATAATTGGTTTAATACTCTCCACGAACAATTCATAGGATGGATGAAGGTATAACGTAGTCAACTGAAATGTATATATTGAGGCTGATAAATCTTGTCTGGGATATGGGTAATTTATTAGATTCAATGAAATAAGAATGGGATGGATGATGAAAACGGACAATCTTGGTTAGTAAATTTGATCCCAATGACTAATATTATACTAGGATGTTTCTGTAATTTGATGAACATGTTTTTGGAAGCTATTCAAAGATGGGAGAATCAATCATTCACGTCATCTAGATCATAAAAAACTTTTTCATTAATTATCGTATATAGTTTTTGTTGTTTGTCTTTAGTCACCATCAAGGATTATGTAATGTGTAAAACATGTCAAATGGAAGAATGGGAGATACATAGTATTTATAAGACTATGGTTATAATTGATAAGCAAAATCACTATATATAGAATAATAATAATCCAAAATGTGCCACACATTATGGATATTAGAGGATAGAGATAGAGAAGAGTCATAATTATAAATTTATTTGAGAGAAAAAACATTAGATCCCATGAGATAATCATTCAAGGGTTCGTAATACTGGTTATAAACGATCATGTAATTCCATATATATTGTTTTCATTACCAAAATTAATTAAAAAATAGTGGAAAATCATATATATTTATTGAAATTGTGATTTTCAGATAAAATATATGTGACTAAAGACATTAGACTGCTAACATTATTTACATCATTCATTTATCATTCTTATTTTAAACTACTAAAAATTTCTTATTGGATAGTAATTTTTTTAAAAAAATAATGAGTATCTATTAAATATGATATTGATAGAACTTATTTGAGTAATGGGTTTCAATTTAAAGACATTTAACAGTAGTTTATCAAGATTGAGAGAGCCGTACAATGAGTTGAAATGAAAAATTGAATTTTGGGTTAACTGGTCTATAATTTTGTGATCAAGTGACTTCTTGAGTTGAAATGTTTTAGGAATCATTCATTCTAATGATGAACTAATGAAAAGTTTAGATATCCATTTTAATGAAATCTAGGTAGCATTATAGAAATGTTTGAATGATGGAAAAAAATTTTAAAACTACCCATCCAATTCACCTTAATTTATCAATTATTTTTCATAATAGATTATGCAGGATGAATCACAATTTGAGTTTCCTTATATTGACACTTAAACTCAAGATAAAATCGTTAATATCATTAATTTTTCATCACAAAACATATTTTTACATCCTATATTATTTTTTTAACATTTTTATTTATTAACAGGGTCATAGAAGAACAAACATATTCGATTCCATCAATGTGGATCGACCCCAAATAATTATTACACTAGATTTATATTATATAATAAATAATTATTTTTACTCAAAATTAGTTAATGATATATATCTCAACCTAGTCATGGAAACAATGTATTTAGGAGGATTTAGTGATGATAAAATTTACCATGTAGTCCAAGGAATAGTGTCTTAGGCATCACGACATATGTTGTAAGGATATTAATTAAGACATTTGTAGTTCCTAAAAATGGCATAGTATAGGAAATTTTTTTAAAAAGTAGACATGAATGGAGATGACCCAAACTATAGGATTAGAAGAGGAGAGCATTCATAGTAAATTATAGTTGGGACCAGTATAGTAGACCTACACATCAATATATATCTAGTGAAAACGATAATCAAGACACCGATATTAATTTTTTAACATGAGTGTATTGTCATTATCATAGGCTTGGTTTATTATAACACTATGATAGTTATATGTAACAATATCGTTAATGTTTCTTAAGAAGTAGATATCTCAAAGTGGGTGATATATTTCATATGGTGGGATTTATCTTTATCATTTGTTTATAGATAATGAACAACATGTAAGGGTCTCATACATAGATATGGTTCTCACAATACAATTATATGTATCATGGGATAGTCTTCTCTACATAGTTCAAGGTTGTGTAATATGGTCCTTTTTTAGTTTTACATCATGCGACTAGGATGTAGGAATCAGTATGTTTTACATTCATGTGATGATGATTATTTATGAGTTTTTTAATATCATGTGGATTGAATCTCTGAATATTTATTTTATATTCAAATTACTATGAATTTTTTGAACATATTGTGAAATCATGCATATAATTTCTTATGAGATATTAAATTGGTTCCATGTTTGATACTCTCTCTACCCATAATAATTATGGAGCGAGGACCAATGGAGCATAATTAATATATGGTGTATGGTCCTTATAATTTCAATTGATGCTTTGGAGGATTATTCATAGGATTAATGGGGTTTATTTGAGAAACCACAAATTATCAACGAAGGAATGAAAATAGGTGATCCGTCATATTGATTGCTCACATGACTCAATTATTATGAGTATCTAATTTAGGAAGTGAAAATAACCTTTTAAATAAATTCATCCAATTTATTAAATCATGTTTTAGAATAATCATCTTCAGTAAAATGATTTTACATTGATATATGGAGGGATTTAAATTCAACTTTGAGATAAAATATTACTTTTATTGCATATACAAAAATATATTAGGTAAACATTGTAACAGTAAAGGTTAAGATGCGATAAGACCAGATTGTCTAAATGAGTTTTTAATGAGAATACATATTCTATTATTCAACCATTTTTTGATATGTAATAAAATGGGTTTTTTTAAAAAAATTGACACATTTATTCATCACCACATTATATTGGGTTGAATCGATTAACAATATATTATATTTTTTTTACATATGTTTAAATTTCAATGTAAAAATTCATTTTCATTATCCAAAAAATATCTTATGATGGATTACATGTATGGTTTTGAAACATGACTTATTGGTTTTAATAATTTAATTTTCTAGTAATTATAATAGAGATATGACCTCATCCCTTATTGAGATGAAGCTGATGGAAAAAAGGTTGTACCTTACCTACATCGTTGTGTATTTGGGTTATGGCCCACAACATATATTCCAAATATTAAAAATTTCTAATTTTATTTAGTTACATAAAATAAATATAGAAAATTATTAATGGAGTTGACATGTATCTAGAAAGCATATCACTTCTTCTATAACTCTATACATCCTTTTCTAATTGACGGCCAGAATCCCCCTATATCTCTTGATCTTTTGGGAGAGCCTGGGTCAGAACTAGTGGGAAAAAAAAGATCCCACATGGACTTCCAATAAGAAATCAAATATCTATTCTCAATAATATTACTAGATGAGTATCCTATTAATGAATAATATATAATGAAATTTTTAGCAATTTATAAAATTGTAAAGGATTAGATTCACTTCTCGCCGCAATGTTTTACCTTCCTTAGCTTGACCGAGTAGTAGAGTACGACATCATATTTAGTCCATTATTCATGATTTTTTTCACATTATTGTATCTATTGGAATGAATATGGTCTTGACCAAGTCATGGTTACTATTTACTTCATTTATCTCTTCAATAGCAAAATTTATAAATTATGAGACGACCTTGTGACGAATGATGCAAATGATTGTTTCATCTCAGTTAAGATCATATAGGGTTATGTGTCAATTATACAAATAATTAACAAAGATAGTTTTTTAATATGGTATTTGAGAATGTATAATTTCAAAGGGTAATTACATGATCATTCATGATATATAATCTACAAATGTAATTGATTAACCACATTTGATGTCACATTCAACATTGATTTTATTTTTCACCAAATTTTAGTCCCCCATGATGTTCTAGAAGGAAAACATTATCTGTAATGTTATCTGCAATATTATTATGAGGAAATTTTATTATGATTCATTTTTATTCAAACCTTTTTTTTATTGAATGAATATAGAGGAACTAACATTACATTAGATACAAGAAAAATCTCTAGGATGACCTTATTGAGATTCATATTTCTTTTATCCCTCCTTTCGGAATCTTATGTGCACTATAAAAGATTACACTCTATATTTTTGGAGTATCATGATGGAAATAATATCATTATTAGGAAGTTAAATATTTTTAGGTTTAATAGCTGGGGAAGGGTGTTCTATAATAAAATCTTCCAACACCTTCCCTTTGATTATATTTTGAAAAATATAATTGAATATTGATTTTAAGTAGGATAACACATTTTAGATATCTAGTTTACATGGGATTAATAATAATTTATTTAATAGAGTATATATGGAATGAAAAATAAATATCCCAGTGAAATAGTCAGCTTACCATATTATTCATAGTTAATATATATGCAATTAATTTCTTATCGATGTCGGGATAATGGATCAAGAAATCCGACATTATTTTACTAAGAAATTTGATGTTGTTCTCTACTTATACATCTTTATTCTACACAAGGTGCATAAAAATTGATATCTATATGGTTTCTATACAAAATATGGTTGTCTCCACTTCCACATGATCCTTCAAAATATGTGGATGTGGGTGTAACTTCTTGATGTATTTAACATCTTCAGGGGTTATCTTAATCCATATGTATCCTAGTCACCCATTAATGAATGAGATGGATCATCACCCAACCTGTTTGTTGGACACTTTCTACTAAATGGGGACTAGTAAATCATCCATTAATTAGTTTCAATTAAGATACTTGTAGTCGATGAAAATTGTGATATTCCGAATATTTTAATTATGTAGACCATATTGGATAGCCACCTCAATTTATGGATGAACTGAATGATTTTTCATTTGATTAGTTTACTATCTAAAATCTCAAACATGGCATCATGAGATGGATGTATTATCAGTTTTTTTCAAATATATATTTATGGTGGTTATTAGTATGGATGTAATGAAGTGTATCCCCCTCATGATCAAATCTATGAATTTTTCTGATGTGACATGTAAAAACATCATGGTTACATTTCAGGAATTATATTTAGTCATAATATATCATAGGTATCAGAGAGGAACTAAAAAATATAGACCACATATATTTCTGATTACCCATATTTACTTCCATAAGCTCCGCAATGGTTATTGATACCCCATATTTAAAAAATGGGAGACCAGACTAGAAACTGTAAACCTACTCTTCATTATCATCTAGGGAAGGAGATTCACTAATATCATGATATTAATGACATTATGTAGGAATATATCAATATCCAATATATTATGATTATTCTTCATTGGATCTCAAAGATGATGGGGGAATATAATTATATTGATATGGTTTCATCATTATCTATGAAATTATTATCTCCACCTAAATTTCACCCCTATTCTATATGAATGGGATTGGATTTCTTAATTTATATAACGAAGTTGGGGGAAAATGTGTGTAGCCCTTATTTTCAACACACCTTCAGACAAATAAGGTCTTTTTGATCAAAGTGACTGATCATGGTGGTATGAATATTAGTTATTCCATACCACACATAGATATTGTTAGAGGAAATATTTTAATTTATGGATGGTAGGAATATAATTTCCTCTTTTGGTAGTGGAAGATCTATGGGGGAATCTATTATTGCATCAATACAAAAAAAATATATAATATAAATAAGTTTTTTTATGTAAACTCCCATTATATTATGAAAACAAATATATAATTTTTTCTACAAGATATTGTAGAGAGGAAATATGCATTCTATGGAAATATAACTTTCAGAATTACATAATCAATATCATAACCATTACATGTATAAATGAGGAAATCAATTTCAAAAATTTTATTCTTATTACCCCTATAATAGATCTGTATATCTTTATTTTTTGATTCATTGGGATAAAGAGGGGATTTACCGTACTTTGTATTCTAACATGCACATTGATAGAGTATATTAGGTATTGATAGTATAATGAGGGAACTGATACATGCATGTGGAATAACAGTCTTCCCTATAGAGAATCGAATGTGGTTTCTTGGAATACAACCACAAACATAATGTCTAAAATTTGATGACAAAACATGGATATGAGTTTATTACCATTAATGGGTGTCTAATGAATCTTATAATAACTTTTTACTTTCAGGTGGGAATAGGACATGTTGAATTCTATATATCCAAAAATAGTTACGGTCTATATATTGTTGAGATTATTTTGGAATCCATTATTATTAATAATAAATAGTTGTATTAAAATATCTTCAATCTTACTTGATATATATAATTTTATAATGTTTCCTTATATGGAATCTTCATGATCTTATTCTGTGAAGGAGATTATATTGTGACACTCATAAAAAACTAGAATAGATGTGATATGCCTCAATTTAATGAATTTAGTTACAAAATATTATGGGATAAAAAATTAATCCATAGGGGATTATCTATGTTTTATAAAGAGGGAAAGGGAATCTAAGATTCCAATAATGATTAAAATTACAACTAGATTTTTTAATATTTCATTATCTTGAACCAGTGACTGATGCTTCCTAGTGTGAGGTTTATCAATATATTTACATTCAAAGGATGATGATGTTTATGATCGATGTGTCTTTTCCTATCCTATATTTGGGATTTTTTTATTTAATTGGATGGATTGGATCATCTTTCACATGTTTCTATATCGTTAACCAAAATCAAATATCTTTTATTTAGTCCTACTATATAATTACAACAAAAAATCCATATATAAATTTTAGTTATATTAATGATCATATTTATTTCAATAATTATTACCACATAGTTAAAATTATTTATTTAGATTCTGTGGAGTAATTACCAAATCATCAAGGTCTATTTTGACTTTCCTTTGCTGGCCTCATTAGTCTCAGTCAGATCTTCCAGGATTATCTGGAATTAGCTATGTTTCACATGAGTATTCATTGTCATAAATGGGTTATATGAAGTGGATAACATTTAAAATCCCAAATTTTAATTTGTAGTCCAGTTAGTGTCATGTTTAGTGTGGTGGAACTTGTTATCCTTATTAAGGGATGAATCTCTTTCTCTTTATTAAGTTGGTGAGAATTCATAAAGGTTCATGACAAGATTTAGTACAAAAAAGGTACATTGTCTCATATATTATTATATTATAAAATATTTCATAAACATTTGGTTTATTTTTATGATGAATATTCTACCTTATTATTCACAGAAGGGATTGGGTTGGAACCCATCCATTTTAGTTAATCCCTATAACACCATATGAATTCAGAATGTATTTTCTTCTCACAAAAATTAGATGCATTTGATAGCTCATGATCCCCTAAACATAAACATTATGTGAATAATAATTTATTACTACAAAAAATATAGAAAATCACTAAATGTTTAAAACAAATTTGAGAATAAATGATTTTATAAAATAAATGGATTCAAATTCAATAGAGTAAATACATTTAATTATAATAAGAATTGTTTGAGTTGTTTTTTAATAATGTATTTATTCTAAATTTATTTATTTTTTAGATTGGTATAAAAAATATTTAAAAAATTGAATTTTTAATTATTTAAATAAATTAAATACATCCATTAAATGATTAATTATTGTTAAGGAATATTATTCTATTAATCCTTTGCAAAACAATTGTTTTCATTGAAAATAATGAATTATTTATAACTTTTTCTTAATTAAAATATAAATTTTCTTATTTTGAGTATTAAATAAGTAGAATAATATAATTTATGGATTTATATAGATTAGTTATCATTTATTAATTTATTATCATTTTTTAAAATAATGATATTTTCATTTAATAGTAAAAATACATATTTTCCTAAAAAACTATATGTTATGTGCACAGTGTGTTTTTATCTTATTATATTAAACTCTTCACTATTTGATAATGTTTTTAAATAAGTATATTGATGATATGTTATATAAAATTAAATACATTCATATAATAAATTTTACAATCAATTAAATGAGAATACAATCATTTTTATTCTAAAGATGTATTTTTTTTCTAAAAATGTTTTTACGCGTTTTCTATGTTGTTACAAAAAAATTCAAAAACATCTCAGAAATGAATCCTACAAAATGGATTTGATATTATTGATAGTAATGTCTACATTTAGTTACATGGTAAAATTTTTATTCATAAAGAATAGTTACTATGGTAAATGTTATGTAGTCACAGTAAAGGTTAAATTAGTTAATAATGGCTAAATAAGGGATAAAGAATCCATTATCACAAAGAAACATATAATAGTATTACCATATGAATAATTTTTTACCTCAACATGTTTTTTAATTTAATTTGGTAAAATTTTGGTTCCATATTTCTATGAAATGACTTTATATTATTTTAAAATTAGGGGCCTTCATAAGGGTGTAACAACATTTACATATAAATGGAACATCCCATTATCACTTTTCCATGTATTTTAAGCGTCCTATTTCATATAATATATAATGATAATATTCCAATCCCTCTCCCATTTATCTTATAGGTTATTATCTCACTAAAATAACTTCTTAAGAAGGTATATGGAGAGATCTAAGTGAGGATACCTAAAGAAGTCACAATCTCCTTAATTGAGTTGTATCAAATTTCATTATTCTTCCATATAATTGAAACATTATATAAAATACTCAAAAAAACTGAATCAATAATTTTATTTAATTAAAAATTATTATATTTGTGGGAAATTATTATCTAAATCCTTTTCATTTAATGTAAAATGAAAACATCACTCATGTGTGTATGGATTAACTACACCATGAGGTGATGAATTTCAATTTTTATCACCACCTACAAGGGATGATTTTATAGATTTAATTTATGAATATATTTTGTATTGATGACATAATTGTGAATATTTAATGATAGATTATCGTTTATTTTCCTTACTTAAAATCTGTTGTTAAATTGAAATGTCAATCATTTGTATGTATGGAAAACTTCTTACATGGAAAATGTAAAATGATTCTTAGAACATAATTACAAGGTTGGTTATTAAAGTCTATATAACTATTCAACATTATATTTATGTCAATATTATTATTTTGGAACAATTTCCATGTTTCATGAACTAGAACCATTGAGTTGAAACAATAATAAAAAACCATTAATACCCAAAAACATACATTAACAATTAAATTTTAATTAATGGTTGTTAAGAAATTATATGTAAATGATATATTTTAATGTAATTATAAATATATTTCTAACATTATTTATAGTAAACCATAATTTATTATATCCGATGATTGACCATTTTTAACTAAGAACCGGGTTGAGGTAAGGGTTTATATTATGAGAACACTTTTTTATTAGGATTTTCTATGTTTCAACTAAATTGGTGAAATTTATAATTTAATCTTCACCTAAGACAATTTTTTATATACTATGGTTATTTCTTGGCGTTTCAATTTTTTTTATTTTCCTCTAGCAGGTACTCTAAATGGAAAAATTATTATTTTTATGAAAAGCAGACCATATTTTAATTGTTCTGTCAAGAACCCTTTAAATCCAAAAACATGTTTTTATATTATATTATTACTTTTTTTATATGGAATCTAATGGGTTTTTAATTTTATTTTCAATTTTATTTTCCTTTTTTAAATAGGTTTAAAAATTATTATTTTTATCATTTTCATTATAGGTAAATTTTGAATTTCTTTATAAATGTGTGAAAATAATATTTTTGTCATTTCCAATATAACCTCATTTTTCAATCAACATGAAAATTCATTATTATTCTTATTACTTGAATTGTTTCATTTTTTAAAATTGAATTTTTTTCACTTTTTCAATTTTTAGTTTTAATATGTCATAATAATAAATGAATATTTCTTGTTATTTTTAAATAATTCTTTTAATTGTTCTGATAAAAGTATTTTTAAACCATGTAAACATAAAAAACTGATTATTATGTTTCATTGGGGATATTATATAATTAAACAATCGACTTTCATTCATTTAATATCTTATGACAATGTTTTGATGAAATTTTCAAGAACTCTATTATTTTCTATGAGATAAATAATCAATGAAGGAATGATAAATGGTGTTATGTTATTATGAAATAAATATATATTTTCATTATTATGTGATATATTGGTTATCTTTATCCCTCCAATTCATTGGGAAAATTTTTATTTTATAACACTCTGAGATTTTTTGAAAAAAATATAAAATTAATTTAATTATTTTGAAATTTTTCATTTCACTAATCACTGAATAATGTATATATATATATATATAATCAATAGATTTTAATTTAGTTAATTACACACAATGCCTAAATTAAATGTCGTAATCATAGTAATATGTATGGATTGGGTCACAAATAATGTTGACTTCCTTCGATAGTGTGTGTAATATGCAAGATTGAGTTTCTACCGAACTAAAATATACTATTAATATTGTTATAAAAATTTCATTATTTATACAACCTAGCGGTTGGAATGGTCGTTACTAATATTATTTAATAAATTGTAAAAATATTATTTATATATGTATATAATATGAATCCATTGAATATCAATTATTATAATTAAATGTACGAACTATTTGAAAATAAAGAGCTTACTTTTTATCGTGAAAACACAATTTCAATTACATAAATTAAAAAAACCACTTATGATTAATGTTTTCAATATAATTTATATTTAATATATTTAATATTTTTTTTTACATCTGAAATATAATTTTTTAGGTATCATATAATAATAAATAAAATTTTATGAATAAGATGATATATTTTCTAAAATATAATTTTACCACATTTTAATAGAGATCCCATTTTAATTCCAACTTTGTATACTTATTTTTATTGTATATTTTTTCAAAACATCATCATTGAAATAGGAATATAATAATTATCGTAGGGGGGTTTTTAAATTATTGTGAATTTTTATTTTTTGATAAATAGTGAAAAATACTGAATTTTAATTCAAGCCCTCTTTTATCATATAATTTATTGGTATGGTTAAATTATTTACATATTTTTTAATAGTTTAATTAGATGAATTTGTATTCAATTAATCCAATTTATGTCATTATAATCAATTTCATTTTGAGATTAGATATAAAAATAGGCCAATCATTTGAACATTTTTACTTTTGAAACCCTCTTTATCATTATGACTATGAGATTAAATTTGAAGTAATTTATGCCACATATATTATGAAAATTTTGAAAAAAATAAATCAAAATTTGGAATCATACTAATATATAATTTTAAAAAAAATATTTTTTAACTTAATATTTTAGAAATTAATTAAAATTAGTTACAATGATTAAGAGGAAAATTAATTTAAGAAGCTACTAAATATTACTATTAATGGTCAAAATGATATAGAAACTTTAAAAAAATTCATTTTATGTCCATATATAGACACTATACTCCTGTGGATATGTTTGGGTCCATTATTGGAGCCATGATTCATTGTAAATATTTGGGTAGAAATCCATTTTAAAATATTTAGAAGAATTTCACTCTTCTATTATAAAAGGAACTCACTCTCCCAGTCATTCACACATATAAATACCTTTTTCCTTCCCCCATAACACAAAAATACTCCCCAAAAATTTGTTCTTTCATCGTCTAATCCTCCCTTTTGGATTAATTTCAACCATAGAAGCCCATTTGTTCAATGAAAAAAGAGATTCCCAAAGAGGAGGTAACTCATAATCCTTTAATTTATTTTCTTTCTCCACCATGTCATTTATTATAAATCTATGAATATATAATAGAAATAATGTTCTCAATATAATTTAATTTTCTATTATAATTTTTTAGCTTCACTTACACACACTTCCATCAATGCATAACGATGACACTGTTTGGGTGTACGGCGTACTACCGCCTCACAAAATTATGTTATTCATTTATTACATTAAAACATTTCATAGTTAGGAATTTTGATGGAATATATATTTTCATATTATATATATTTGATATTTATGATGTATTTATTCTTCATTAATTATTATTTAACACATACATTCATGTTTTCAATTTGGTGTGAGTACTTTAATTTCATTTGGGGAAGTGTGGACTATCGCCTCTTCAAAAAGTTGTAATTCATTCACACCTTACCTAGATTTCATAAATTATGTTTTAGTGAACATAAATGATATATATGAATTGATAATGCTACTGGATTTATAGTCTTTATATTTATATATCATTCACTTTAATTCATTCAATATGGTAATAAAACTGAAACAACGTTCATGCGTATGTACGACCTACTGTCTATATGAACGGTGTAATCCATTTAATAATAATATATTTTATATATTATAATAAAAACATATATAATGAATATATAATATATTTATAAAATGTTTTTCGTCCTTTAAATAAGTTAATCGTGATACAAGAATGTGTATCAAGAATAAAAATTCAAAACAGATATTTAAAATAATGAAGATATTTCCTGAAATGTATTATTAACATGGAGTTGTTAATAAATGTTTACTATAAAGTAAAAAAATAATATATTGTATTAAATATAATAATATGTTTCTTTTATAGTTTTATAATAAATTGATATTTATTATACATGATCATAGAACATTTACGAAGAAAATCAAAAAAAGGTAAGGGAGTTTCATCTCACTTTTTTTCAACGAGATACAAGACTTAATCTCCACTAATTTAATTTTTGTGGTGTGTATACTAACCATGAATTTATTCAATGATTATTATAATTTATATTATTTTTATTTAAATATCCATTTTATTCCCTTTATTTCATGGGGTTTATGTTTCAAAACATACCAAATTGGTAACATAATTATTTTTTCATTTTCCTTCTTTCAGAAACATGCTATGTTATACACATATATTTCTCTATGAGGTGTATATACTTAAATTTCCATGATATAAAATTCATTTACTTGAATTGATGATATTTCAAGAATAATTTAATAATATTATTTTAAGTTAATTAGGATTTAGTGTTACCATTGTTGAGACAGTTAATTTCTATAATCTCTTCATTTTCAAGATTTTTTTCAATTATGGTTCTATTAAGGAAATATAATCTTCTGCATCTCAAAACATCTCATGAATTTTCTTGTCCTATGTTTATTAATGTTATATCAATGTAATGGTGCCATTTTTTCACTCTTTGTGTCTTTTTAATTATTAAGAAACTTTTTTTATCATAATATAAATTTATTACCCCTTTTAGTCGGAGATCTGTGTTCTTTCAAAAACGTGTTTCATAAAAATGATTAATTTATTGTATATTATTAGATCATGTTTAGAAAACATTTTTTCCTTTGTTATCCTTGTTAGAAAATATATTTAAATGTAATATATTTTTCATTTTTCGATAAAGGAACTATTATATACTTTTAAGGAGCAAAATGAATGTTTGGAATGTGTGGACTCACCCACCGTCTGGGATGTCATTTCCATGATGCTTCAATTGTATGTTTACAAGGTAATTTTTTTTGAAGAAATTGTTTTTATAAATATTATATATATTTGATTTTCTATAATTCTTTACAAAGAAAATGGTGTATTAAAATTTTATTTCTTGTTTAAAAAGTATTTAAAATATTTTAAAAGATTCATTTTTATAATTTAAAATGTTTTTTTACAAATAAATGTATTTTAAAGATATGAAATATTATTTTATATGTTTTAAAATTATTTTTTATGGAATTTTTTCCAATAAAAATCCAAACATCATTTATAAGTTTTCATAGGAATTGTGTTTAAAAATATTTTCAAGCTTCCTTTATATTTTTCAAAATATATTTAAAAAAATAGATCTTAAAAATAATTTATGTTTTAAAAAGTTTTTCTTCTTATCAAAAAAATATTTTCATCAAGAAATATTTTAAATAAAATTTTAAATCTTTCATTATTATAAAATGTGTTTATGAAATGGTTTTATGAAAATAATTTTCACTAAATGGCTATTTTCATTACGAAATGTTTCAAGTGGTGTTTTAAGATACTTATCTATATATGATTCAGTCCTTCGGTATTGTTTATGAATTATTGGGGACATTATCCAAGAATAAAATTTATATTATTCTTTGAATGGTTTATATTTTAACAACATGATATTGATGAAAATATTTTCTCTTCCACGAGTTATTTTATTTTCAAACCCATTTTTGACAAGTTATTATTTAATGAAATGATTAGTAAAACAATATATTTTTTATAGATTATGATATGATGACATTTTTCTGATCACCATTTTATTTCATGTGTTATGATTTGATGTGGATGAGGCCCATCTATTTTTATAATTCATTTAATGAGAATGTTTTATTATAATTTGGCACATGTGAGACTGGTTTAATTATTGTAGGATCGAAATAGTGATGTAGATGCTCAATTTACAAGAGGGGGTGAATTGTAAACTTTAAAAATTCCTTTGGAACCTTTAAAGCTAGATACGAATAACTATGGTTTCCTTAAGAAAAGGAATGTTCTAAGTTTAACAAAGTTAAACTAAGAAAATTCACAACACCTCTAATACTGAATGCAAACTTGGAAAGAGATTCCGAAAGTAGGTTCCGGAAATATGGTTCTGGAAATTAAATCTTAACAAAAGATTACAATATGAGATTCTACCTTAAAGCATATAGAATATAAATGAAACAGAGTACAAGTAAGGAAGTATAAGAAAGTTATACTTTCCTTATAAAACCAAATGCAGCAGAAATTAAACAAGTAGTTAAACTACAATTAACAAGATATAAGTCTTTTAACCCAAAGAGAAGGGTATCCAACAACCTTGGATAAAGGTCCCTTGATTTATACTTTCAAGCAAGTCTGTCTTACCCACACCAGGTTAAGCCCTCGATACGAAGATCAGAGTGTCTCTGTCTTGCTATCCCCGCCAGCCCTCAACATCAAGGTAGTTGGCAACCTCTGTCTTCCTCATCAAGGAAGCCCTCGAACTTCAAGGTAGTCAGTACCTGTGTCTTCCTATCCTCATAAGTCCTCTAATGTAATCACCAACATTCGAAGTCGCATGAAGCTTTGAGATTTAATAAGATCCTCTCTCTCTAGAAATCACTTCAAGTATGTAATCACATGAGTCGAAGATCAGTCAGCCTTTCAGCACTGAGCTCTTTCAAATGAGCTCCTATTTATAGGCAAATTTCCAACGGTCGGCTCCTTCTTCCAACGGTCATATATTCCATGAAATTCGGAATGACCTATACACGTGTAACTCAACCAACGGTTAATAAGAAACAGAATAGACGACATCGTTTTATAACAGACTTTGTATAACTGAATGTACGACATCATTTTGGAATGAAGAAAATGTAAGTAAAGACTAATTAATAGTTCGGAGTGTTAAGCAAGTTAAAGGTTCGGAGTCTAACCAAAATTAAGTTTGGAGTCTATGTTAAGAAATTTTAGGATTCTATTTTATAGAAAATCATAGTCTGGTTTCATTAGAAATCGGATTCTAAATCTGTAGAGTTCGGAGTCGAACTGCTTAAAAGTTTGGAGTCAAACTTCTAAAGAGTTCGGAGTCGAACTTCTTAAGAGTTTGGAGTCAAACTTCTTAAGAGTTCGGAGTTGAACTTCTAAAGAGTTCTGAGTCGAACTTCTAAAGAGTTCAGAGTCGAACTACTAAAGAGTTTGGATTCGAACTTCTTAAGAGTTTGGAGTCGAACTTCTAAAGAGTTTGGAGTCGAACTTCAAAAGAGTTCGGAGTCGAACTTCTTAAGAGTTCGAATTAGAGCTGCTTCAGAGTTTGGAATCCAGAATTCGGATTAAAACTATATTACAGATCACATCCAAGATTCGGATCCTAAAAACAGAATACTCCAACTTTTCATTATAAGGCTCCGACAATTTGGTTGTGATTCCGGTTTTTGATTTTAAGGGAAAAACTGGCTAAGTATAAGAAAATCTAGGTAAGGTAAATTTCCTTAAGGAAGTAAATTTTCCTTATTTGAGTAATAATAATAATTACTTATGTATAAGGTTTTCGTTATTTTCAAAACAAGAAGGAATGGAAAAGTCATAAGGAAAACCTTATTGACTCAACAATCTCCCCCTTTTTGGAATGAACAAACATCCTTTTGAAAAAGTATACAAGGATTTTGAAAAATTTCGTTAGACTATTTAAAACTTATCTCCCTTCGTTCATGGATAGAAGTGAATACAACTAACTCCCCCTTAGGCATTGAAACTCTAAGGATTGTATTCTAGGTTTATGGAGTAGAGTTTTCATTATTGTAAGAATGAAACAAAACGTAGTGGGAAACTCCCCTTTTCCTTAAGGATATTTCTCTTATAAATTTTTCTTTTCTCCTCCTCAGGAATAGTTCTTTTCCTTCTCCCCCTTTGTGATTTTCAAAAACAATTTAAGGGAATGGAAAACAAATTATGCTACCTGAAACATTAGTATACAACAAGAGACAAACCGAACAGATAATCATTTCATTAGAGTTGTGGGCAAAAAAAATTACAAGGAAAGAAAACTACAACAAAAGATTGGAGTGGGTTCATTTGTCTTCCTTTTCCTTTGGAATAAGCTGCTTCAACAAGGCTTTAAGTTTCTTCAGGTCTCTTTGGTCTTCCTCTCGTTGCCTCTCCAAGGCTTTTATCTTTTCTTCTTGGGATTTTAACAGCTGTGCTTGATCCTCCAAGGCTTCTTTTTGCAAATTCAATAACTCATCCTGCTTCTACATCCTCTGCTGAAACTCAATCTGGAAATCTCTTTCAAATTTCCAATTCTGAGATACTGAGTTAAGCTTTCCATTCAGATCCCTGACCTATTGATTCTGGACATTTTGTTCCTGGGTCAACTTCTCAGAAATTTCAGTATCCTTTTTGTCCTCCATTCCAAAAGTACTTTGAACATCAGCCTGAAAATTTTCAAAGTGTATTAAATACTCGTCCACACTCTTAGTATACTTGGTTACTTTACTACAAGATTTCCTATGCACATCATAATCGATCAGAAAACTTTTCTGTTCACCTTCCAACTTCACAAACTTATCCATTACCATGGATAAGGAATCCGATTTTTCATTCATAGATTGTTGCAGCAACTGGCATCTAGAATCTATAGATGGATGAATCAGTATTGTGTCCACCAGCTTTCTCAGAGATTGAAACACAAACTCATGCCCGTGGGATGATGATTCAGAATCAGAGACTTCTTTTTGAGATTTCTCTTCTTCAACTGGAATAAGATTCCTTCTAGAGGTACCACCAACCACTTTCTTTCTAAGGATATCTTTAATAGGTGTCTCCATTAATGTTTGCTTGCCTTTATCGGATTTCGGAATGGATTGCACATTTGGAGAAACTTCCTTAGATTCAGAAACTTGAACAATCTGATCTTCATCTGGTTGTTGTCTTTCTTGTCCTTCTTCAAGATAGTTCATTTGATAGGATTCTTCTTCATCAAACAACTCATTCTCTTCTTCTTCCTCTTGGTGTTGCTTGCCGGATTCCTCATCTCCATTCCCTGGAGATACTATTTTTCCGGATTCAGCGTTATAATCCTGAATTTGTTTGATCAAGGTATCTAGATCTTCACTCTCCTCCTCCTCCTCTTCTTCTTCCACTACTTGTTCTACTTCTTCCTCCACATCTTCAGCACCTTCTTTCTCAGCTTCTACTGCAGGTTGTTTACCCTTGTTATTTTCCGGAGTGACAAAAAATTTCACTGATGTTTCTGGTAAAGAAGGTTCGACTCCGAATGTTTCCAGAACTGGAAGCCTTTCAGAATCCAACTATGTACCTTTTAGAAATGATTGTACTAGTTCATCTTCAGTCATCTTCTTCCTCAACTTCTTTTCCTTCGTTTGTCTTTCCAGCTCCTCAGCAGCCTTTTTAAAAGCCTTAGCCTCAGCTGGGTCGAGTCCAAATTGAGGATCCCCTTTCTTCCTCATTTCCTTATCTTTCCTCTATTTTGTTGCTACTTCATCTGTATATATTTTCTGCTTCTTCGGTTTGGGTGGTGCAGATTCGGTTTCCTTCGGCTAAGGAAATTCTTCATCAGTAACTACTTCCTTAAACTTTCTCTTCTTCCTTTTCATTTTTAAAGGTTCCAGAGATTGTGTTTCTTTTTCAGATGCTTCAAATTCGCCCACAGATAGGGGGTAAAATTCTCCGAATTCACTATAAAATCCCATCTTCATTCTCTTAAGCGTATCATCACTGAAAAGCATGAGCTTGCAATTCCGGATCTTTGATTTGTAGGCAACTCTGAAAGATTCTAAGCATCGAACAATCAACTTTTATAATAAGGCTGGATATATTATAATCTGAGCTCTCAGATTTCATTCTTTGATATTCTTGATCATAACCAAGACAGGCCTTATCAAATTTATCTTTCTTAGATTTACCAAAAAATCTAAGCCATAAATATCACTCTTCTTCAGATTGTCTTTATCTCCTCTTCTCGGAACCAGAAAACCTTGCACCCATAGTTGTAGTATTCTATTATTCGGAGCGAGCCGAGAAATCTTAGTAGTTGAATCATCCTTGAGCCCAAGACACTGCAGTGCTTTTTCCTTAACGAAACTTCCTTGCACATCCGAAAGTTTGTGAGAGTAAAAATCAGCTTCTCCCTCATAAGCTATACCAACCAGGGTTTCTGCCTTAGTGTAAGAAAGTTTATAAGTCTTTCCATAAGACTTAAAAGAAAATTTTTCTCTGCCATCTTCCACTAGGAAGGAAACACACTCATAAAATTATATCAACAAATCAGTGTAAACCGGATCATGTTTATCTGACTTGGCTATGAAAACGTCTTACAATCCATTTAGTCTAATATTTTTCGAAATAATGGAGTCAAGATTATAAAAATCCGGATGGACTAACCTTTCTCTGTAAACTAACCACTTTGAAATTGGTTTCATAGTTGACATATCTTGTGAAGTTGCTTCAATAGACATTCGGAGTGAAGTAGACTGTAGGATTCAGATCAGCTTCACAGCGTTCGTAACCGGCCTTAAGAGGAGAAGCATGGCTTTGAGATGCAAAATCTTGAAAACCGATGTGGAACGAGTCTCGGGACCCCCTTTTTATAGGCAAAGAAAATGATCGTTGGTCTTCCAA
Source organism: Viscum album (assembly GCA_963277665.1). Classification (NCBI taxonomy): domain Eukaryota; kingdom Viridiplantae; phylum Streptophyta; class Magnoliopsida; order Santalales; family Viscaceae; genus Viscum; species Viscum album. The sequence goes on from OY728139.1 coordinate 922,437,213, forward strand.
TGATCATCCAATGGTTGAAAATACTTTGATCTTATCTGACGGTTGAGAATAACCCCGTAAAAAAAATACAGTGACTCCGGTCTTTTGAGGTTTTTTTTTAAAAAAAAATTCATAATTGAGGAAAAACTAGAATCATAACTAAACAATGAAGATACCAGTAAGAAAAATTTGATTATAAGTCTATAGATAGGGAAATCATAACTTACGTATTGACAAGAAATATTATTTGAAATTGGTAGTATTCTTCATTTAAAAAAACATTATTACAAAAAGTTTAGTACAAAAAAAATTACGAAAAGCCCAGTCCGAAAATCTTCTTTCTGAAAATTGTCAGTACGAGAATTCCATTCCAGATGTTTTTAATATGAAAAAAAATTCCAATCCGGAAAATTTCAATTCCGTAATTTTCCATTCCGGAAGTCGTAGTTCGGAAAAGATTGAAAACAATCTTTGAAAAAAAAAATTGTTATTCTAACAAACAAATGTACCCCCCCTATGAAAAGGAGTTTATTGCTGTAAGGAGACTTTTTCAACAGAAGGTTAATTAAGAAGGATTAACATACAGTTATCATCCCTAACTTCTGTTTAATGTATTCAAATCTATCAGAAGGAAAAGATTTTGTGAAAATATCAGCATGTTGATCTTGTGTTCCGATAAATTGGGGAATGTTATCTCTTTTGAGTGTGTGATCCCTACAAAAGTGATGCCTAATATCTATGTGTTTTGCACGGGAATGATGTGCAGGGTTCTTACTAAGGGCAATGTAACTTGTGTTATCACACAAAATTTGAGTTTTAGTATAACTCAAGCCATAGTCTGTGAGTGTGTGTTGCATCCACAACACTTGAGCAAAAAAACTTCCAGTTGCTACATATTCAGCTTCAGTAGTGGTGAGTGCTACAGAATGTTGCTTCCTGCAGGACCAAGAAACTAGTGAATCTCTAAAGAAATGATGAGTTCTGGGTGTACTTTTTCTATCCATTCTACATCCACCAAATTCATCATCAGAAAATCTTTTTACAACAAAATCATTTCCAGAAGTATAAAATAATCCAAGATCCATGGTTCCCTTAAGGTAGCGAAAAATTATTTTTACTGCCTATAAGTGAGATTCCTTAGGATTGGATTGATATCTTGCACATAAGCATACTGAAAACATTAATTATGGTCGACTAGATGTTAAGTAAAGTAAACATCCTATCATTACTCTAAAAGTTGTTTGATCTACCGGTTTCCCAGCTTCATCAATATCTAAAGAGTTTGAGGTACCAATAGGAGTACTTATGCTCTTAGTGTTGTCATAACCATAATTTTTAAGAAGATCTTTAATATACTTGTGTTGAGATATGTAGATTCCTTATAGTTTTTGGAAAATTTGAAAACCAAGGAAAAAAGTTAACTCACCCATCATACTCATTTCAAACTCAGATTTCATTAGACATGCGAAAGAGTTGGTCAAAGATTGCTGAGTTGAACCAAATATGATGTCATCAACAAAAATTTGAACAATCAAAACATTTTTCTTATCTTTCTTGGATCTGCATTTCCCTTAACATAGTTATTTTGAAGCAAAAATCCAGTGAGTCTATCATACCATGCTCTTGGGGCTTGTTTAAGACCATACAAAGCTTTGGTAAGTCAAAAACATGATCAGGATGTTTTGTATCTTCAAAACCTGGAGGTTGTTCAACAAAAACTTCCTCTTGAACATAACCGTTAAGAAAAGAACATTTCACATCCATTTGAAATGTTTGAAATTAAATAATGCTGCAAAGGCAAGTAGAATACGGATAGATTCAAGTCTAGCTACTGGAGCATAGGTTTCTTCATAGTCTATTCCCTCTTGCTGATTATAGCCTTTAGAAACAAGTCTAGATTTATTTCTTACTATGACTCCATTCTCATCACATTTATTTCTGAAAACCCATTTTACTCCAATAACAGAAGTTTCCTTAGGTCTTTCAACCAAGGTCCAGACATTATTCCTTTCGAATTCATTTAGTTCATCTTGCATGGCTTTAATCCAATCATCATCACCTAAAGCTTTATCAGTGCTTTTAGGTTCTAATTGGGAAAGAAATGCTAGATGTTCTACTTCATTTCTTAAGGAACTACTAGTCCTCACAGGTTGATTTACATCACCAATGATACTATCACTGGGATGATTCTTAAGAAACACCTGATTTGGATTTTGAAAATCATGTTCATCAACATAGGGTAGAAAGTCATCTGGGGTAAATGTTTCAGAAGTATCTTCTAGAACAGTATCCTTATCAGAAGGTTCTTCTATCAAAGGTTGATAATCAGTTTTTGAAAACACATCCGAGGAAGAAGGTTGGGATGGTTTAAAAAAAAGGATCTGACTCATCAAATTTTACATGTATTGTGTCTTCAACAGTGCAAGTATTTTTATTAAAAACTGTATAATCATTAGAGGTTGTGGAATATCCTAAGAAAATTCGTTCATCAGATTTTGGTGCGAATTTATTTAGGTTATCTTTAGTATTCAAAATAAATACCTTGCAACCAAAAACTTTGAAGTAGGAAAGTCTTGGTTTTCTACCATTCCGTAACTCATAAGGAGTTTTATTAAGAAAAGGTATAATTAAAACTCGATTTATAGTATATCAAGAAGTACTTACATATTCATCCCAGAAATGTCTAGCAATAGAATATTCACTCAACATGGTTCTAGTTATCTCTTGAAGAATTCTATTTCTTCTTTCAACTACACCATTCTCGTGAGGAGTTATAGGTGCTGAAAAATTGTGAGTAATACCTTTATTACTACAAAAAGTTTCAAAATCAGAATTTTGAAATTCTCCTCCATGATCACTATGAATATTTTTCAATGGAAGGTTTTTCTCATTTTTAACTTGAGCTCTAAAAATTTTGAAATATAAAAAAGCTTTAGACATCTTTGCTAGAAAATAGACCCAAGTAAACCTAGTGTAATCATAAACTAGAACAAACACATAGTATTTTCCTCCAATACTTCCAGTTTGTGTTGGACCAAAAAGATCCATGTGCACTAACTGTAATGCATTGGTTGTTGAGACTTCACCGATTGATTTAAAACTAGATTTATGTTGCTTGACATATTGACAAGGATCCCAAACTTTAGAAGAATAAAATCTAAGCTCTGGTATATCCTTAACTAGTTTCATCTTAGAGAGTTTACATAGGTTCCTAAGGTTACAGTGACCTAGTCATCTATTCCATAACTAGGAGTGATCTTCCATTGCACTTAGGCAAGGTAAATCTTGGCTTCTGAGGTCTTCTATGTTTAGAGTGTAAACATTCTCTTGCCTATTGGCTGAGAGAATAAACTCTTCCTTGGAATTGTGAACTAAGCACTTATCATTCCTAAAATTCACAAGGTAACCTTCATCACATAACTGAATTATGCTAATGAGGTTGTGCTTAAGACCTTTAACAAAAAGAACATTTGAAATCAAGATTTTACCAAGAAGAACAATATTACCAATACCAACAATCTCTCCCTTAGCATTATCTCCGAAAGTTACCTTTCCTCCTTTCATTTTGATAATCTTTTCAAAAAAGATTTTGTTACCAGTCATGTGCCGGGAACATCCACTATCCATGTACCATGTATTGTTGCTGGTAATCTCTTTATTTTCCTGAAATCAAGAAGAAAATTAGACTTTCAGAATCCAAACTTGTTTGGATCCGAGATTTCCAGATAATCAAATTTTAGGAACCCACATCTTCTTAGAGAAGTAAGCTTTGTGAAATCCTAAAGATTCAGTTTTGTTTAAGGAATAATTATTTTCCCATTGACCACCACATTGACACTTGGTACAAAATGGGGCACTTTGAGGAACAAAATAATTGTTACTAAAAATTGGTTTTGCATGGGTATAACCAAATCCGGATTTATTTCTTAAAGGTCATATTTGAGAATACATTTTATCAAAATTTTCCATACCCTGGGGTAAAGTTTGATAAACACTTCTTTAAGGAAAAAATTTAGGACTTGAGTTTTACAACCAAGTTTTTATCCTCAAAAACATTAGTTTTAGAACTATAGCTAGGCTCAAAAACATTTTTATTAGAAATTACTTTTTCTAATTCTTTAGAAAGTTTGTTCTTCTCAGAACTTACTTCCTCAAGATTTTTTGAAATACTTTCAAAATCAGTATTATTCTTATCAAGATCTTTAGAGAGATCTGATATCTCTTTTGTAAGAATAGAATTCCTAGAGTTTGTCTTATCAAGTTTCTTATTGAGTTTGGAATTCTCAATTTCAAAAAGTTCAGCAAACCTAGAGACTTCTTCATAAGTAGGTAAAGTATTTCCCTCATCAGAAGATGATTCTTCATCAGATGAGTTATAATACTTACTATCATTGAAATTTAAAGAAACATTGGTCAATGATTCAACATTTCGTACCTTATCCATAAAACAATGATTATCAATAGGTAATGTGGCTATAAGACCAAGATTCTTCTGTCCTGAAGATTCATAATCAGAAGATTCATCTGAAGAGTCACCACCACTTGCACTCCAGGTGTCATTGGATTTCAAAACATTCTTAGATTTAGCTTTATAATATTTCTTTTTGTTCCTGTCTGAATGCCTTTCTTTTCTTTATTTTTTTTTTGAGCATAGGGCAATCTGGTCTAATATGTCCAGCTCTTTTTCATTCATAACAATTAACTTCTCCATCTTTCTTATCTTTCCTTTCCTTTTTCTTATACATTGATTGGAAATTTCTCTGGCCAGCTATCTTGTTCATCCTTCGAGCAAGATTTTCTAGTTCATTTTCTGAGACTTCACTCTCACTAGATTCTGATTGGAAAATATCTTTCTTAGACTTAGATCTGGTTACTCTCTCAGGAGTCTTAGCTTTCATATGATTTGAAGTTGTAGTAAATTCAACAGTACCATTTCCATTCTTCTTCTTGATGTTGTCTACATCTCTCTTCATTCTGGTTTCATGTTGTAGAAGAGTTCCAAAAAGCTCATCAAGAGAGATCTGAGTGACCTTCCTGTTTTCATCTATAGTTCTTCTTTTGGATTCCCACTCATTGGGCATAATATCAATTATCTTATCCCCAAGAGCTTCATTATCTAAACCTTTCTCTCCCATACACTGTAGGCTGTTGACTATAGTCATGAATCTCTTTTGAACTTTACAGATTGATTCTCCATAAGGAAAGTTGAAGCCATGATATTCAGCTCTAAGCATATCTCTTCTAGCATCAATCACATTAGAAGTCCCAAAGTGTGTAACCTCTAACTTCTTCCAGATACAATTAGTTGCTTCACAAGAAAAAATTTGGCTATATATATTTCTAGTCATTGAACATAGTAGAGTATTGCGTACCTTATAATTAAGTTGATATTCTTTCTTTTCCTGGTTAATGAATGTTCTAACTTCCTTGTCAGGAATTTTAAAATCACCAGTAAGCATTACAAAATTATCCACTCTAGTGTTGATAACAAATGTATTCATTCTATCTCTCCAGTACTCATAATCATTACCATCAAATTTAGGTGGTCTTGTATGATTTAGATTATCAATCGAACCAACATTAATTCCTGCCATACTAGAACAACCCTTGGCACACAAATTTGTTAGTAGCAAAAGTTCTGTAATAACAAAGTTCGGAATGAGAATGTTCGGAATGGTAATGTTCAGAATGTCAAAGTTCGGAATGACAAAGTGAGCAAGAAAAACTTATTCGTAAGTATAAGTATTTCAGAAACCTTCTCTAATACCAATTGTAGGATCGAAATAGTGATGTATATGCTCAATTTACAAGAGGGGGGTGAATTGTAAACTTTAAAAATTCCTTTGGAACCTTTAAAGATAGATACAAATAACTATGTTTTCCTTAAGAAAAGGAAAGTTCTAAGATTAACAAAGTTAAACTAAGAAAATTCACAACACCTCTAATACTGAATGCAAACTTGGAAAGAGATTCCGAAAGTAGGTTCCAGAAATATGGTTCTGGAAATTGAAACTTAACAAAAGATTACAATATGAGATTCTACCTTAAAGCGTATAGAATTGAAATGAAACAGAGTACAAGTAAGGAAGTATAAGAAAGTTATACTTTCCTTATAAAACAAAATTCAGCGGAAATTAAACAAGTAGTTAAACTAAAATTAACAAGATATAAGTCTTTTAACCCAAAGAGAATGGTATCCAACAACCTTGGATAAAGGTCCCTTGATTTATACTTTTAAGCACGTCAATCTTACCCACACCAGGGTAAGCCCTCGATACGAAGATCGGAGTGTCTCTGTCTTGCTATCCCCGCAAGCCCTCAACATCATGCTAGTTGGAAACCTCTGTCTTCCTCAGCAAGGAAGCCCTCGAACTTCAAGGTAGTCGGCACCTCTGTCTTCCTATCCTCAGAAGTCCTCGAATGTAATCACCAACATTCGGAGTCGCACGATGCTTTGAGAGTTAATAAGAGCCTCACTCTCTAGAAATCACTTCAAGTATATAATCACATGAGTCGAAGATCAGTCAGCCTTTCAGCACTGAGATCTTTCAAATGAGCTCCTATTTATAGGAAAATTTCCAACGGTCGGCTCCTTCTCCCAACGGTAATATTTTCAATGAAATTCGGAAGGACCTGTACACGTGTAACTCAACCAACAGTTAATAATAAACAGAATCGATGACATCATTTAATAACAAACATTGTATAACTGAATGTACGACATCGTTTTGGAATGAAGAAAATGTAAGTAAATACTAATTAATAGTTCGGAGTGTTAAGCAAGTCAAAGGTTCGGAGTCTAACCACAATGAAGTTCGGAGTCTATGTTAAGAAATGTTCGGATTCTATTTTATAGAAAATCAGAGTCTGGTTTCATCAGAAATCGAATTCTAAATCTGTAGAGTTCATAGTCGAACTGCTTAAAAGTTCAGAGTCAAACTTCTAAAGAGTTCAGAGTCGAACTTCTTAAGAGTTCGGATTCGAACTTCTTAAGAGTTCGGATTTGAACTTCTAAAGAGTTCAGTGTCAAACTTCTAAAGAGTTCGTAGTCGAACTTCTAAAGAGTTCGGAGTCGAACTTCTTAAGAGACCGGATTCGAACTTCTAAAGATTTTGGAGTCTAACTTCTTAAGAGTTCGGAGTCGAACTTCTAAAGAGTTCGGAGTCGAACTTCTTAAGAGTTCGAATTAGAACTGCTTCAGAGTTTGGAATCCAGAATTCGGATTAAATCTATATTATAGATCACATCCAAGATTCGGATCCTAAAAACAGAATACTCCAACTTTTCATTATAAGGCTCCGACAATTTGGTTGTGATTCTGGTTTTTGATTTTAAGGGAAAAAATGGCTAAGTATAAGAAAATCTAGGTTAAGGTAAATTTCCTTAAGGAAGTAAATTTTCCTTATTTGAGTAATAATAATATTTACTTATGTATAAGGTGTTTGTGATTTTCAAAACAAGAAGGAATGGAAAATTCATAAGGAAAACCTTATTGAGTCAACAATTATGTGCTATGTGGGACCTATATCTTCCTCCAATCCATTTGGAAATGATTTATATTTCAGTAGATAATAATTGTAATCAAGCCACCATGCTTGATGAACTATGGAAATATGTGGAAACATGTTCCCTTACAAGGAATGGAATTCTACATGGGATGGGGGTGTGTATCATCAAATATTAGTGATCCCAATGAATATGGGAAAATGGGGAAACCCAATACACTATAAGATGATATTGAAACCCGATCCATTATGAAGAAATGATAGAAACTAGGGATGGTTCAGTGTCCCACCGAGTGGGTATACTCCTCTTGATGTACCCTGATATGTTCTAGCAATACTTTTGTACTTATAATTAATGATATTACATATTTATGTGTATAGAAAATACCACATATTACTCCGATGTTATGATTTCATGGATTATTCCCATTATTTACTTATGATTCCGAAATTATGAATTGGTAACCCTTATGCCATGATTCTTATTATTGATCTATTATGTGAAGTGGAGGATACTCTAATGTTATGATCCTATTCTCATACCCATATGATCATGATTGTGTATACATATCTACCTTCTTTACCCTTACTGAGCATATCAGATCACCCATTTTTTGTTTTTCCTTCCCCATGTTATGATGATATATTTTTTCTATAATTCTTTTAAGACGTATGTTAGCCATGGGGAACCTTTTGGGAGATAATCTATGTCACTCATATACCAATTCTTACTTTTCATGGTTTCTAAAGGCACTAAACTAATACTGTTTTTGGGAATCTAATTTTGTAATGTTTTAAGTATTCTGAAAAAATTATATGATGAATATTTATATTACGAGTGTGATTTTATAGAGAGTATCATAGTGAAGGTTTAATTAACATTTTTAATGTGGACTGAGAAAACATTTGTGAGACATGTTGGGATATTTATAAGGATATGTATATAGGAGTCTCTAAGTATAAGCCAAAGGATGAGTTACTGTTTAGGATATTATCTTTTAATTTTGGTAAAGGATGTAATGATAAATTTATTTTCATTACATCACTATTTGGATACAAATAGTGTATGTGGAACGTAAATAGATGAACCTATGTGTAACAACTCTGACAAGGTGCGGGGAAAAAACTCGAGAATACATGGTACACGTCAACATGCCTTATTGCACACTTGATTTGACTCTCTTGGGGGATATAATTTGGAAATTTACAAACTCATTATGAACATTCATGATGGATTTAAGTGGAATTTGGATATGAATAACCAAGGATAAAATTATGGTGTCATATAATAAAGAAGGTTTCAAAATTCATACATCCTATATGTGGATTTCCTGATTATTTGGTTCATCACTATAAAAAAAATTTCGTACTCAATAGTTTATGATTTTATTGAGTAGAGGGATCATGAAAGATATAGGTTATTATGGAATGTGATAGAAAATTTTCTAATGAGTAGTCAAATAGGATGGTCCCTAGAGTTAGGGATATTGTGATCATTCCAAGTCATTTTTCACAAAACATGATTAATAACATGTACATTAACGAAATATCATGCTCACCAAATAAGAGAAGGAACAAATATTCTGAGAGTTAGTGTAATAGAGACCATAGATGAATGAACATTTAGTTTAATCTATGATAAGAATGTGGAATGAATTACCTTAGTTAATTTCGTATCGGAACAAGAATATTTGTTGATTATAGAAAATAACAAATCAAAAAAATATCTACAATTGAAAAATAAATGGTTTTCCAAATGAAATTAATGGGAATACAGGAATCCATAAGACATCATCAAGGGTTAAATTATTTACGTGTGGTAGGAATGGTCATTTTGAAAATTGATTTCCCATGTAGAATGTTAAAGATGATAATATGCATAGTGGTATGATTATTGGTTATACGTTTTATGATGATGAGACTACATATGTAATCTGAAAGGAAAGAGGAAATAAGTAATAAGATGATGTATAATTATTTTATATTATGGATCAAGGGGAGTAATTAATTTTTTATGTATTTGGATTCCCTAATTATGTTATATTAATGGATAAATATACATATATAGTTTAGTTTCTATTTTTTCTGGGGATTTAGATGTTTTTATAGAATTTTTCTGATAAACGGGAAAAGTTATTTAATGGCAAGGTCACAGTTTCACTATGAGAAGACAACCCTTAACATGTTATTTATGTTAATATAATTTTGTTTTCATAAATATATATATAATAAAAATAAGGGAATTGGAGGGTATGGATTCCCTTGGAACTCATATAGGGATTGTGGTAAAATTGGTTTATGTTATCATGGATGTGGTTTAAAACATCTTGGATTCATTGAATATATCTAGAATAATTTTGAATAAATAATAAATAATGATTTTTAAAAATATTTATGATAATTAAGGTTATTATAATGTGTCTATAGAATATATTATGAGTCTATTCACAGATTTATAATCAAAAAATGAAGAGCTATATTATTTAATATGGTGGATCTACACTAAGCTGATTTACTGAACATCATTAAATTATTTTTGATTTTCATATTTCAGAAGGGATAAAATGTAGAATATTTTTGGAATGTTTAGTGTTAAACATTAGATATTTTTTTAGAGAATAATTTATTATCTCATCATATATGTGTTTATCCGTATTTGATATCTTGGAATAACCCTTTCTTGTGAAAAAAATCAATGAAAGAATCTATAATGATATTCATGGATATAATTATATGTTAATGCTTCAAGAATGAAAAATTCACCAATATTTTATGGAATGAGAGTTGAAGTGGAAGTTGATGAAGCCACGGAATATGTAAACATTGTCTTGAAATCATGTGTCTATATATTTCCATGAAAATTATTAAACATTAGAAAAATGAAATTGAACTAAAGTTTTTCCAAATATATTCATTTTTGATGAACTGATATCCTTTTAAATAAATATGGAATTATGACTTAGAGGCCCAAATAATTCAATACATCATCCAATTTTAAGATATTTATTAGATCAATAACTCTGTAGAAATATTTATGCTTCTATCAATGTCCATGTTTTCACTTCCCACCTATGTTCTCCTCTATGGAAACCTAGTTACATGTTACTTTGCGTAACTGTTATGTTTACAAATTTCTTTTTTTAATGGATGTCTAGTATTCATTTTCACAATGTTAGTACATAGGAATGTAACATTCAACTATTGATCTTTTGATTACCCAGATGAATTTTAATGGGAAAATTTATTTTTAATGGGGGTAGAATGCAACACCACGATATTTTGTGAAATATATTTTTTCAAATTACTTAATTCAATTTGAAAATTTTCATTTCATGTGACACTAAATATAGTTTATGGGTATATATATATATATTAACGAACTATATTTTTCTTGTTTGAGAGACATACAAAACATATATTAAATTGTGGTACACGTAACACTATGTTTGGCTTGTGTAATAGTCAATGTTGAGTTCCTTTAATGGCTTGTGCAATATAGAAGACTGAGTTTTTACAAAACTACAATATACATTTAATATTATTAACAAAATATAATTATATCTATAATATAGTCATTGGAATTGATGTTACTAGTATAATGCACCAATTTGTTAATATATATTATTCACATTTATATAAAATTAATCATTTGGTTATCAATTTTTAGGAGTAAATATAAGAAGTATTTGAAAGTAAAGATATTACATTCCTATGAAAAAACAAAATTTTATTCTAATAAATTAATAAAACCAAATTTGATTATTCTTTTCAATATAATTTATTTATTATATATTCATGAAATATTTTGTATAGTTATCAGGTAGATTTGATTGGTACAAGATAAAAATAAATCCAATTTTACAAAAAAAGATATATTCTCCATGAAAGTAATTTTACCTTCTTTTAATGTATAATCCACTGTAAATACAATTGTATTCAAATTTGTTGCTTTTATATGTAAAAATAAACCTTATATTTTAAATAGTAACATAAAAATTATCTCATGGTGAATTTCTGGTATTTTTCTGTGAAGTTTCATATTCTAACGAATTGTGAACAATACTAAATTTTAATTCAAAACATCTTTTCCTTCTAATTTATTTATAAGTTTAAATTATATTTTTAATTTGTTTTTTGGTTTTATGATATAAATTATTCTTATATTAATCCAATTTAGGTCATTCATGTCAATTTCAATATACAATTAGTTTAAAAACATACCAAACATTTGGATATATTTACTTTAAAAAGCTATTTTGTTGTACCATCTGTGGGATTTAATTTGAATTAATTTGTGCCAATTATGTTATTGTAATTTCCATAAATTAATTCTATGTTTTCAATAATTATAATATATAGTTTGAAATAAATTTAACTTTTTTATTAAAATATTAGATAAAGTAATTAAAATTAATTTCAACAATTAAGAGGAAGCATAACTTAACAAGGGACTAAACCTTAACCATAATGGCCAAAATTGCCAAGAAAAATGTCCAAAATCCATTTTCTGTATATATAAAAAACATATAGTAATTTTATATTATTTTTTTGAGTATTGGATGCAAATTTCATAAGAAAAATGTTAGTGAAGTTTATCCTTTAAAAATTTACAAAAATGCAACTCCTTCGCTGCTATAAAATAGAACTCGCCCTACCACTTATTGAAACCACTAAATCCCTTTTTATCACCATAAATATGATAAAATAAGATCCAAAAATAACTCAAATAATCATTTAATCATAATTTTCAATCGAAATCCAACCAAGTAATCCTTTTTCTACCAATAAAAATAAGTTTTCCAACAAAGAGGTATCATCCATTCTCATGCTATATTCATTAATTTTATTTGTCCACTGCCTCAATTATTATTTTTATAAGAATATATAATTTAAAATATTTCCTCAATAAACTTATATATATTTTCATTATATGTGTTATACCTATAAATACTCACAATTCCATCTAATAGATAAATAACTATACGTTATTGTGTATGGATACCGACCACCTCCTGGAATAATGTGGTCCGTTTTTTCATTACCAACATTCACAGTTGTAAAATATGATTAAAATAATATTTATTATATTATATATTATTTTTATTAATTATTTATTCGTATTTAATTTTAATATAACACATACCATCTTGCTTTCAATTTTGTGTCAGTATGATAACGTAGTTTTGGGAAGTGTTGACTACCACCACCTCAAAGCAATGTTATTCATTAACACCATACATTGAATGAATTAATGATGAATTTAGTGAATTTATATGTTATATATATTAAATAATACTTAAATTTAATTAATATTTTTTACACATCTTCATATGTATATTAAATTAACATTCTTTAATTCAATGCGATAATAAAACGGAAACAGCGTTCATTCATACATACGGTCTACCATCTCTAGGAATGGTGTTTTCCTTTTCATACATTTATCTAATATACATTATTTTAAATTAATATATACCAAATATATAGGATATTGACACCATGTTTTATATCTTTGACATAATTAAATAATGATATAATAAAAAATGAACAAAAAAACAGGTCAAAACATATATGAAAAATAAAGCAAATATTACCTGAAACGTAACATTTACATGGAGTTATTTATAAATAGGTAATATAAATTCATAACCAAATCATATATGGTATTAGATATAATAATATTTTTTTTATTATATGTATAATTAAATTATATTTATTATACCTGAGTCTTTTTCATTTACAAAAAATTCACAAATTAAGGTAAGGTAATTTCAACTAACATTTTATTTCCATGTGATACATGCCTAATTCCCGAATAGTTTTATTTTTTTGGTGTGTAAACATCCCATTAATGTAATCTATGACTATCATAAATAAATTTTATATGTTTTTAAATATCTATTTTATTATCATACATTCAAGGGGTTTATGTGTCAAATATTAACAAATCGATACAGTAATTTTGTAGAAATTTACCTTGTTGAAGACAAATTCCATGGTATGATCCTATGTTTTTCTATTAATTGTATATAATTCACTTTTACTTTTATATAATTAATCAAATTATATTAATTATATTTCAATCATAATTTCATGTCATTATTTTGGTTTAATTATGATTCAATGTTATTAAAGTTATAACATTTTATAGACACAATCTCATAATTATTGGGATTATTCATTATTATATTTCCATTAGTGAAAAATTATTTTACATATCACAATAATTGTCAAGAATTTTATTACAATATTTTTCTTCATGTTATCTCCAAGAAATGGTAACATTTTCCCACTCCTTGGTACTTAATATAATTTACTTTTTAAAAATAACAAATATTAATTTACTTCTACTTTAGTTGTTAATTTGGGTTCTTTCAAAACCATATTTTCTAAAATAAAATTCCGAAAATGGTTTAATATTATCATATTATGTTTAAAGAAAATATTCACCCTTGTATTATGATTTTAGTGTACTATTTTAAATGTATTCTTCTTTTTTTTCTGATCATGACAATTTTATATACTTTTATGGTAAAAAAAGGAATGTTCGGCATATACGAACTAACATCCCATTATAACTGTAATTACCTTAATTATTACTTTGTATGATTTCAAGGTTATTTTGATAAGGAAATTTTTTTCCCAAATATTCTGTACATTTGTTTATTTTAAAATGGTTTTCAATGATAATTGTATTCTAAAAAAATTGTTTAAAAAGAGTTTTAAATGATTTTCAAATTATCCCATATATGATTTCAAAAAAAAATTCATTGAAAATCATTTCAATGATATAAAAAATTATTTTATATGATTCAATGGAGTTTCAAAGAAAATGGTTTTCAATGTTTTTTAGCGATTATTTTATATGTTTTCTCGGGAAATGGTTGTGAAAATATACTCAAGTTTCATTTATAAATTTTCAAGGATATTATAAATGAAATGGTTTTCAAAATGATTTCTCTTTTAAAAATTCATCATATTAAAAAGTTGAATCAATAACAATTTTAATGGAAATTAATAATATTTATTTATAATAAAAGTATATTACAAATGATTTTATGAAAAATATTTTCAATGAAAGAGAATTTACTTTAGAAATGTTTCAAGGGGTCATTTAAAATTCTTCTCCATCTAATATGTCATCCTCTATTATAGTTTAAGATATTTTGGGGACATGGTCAAATTATAAAATTATTATTCTTTTTCAACGGTTTATTTTTTTATGTCATGATATTGATGAGATCCATTTCTCTTCCCGTCTTTATATTCTTTTGAAACCCTCTTATTTTCATGAGATATGCATTGATAAAATAATTATGAAACATATCTCAATAATATAGGTTACAATGTGTTGATATGTTAATGATTCCACTTTCGATTCGTGGGTTTTGATTTGATTTTTTTGAAACCCATATCATTTTATGGATCATGATATAATAAATTTTTCAATATCTTTTTTCACATGTATAAATGATTTAATAATTTTATGGGTGCGACCTATTTCTTCGTACAATGCATTAGGTAATGATTTATATATCATGGGATAATAATGTGAATGAATTATAAGAGCTTCATACTCTATAGGATAATGAGGAAACCCAATACCTTATATGAAATGATTGCGACTGGGGATGTTGGTGTGTCACACCCAGTATTTGTATTAAAAAAGAATATGGTATGATGGGGAAACACAATACCTTAAAAGGAAAGGACTAAAACTGTAGATGATGGTGTGTCCCTCATAGTATGTATTGTCCCCATTAATTTCCATGATATGTTCTAGAAATTAATCCTGACGTATAGGGAATGATATTACATACTTATTGGTATTACACAATTTTATGCCTTACACTTATGTTATGATTTAATGTATAATGATCTTGATTTCCTGGTGATTCATGAATTATGAATATTTAGCCATTATTTCATGATTTAGGTTCATTATCTGTGATATATAGTCTATGATATTATAATTTTATGATAACATTATCATACTATTATACTATTGTTTATACATAAAAATTTCTCTTGATTACACTTAATGAGAATTTTGGGAAACCACATTTAATGATTCCATCCCCAGGTTAGAAAGACATATTTTTTGCATGATATGTCTAACATGGGTTCTAGTCATGGAGAACACAGTGGGAGATAATGTATCTCACTCATGTACCTATGTTTAATTTTCCATGTTTCCAAATGAACTATTCTAATATAATCTTTCAGTGTAAGTTTGTGTAATGTTTTAGGTATTTTAAAAAAATTATGTAATGAATATGTATATTAAGGCAATGTTTTCATATATTTTTCTTAATATCAATTTGTAATGGGGTATTTATCTGAATCCCTTAAGCATAGAGATGATGTTATCCTATACCAAAATGGTACATAGGTGGTTATCCTAAACCTACTATGTAATGGATTTCATGGTTCATTTCCTCGATTTATGATTCCTTTTCTCATGTCTAGGCGTCACATTTGTGCCCCAATCTTTTGATATATTCTTATTTTTAGGTGATGTTATCATGTCCCAGTATTGAATACTAATTTTTTTCACCCATATTTTGATTCCTTCTTCCATGAATTGTAATTTATAAACATTGAATTATTAGAAACATGTATCTTAATTTATGATCTTAATATTATTATGCTCACTTATAATCTTCAATAATTATCTCTCATGTTTACCCTTTCTGAGGATCTGATGTCACATTTTGTTATGTTTCAAATCCCACATTTTATAAGTAAATTTATTATGTTAGATAATTCTATAATATTATCATTTTTGAATAATTATTAGGGAGATATTGAATATTTTTCCTATATATTTTTGTTATGTATCATGTCTAAAAATACATTAAAACATTATAGCTAATTGGAATGAATTAGTTTGAGATGTATAATGTTTTCCTAAAATATGATGGAATTTGGTTTTATTTTATTATTGGGTTACCTCATCTAGTATCAAAGTATAATTAAGATATTTTTTTCTTAGGTTATGAAGAATAATATGGTATAATATAAAATAACACATAAGGAATGTGATGTAGGATGAACATTTAATTTCAGACGTAGATAAAGAGTTATCATAAAATTGTACATGTTTGGAATGATTTTTAGTAATATATGGTTTATTTCTTGGATTATTATTTCATTATTCTATCATTAACCTTTTTACGTAAAATATGAGAACTAGAATCCTACATTACATTAATGAACTCTAATTACACTATGTGTATATGGTTCTACCCAATTCTTAATATTTTTATAATTTCATAATGGTGTGACATGAAAAACTCAATGATTACATATTGAAATATCAATGTAATTTCTTATTGGTGTTTTGAATATATGTATTTCATTTAACTACTATCTATTAGAAGATAATTGTAATGAGATTCCATTAAGTCTTATTATACTCAATATATTCATATTTGATGTCATTTTTGGAATGAATTTGCACCCTCTATATAGATCACATATAATATTTCTAAGAATATAATTGAAATATGGTATCCCAATTCAATAATTGATGTTTCACAGTTGAAATGATGAATATGAAATTATAACATATATTACATCTATTATATGGTTCCAAATACCTACTCATGAATGTATTCTAGCAAAAAAAATTTTTATAAAATCTA
Organism: Viscum album; assembly: GCA_963277665.1. NCBI lineage: Eukaryota > Viridiplantae > Streptophyta > Magnoliopsida > Santalales > Viscaceae > Viscum > Viscum album. The sequence goes on from OY728139.1 coordinate 922,454,344, forward strand.
TATATTATATACACTTATAATAGGGATAAATTATGGTATATTTTATTAATATACTCCATGTGTTCCCCTAAATATTGATGTAGAGTTTTCAATATCACTGATACATAATGATACACCAAATTCAAGTATGCATACTAGGACATTCTCTATTGATTTTTTCGAATTTAAAAAGGCATTCGTAGAGAATCTATAAAAGAAATTCATATAACATATTCCCTCACCATGGGGTGTAACTTCCTTTTTTTTATGACGAACAATGTGAAAAATAATAAGTTAGTTGATTTTTATGAATCTTAAAATACTACTATCAAGAAAAGGTATTCATTACTATATATTGATGACTTAATTGTCTAACTATATATAATTTTTTCTTTTAAAAGTATAGTATTCATCCTGGATATCATCAATTATTGGATAAAAAGGATGATGTACACTAGAAAACATTCCTCACATGGTATTGACATAATGAATTTATATTTATTCCATTAGGAATTACAAATTTCCCCCACTATCATTATGGATAGAATGAATAAAGTCATTAGATATAACCTTGATACATTTTCGATAGTCTTTATAAAAACTGTTATATTATATTCTATGATAACTGAAGATAATATTGTTTATACAATATTGTTTTTAAGACCTAAAGGAATGATAAATTGTATGCGAAAATATTCATGTATGTACTCTAGCTACATATTGTCTCATTCTTGAGCCATGAAATCACAAATGGATTTACATCATTGGATCCTTTGATTATGGATGTTTTTGAAAAATGGAAAAACTAATCAATGTGACATAGAACAAAATTTTTCTTAAATTGTATAAATATTTTTATTTATTTACTATATTTTTATCAATAATACAGAATTAAATAATGAACTTTACAAATAATGGTTTTAATTTTTCTTAGAATGATGATTTTGAAGAAAATTTCATTATAGAAAAGTGATGTTGGTCTATAAACCTGTTATCACATTACCCTATAGTGTTAAATGGGTTTTTATAAAAAATGATTCAGGAAATAATTTATTAGGATATTATCTAATGAAACATGAAATAAGTGAAGTGTATTCTTCATGAAAAAAAATTGTTCATGAAAAAAATTATCCGATATAATATTTAGAGGTCTTTGTGGTAATTTTTCACATTGAAAATACAGAGGCATTATCATTATGATAACATATGTGATATATACAATGATAATAAAATCTTAATGTATATATTCACACCAAAATAAATGAATATTCTATAAATGATATGTATTTATTTCATTAATAATTGTGAATTCTCAATATATTACATCATGTAAATTTGAACAAAGAGGATGAAACATTGACTAGGATGGGTCACTCTACATTATCTGTGGTGAGGATTAAAAATGATACAGTTCTCATGGATTTTTATAATATTAACAATGAAATCATTTGGAATGGATATAAATTCTACATTTATCAAGTAACATTCCAACCATCATTACATGTAATAGTTAAAGATGCTTAGAAAGAGGATTTTGAGTTGTAAAATAAGGAATGTAGTGATAAAAAATTAAAACATGACCATGATGGAATGATAATGTTATGTACTCAAAATTCTGTCCACACAGTACTAAAATATGTGCAGAGTCTATTTGATGATGAAAAATGACCATAATTATCTAATAATTCATCTGTATAAATAAATAAATACATCTTAGTGAGAATTTATAGTGAGAAAATATGATAATTGTTATTGGGGAGAAATTATTTCAATTAATTCAATGTTAGTTAGTTATATCATATTATGAGAAGATTCAGTGGATTACAAATCCATTTCCAGTAAATAAAAATATGATATCGTCCACTTTTATTTCATCTTCAGACTCAAAAATAATTCTAAAAAATGAAAAAATTTGGGTTTTAGTTGATCTTCATATAATGTTAAGTAATTTCATTTCTATTAAGTAATATTTCTCAATTGACCAACCCTGTATTAGATAAATTAAAAAAGTTGTGAGATTACATGGATTATGACTCTCAATTTTCTCTAATTTAGATCCAAGGGTTATTTTGATTTTATTGAAATTCGTTAGGAATAATTGAATTTTGAGATTAAATTTAACTTGATATATCATTCTGAGACTGATAGAATTTAATTGATGTAATATTAAAAATGTGGTTTATATCAACTACTACTTATGGTTGACTTTTCATATACTAATTGATTTCACATGAGAGTTTAATTAGATCATTATCATTCAATTTTTGGGAAGTAGTGTAAAATACCAACAAACTATAATAATGTTAGAGAATGAAATAAATAGGGACCTAAACTAGATAAGAAAATGGAAGATATAATTAAATAAATTAAACAACACATCAGAGTAGTTATGTGTCGACATAAGTGTAATGCGAACAATTTTATATGAGGGCTAGGGTTCTATGTCTGCGGATATTGTTTTCTTATGAATTTCACAACGGGATACATTTATGATATTTGGAAATAATTTGAATATAATCCATATGTATATTGATCACAGTTAGATTCATGAATTTATTGGGTTGATATCTTATAATATGGTACTTCCAAAAAACCTCTCCCGAGTTCATAGTGTGTTACAAGTATCCATTTTGAGGAAGTACGTATCAATATATTCACATTTATTAAACATAGAGGATATATAAATAAATGACTTTCTTTTCTGAGTATAATAAATAGTGGAGATTATGTATTTTAGAGAGAAGGTTATACAAAAATAAAGAAACCATTATGGAAACATTTTATGCAAGAACTATTTTTCTGAGGAAGCTACATGAAAAATTGAGGAAGTAATGAGTTAGAATAATTTTCATTTGACTTCATTAATGTATCAAAATTCTAAGGGAGAAACCATTTAAATAGGGTTGAGTGTACCACTCAATATTTTTAGAATATATTTTCCTCCTAAAAATTTTCAAGTGATCAATTGATTATTATGTACACAACACCAATAATTACAAAATAATAATTTACAAATAAATATAATGGAATAAATTAATTTTTTTTAATAAATTTGAATAATTATTTTATTTGTAAAATCAAAAGGAAAAATTTTACTATAGAAAATACCTTTGATTCTAATGATGCTTTTTGGAAATGTTTTGTTGAGTTTAGTTTTTTTTTATTTGATTATTTTTAAGATATTAGAATTTTTTGATAAAAATGATTTATTAATTAAAAAAACTAATTATGGGAAACATTGAAATGTTATGGTAATTATAATTAATTCTAGTCAAATAATTAATGGCTAAAAGAAAATGATTTATTTTTATTCATTGTTTGTATTGATATATTCATTAATTTAATATATAATTTCTATAGTATTTAACCTTTGAAATATAATCAGATATACATTTATAAAACAATAATCTTTATTCACAACATTGTAATCAATTAGTTAAAATTAAAATTAAAATAAATTAATGATAAAAATAGATATTTTTTCAGAAACGAATTTTTTGTGTGGAAAATATATTATTGTCATTGTAATTTAATAAATCACATTTAATGAATGATTTTATTTCTATTTTAAAATATTAATTTTACAAAAATATATTAACATTCATCTAATTGTTGTTACTTTTCACTTAATGATAATAAAATCATTATTAATATTTCATAAATATTTCTTTCTAAAAATGTAGTTATGTTGTTATTTGTGGTTAGTAGAATTAAATTCTTCTACATTTATAAATTGGATATCATTAAATATATTTAATATTTCTAATCCACATGTCCAAATATTGTTATATTTATTATTTCAATTTTATCCACAAAAAATATTTACCATGGTAAAAGTAAAGTCATTAGGTTAATAGTTATAATATTTAAATGGGGTTAAACTATGGTATGTGGCTTCAATTATCAGAAGAAAAAGATAATTATTTGATTGTTTGAGTTTATTTATTCATACTCTCAATAATATTTTAAATTTTCGTGATTTGGTGTTTTTTCCAAGGGGATTTAATTCATATTATTTTAATGTGATGGGAATCTTCTTGGATGTCTCTCCACAGAGATATAAAATGTAACCTCCTCTTCTCACATATATAGATATTTTCAGAATTATATCAAAACCTATATCTACCCAAATTACTTATAAAATATCCTAAATATGTCTTAGATGTCGTGGTCCCACTAAAATACTGTCCAAAGAAGGCATAAGGAGAGTTTTAAAGCGGGATAATGAAGGAAGATGTATTCAACTAAACTTAGTTTTTTCATCATTTTTTATTCTTCAATCTCATCCAAAATCTCTACAACCACTTCAATGTAATGAAATTAGTTTCATTTTAATACGTAAATGTCTTTATTTTTATTAAACAATCACTATTCACTTATTTTCATTTTAATGGAAAATGAAAACGTCTTCCTTTCTTTAGTGTTGAATAATGCCTCTATAAAGTGACATATTTTTATTTATTAATGTAGAGACCCGTAGCTTGACGTACATGGACATTACATTACTTTTGCGGATTACTTAGTACATAACAAAAAAATACACACAAGGATCGTAATAGTTTAGTGTCTTTGGAAACTCGGAACGTAATCTTCTAATCGTGGTGAAAGATCTTCAATATCTCCCATAAAGATCTTCCCTTTTTTTACCTAAAACCTTTCTTTATATCCTGGGGAAAAGAAAACATAAAAGGGTGATCTCAAATGCTCATTAAGGGTAAACAAAAGAAATATCAATCACATCATATACATAAGAACATAGCTTTTGGAAATCTTAACCTGCAAAAGAGCTCATAATATCATAACATGGGATAAATCATAGAAGTGAAATGTAATCCCAATAATCATAAATTAAAACATGAAACTTTGTGGCATACACACATAATAATAGAGAATCATTTCTTGTTAGTCAAGACTCATTTCCAAGACTATCTTAGTGGACAAAGTCCCTTTCTGAATCGAGTCACCCTCGTTTCAGTCCAGTTTCACTGAACCGGTATAACCAACCGTTCCAGCCATGTCTAACTCATGAGATATAAAATCTTTACCCAATGAATTGGAGGGATATATTGGTCCCACCAATCTTATAATGAATCCTTTCTTATGTGTTCCACATAATCATAAACCATACATCACAGCGTAACCCATGTAATAAAAATGGGATTCTTAAACAACATGACATCATAAAACAATTAATATAAGATAAAGGAATTAATAAAGAATATTTCCATCACAAAATAATCAAACCAATTTAATAATAGGGATAAAAACAGAACCCTTTTATTATCTTAGATGGAAAATAATTTTGATAAAATACTTGAACTCCATTCTTGAGGAAAATATCCTTTCTACTTCAAAAACATTTTTCCTTTCATGACATGTCATACGACTTTAAAATAAAAGAAGTTGATTAAAAATAAACTTGAAAACTTGTAAAGGATGTTTCTTGGAAATAATGTTTTAGAAATCCATTCATGCCGTATAAGTTAAAAAAAACATTCTTCGTACTTTTGTCAGAAAAGTCAAAAAGTACCTCGTACGAAAAACGACAAAATATTCCTTTCATACATATTACTAAAAACTCACCGAAGGGTAAAAATGTATTTAAAATATTGTATGTGGATGGAAATAATATTACATATTGATGAAACTTGGATGTGGATGATAAAATACACCCCAGTAAATACTTACCAATAAACAATCTCGGATAAAAATGAGATTGTGATATTTCCCTTACCTTAGGTCCGACTTTCTTTGTGAGTGTCCGAACCTCCTGTATATGATTTAAATCATGTTATTGACTTATTCCAGAATCATATTCATTGTTATTATATCATATATGGTCCACTTATGACATTATATTACCCGTTGTTTTGTAAATTCATGTTAAAGTAGCGTTTTGGGTAAAATCGTCTCATTTGTCGTTCGTATTTTTAACTTGTAATTATTCATATGATTACTTAGATCATGATTACTTAATTCCAGAATATAAAACATGATTTATATATATATATTCATAATACACATATATAATAAATCAGTAAATGGAAAGAAATACACCGTTCGTGGAGACGGTAGTCCGTACGTACACATGAACGCTGTTTTCATTTCCTTATTGAATTGAATGGAATTAAGTAGATGACATACATATAAATAATTCCAGTATCATTATTAGGTCATATATTGCATTATTACTTATTATATATACTTTATAATAATTCATGAATGGTTAATCATTGAGAATGAATCTCATCGCGTCGTGGAGATGGTAGTCCGTACGTACGCACGAGCGATGATATCATTCCCATGGTCGTGGAATTGTGTTGAAGTGTATGTATACTATTTCAGTATCAATATCACTTTATAATAATCATATATAGTTACTCATTACACCTTTATACCCATCCAATTAATGTGGTGGCGGAAAATATATTACACCACGGCGTGGAGACGGTATTCCGTACGTACGCACGCGCGGTGATTTCATTTTTCCGTAGGATGGATAGAAGGTGAATTATAGTTGTTTAATATTTATAATAACATATCAGTATATAAGAAAAACTGATGTTATTACTTTATCATGAAACAACTAAAGAAGAAGAAGTTGATGAAGAAAGAAATTGAAAAGATCGGTAATGGATATTACCTCTTCTTTGAAACGCTTCTTTGAATCCTCCACTTAGGGAACTAAGATTGGTCTTTGAAGAAAACCAGGACCTCAAGGATTATTCTATGGAAGTGGAGAAGGGATTTTGGCAGGGGTTGGCCGAGCTTGAGTGCTCAAATTGGTGTGAGGAGGAGGGGGAGGAGGTACCCTTTTATAAGGGAGGAGAGGGGCACCTTAGGAATATCTCAAAATATTATTTTATATTAAAGTCAAAATCGGATTATAATGGTTCCAAAGGATCTTATTTCGAAGCTAAAGTAGGGATGGGTCGAAATACTATCATCCAATAGGATTTAGACAAGTTTAGAATATTATTTTAACCTTATCAATTAGATTTAACTCTAAGTTAAATAATTTAACTTTTACCGTGTCTTTTTGTTTTCTTTCACTATATGGTTAATACACTTACCATAACATGCCAAAAGAACCCCAAATTGTATATTATTAATACATATATCCTTATCTAAGTCATTTGGCCGAATCTTAGATTTTTAGGAATAAAATAACAATTAGTAATATAATATTTGATTTAAAAACTATTTTGTGTCAATTTTGACACTATTTGATATATGTTTTTTGTGAAAGTCATAACAGAATTATATGTTCGAACCATGTTGATTACATCAACACTAATATATCATAGTAACCTAGAAAATTAGTGGAATTCATAAAAAGTCTCAAATTACATTTATTTTGGTGTTTATAACATCGATTAAGTCAATATTTCATTAATAGGATAATTACTGCATCATCATTGTGTCATAAATAAATTAAAATATTTAAAGTCTAAAAATTACAAATAAAATACCATTATATAGGATATATTTTTATCTTTCTAATGAATATTTACAATCGAATTTATCTTATGTATAACCCTATATTAAAAATGTTTTAGTAAATAAACTTTGATTTTAACTCTTTTAACTCTTCTTTGAATTAAATAATAATAAATGTCCTAATCTAATCCAAGTGGGCCTAAATGATAATATTTTACACTTAAGGTTGTTTTTGGTCGAGATAAACTTGTCCAATAGGATTAGGACATGTGTTAGGGTAATATTAATATCATTTTTACACTTAATTACCCTATTTACTTTTAACCGTGGTAAATAAAAGTAAATAGTTACTATTCACCAAAAATTATTTTCATCTCATTGAACAAAATTTTACTTACGGACATCAACCGTGTCTCTCGGATTTTTGAAATTCCATTCACAGAAACGGTAAAATTAAGTTTTATGAAAAATTCAGTTTTTAACTACCACTTAGTAGTTTCACTATTCATCAAAAATTGATGTTTTTCAGAAAAATGCCAAAATTTCATCCTAAGCTATATTTCATATTCCGAATTCAAAAATGAAGTCTATTTTACCAAATTCATAATATAGAAGTTGCATTAATTAATTTTATAATTAAATCCCGCTGTTAAAACAAATAGCGTGTTTTTAAGAAACAATATCTATCAAAAGATTGACACTTGATTATGTCTGGTTTAAATGTGAAATTACATTCAATGACCAAAATTGTATTAAATTGTAAAAATATATTCTAAATATACTTTAAAACCACTCAAATTAATAATTTATCACTATTAATTATTTCGATTAAAAAAGTTGTTTTTAATTATAATTTAGTAATTTTCACTATTCATCAGAATGTGAAAGTTATCCGAAAAGTACCAAAATTTCACCTTAGGCTAAATTCGATACTCCGAATCCAAAAATGAAGTCCATTTTGAGAGCTAAAATTTCAAAAATTTAAAAAGTGGTTATTACTATTCATAACGGCTAGTTTTAAAAATATTTTAATAGCATATCGTTGTTTCGTGAAACTCAGTATTGCGTACTACACACGCTATCGAGGAAGGTTGCGATTGCGTGTAATGCAAGGCAAGTCAAAGATGCGTGTTGTGCAAGATCCTTTTGGTGTAGCATACAACACAAGACATTAATAAAATTAAAAAGAATATTTTTCATAAAATCTCGGGCTGTTACATTCTACCCCCCTTAAAATGAATTTCGCCCTCGAAATTCGTCAGGGTTATAAATGGTTTACTATTCGAAAGATTCTTTAATAGAAACCCACATCGTAAAAAGGAAAATCAAAACCAATCTTTATAAACAAAAGAATGAAACGTAACGGTTACCCAAATAAACTAATCACTGGGTTTCCACATAGGTGAAAATATGGATATGGAAGAGAAATCTAACCATCATGTTCTGATGGAGAGTGGTAGAGAACATGTCTATGAAAAAGCCAGTAATCACAAAGCCATAAATTTGTGACGATCTAAGGTACCATCTGATTCATCAGATATAAGATCACTAGGACAACATTTTTGGTTTTCAAGATCATTTCCCAAAAGTTAAAGAATTTGAATTAGAATAAATACTTACTTTATGTTGGTACAACCTCACTGTTGTTCGTGCCTTTAACAATTTCCACTTCATATCTTAAATAAATGAAGTTGAATTTGTTATTCGTGAAGTGTTAGCAGATCATGTGATAGAATGACTGGTCATTCCATCTGTCTCAAAAGGTTAGCAAATTTTATATACATAGGTCGATCTATAGTGAGATTAATCATATATGGTTCCTAAAATGGACTTATACTTTATATATCATACTGCTTAATATAATAAAACTTGTTTCTACTAAATAGGGACTTCCTGTAGGCTAGTGGTATGCGATAAAGGCAAGTCGCACTTCGGTTGTGGGTTCGATTCCCACAGCCTTGTCCGACGCGATGGGTTGTCGCCCGTTCTGCAGGTTGTCCTTTTTCTAAAACTATATTACTATAACATCCCATCGAAAAAAAACTTCTATCCTTAAACAATACTAACTTATGTCCAACATAATCCATTCCAATTTTTAGGCTTATCCATAATACTACAGTCCACTCTCATAACATAGTGAAAATGATTACCAGAGATTTAACACCATCGTCAATCCCCATATATCTTAAGATATGTTTTGTTGGTCACATTCCAAACATTCAAATTCCTTAATCATGTATTCTCTTAAAGAATGAATACCCATTGAACCTTAGTGAAATCATGAATACTTGTAAAAGTTAACACTTTCCACATACCAAAATCCAAAAACTCTATATACTCGAACCATAATATAACCTTCTCCTTATATCAGTCATGAGCTCATGAATACTATCAAACATTTAATTTTCTCTTTATCCCTACATTATGCGCATATCATTTACATTCCAAAAATATCTGAATAACCTTCCATCGATACTAGTAACATTAATCATACACTTTCAAAACTCAAGGAAAGACAATAGTGTAACAATCCTTAGATGTCTCGTTATTCCAACATTACACACGATAAACATGTAATCATTCCACTACATTCTTAAACCATTGTCCAGGATTAAACAATTCTTTCATCTCACATATCATTTGTAGTCTCTTCATCATCATCAACATAAATACTTCCCATACGACCATACTGATTCTCTTCATGAGACTTTCCCTTAGGGCATTGGTTTGCATAATGCCCGTACATTCCACATTTAAAACATTTAACCAGTGTTGATGTCGTAGCAATACCATTATCCTCATCCCTGGTGTTAACTGAACCTTTTCCTTTGCACTTACTGGCTTTGTGTCCTTCTTTTCCACACCCAAAGCATCTTCCAGTTCCTTTGAAACATTCTCCTTGATGCCTCTTCCCACATGAATTACATAGGGGAAATTGAACTTTCTTTCCTCTATGATCATCATGAAACTCCATCTTTCTCTTATTAGCCGAGTCAGGAAACTTACCAAATTTTACTTTATTGATCATATTATGAGATTGCTGATTCGGAATAATAATTATGTTTGGACTTCCAAATCCCATTTCATTATGAATAATATCATTCCATTGTCCATCATATCCTCCATTATCGTGAATCATCTTGTTTCCATCCATTTTCTAAAACCCAAAAAGAATAGTGTGAGAGGAAAAAATCATGCTAGGGAAAACAAAATAATAAAGGGGAAGTACCTTCAATATCTAACATCTTAGGTTTAATTCTATGATCATTAGCGTAATTCTAGTACTATAACCTATACGTATACTTAACCTTAGGGACATCCCTAGACATACCTTAGAAATATCTCTAGGGATCTCACTAATGTTCTCGCATCCTAGTTTCCAAAGGTTGACTAAACCTTTCCTCTGATACCAATTGTAGAGACCCGTAGCTTGACATACATGGACATTACATTACTTTTGCGGAATACTTAGTATATAACAAAAAAACACACACAAGGATCGTAATAGTTTAGTGTCTTTGGAAACTCGGAACGTAATCTTCTAATCGTGGTGAAAGATCTTCAATATCTCCCATAAAGATCTTCCCTTTTTTTACCTAAAACCTTTCTTTATATCCTGGGGAAAAGAAAACATAAAAGGGTGAGCTCAAATGCTCAGTAAGGGTAAACAAAAGAAATATCAATCACATCATATACATAAGAACATAGCTTTTGGAAATCTTAACCTGCAAAAGAGCTCATAATATCATAACATGGGATAAATCATAGAGGTGAAATGTAATCCCAATAATCATAAATTAAAACATGAAATTTTGTGGCATACACACATAATCATATAGAATCATTTCTTGTTAGTCAAGACTCATTGCCAAGACTATCTTAGTGGACAAAGTCCCTTTCTGAATCGAGTCACCCTCGTTTCAGTCCTGTTTCACTGAATCGGTATAACCTACCGTTCCAGCCATGTCTATCTCATGAGATATAAAATTATTACCCAATGCATTGGAGGGAGATATAGGTCCCACCCATCTTATAATAAATCCTTTCTTATGTGTGCCACATAATCATAAACCATACATCACAGCGTAACCCATGTAATAAAAATGGGATTCTTAAACAACATGACATCATAAAACAATAAATATAAGATAAAGGAATTCAAAAAAAATATTTCCATCACAACATAATCAAACCAATGTAATAATAGGTATAAAAACAGAACCCTTTTATTATCTTAGATGGAAAATAATTTTGATAAAATACTTGAACTCCATTCTTGAGGAAAATATCCTTTCTACTTCAAAAACATTTTTCCTTTCATAACATGTCATACGACTTTAAAATAAAAGAAGTTGATTAAAAATAAACTTGAAAACTTGTAAAGGAAGTTTCTTGGAAATAATTTTTTAAAAATCCATTCATGACGTATATGTTAAAAAAACATTCTTCGTACTTTTGTCGGAAAAGTCAAAAAGTACCTCGTACGAAAAACGACAAAAGATTCCTTTCATACATATTACTAAAAACTCACCGAAGGGTAAAAATGAATTTAAAAAATTTTAGGTGGATGGAAATAATATTACATATTGATGAAACATGGATGTGGATGATAAAATACACCCCAGTAAATACTTACGAATAAACAATCTCAGATAAAAATGAGATTGTGATATTTCCCTTACCTTAGGTCCGACTTGCTTTGTGAGTGTCTCAACCTCCTGTATATGATTTTAATCATGTTATTGACTTATTCCAGAATCATATTCATTGTTATTATATCATATATGGTCCACTTATGACTTTATTTTACCTGTTCTTTTGTAAATTCATGTTAAAGTAGCGTTTTGGGTAAAATCGTCTCATTTGTCGTTCGCATTTTTAACTTGTAATTATACATATGATTACTTAGATCATGATTACATAATTCCAGAATATAAAACATGATTTATATATATATATTCATAATACAAATATATAATAAATCAGTAAATGGAAAGAAATACACCGTTCATGGAGACGGTAGTCCGTACGTACGCATGAACGTTGTTTTCGTTTCCTTATTGAATTGAATGGAATTAAGTAGATGACATACATATAAATAATTCCAGTATCATTATTAGGTCATATATTGCATTATTACTTATTATATATACTTTATAATCATTCATGAATGGTTAATCATTGAGAATGAATCTCATCGCGTCGTGGAGACGGTAGTCCGTACGTACGCACGAGCGATGATATCGTTCCCATGGTCGTGGAATTGTGTTGAAGTGTATGTATACTATTTCAGTATCAATATCACTTTATAATAATTATATATAGTTACTCATTAAACCTTTATACCCATCAAATTAATGTGGTGGCGGAAAATATATTACACCACGACGTGGAGACGGTATTCCGTACGTACGCACGCGCGGTGATATCATTTTTCCGTAGGATGGATAGAAGGTGAATTATAGTTGTTTCATATTTATAATAACATATCAGTATATAAGAAATACTGATGTTATTACTTTATCATGAAACAACTAAATAAGAAGAAGTTGAAGAAGAAAGAAATTGAAAAGATCGGTAATGGATATTACCTCTTCTTTGAAACGCTTCTTTGAATCCTCCACTTAGGGAACTAAGATTGGTCTTTGAAGAAGACCAGGACCTCTAAGATTATTCTAGGGAAGTGGAGAAGGGATTTGGGCAGGGGTTGGCCGAGCTTGAGTGCTCAAATTGGTGTGATGAGGAGGGGGAGGAGGTACCCTTTTATAAGGGAGGAGAGGGGAACCTTAAGAATATCTCAAAATATTATTTTATATTAAAGTCAAAATCGGTTTATAATGGTTCCAAAGGGTCTTATTTCGAATATAAAGTAGGGATGGGTCGAAATCCTATCATCCAATAGGATTTAGGCAACTTTGGGGTATTATTTTAACCTTATCAATTAGATTTAACTCTAAGTTAAATAATTTAACTTTTACCGTGTCTTTTTGTTTTCTTTCACTATATGGTTAATACACTTACTATAACATGCCAAACGAACCCCAAATTGTATATTATTAATACATATATCCTTATCTAAGTCTTTTTGCCGAACCTTAGATTTTTAGAAATAAAATAACAATTAGTAATATAATATTTGATTTAAAAACTATTTTGTGTCAATTTTGACACTATTTGATATATGATTTTTGTGAAAGTCATAACATAATTATATGTTCGAACCAAGTTGATTAAATCAACACTAATATATCATAGTAACCTAGAAAATTAGTGTAATTCATAAAAAGTCTCAAATTACATTTATTTTGGTGTTTATAACATCAATTATTTCAATATTTCATTAATAAGATAATTACTGCATCATCATTGTGTCATAAATAAATTAAATTATTTAATGTCTAAAATTACAAATAAAATACCATTATATAGGAAATCTTTTTATATTTCTAATGAATATTTACAATCAAATTTATCTTATGTATAACCCGATATTAAAAATGATTTAGTAAATAAACTTTGATTTTAACTCTTTTAACTCTTCTTTGAATTAAATAATAATAAATGTCCTAATCTAATCCAAGTGGGCCTAAATGATAATATTTTACACTTAAGGTTGTTTTTGGTCGAGATAAACTTGTCCAATAGGATTAGGATATGTGTTAGGGTAATATTAATATCACTTTTACCCTTAATTACCCTATTTACTTTTAACCGTGGTAAATAAAAGTAAAAAGTTACTATTCACCAAAAATTATTTTCATCTCATTGAACCACATTTTACTTACTGACATCAACCATGTCTCTCGGATTTTTGAAATTCCATTCACAGAAACGGTAAAATTAAGTTTTATGAAAAATTCAGTTTTTAACCACTACTTAGTAGTTTCACTATTCATCAAAAATTGATGTTTTTCAGAAAAATGCCAAAATATCATCCTAAGCTATATTTCATATTCCGAATTCAAAAATGAAGTCTATTTTACCAAATTCATAACATAGAAGTTTAATTAATTAATTTTATAATTAAATCTCGTTGTTAAAACAAATAGCGTGTTTTTAAGAAACAATATCTATCAAAAGATTGACACTTGATTATGTCTGGTTTAAATGTGATATTACATTCAATGACCAACATTGTATTAAATTGTAAAAATATATTCTAAATATACTTTAAAACCACTCAAATTAATAATTTATCACTATTAATTATTTCGATTAAAAAAGTTGTTTTTAATTATAATTTAGTAATTTTCACTATTCATCAGAATATGAAAGTTATCCGAAAAGTACCAAAATTTCACCTTAGGCTAAATTCGATACTCCGAATCCAAAAATGAAATCCATTTTGAGAGCTAAAATTTCTAAAATTTAAAAAGTGTTTATTACTATTCATAACAGCTAGTTTTAATAATATTTTAATAGCATATCGTTGTTTCGTGAAACTCAGTATTGCGTACTACACACGCTATCGAGGAAGGTTGTGATTGCGTGTAATGCAAGGCAAGTCAAATATGTGTGTTGTGCAAGCTCCTTTTGGTGTAGCGTACAACACAAGACATTAATAAAATTAAAAAGAATATTTTTCATAAAATCTCGGGCTGTTACATTCTACCCCCCTTAAAATGAATTTCGCCCTCGAAATTCATCGGGGTTATAAATGGTTTACTATTCGAAAGTTTCTTTAATAGAAACCCACATCGTAAAAAGGAATATCAAAACCAATCTTTAAAAACAAAAGTATGAAACATAACGGTTACCCAAATAAACTAATCACTGGGTTTCCACATAGGTGAAAATATGGATATGGAAGAGAAATCTAACCATCATGTTCTGATGGAGAGTGGTAGAGAACATGGCTATGAAAAAGCCAGTAATCACAAATCCATAAATTTGTGACGATCTAAGGTACCATCTGATTCATCAGATATAAGATCACTAGGACAACATTTTTGGTTTTCAAGATCGTTTCCCTAAAGTTAAAGAATTTTAATTAGAATAAATACTTACTTTATGTTGGTACAACCTCACTGTTGTTTGTTCCTTTAACAATTTCCACTTAATCTCTTAAATAAATGAAGTTGAATTTGTTATTCGTGAAGTGTTAGCAGATCATGTGATAGAATGACGGGTCATTCCATCTGTCTCAAAATGTTAGCAAATTTTATATACATTAGTCGATCTATAGTGAGATTAATCATATATGGTTCCTAAAATGGACTTATACTTTATATATCATACTGATTAATATAATAAAACTAGTTTCTACTAAATAGGGACTTCCTGTAGGCCAGTGGTAGGCGATAAAGGCCAGTCGCACTTCGGTTGTGGGTTCGATTCCCACAGCCTTGTCCGACGCGATGGGTTGTCGCCCGTTCTGCAGGTTGTCCTTTTTCTAAAACTATATTACTATAACATCCCATCGAAAAAAACTTATATCCTTAAACAATACTAACTTATGTCCAACATAATCCATTCCAATCTTTAGGCTTATTCATAATACTGCAGTCCACTCTCATAACATAGTGAAAACGATTACCAGAGATTTAACACCACCATCGATCCCCATATATCATAAGATATGTTTTATTGGTCACATTCCAAACATTCAAAGTCCTTAATCATGTATTCTCTTGAAGAACGAATACCCATTGAACCTTAGTGAAATCATGAATACTTTTAAAAGTTAACACTTTCCACATACCAAAATCCAAAAACTCTATATACTCAAACCATAATATAACCTTCCCCTTATATCAGTCATGAGCTCATGAATACTATCAAACATTTAATTTTCTCCTTATCCCTACATTATGCGCATATCATCTACATTCCAAAAATATCTGAATAACCTTCCATGGATACTGGTAACATTAATCGTACACTTTCAAAACTCAAGGAAAGACAATAGTGTAACAATCCTTAGATGTCTCGTTATTCCAACATTACACATGATAAACATGTAATCATTCCACTACATTCTTAAACCATTGTCCAAGATTCAACAATTCTTTCATCTCACATATCATTTGTAGTCTCTTCATCATCATCAACATAAATACTTCCCATACGACCATACTGATTCTCTTCATGAGACTTTCCCTTAGGGAATTGGTTTGCATAATTCCCGTACATTCCACATTTAAAACATTTAACCAGTGTTGATGTCGTAGCAATACCATTATCCTCATCCCTGGTGTTAACTGAACCTTTTCCTTTTCACTTACTGGCTTTGTGTCCTTCTTTTCCACACCCAAAGCATCTTCCAGTTCCTTTGAAAAATTCTCCTTGATGCCTCTTCCCACATGAATTACATAGGGGAAATTGAACTTTCTTTCCTCTATGATCATCATGAAACTCCATCTTTCTCTTATTAGCCGAGTCAGGAAACTTACCAAATTTTACTTTATTGATCATATTATGAGATTGGTGATTCGGCATAATAATTATGTTTGGTCTTCCAAATCCCATTTCATTATCAAGAATATCATTCCATTGTCCATCATATCCTCCATTATCGTGAATCATCTTGTTTCCAGCCATTTTCTAAAACCCAAAAAGAATAGTGTGAGAGGCAAAAATCATGCTAGGGAAAACAACATAATAAAGAGGAAGTACCTTCAATATCTAACATATTAGGTTTAATTCTATGATCGTTAGAGTAATTCTAGTACTATAACCTATATGTATACTTAACCTTAGGGACATCCCTAGACATACCTTAGAAATATCTCTAGGGATCTCACTAAAGTTCTCGCATCCTAGTTTCCAAAGGTTGACTAAACCTTTCCTCTGATACCAACTGTAGAGACCCGTAGCTTTACATACATGGACATTACATTACTTTTGCGGAATACTTAGTACATAACAAAAAAACACACACAAGGATCGTAATAGTTTAGTGTCTTTGGAAATTCGGAACATAATCTTCTAATCGTGGTTAGAGATCTTCAATATATCCCATAAAGATCATACTTTTTTTTACCTAAAACCTTTCTTTATATCCTGGGGAAAAGAAAACATAAAAGGGTGAGCTCAAATTCGCAGTAAGGGTAAACAAAAGAAATATCAATCACATCATATACATAAGAACATAGCTTTTGGAAATCTTAACCTGCAAAAGAGCTCATAATATCATAACATGGGATAAATCATAGAAGTGAAATGTAATCCCAATAATCATAAATTAAAACATGAAACTTTGTGTCATACACACATAATCATAGAGAATCATTTCTTGTTAGTCAAGACTCATTTCCAAGACTATCTTAGTGGACAAAGTCCCTTTCTGAATCGAGTCACCCTCATTTCAGTCCTGTTTCACTGAACCGGTATAACCTACCGTTCCAGCCATGTCTATCTCATGAGATATAAAATCATTACCCAATGCATTGGAGGGAGATATAGGTCCCACCCATCTTATAATGAATCCTTTCTTATGTGTGCCACATAATCATAAACCATACATCACAGCGTAACCCATGTAATAAAAATGGGATTCTTAAACAACATGACATCATAAAACAATTCATATAAGATAAAGGAATTCATAAAAAATATTTCCATCACAACATAATCAAACCAATGTAATAATAGGGATAATAACAAACCCCTTTTATTATCTTAGATGGAAAATAATTTTGATAAAATAATTGAACTCCATTCTTGAGGAAAATATCCTTTCTACTTCAAAAACATTTTTCCTTTCATAACATGTCATACGACTTTAAAATAAAAGAAGTTGATTAAAAATAAACTTGAAAACTTGTAAAGGAAGATTCTTGGAAATAATGTTTTAAAAATCCATTCATGTCATATAAGTTAAAAAACATTCTTCGTACTTTTGTCAGAAAAGTCAAAAAGTACATCGTACGAAAAACGACAAAAGATTCCTTTCATACATATTACTAAAAACTCACCGAAGGGTAAAAATGTATTTAAAAAATTGTAGGTTGATGGAAATAATATTACATATTGATGAAACATGGATGTTGATGATAAAATACACCCCAGTAAATACTTACGAATAAACAATCTCGGATAAAAATGAGATTGTGATATTTCCCTTACCTTAGGTCCGACTTGCTTTGTGAGTGTCTGAACCTCCTGTATATGATTTTAGTCATGTTATTGACTTATTCCAGAATCATATTCATTGTTATTGTATCATATATGGTCCACTTATGACTTTATATTACCCGTTCTTTTGTAAATTCATGTTAAAGTAGCGTTTTGGGTAAAATCATCTCATTTGTCGTTCGTATTTTTAACTTGTAATTATTCATATGATTACTTAGATCATGATTACTTAATTCAAGAATATAAAACATGATTTATATATATATATTCAAAATACACATATATAATAAATCAGTAAATGGAAAGAAATACACCGTTCATGGAGATGGTAGTCCGTACGTACGCATGAATGTTGTTTTCGTTTCCTTATTGAATTGAATGGAATTAAGTAGATGACATACATATAAATAATTCCAGTATCATTATTAGGTCATATATTGCATTATTACTTTTTATATATACTTTATAGTCATTCATGAATGGTTAATCATTGAGAATGAATCTCATCGCGTCATGGAGACGGTAGTCCGTATGTACGCACGAGCGATGATATCGTTCCCATGGTCGTGGAATTGTGTTTAAGTGTATTTATACTATTTCAGTATAAATATCACTTTATAATAATCATATATAGTTACTCAGTACACCTTTATACCCATCCAATTAATGTGGTAGCGGAAAATATATTACACCACGGCGTGGAGACGGTATTCCGTACGTACGCACGCGCGGTGATTTCATTTTTCCGTAGGATGGATAGAAGGTGAATTAGAGTTGTTTCATATTTATAATAACATATCAGTATATAAGAAATACTTATGTTATTACTTTATCATGAAACAACTAAAGAAGAAGAAGTTGAAGAAGAAAGAAATTGAAAAGATCGGTAATGGATATTACCTCTTCTTTGAAACGCTTCTTTGAATCCTCCACTTAGGGAACTAAGATTGGTCTTTGAAGAAGACCAGGACCTCTAGGATTATTCTAGGGAAGTGGAGAAAAGATTTTGGCAGGGTTTGGCCGAGCTTGAGTGCTCAAATTGGTGTGAGGAGGAGGGGGAGGAGGTACCCTTTTATAAGGGATCAGAGGGGCACCTTAGGAATATCTAAAAATATTATTTTATATTAAAGTCAAAATCGGTTTATAATGGTTCCAAAGGGTCTTATTTCGAAGATAAAGTATGGATGGGTCGAAATCCTATCATCCAATAGGATTTAGACAAGTTTAGGGTATTATTTTAACCTTATCAATTAGATTTAACTCTAAGTTAAATAATTTAACTTTTACCGTATCTTTTTGTTTTCTTTCACTATATGGTTAATACACTTACTATAACATGCCAAACGAACCCCAAATTGTATATTATTAATAAATATATCCTTATCTAAGTCATTTGGCCGAACCTTATATTTTTAGGAATAAAATAACAATTAGTAATATAATATTTGATTTAAAAACTATTTTGTGTCAATTTTGACACTATTTGATATATGATTTTTGTGAAAGTCATAACAGAATTATATGTTCGAACCAAGTTGATTAAATCAACACTAATATATCATAGTGACCTAGAAAAGTAGTGTAATTCATAAAAAGTCTCAAATTACATTTATTTTGGTGTTTATAACATGAATTATGTCAATATTTCATTAATAAGATAATTACTGCATCATCATTGTGTCATAAATAAATTAAATTATTTAATGTCTAAAAATTACCAATAAAATATCATTTTATAGGAAATCTTTTTTTATTTCTAATGAATATTTACAATCGAATTTATCTTATGTATAACCCTATATTAAAAATGTTTTAGTAAATAATCTTTGATTTTAACTCTTTTAACTCTTCATTGAATTAAATAATAATAAATGTCCTAATCTAATCCAAGTGGGCCTAAATGATAATATTTTACACTTAAGGTTGTTTTTGGTCGAGATAAACTTGTCCAATAGGATTAGGACATGTGTTAGGGTAATATTAATATCATTTTTACCCTTAATTACCCTATTTACTTTTAAACGTGGTAAATAAAAGTAAAAAGTTACTATTCACAAAAAATTATTTTCATCTCATTGAACCACATTTTACTTACAGACACTAACCGTGTCTCTAGGATTTTTGAAATTCCATTCACAGAAATGGTAAAATTAAGTTTTATGAAAAATTCAGTTTTTAACTACCACTTAGTAGTTTCACTATTCATCAAAAATTGATGTTTTTCAGAAAAATGCCAAAATTTCATCCTAAGATATACTTCATATTACGAATTAAAAAATGAAGTCTATTTTACCAAATTCATAACATAGAAGTTGCATTAATTAATTTTATAATTAAATCCCGCTGTTAAAACAAATAGCGTGTTTTTAAGAAACAATATCTATCAAAAGATTGACACTTGATTATGTCTGGTTTAAATGTGAAATTACATTCAATGACCAACATTGTATTAAATTGTAAAAATATATTCTAAATATACTTTAAAACCACTCAAATTAATAATTTATCACTATAAATTATTTCGATTAAAAAAGTTGTTTTTAATTATAATTTAGTAATTTTCACTATTCATCAGAATATGAATGTTATCCGAAAAGTACCAAAATTTCACCTTAGGCTAAATTCGATACTCCGAATCCAAAAATGAAGTCCATTTTGAGAGCTAAAATTTCTAAAATTTAAAAAGTGGTTATTACTATTCATAACGGCTAGTTTTAATAATATTTTAATAGCATATCGTTGTTTCGTGAAACTCAGTATTGCGTACTACACACGCTATCGGGGAAGGTTGCGATTGCGTGTAATTCAAGGCAAGTCAAAGATGCGTGTTGTGCAAGCTCCTTTTGGTGTAGCGTACAACACAAGACATTAATAAAATAAAAAAGAATATTTTTCATAAAATCTCGGGCTGTTACAATTAAGATGACATCTAATAGATAGGTGTTTACACCAAAAATATGTGTGTCGGAAAAATACACAAACATCATAAAAAATACAAAACGGGACACTTCAAAAAGAAACTTCATGAATCCATTTAGCTCAGCGGCCAGTGCAATGCCCTTCCGCACCATGACGACGTAAAGCTGAGGCCTCCTCTATGACTGCCACAGAGGAAATAGTCGATTGACTATACAGTTATGATGAAATGGACGGTAGTATTCATGCTATGAAGGAAACAAATACCTCTGTGATACCTTGGAAATTGATGGAAGCCTCTGCGAGCACTGTATAGGTAAGGAAGGAAGCCTCTACGCCGCATAGGGTATCATGGTAGACTTAGTGGTTAGGACAGACTTGACAGAATATACCTACGATTGTGATTTTAAAGAGACTGCACATCACACTGTTAGAGCTTCTCACCCACGGGAACCAATAAATACCCTACTCCCTTCAATACAAAGGAATCAACACCCTCATATTTCACCTTCTAAACTCCCAAATAGTAAATAACCCTTTTCTCTATGATCAATTCGAAAAATAAATCATCTGAGTTACTTTATCATTTCAAAATCCCTTTCCCATTACTCAATTTTACCCAGTCATCAAATAATGATTCCTTTCATAGAGCCTATGGACCAACTCCATGGGATGCGAACCCCTTGGGTACTCAGAACATTGTGAAGCACCCAACCTTTGAAAATCATACTCCAAAAACATGTATACTCCACGTTGAAGATGAGATGCTATACTATATGAAGTCATCTTTATTTCAATGTCATATCCTCTGTGAGCCGTTGTACTTTGCGAAGCCCTGTGCTTTGTGAAGCCAAATGTTCTTAGAGCCCTTATTCTTTCCAAGACTCTATGCTCTTCGAAGCCCTGAGCTTTGTGAATCGTTGTGTTCTACAAACCCTTGAGCTTTGCGAAGCCTCTCCATGTGGGGTCTTTTTCCTTTCAATCCACTTTTATGTACGACCCTCCAGGATTGTACAATGTGATATCAAGGTCCCTTGGGTGGTGCTACCTGTGTCGTTGCTTTTCCACATTCTTCTTCACATAAGCATGCTAATAGATATTGCGTCTTCACAATGCCACGCTAACATGATCCACTTAATGGATCACTTCAGAACCCTATCTCACCAAGGAATTTCCAGTGGATTCCCATCACTAAGGGTATAATCATGCTTGTTATGTAATTCCGTGTGATGGGGAGAGAATGATCTTCATCCCAGATGTAGTACATTAAACATCCAAGAGTCATTGTCCCCAGCACAATATGTTTAACTATTTCCTCACATCGTGGGATATACATGGGGTTCAACACATCAGACATTTTATATGCCCAATAGTCTCAATGAGAATGAAATATTTCTCACATGGAATGATATCCCCCTTCCATGGAAAAAATATCTCTACCGGGGAGGGAAAACATCTGGGCGAAAGCCCCTAGCCTTTCTTGTAGGAGGTATCACCCTTTATCCTCCTCTCTTCTTCTGTGTGAAAAGGCCAGAGGATAGATTGTCATAAGGGAATCTCGATACCTCATACCTCTTCCTTTTGGATTTATCGTCATTAGGCCTCCATCCTCAAGTACGTCCCAACCACAATATCCCTTGGCCGCAATCCATGCGTAAGCCACATTCCATTACTCACGGATTCAACTTTCACGATGTGATCATTATGTCTTTGTTGCCTCTTGATTCTCATATCGATAATATGTTATTAGAGCATAGAGTAAACATTTATCTTGTCCCTCTTTATGGACATACATAGTGAGTAAGACACATCCCTCCCCATAGATCTATGTAGAAATTGATCCTTTCCTTTTCTGAGAAAGGTACGTAGGAAGCCACCCTAAGGATCAAGCCCATCATCCATCAGTCATGACCACTTCATGTCAGTTATCCATCATTCTGTATGAAATTAAACAGTATTCCCCTTTTCACCCAACATGACACTATACAGTTTGCTTACGAACTAGATGGGTTTTTATCCCTATCATTATGGTAGGATATGTAAAAAGCCACCCTAAGGATCAACCCCAAACACTGGGAAATGACATTGTCCAATTTTATGGGACCCACATCCCTGGTCTTTCCCTTAGTGTTTCCAGACCATCACTCGGGCCGCTAACCATGTGTAACCCCCAGTATGTCGTCGGGTTACTATCCTTTGTGTACACCCCAATTCCATTATGCATCCTGAACTAAATGGAATTTGATTCCCTGCTATGGGGATACGTAGGAATCCTCCTTGAGTTAGAATCCCACCAATCAAGTCCTATCTAGGTCTCTCCCCTGAGACATTGTGTTTCGGGATGATCATGGCCCAACTAGGGGGTTCTTCTTCTTTTGGGTCCCATCCATGCATCCATTTTCCCTAGCCGCCTCATTAAGAGTCATATTTCCCCAGAAAACTACACGGGATTTGATTAATTTCAAGATGGATATCTAGGAATCATATCTAAGGTTCATGGACAACACCATCTTCATCTTCATTCTGACTCCCTCACATCCCCCCTCCATCCACTTCAATCAACCATCCATCAAACATCTTGATTTATAGTCGAGACACCATGCCTCGGTGAGATCATGCCATTCATTCGGGTAGCTAACCATTTATAATCCTCACAAAATCCATAACCATCTAACAAAGAGTTTCCCTATTGAGATGGGACAATATTCTTGTGTAAGCCTCAACAAGTCTATGGGTCATTTTCCATTTTTTATAACCCAATTCATAAACCCTTAAAACTACCTGTGTTTTTATCCTTATCTACTACATTGAGTATATAGGAAACCTCCCTTAGGTCTAATCCAAGCCAATGGTAAACCCTGCTATTAACCTCTCTGTGGTGCACATTCCCTGGTCCTCTCTCAGTGGTGTCCAGATAAACATTAACGGTTTGATATCTTCCCACTATGAGACACAACACCTCATATCCGTCCTCATTGGGTGTTCCGGTCCTTCATCTGGTAATCCTTCCAAATTCCCCCTCCTATGGATGTCACAATCTGATCTGTCTCTATGGGTTGTTCTGATCACTCCCATTCTATCTCTCTAAGAAGGTAACTCGGGACTTACCTCATGTTAAACATGATATTCCTGGGGAAAACCTTGGAAGACATGCCTTTGTTGTAACCATCTATTCTAGATGTTAAACTTGTGGAATAGATTCTGTTATATATGGGAAGCTGAGAAAATCCTCCGGGATATGACTATGGAATATATTTCCCTGCACTCTAATTGAGATGAATTGGGCTTATGAACCCTCGAGAATCCCTATCAGAAGTGGAAGAATCCATGGTGTATCAATGTTTCAACATCTAGACATGCCAATAATTTCCATCATGAAATCTCCAATGATCAAAGGATGTAGACCTGACTTAACCATTGTAATTTCATGAAAAAAATAGTGTAATTAGCCAGAATTAATGAAAACATGACATTATCGATGAGTTTTGCAAACAACATCTTCATAATTAAGGGATACCCAGATTAGGAGACAAATTAAAAGGTGGAATACATTGAAGGGGAGACTAACATCCCATCATCTTGATTTGATCTAGGATAAAGCGCCCCTAAATAAGTGACAGATGTCACCTACCTTTAAAAAATAGGAATGCATGACAACAACTAGCACGTAGTTTCCCGACAGCATGCACCCTGGTTAAATCATTGGAAACAAAAATGAAAACCCGACGTGAATTATTCTCCTCAATGTAGAGATTACTATTGTTCAAAACATTAGTATATAATCATGTCACCTGATCCAAGTATAAGGTTCCAAGTACCGCAAAGACAATAGGTGTCCTAGAATAAAAATCTCCAAATATAGGGGCAGTTGAAAGTTGGGTATACCACCCTGTGACGTTGTCAGTTTGGAAACTTTGTACTAATAAATAGAGAAAGAATGATGCTAGGGAACTGGACATTGCTTTCATCCGATCATCTCTTATGGTTGAATCTTCCTAATTTGCAAGACCCAATATTATATGTCAGGAAACCGATCGCCAACCACCCACTGATATAGGGGTCGGGGAATGACCAACAGGGCAATCCCACATGGCTCTACCTCTTCTGTGGCAACCTCCAAGTCCACAACTGCTGGGCACCCACACACTATCTCACCATCTGAACTTTTTTAGAGGAGGGTGATCAATTCCCTCATCCAATGATATGGATAGAAAATGATTATTCCAACATGTTATATGGTCTTTCAGGACCTAGAGGCTTCTGCGCCTCAATGTTGTAACATCTTTGAAGGTCCCTATAGGGAGCCACTACTCCCCAGTCCAACCAAGGACTATTTTAATAGTCTCTCCCTAGAACCCTTTGATGACTTCTTCCCCTTTACTAATGAGGTAAGGGAAGTTGTGTACATACCGACTGTGTTACCAACATAGGGGATACCAAATTGGGCTTCCACCAGGATGTTCTAGTACCACCACCTCATCCCACAAGATGAGGATTAAGTGAGTTACACAAATTCACCACCAGACATAGTCCAGTAAACCTGATGCCAATGTCGCGTTCAAGCAGAGGAGGATTCATTCCAAGGGCATCATAATCAACGGAAACTGTGGCTTATTCCACTGCTGCTGTAAACTATCAAGGCCCTCTTTAAACTGAATAGGGGAACTATTACTCATGACCTTTATTAAGGCCCCAACCACCCCATGGGTAGGTTTGGATGAATATCTTGGTCATTAGAAATGGTAGTACCCAATGTGGGCTAACCCACATCAATGCCATATATCATAGAGGTCCTCTACCTTCCACCATCAATAAGATTGAAGGCCCTCCCCTCATTTATGATCAGCATGGAGTCCCTCCATATCCCACATTAAGTTTGGGAGAAGGCCCTCCCCACCACACATACATCTAGCATAGTGGTTTCTTTTGAACCCATGATCCCTTTTATGGGGTCGTTCCTCACGTAGTAGGTCACCGATGCGAGGATCCTACACACCTATTAAACCATTAGCATGGAGGTCTCCCCCATGTTCATACCATTGGTGATGAAGGTCATCCCCTTCCCGAAAATCAGTGAAGTGAAGGTATACCCCACTTCACTGGTGTCCAATGTGGAGGTCTTCCGCCTGTTTAGCCTTACAGGTACGACGAACCCCCTCATACCGTCACAGCCATGGGATACAAACATGGAAGCACCACCCATCACCCACCAGCTCCAGTAGGGGTTCTAACAACTATATAACTTACCATGGAGGTCCCCATAACACACTAGATAGTTGAATTGGAGGCCCTACATGTGTTCCATTTGACATTTTTTCACGTTTTCCTCGCACCCTGACTCACCCAAGTAGAAGTCCTCTCCACCCTAGTACCAGTTCAGCTGAAGGTCCACCATGTGTTAAAAACCTGCCTTATCTTAAAGAACCATACCGGAGTAGGAGCACAGGACACCGCTACAAAAAAAATATTATAGAGATGTTTTATACCGTGATTAAACCACTATGCATTCTATATTCTAAGGTAGAGTGCGATTCAGCGATAGAACCCTCACCCCGATATTCTTTGTCAGTGGTCGGGATAAGAAAATTCCTATAATCCTCATCTTTCTTGAAAGTGATATCCATTGGATCTCTACATCCCTTTGAAGATGCATATAGGATAAGAATATTTGACCCCTTTCTAGGGATTGGCCATGCAATCCTCTCTGTCACTAACAGGATCATTCTCTACCTCAACCAGAGATCATAGAGAGTTGTTCAGGTTACCAATAGAGGATGAGAAATAACATGACCCACCACCAACAAAAAAAATCCCTAGTGCAGGAATTAGTCATCAGTTTCTATCGTACAAAGATGTGGTGCCACAATTTCTGTATTCATTAGAAAAGAATCCCAGATGTGTCACCTTTTCATTTCGTGTGTTGTACTCTGCATCAGCCAGTATACTTTAACAATAGTTCACTTCAGGGATGTTACTAGCCCATAATCCACCCATATTCGATGAATGGGGTATCAAAGCATTGGATCCCAAGGCTGAGTAGAGCAGCATGTGGGAAATAGTTGTAGCAGACCTGTTCCCAAAGTTGTTTTGGCCCATTGTAACTGAAGGTATCAGTATTTCAAAATCTCTCACCTAGGAGGAGGACATGTGCTTCTTCCAAACTCTTTGGGAAACACACATCGTTATCCATCATTGATTGGTGGCTTACCCCATGATCCAGGAAAACTTTGAAGAAATTTACCAGCAATCCCACATTGTCGACTTGGCTGTGATCCCCATGGATCAGTGCCCTTAATCGTGCGGCCATCATTAGAACCTCTAAGAACGATGTGTCCCAAGCTTTGTAGTGCTCCACAATATTATTAAGGTGACTTCCCCACGTGTCTAGATATATGGTTGGGGAAGTATTTTTCCATTAATTTCAGTATTATCTAGCACCAACCTGACTTTCCAGGTGATATTGTTGATATACCATAACGTATAGTCACCGATAATAATGTTGACCTACCAGCGGAAGAGAATGAGCATGGACTGATTGAATAGAACCTACCCCCCAAGGGGTACACAAATTTTGGACCATTTTGGAATAGTTACTCACCAAAAAAACCTACTGGTCCTTCTTGCACCTTATGAGTCATCGTGCTTCAGTCAAGACACTAATAAGGGTAAAGAGAAAGTTGGGACCATTAAACCCTTTGAACCATATTGATCTGTGCAATAGATAGAAGATAACCCAAAAAATGATGTGCTGTGTTAGCAACATGAAGAACATAAAAATATAGTAGATGAAAATTCATTCTGAATGTACTATGGAATGACGCCCATACTACTGTAATCCTTGACAAGGGTAGCAGGGGCATGTTCAACCTACCCCCGGTGAATTTCCTCTGGGTAACCTTGACAGTCCTAACCATATGGAAAGGTTAAAGTCCAATGTTTTTCAAAATATGGAATAATATTCATCACAAAGTCCACCAGGATTTTTTGATAACCCTACTTGGGGCCCATCTCAAGGTCCCCTAGCTGCGCCATAGGTCTTACCTCTTACGGCCCTATAATTGAACCCACCTACCACTCTACAACCCACTAGTATTTTCTACCATTTTGAAGAAATGTCTAATGTACTGGTGGTAATAGATCCTCATCAGGACAAGAATCTCTACCTAGATGATCTTATTTCCACTCTCATTGCTCGAATCAAGGCTTTGGTAATCCGAGAAATGGTGATTATTCTTTATGTAAAGCCATATCCAACATGGGTGGATGATATTACAGTGCCGCTAGTTTTGGGAAACCTACCATCCCACCATTAATGGGATGGGAGATCCGCTATAGCATCTAGCCCACTCTACATCATAGAGTGGACCAATGTTGTGAACTCCACTACAAGAGGAGGCCCTCATGCTCAAGTGTTTCATACAAACACTGAAATTGACCACATTCATTTGGGAGATCTACCTACCCATTGGGTTAGTAGTCGGTTGGGAGGATCTTCGTAGGAAATTTCCCTACAAGTTTAGTTCCACCACACAGAACACGAGTATTACAAACCTCTTCATTTGAAAGTAAAGGCCTGACAAGCATGTTGTATACTTTATCACTTGTTGTAATGGACTCACATACTACATTGATATGCAACTGACTCAATAAGAACTTCTAACAATGTTTGTGGGAAATATCAAAACTAAATTTCTCCCTTGTATAATCACTCAAATCTACCTAGGAGGATTTGAGATTTCTCTGAAAAATTCTTGCGTCTAGAAGAATCCTTGAAGGAAGCCCAGATCTAACATTAATTGCCTCCTGTAGTTCTTGTGAGAAGAGATATTAAAGCGGATCCCACCACAGTAGCAGAAATAGGGACCCATTGGAAGTTTGAGTTATTACTAATAGAACCAACTTCACAGCCTTGTTGAGGCCCACCACCTAAAGTGTAGCCTTGGGCCCAACAACACCAACCTCAGAATCAATAGGTTCCCTTGTGTAACATGTCACATTCACCTATGTGAGATAATCATGATCCACCTCTACAGTAGTCTTTTCCAGGCCCTCCTTCAGGGCTAGGATCCTAGATCCCCCTTCCCGTATAGGAGGAACCGTGTCTACTAATTTAATGAGGCTCAGGTCCATGGTTTATTTGGAAGTGTCATGGACCAGGGAATCCTACAATTTCTAGAATGGAGGAGGCTCTAAGAGGCATATCTCATTGATAGCCCCAGTTACTACCCCTAGAACAGGATCCGTGGGAACAATTTCAAGTAGTTCTATGTATTTAAAGACTATCTTCATGACCAGATCGATAACAACATAGTCATGTTGGTTCCAACCCCGACACAAATAGAATTTGTGTTTACAAATCTCGACAATGATAGTGGAGGTTTGGGTCACCATGTTTCTAACTATGGGTCTCAAAAATACGATGACAGGATGGCCCATAAGGAATTCACCCATGCCCATGGTATTATCCATGCACGTTTGAATTGGAATGAGCCTTCAGAAGCTATCTCATTACCTACTGCTGCTACATCTGCATCAACATCTCGTCCTTCTTCTTCCCAGAAGTGGAAGTATCAATGCTTCAAGGGAATGAAAATTCCCTCATCGATGTCTTCGCCATCTTGTACACTATGTGATTTTATAACCCTAGAGATAGAGATTGCCCCTTAGATCCTCCCAACGATGTAGGATTATTCACGTGGATATCAAGGGTATGCTTCTTTCAATACCATGGAGCTAGTAAACCCATTCATTGTCCACAATGATGGAGAGAACCAGACATATCCTCCCAACATCCCCAGACGATGCCAGCGTCATCGGATCCGTGGTTATGTGAGTCACTAGAATGCATTGTTCAGTGCTTCCATCCATGCTGCGCATATAACCGACACAAGATCACTAGCCTAGAAGAGAGCTCATCATGAAAAACCTTATCTCCTTGATTCATCATATCCACCTCTACCACTATTTTTACTATTTGATGAGGACGTGACTCCATGATCGTTCTATGATATGCCATGTTTTATTGTGGATCAGCCTCAATCATCTGGTCATCATCAGGTCGTTCATTAATGAATTTATACTAATGAGAAGTACGACATTACCATCACCACTCAGCGGTTCATTCGACCAACTGGACCATTCATAAATCCATACATAGAGTGAACTATTACAAACAGAATTTCATGCCTGGCATGGAAGTACAATATTCTCTGTAATCTCCCCATCATTCATACGAAGTTCTCTATCGTTTAGGCTCTTAAAATATATGCAGTTATCCATGAATGCCTTGTGGAGGCTTTAAGATTCCCACTCTAGGTTTAGGAGATGAAGGATCACCTATATGGGTGCGCATCCTCCCACTATACATCAAATTCCATTTCAACAGTGTGGAGGTTCACTATTTCCTTCTCTATATAGGTTCAGCGATCAACATTATCCTGACTCAAATGCTCTGAATGATTGGATTTTCCAAGATGCATCTGATTCCTTCCAACCTAAAAATTCAAGGCTATGATAGGATTAAGCATACACGAGTTTGAAAAATTCATCTGAATTCCAAGTTAGGTGTCCTAGTTCCTAGAACCATATCATTGGTTGTCTAATAATACATCAGTTAAAATGGGTTGATGGCTAGGCCATGGCTCCACCTACATGCAGAAATCCCTTATTCATATCACCAATGCCTTAAGTACTCCATCAATGGTCCAGTAAGAATAATATAAGTTCATTCATCACCCTTACCCTCTTGTGAAGCCCACTACTTAAATGCTGAATTTTACATGATAAAGAACAAGAATATATAGGATAAGGATGTTGAACATGATATGGCTACAACCGACCCGTGGAAAGACATGGATGATGCCTACATTTTCTCAATCCGCCGATTGGAGATCACGACCCCTGAATTGGGACAATGATTCGTTGTATCCGAAAAAAATGGATGCCCCATAACATGTCTATGGAATGTCGAATGATCCCTTAATATTCCTTTAATAATCATGATTGGGTGATCCCAGACCCCCCTACTCCTATAGGGTATGGTGATGTCTTCCCCATGGAAATGAAAATATGTCATACATGCTTGATTTGTCTGGTTGGGATAAACCAACTCATTTTGACCCACCACTATTGTTTTGATATCATACTATGTGGACCCTTGGGTTAGAATACATATGACGTTGGGTTAATAGCTTTTGTCGACATGGTTTGGGTAGTACATGAGCTCTATGGTGAGGTTACAACTACTGCCGAGGCTAGCGTGAGTGTTCTGTCAGGAACAGTCGACATAGAATAATCACCTTCTGCCGATGATCCACCCACCATTGATTAAGAATAAAATTCGAAGAATATTCCCCCCACATTCAAAGAGGGTGTCTCCACCATGGTTGATGAGTAGGTATAGGTATTCCTCGGTGACGAGATATATCCAAAACCAATAGTGATCTGCACTACTATTCTAGTTAAAGTGAAAAAATGATAGGTGGATTTGCTAAATCATAATTGTGAAGTATTTTCTTGGAGTTATGGTGGGATGCCCGAGCTATATCCTCATGTTTTCATCCACCAGCTCAGCCTTCCAGAAAATCATCGTTGTTTCCAAAATCCTCCATGTTGGCGCCAAAATATTGCACGAAAGGAAGGAACGAAAAAGAAGGCTAGCACGCTGCCTCGCGAAGCATCGCCGCGAAGCACCGTCGCGAAGGTCCGACCCGAAGGGCCTTGATCATCACGGCCTCGTGAAGCTCCAGAGGCGGTAGCCCTCCGCGAACGCATTTGACGTTTGCGAGCCCACCGTGAAGCTCCAGAGGCGGTAACCCTCCAGGAATGCATTTGACGTTTGCGAGCCCGCTTCGAAGCTCCAGAGGTGGTAACCCTCTGCGAATTCATTTGATGTTCGCGAGCCCGCCGCGAAGTTCCATAGGTGGTAACCCTCCGCGAATGCATTTGACGTTCGCGAGCCCGCCACGAAGCTCCAGAGGCGGTAACCCTCCACGGACGCCGTTGACGTTCGAGAGTGCGCCGCGAAGCACCTGATGTGGTGCGCGAGTTCTGCTTTGCGGCGCCCCTTGCCTATAAATACTGGACTCCCCCTGAGTCCCGGGGAAGGACAATCCGACCTTTCGGCTTCTAATCTACCGAATCGCGAAGCACTCTTTGCCCCGGGAATCATGAGCTTCGCGAGGTACTTCTACTTCGCGAGACCCTTCTGCTTTACCTCGTTTTGAGCCCCTCTTCCGAGACGGATGCCCTTCACGAAGGAAGGGGATTCCCAAGGGAAACCCGGCAGCCGCGGAGTGTTTATGCTTCAAAAAACACCCAACCTGTACTAGTGATTCCTATGCTAAGGCAGGATCGCTTCACCTCGCGAAGCACTCTACTTCGTAGGACCCAGCTTCGCGAGGCACCTCTTCTTCACGAGACAGTGCTCCACAAACACTGTTCCACTTCGCGAAGCACCTTCCACTCACACCTATGCCCCATGCTAAGGCCATGGCACTCCACTTCGCGAAGCACACTCCTTTGCTTAGCGATTCCTCTTCCCGTGTGACCCTCCAGGTTTTCACGATGTGATTTCAAAGTCCCATGGACAATACCGCCCACAGTGTTGCTTCGCCTAATGCTTATTCGCATAGGCACGCTAACGACTATTGCTTCTTCACATAGCCACACTAACGTGGAACCCTTGATGGTTCGTTCCACAGCCCCCCCTGACCAAGGCCTTACTGGTACCTTCCCTTCCCCAAGGAACAGAGGGTACCGGTTATGTAAGTCCTAGGGGTTCGGACTGAACCCACTTCGTCCGAGCTGTAGGATGTTAAACTATCAAGCACCACGTCCTCGACACATGACATTAAACTGTGACCCGGCCTCGTGCCTCTCACGAAGGGTTTCCCCAGCTCAAACATTATTTACACCACTCGTCTCCACAGGAGTGGAATCACCCATCCACAACGGATGATATCCTCCTTATTGGAGTGGCGTATGTTCATAGGAGAAGGGAAACCCCAATTCCCCAATGGATGGTTACACCTCTGCATCTCCGTACTTCCCCACTACCATGGTCAGTGGAGGGCGTGATAGGGAACGAGGCACCTCCTATCTTTTGACCACGGTCCATTTTTCCTGCGCTTTGTCACACAATGGGCCTCTATCCTAGAGTAAGTCCCAGCACCATGGGCCGCCAAACGCGTAAGCCCCTCTTTGCTTCTCACGAACGCATCCTTCGTGACGTGATCGTCAGGTCCTTGCAACCTCTTGTTTCCCACACCGAGCATGACTCACATGGGCTTAGAGTGAGCACCGACCCTGACCCCCACCCATAGAGAAATACGAGGACTTTGATCCATGTCAAGGCATGGTACGTAGGAAGCCTCCATGAGGTTCAAGCCACTTTGCTCAGTCATTCATTCACGTCGAGTTTCACCCTCGTCTAGCATGACGTTAAACTATATCTCTCCGTCTTG
Source organism: Viscum album (assembly GCA_963277665.1). Lineage (NCBI taxonomy): Eukaryota > Viridiplantae > Streptophyta > Magnoliopsida > Santalales > Viscaceae > Viscum > Viscum album. Next base: position 922,488,219 of record OY728139.1, read on the forward strand.
CATGACGTTAAACTGCATGCCCCATCCCGCATGACGTTAAACTGCATGACCTCGTCCAACTTGACATTAAACTATATGCCCCCCTTGTCCTGTATGACATTAAACTGCACACCCATTCCCACCTGAACTACGAGGTCTGTGATCCATGTCAAGCCATGGTACGTAGGAAGACTTCCAGAGGTTCAAGCCCACCACTCATTAGACCAAGGTCCACCTTCATGTCGGTTCGCCGAAAAAGCCCCATTTGAACTATGAGGTCTTTGATCCATGTCAAGGCATGGTACGTAGGATGCCTCTACGAGGTTCAAGCCCACCAGTCATCCAATTCACGTCGAGTTCTACCTACATCCAGCACGATGTTAAACTGCAATTCCAGTCCGACGACAAGCCGTTGTGACTAACCTGAACTACGAGATCTTTGATCCATGTCAAGGCATGGTACGTAGGAAGCCTCTACGAGGTTCAAACCCACCATTCGGTCGTTCTGACCTCATTCACGTTGGTTCACCCTCGTCCCGCATGACGTTAAACTACATTCCCTAATCCGAACTATGGGGAATTTGATCCGTGTCAAGGCATGGTACATAGGAAGCCTTCCTGAGGTTCAAGCCTAACAATCATTGGCCCACACCGTCTCCTAGTCGTTGTGCCAGGCCCCCATTTTCAAGCCCATTTCCCATTGGACCAAGGTCCCTCATTTACGTCGGTTCACCGACGCCCAATGCCCGTCGTTTATTCACGTCAGGGTTCATTATCGTCCCGCATGACGTTAAACTGTACTCCATCAATCCTTTGAACTACGAGGAATTTGATCCATGTCAAGGCATGGTACGTAGGAAATCTTCCCAAGGTTCAAGCCCACCACTAGTGGACCCGCGGGTCTACTTTCACGTCGGTTCACCAATGAAACCCTTTGAACAACGAGGTCTTTGATCCGTGTCAAGGCATGGTACGTAGGAAGCCTCCCCGAGGTTCAAGCCCATATCTCATCGGACCAAGGTCCACCTTCTCGTCGGTACGCTGAAGATGCCCATCGGACCAAGGTCCACCTTCACGTCGGTACGCTGACAATTTCCATCGGACCAAGGTCCACCTTTACGTTGGTTCGCTGATGACATTCATCGGGCCAAGGTCCACCTTCACGTCGGTACGCTGACGATGTCCATCGGACCAAGGTCCACCTTTACGTTGGTTTGCTGACAACATTCATCAGGCCAAGGTCCACATTCACGTCGGTTTATCGGCACCATCCCGAACTACGCATACTTTTATTCCCTGCCACGGGGTTACGTAGGAAGCCTCCTCGAGGCTCAAGCCCAACTTCACCGTCGCCCCTGTGATGGTGTCATTTCACTCCCCCTCCACTCCATTCATCCATCTACCGCCCATCCTGATTCTCGCCCGGACTGTCATATCTCGGTGAGACCATGTCGGTACGCTCCTCTTCACAGCCGCCCATGGGCTGGCCCCAGCATCGGAATCCCTTCAATGGGAATCCCTCAATCCGATCTATCTGAGATAATGCTCTGATCGGGTTGATCCGTCTCCACTAGATGCTAAACTCGCGGCGTACCCTGTGTTAAACACGGGAAGCTGAGGAAAACCATAGATATGTGTCTATGGCGTATAATTCCCCACATTCGATGTGGGATGCCTCGGGCCTCCACGCCCTCGAGAAGCCCTGTGACCAGGGATAACAGACAGACATGCCAGGTTCCCCAGCATCCAGACACGCTACTGATGCCTCAACCTGACTACTCCCACGACTAAAGTTTGCTGCCCTGACTGGACCCTTTGGAATGTCCCAACAGAAGTAGTGTAATTAACCGGCGTCCATGGAAACATAGCACTGGGAAGAGTTTCACGAACTACGTATTAAATCTATGAGGGAGACCCGGACTAGGTGACGAGTTCTGAGGAGGAATCCACATGAGGAAGAACCGACATCCCACCACCCCGTTTCGATCAAGGAGCAGATGTCGCTGAATAAGGAGTGAATTCCGCCTGCCTTTGGAAAGTGGGAATGCGGGGCAACAAAGCGTCGTGCGTCCTCCTCCACAGATGGATGCGTGTGCGCCCTGGTGAAAGCGACGGAAACAGAAATGGTGAACCCGGAGTGAAATTCTTCTCCTAAATATGGAGATTAGTAGAATTTGAGACACCAGTAGATTGACGTGTCACCGGATCCAGATATGCAGTGCCTGGTCCTGCCAAGAAAATAGTGGGCCTGTCGTGAAACTCACCGGAAGTCGGGGCAGTAGAACGTGGGGCACTCCGTTCTCCAGCGTGTTGGCGTGGATCCTTCTTACAGACGTGGAGAATGGAAGGGTGTTGGGGCACTGGTTGTCAATCCTTTTCCCCTCTGTACTGACGAGTTGATCCCTTCGTTACTCAGGAAACAGGTTGCTGTTACAGAGACGCGATCACCGCCCGCTCCTCGCCCACACAGGGGCAGGGGAAATACCGCCACAACCACCCCAAATGGCACCACTACAGCCACGACGGCTGCCACATCGCAGAATACAGGGTTCCCAAGTCCCCTTTCCCCATCAGAGGTCATCCAGCGAAGGGTGATCAACAACCTCGTGCGCAGGTACGAGGAAGAAGGGGTCATCCCAACATGGGATATGGCCCGCTTAGACCTGGAGGCCTCCAGGCCCCGCCATCACCGCCGCCCTAATAGGCCGCGCAGGGATCCCCTGCTCCCCACCCCAACGTTCAACCGTTTCAGGAGCCTGTCCCCGGAACACCTTGATGACTCCTCGCCTTACGCTGAAAAGGCGGGCGCCGTCCGGCTCAGCCCGCTCAGGGTCCCGACACAAGGGCTCTAGGCGAGAGCTCTCGCCCAGCCGCGTCAGTGCCGCCGTCCGACTCCGCAGGAAGAGAAGGCAGGCTACGTCCCTGCACCACCTGCACCATCCCACCTGACCCGACGTCAGCGTCGGGCCCGGGATGAGGACGCTCTCCCAGGCACGTCGACGTCGACAGCTACAGTGGTCCGAGCCACCGCCGACATGCATCATGAAGCCCCTACATACACTGAGAAGGGGCACTCCTTTACCCAACCAGGATCGAGACCCCAACCGCCCCACGGGCAGGCTGGGTTGACTCTCCGGGTGGTAGGCATGAGTGGTGATCGCCGCGAACTAACCCGCGGTGATGTCACCCCGTACGGAGGCCCTCCCCGTACCACTACTCCACAGAGCGTGGGCCTTCCCCGCTCCGAACTTCATCATGGAGGTATGCCTCACGCTACCCCCATCTCGAAGGAAGACCTTCCCCGCGGCAGTGACGCTCAGCGCAGAAACCTTTCCCGCGCCCACTATACAGGGTATGGAGTCCATCCTCCTGCCCCTGACAACCGATCTAAAGGAACCGTCCATCCGGTCCTTCTCTAACATGGGGGCCCTCCCTACGTCCTCTCTGCGACCGATGAAGGTCCTCCTCGCCCCAGCAACTCGAGGAGTGAAGGTCATCCTCGCTCCACCCGCATCGACCATGGAGGTCCTCCCCATGTTCCCTTCGACATTTTCCCTGGTGCACCTCGCACCTCGGCTATCTCGAGTTGGGGTCCTCTCCGCCATGGCGCCACCGCCACCCCGATACTGCTTGGTAGGGATCTACACTGTCCCGAAGAGCCGCCCGGAGGCAGGAGAGTGGGTTGTCACCGCCACAAGAAGAATCCTGAGAAGGCCCGAGTGGAGATCAAACATGCCCGCTTCTCCGACTCTGAAGCGGAATACGACTCCGTGATGGAACCTTCTCCCCGCTCCTCCGCATCAAGGACTGGGGCAGGAAACAGACGTGTCAGCCTCATTCTCCCAGAATATGAGGTCCACCAGATTACCATCTCTCTCTGCAGGTACATCCAGGAGGAAGAAATCCTGGGAATTCCGCAGGTCTCAACCGCGCAATCATCGCCATCGTCACAAGAAGCACCCTTTACCTCTACCAGAGATCACGGGGAGCTATTTTGGGGACCAACAGCAGTAGAGCGATGACACGAACTATCGCCGGTAGCCACAACTCCAATTCCGGAAGTTGTGGCTATCAGCCCGTCGTATCATGACATCGTGGCCATGTCACCTCACTCTTCGGAGGATGGCCCGGAATTCGGCAGCCAGTCAGCTCGCTCGCTGTATTCTCCACCGCCGAGCTTACTATCGCAGAGGTCCGTCTCGGTACCGCTACCGGTCCCTCAGCCGCCCCCAGTTGACGAGTAGGGAAACACAGGGACAGACCCTGATTCCGAGCCCAGGAGCATCTGTAGTATTCTCATAGCGGATTACTTCCCGGAAATGTTCTGGCCGACGGCAGTGCTGAATTTTCGCGTACCAGAGTCTCTTACCCCTGAAGAAGTGGGGTTCTTTTGTCGAACCCTATGGAAGACACACTTCCGCCTTCGTTACGAACGGGTGGTGTACCCCAGAAGTCGAGAGCACTTCGATGAAATTGGCGAGCAGTGCCTCCTGATCGATGTGGCCGCACTTCTTGTGGCCCAGCACCCTGAGTCACCAGGCCGCCAGGGTTCCCTTCAACGGAAATGTGTTCAATGTTTTAAAGAACTTCGCAGAATCGTCATGGAATCCACCCACCAATGTGAAAGTTCGTGGTTGGGGACACTATGCCGCTCTCCTCGTCGACCCTATCTGACGGCAGCCCGATTCGTTATGCGACATCGAGGACATGCCCTCAAGAGGGGTCGCAGTCCACATGGCCGATGTTGTGGATAAGGAAGACGAGCTTGAATTCCTTGACGGAGACTCCCCCCCCCCCCCCCCCGAGGGCATACCGCCACTGCTGGACCCATCGAGGAGAGTTACCCGTCAGTAGAGGAACCTGCTAGGCCTCCCCGTACCCACCGAGTCGCTGGTACTCGGTCGAAACACTGGCAAGGGTAAAGAGAACATCAGAACTGTTAAGCACTCTGACCCGTCCACCTCTGTTCAGAAAACGGATGAAGATCCTGAGAAGGCCACGTTACGCCAACAGCTTGCTAAGCAGAAGAGGCTGGTTGACCAACTTTTGGCTGAGCGCGCCGCAGAGCGGCGACCAGACTATGGTAATCCCAGGCCGGGGCAGCAGGGGCAGGAACAATTTCCCCCTGGTGAGATGCCTCCGGGAATCCCTGATCATGCTACTGCCACAGACAGGGCAGAAGCCAGAACGTATGGCAAGAGGGCGTGATACGTCTCGCCAAACCCCCCCGAACGACGGGGCAATCTGAAGAACCCAGCCAAGGTTCCCCCAGTCGCCCCGCAAGTCGTTCCTCCAGTTGATACACGAGCGGCTGAAGCCGTCTACTGTGTTGAAGAACCTGGAAATGAACTTGTGGTTAGGGATCCCCGTCAAGGCAGGGACCCCCACCGGGATGATCTTATTGCGGTACTCACAACCCGCCTCGAAGCGCTGGAAATGTGGCAGGTGGCGGTCCCACCGGATGGCAAGTCTTATCCTGCGTGGGTGGGTGATATGCCCGCACCTCCGGGTTTTGGGAACCCCAATTTCTCACCCTTCAACGGGACAGGGGACCCGCCACAGCACTTGGCACATTTTTCTTCCAGGTGTCTCCCCATGCTGGGGACCCCGGCTCAGCAAGAAGCCACCAAGCTCCGATGTTTCGTACAGACATTGGAAGGTCTGGCATTCGTCTGGTACAACCAGCTCCCTATCGGATCAGTGACCGGTTGGGAGGATCTTCACCGGCAGTTCATATACCAGTTCAGCTCCACCACGCGGAAGACCAGCATTGCAGACCTCTTCAAGTGCAAGCAAAGTCCTGATTAGCGAGTCGCCGATTTCATCGCCCAGTGGAAGGGACTGATGTATTCCCTCGATATGCCACTGACTCAGGAGCAATTACTGACGATGTGTGTGGGGAACGTCAAGAAAGAGCTGGTACCCTCCCTAATTACCTAGAACTACCCTTGAGGGTTCAGAGATTTCTTGGATAAGGCTCAGCGCCTTGAGGAAGCTCTGCAACAGGCTAGTCAGGCACGTTTGTTGCCCCCTATGATCCCATCCAGGAGGACTACCAGGGCTGAAACCACCGCGGTGGCCCAAATAGAAGCCCCTAGGCAGCTGGAATTACAGTCAGCGGCACCACCCCCGCAACCCCGTAGAGGTCCTCCACCTCAAGCATAGGCTCCTGCCCAGCAACGACCGCCTCAGAACCGACAGGTTCCCCCACGCAATGCGCCACCGCCGCCTAGGAAAGACAATCAGGCGCCACCTCCTCGGAAGGCCCCTCTGGCCCCTCATCAAGGCCAGGACCCCAGGGCCCCCTATCCAAGAAGAAGGTACCAGACTTATTCTTCCAATAAAAATCAGGTCCCTAGCTACTTCTGAAGTGCTCTAGAGCAAGGGATTGTGCACCTGCCCGAGTGCAGAAGGCCGGTAGAGGCGAATATCACCGATCACCCCAACTAATGCCCTTACCATCGGATTCTGGGGAACACCCTCAAGCAATGCTATGTGTTTAAAGACTGGATTCAAGACCAGGTAAATAACAACATAGTCAAGTTGGGCCCCGCACCAGTGCAAGTGGCGTGTGTCTTTGCAGGGTCAGAGATCGGCATCGACAGCGAAGGCGAGTGGCAGCAGGTCCCCAGCCGTGGATCCCGGAAATACGATGACTGGATGGCTCGAAAGACCGTCGTTCGTGCCCATGGTATCATCCGGGCATGCCTGAAGTAGTCAGAACCTTCAGAAGAAGTAGCTGGTGCCTCCACAGCGTCTTCACAGTCGACCTCTTCCCAAAAGGGCAAGCAGTGACGACGCAAGAAGAAGCAACGTGCACCGCCTGTGCCGTCATCATCCCACACTCTCGGCGACTTTATGCCCCCTAAAATGGGGATTCCTCCCAGAATCTGCCTAGCGGTGGATGACTCCTCGAGCGACTACCAGGGGTACACTTCGGTTAACACCGTGGAGCTGGTAAAGCCCTATATGACCCCTGACGAGGGGGAGTGCCAGGTGAACCTCCCCAATGTTCCCAGCCGACGTCAACGTCAGTGGAATCACAACCGCACCGGTCATCGAGGTACGTCAGAAGGTACTTGCAGCCAAGCCGTGCACGCTATTGAGACCAGACAGTAGGCTCAGCGCAGAGCCAAGCACGCGCAACCCCATCTAACGCCCTCAGCTTTATCTCCACCGCCGTTTGTGCTGCTGGATCAGGGGGAGCTGCCTCGTTCATATCACAGTCAGTCTTGCCCAGCTACAGGCCAGCCTCTGCTGCCTGATCCTAGTCCGGCGACCACTCTCTAGGCTTCTACTAGTAGACAGAAAGATGTACACAGTACTAGCCGATCGCCGGTTCAACCAGCAGGACCCGCTATGCCTCCAAATGCCGACAGACCTCCTGTAAGAAGAGGTTCGCGTTTGACACAGATTTATGATGTCTTGAAGCACCTGGTCGGCATTCCAGCGAGGATTTCTATCCTTGAGGCCCTTCTCCTATCATCTGAAATGCGCGAGGCACTTGCCGAGGCCCAATGGAGCCCCCTCCAGTTTGAGACGAAGGTAGCAGCTGTAGAAGCCTTCCATACCGAGACGATTGAAAATGCCGAATGTCAGGCGGTTATCTCGTTATCTGGTGAAGATGAGGACCCTCCTATACAGGGGCACATTCACCCGCTATACATCACTGGCCACCTCAATGGTGTGGAAGTTCACCGCTACCTCGTTGACATGGGTTCCAGAATCAATCTAATTCCGACTCGGACGTTGCGAAAGTTGGGTCTGTCTGAAGTTGATTTAACTCCCTCTGACCTCAGAATCCAGGGGTACGACAGGACAGAGAAAACCCCAGTCGGCACGATCCGCCTGAAGACTCCATTCGGTGGCTTAATTTCCAGCACCGAGTTCATGGTCGTCTCTCAAGACACCGCCTACAATGCGTTGATGGGCAGGCCATGGCTCCATCTGCATGCAGCGGTCCCTTCGTTGTATCACCAGTTCCTCAAATACTTGCTCAATGGTCTAGTAGGAGTGCTCCAAGGAGACGCGCCCCCTTTTGCTTCTTGTGAGGCCCTCTATCTGGATGCGGGTTATTACAAAAGTAAGGATAAGCAAATCCTAGTAAGTGAGGATGAACCTGCCCCGGTCACAAGTGATCCCTGGGCAAGCATGGATGACGCCTACATCCTCCCGATCCACTGGTTGGAGGCCACGACCCCCGACATGGGGCAATGTTTTGTTGTTTCGGGTACTCAAGGAAGGCATGTTCCCATTCCCAAGCGACGGCGGAAAATCACCTCGTACTCCTACATCAACCAGGCTCAGGTCATCCCGGAATCTCCTACCCCTGTACGGTACCGGAGTGTCAAGGTTATGACAATGGCGGTGCGCCATACATGTCTCTTCCGCCGGGCTGGAATCAACCAACTCAGGCCGACACGTCACCACTACTTTGATATTATCAAACGCGGCCCCTTAGGCCGAAGTCCAGATGGGATAGGTTCTACGTCCCTCATTAATATGGTCTTAATGGCGAGTGAGTCTCCCGATGTGATGACCGCTGCTTCCCAGGCTGGCACCAGCTGCCCCTCGGGTTTTTATAGCCCATAAGTATCTCCCGTTGTGGGAAGTCCCCCCATGGGTGGGGAGGAAGACCTGGAGGATGCTCCCCCCGCCTTTGAAGAAGGCGTCTCTACCACGGTTGATGAACTGGTACTGGTGAACCTTGGTAGCGAGGAAGATCTGAAACCCACATTGATCAGTGCATCCATGTCCCCCGAGGAGCGGCAGCAGTACGTAAACTTCCTCAAACAGCATCGTGACGTGTTTGCCTGGAGTTATAACGAGATGCCAGGGCTAGATCCCCATGTAGCCGTTCACCGTTTGGGCCTCCCGGCAAAACATCGTGGGTTTAAGCAGCCCCCTAGGAAAATGCACCCTTCTCATGGTGCTATGGTTGAGGCCGAAGTTGATAAGTTTATCAAATCCAACTTCGTTAAAGAAGTCCAGTACCCCAAGTGTCTTGCCAACATTGTTCTAGTCAGGAAGAAGAATGGGTAGATCAGGATTTTCATCGACTTCCGTGATCTTAATCGCCACTGTCTGAAGGATGACATTCCACTTCCCGTGACAGAGTTGTTGATCGACGCAACGACCGGATTCCAAGCCCTCTCTTTCATGGATGGGTATTCTGGGTACAACCAGATCCGGATGGCCCCCAAAGATGAGGATTCCACTGCCTTCAGGGCTCCCCAAGGTACCTTTTGCTACCAGGTTATGCCATTCGGTTTGAAAAATGCAGGTGCCACTTATCAGAGGGCCATGCATCGCATATTCAAGCCGATTCTCGGGACATTGGTGGAATTCTACGTGGATGACCTCGTAGTCAAATCATGTCAGCGCCAGGACCATCTCAAGGACCTTGAGAAAGTGTTTGGTTTCCTCCGTTCCCGTCACCTGAAGATGAACCCACTGAAGTGTGCCTTTTGGGTCACCTCCGGGAAGTTTCTGGGCTTTGTTTTCAGATACCGAGGTATCGAGATCGACTCGGAGAAGATCAAGGCCATCATCCAAATTCCTCCCCCGAGCAACATTTGGGAGCTTCGAGGCCTTCAAGGCCACTTAGCCTATATACGCCGATTCATCGCGAATCTGGCCGGAAAGTGTAAGCCCTTTTCCCGGCTCATGAAGAAGGGCGCCGCCTACAAATGGAATGAGGAGTGTCAGACCGCCTTCGAGGAAATCAAGCAGTATCTGCTTCAACCTCCGGTCTTGATGCCACCAGTCTCCAGAAAGTCGTTGGTCCTTTGTGTGACCACCCTGGAGAGATCCCTCGGTACGCTGCTCGCCCAGAAGAATAACGAGGGTACTGAGAACAGCCTCTAATATCTCAGTCGCATGCTTCTCGATATGGAGGTCAGATACTCCCCTATTGAAAAGAGCTACCTTGCGCTCGTCTTCACCATGCAGAAGTTGTGACATTACCTGCAACACCATGATGTGCAATTGGTCACCCGGGTAAACCCCCTGAAGTACATCCTGAACCACCCCTTGCTGACTGGCTGACTAGAATGGTGGGAAGTGATTCTACAGTAGTTTGATACCAGGTTCGTACCTCAGAAGGCCATTAAGGGACAGGCGTTGGCAGACTTTTTAGCTGCCAATACAACCTCCGCGGATCAATCCCTGGACCTGGATTTCCCTGATGAGACGATCCTCTCAGTAGATCATGATGTCACATGTTGGAAAATGCATTTCGACGGCGCCTCCTGGATCCCCACCGGTAGGAGGCTCAACGATCCCAAGCTCAACAGAGTGGGCCTGGGTATTGTCTTAATTACCCCGGCGTAAGCTGTCCTGCCATACTCGTTTTTGTTGTCAGAAGGATGTACGAACAACGAGGCAGAGTACCAGGCTCTCATCACTGGCCTCGAGTTGTCCATTGAGATCCGGGAGCCCCATCTACATGTGAAGGGAGATTCCGAGCTAGTAATAAAACAGGATAATGGCGACTACGTCGTCAGGAAGCCGGAGCTTGCACCATTGATGGAGTACACCCTCCGCCTAATGGCCCAGTTCTCATCTCGACCAGAGGTTACCCATGTCCCACGGTCGTAGAACGGCCAAGAAGACACCCTGGATGGCTTAGCCGCGTCACTCGCAGAACCCGAGCAAGATGATTTGATCATACATGTGGCACACCGGAGAGTAATTTCCCCCATCACCCATGAGGACAATGATGGCCTATGGGTAGGTCATATCACTGTCGGACCCTCCATGTCAGGGGTCCCGGGTTCGTCAGATGTAGTGGTTGAAGCCACTCCCGATTGGAGGGTACCTTTTTTCGAGTATCTCCAAAATGGTCGCCTCCTGGACGACTGGGCCGAGCGCAAGCGAATTCGACGCCACGCGCTGCAATTCACCCTCCAGAGCGGCCCCAGTCTTGAACAAATCCTTTATAAGCGGAGTTGCGATGGTTTCCTCCTCCATTTCATCCAAGGAGTAGAGATACCTCAGGTTATGCAAGAGGTTCATGCCGGTTCCTGTGGCGCCCATCAATCTGGGCTGAAGCTGTCCCATCAAATCCAGAGGTTGGGGTACTTTTGGCCCTCTATGATCCATGAGTGTATTGGATATGCCAAGAGATGCCACGTGTTCCAAGTACATGCCAACTTCTTGCATCGGCCGCCGGAGCCCCTCCACCCCACCAAGTACTCTTGTCCATTTGCAGTATGGGGACTTGATGTAGTGGGCTTGTATCCACCGGCAACAGCTCGCCAGTGTAGGTTCATCCTGAATGCTACAGATTTCTTCTCCAAGTGGGAAGAAGCAGTTCCGCTCAAGGAGGTCATGGCCCGTTCCATCGTTGACTTTGTGAGCTCCAACATTATGCACCGGTTTGGGGTCCCTCACGCCGTCCTCACCGATAACGGCACCAACATCCGAGCGGCTGAACTAAAGAAATTGTACGCCAAGTACGACATCCGGTCGAACCATACCTCCTGCTACCACGCGTAGGCGAACGGACAGGTCGAGGCGTTCAACAAAACCCTCTCTAACATTCTACAAAAGATGGTTGGTCAGAACAAGAAAAGTTGGCCGGACAAGCTCCCCAACGCCCTCTGGGCTTACCGGACGACGACTCGCAACTCTACCCGGGTGACGCCATATTTCCTGGTGTATGGAGCTGAGGCCGTCCTACCCATTGAGATCCAGCTGCCATCGTTACGAACTGCAGTTTATGATCACCAGACATCAGATGAGGTAGCCGAGATCCGTCTAGCCGAATTAGAAGCACTGGACGAGAACCGGCTTTGTGCCCTGCACAATCTTGAAAGGCATCTGGATAAGATAGTGAGGGCCTTCAACAAGAAGGTTCGTCTCCGCTCTTTTCTACAGGGTGACCTGGTACTGGCCATTCGAGCACCAATGATTCCCAGTAGGAAATCGCCCAAATTAGAACCCAAATGGGAAGGGCCTTATATCATCCATAAGGTTTACCCCAATGGAGCATACTCCTTGGTGACCACGGATGGAGAGCGTATAACCCCTCCTACCAATGCCAAGTTCCTTAAGCGATACTTTTCCTTGGGAAAAAAGGGTCATGCACGACCCTAAACTACGAGATGGTCCTGCATGACATTAAACTGCATCCCCGTCCTTACTACAAGATGTTAAACTGCAAGCCAGTCAGGCCTTCCTAACCGAGGCTCAGCCTCAGGCCCCTTGGCCTCCTCGGGCCTCGATCCCCGTCCTTACTGCAAGACGTTAAACTGCAAGCCAGTCAGGTCTTCCTAACCAAGACATTAAACCGCAAGTTGGTTTTTCCCCGACTTACCCTCTCGCGGGATTGTATGGTATAGTGTAGAACTACGTCCTCATTCACGTCATATTACATGCCGTACCTTACATACCCCCAAATGAGATTCACCTCGTCTCGCAGGACGTTAAACTTCATGACAAGAACTACGTGTGGCTTGATTCCCATCTTCATGGGATACGTAGGAATGCTCGGACGCCTCGTCTTGAGCCCAGACCCAAGCTTTTCTCTTCCACTATCCCCCCTGGGAATAGTTTCCTTGGAGGATCTTTGTGTAGCAGGGAGTAGACTTTCTTATCCCCGCTCATACAACCCCGCTCACACAAGGATCGTAAGGGCCGCGCCATGCGCCCACTCCCATTCATTTATCCTCCCACGTCCTCACCACACGACACTAAACTGCATGTCCTTCAAGAACTACGTATGGATTGATTCTCATCCTCATGAGATACATAGGAAGGCTCAGACATTTCGTCTGTTGGCCCAGCCCAAAAGCCAAAATCTTCCCCTCAGGTCAAGAAATGGTGGGGTGAGCACTTTTGCCCCTACTCACATCAAGCAAGCCTCGACCCGGCTGCACATCCCCCCTGGAGATGTTCGCCTCTTTCGTGGATGGATTCAGCTATGCTTCACCCACTCCTTGACTGGGATTTCATCATTTTTCACACCCAGAGGGACCCCCAAGAACGGCCTGAATACAATGCCCAAGGGCTCTCCTATCATAACAGGCCAATGCCCCCGAGGGTTTCAAGCAACAAGCTGATACAAGTCCCACGTTGCGAATTTGGTCAGCGGTCGATGCTCATTTGTTGCTCCCATATCAGGTTACCATAGGAATGTGGTGTTTCGAACATGGTCAACAGTGTCCTGGATCTTCGGGTCCACCCTGAGATGTCCCAGACATCGAGTGCAGTGATTCGTTCTGCCCCATCCCGAGGTGACAAACTTCCCCCCGGGTGGTGCTAGAGATCGGGCCCACGGCCCTGATTCCCCATAGGGGTGTCCGGTGTGTTGTGAGACTATGTCCTCATTCACGTCGGCTTCTTCGCCTTACCGTACGCCTCCTCTTACGAGGCCCAGCCTCAGGCCCCTTGGCCTCCTTGGGTCCCCAACCCCCATACTCATGTAAGACGTTAAACTGCAGACCCGTCAGGCCTTCCTGATTGATGCCTGACCTTAGGCCCCCCTGGCCTTCTCGGGCCCCTTCGCCCAACCTCTTACCCGGGGTGTACGGTGCGGTGTAGGACTACGTCCTCATTCACGTCAGGATCATGTACCATGTCGTACGCCTCCCTTTACAAGGCCCAGCATCAGGCCCTTTGGCCTCCTCGGGTCCCTGACCCTCATCCTCATTGCAAGACGTTAAACTACAAGCAGGTCAGGCCTTCCTGACCAATGCCTAACCATTAGGCCCCTTGGCCTTTCCGGGCCACAACCCAGGTCCTCTCTTATAGGAGTGTACGGTGTGGTGTGGGACTACGTCCTCATTCACGTTGGCTTCTTCGCCATACCTTATAACTCCCTTGTTTAGGGGTATATTACTCCCCTTCTCGTCCCGTATGACGTTAAACTAAATTTATAGAACTACGTGTGGCTTGATTCCCATCCTCATGGGATACATAGGACCACCTGAATGTCCAAAGATTCGGGTCCAGCCCCATCTCTCGGGAATCTTCATCCCATCTTGGCCCCTTGGCCTATCCTTCCTCTATGAGGGGATTATATGGTGTGGTTTGGGATTATTTCCTCATTCACGTCGGTCTCGTAATGACCACGCCATGTAACTCTCCCTATTGAGCTTTTTCGTCGATCCCTTTTCGGTGGTTCACCAATGTGCCTAAGAGTACTCTGGTTTATTACCTGGAACGCCAAGCTTTACTCGGACATGTCTGCACCCGCTTTCCTGGCTTTGTGTATCCCTGCATCAGGGCTTCCATCATCTTTCACACCTGGAGGGACCCCCAAGAACTGCCTGGATACTACGCCCAAGGGATCTCCTACCGTTACGGGCCAACACCCCCGAGGGTTTCGGACAAAAAATCGATAAAATCCCGCGTTGTGAATATGGTCAGCGGTCGATGCTCGTTTGTTGTTACCACCTCAGGCTAATGCGATATGGACGCTGTGTTCCCACCATGGTTAACAGTTTTCCTCTATCGCCACGCCAACCCATTGAGCCCAAAATTTCGGGTACACGATTCACACCCTTCATCACTCCATCATGTCCAAGTAGAGTCTCAGGACTCTTTGTACTTTTCCTCCGTGCAAGTCCGCGCGTTGGGGGAACAAGCTGCATCAAAGGTGTCCTTCGGGGATCTCTGCCGACTCCCCTTTGATGGATGCCCCAAGTATTGTGATAAGGATCTTCCCCCCTTGATTCCCACACCGATTTTATCTCACGTGGGCTTAGGGACTGGGTTGACATCTGTGCTTACTCGGGGAGTTGTCACCATCCACGGTCCGAGCTCTAAGACCATAAACTAATATTCTCATCTGGAACCGCGTTCAGATCGATTCCCATCCACATTGGATACGTAGGGATGCCCAGACCCCTTGTCTTTGGGTCCGACTTGAGTTCAGCTAATTTGCCTCTCTGGTCCAGCCATCGGGACCCCGACTACGGGACTGGGTGGCGTAGTGCGTGATTATGTCCTCATTCACGTCGGGTTTGCAATAGCTGCAACACGCACACGCCCGTTCTGAGAGTTAGCCCTCCAATTCCTTGTCCAGCATGACATTAAAAGGAACCCTTCAAGACTACGTATGGCTTGATTCCCATCCTCAAGGGATACGTAGGACCACCTGAATGTCTAGGATTCGGGTCCAGCCCCACCTCTTAGTGATCTCTTGATCTCCCAGTCACCTAGTCCACTTGGTCTATCCCTCTCCAGGAAGGGGATATGTAGGTATGATACAAGGTTTTGGGCACCATTCCCCCTTTCCCCGGGAACCCTCCATCTCTTGGTTACCCTCAAGATGAGTCTCTTGACCCCTTGTAGTGGTTCACCCCTGTGTTAAGAGTACTCTGTTCTTGGACCAAGAGTGTCAGATTCAACTTGATCAAGTTCCTTCCACTTGTCAAGCTTCGTGTTCCCCTCCATTCGGGCTTCCATCACCTTTCACACCTGGAGGGACCCCCAAGAATGGCCTGGATACAACGCCCAAGGTCTCTCCTACCATTACGGGCCAACGCCCCCGAGGGTTTTGGACAAAAAATTGATAAAATCTCGCATTGCGAATACGGTCAGCGGTCGATGCTCATTTTTTGTCCCCACTTCAGGCTAACGTGACAGGATGCTGTGTTGCAAACTTGGTCAGCAGTAATCCTCTGTCTCCACGCCAGCCCCTTGAGTCCTCAACTGTTGGTTGCATGATTCACATCATTTTCCACCCTATCATGTCCAGGTGGAATCTCGACACTTTTGCCGCTATCCCTCAGTGCACCTTTGCATGTCAGGGGGACAAAGCTACAATATGGTGTCCTTCGGGGTTCCCATGGTCCGAGCTCTAAGACCATAAACTAAGATCCATTCAGAACTACGTGTGGCTTGATTCCCATCCTCATGGGATACGTAGGACCACCCAGACGCCCTGTCTTCGGGTACAACCCATTTAGGGAGCCAGTCTCTCCCCCAGTTTGACCTCTTACCTCTATATAGGCCCCTCGGCCTAAGGTTTATCTCTCCGAATGGCATACAATTTGATTTGGGATCATGTCTCCGTCAATTGTGTTTTATAACACTGCGCACATTTCCCGCTTAGCATCGTCTCTGCTACGTCTGCGCTGCATGACGATAAAATGCATGCTTGGTCCCATCATACGACCCTAAACTGTGACATTATAGTCCCGTCCGCACGATGAAAAATGGCACTTCATTGTGGTGACCTCATTGTAGAGGACATCACGTTGGTTATTGGTCACGTGCCATGCCATTTGTCAACGCCCATCACGGCTTGATTCTTGTGGCGACATCACGACCTACTATTCTAGGCTTGTCGCATCATAAAAAAAAACCATTCACCTTAAAGAACAAACAAGAAACATCAAATTCCGCTTCTTTTAGTGCAAGGGCCATGCCCACACTCCCCTTTTCCCCTGGCACTGGTATCTTACCAAGTCACCTTTTAGAACTATGTATGGCTTGATTCTCATTCTTATGAGATACGTAGGAGCGCTCGGGCACTTCCCCGCGGGCCCAGCCTAACCTTTGTGTTCGGTCCCTCGACTCGAGCATTTCCCCAGAGAATGCATGGTAAGTAGGGCTTAGGTCCTCCTTCACGTCGGGTTATGTTGCCATGTGTCCCCTGCTCCCTTTACCCATTTATGGTCTAAGGCCCATCAAGAACTACGTATGGCTTGATTCTCATCCTCATGAGATATGTAGGAGCGCCCTGTCACTTCCCCATGGGCCCGGCCTAACTTTCGCTTTCGGTCCTTTGACCAAAAACCTCTCCTAAGGAGGTTGTGCGGTGTGGTATGGGATTATGTCCTCATTCACGTCAGGTTGTTCATCGCACCGCACACACCCCCTATTCCCAGTCACACCAGGTGTTTGAGTTACTCCACCATGTGCCTCTTATGTCTCCTCCCATCCATGGTCCGAATTCTACAACCCTAAACTAAGATCTCCCTATGGGAATGGACTCTGCTCCTTCTATCTAATACGTCTCATTGTCGTATTCAGATGTGTTTTGACAAAGAGCCCGAAGTGTGGGATTTACATAGGGACATCCCCCTCATCCCATGACCATGCTTCGTGAGCTTGCTATTTGGATCCTCATCCTCTCCCACATCCAAAAGGACCCTCGGACGACATGGATACTTGGCTTAAGGGCTCTCCATGAATGCTGGACCTAAGGGACCTCCAATTGTTTCAAGCCAACGTCCCTACGGATATTTGACAACATTTTTGACATGGTCCCGTGTTTCGAACATGGTCAACGGTTGACCATCATTTGTTTGTCCCCATTCTTCGCTAATGCGACAGGATGCTGTGTTGCGAATACGGTCATCAGTTATCCTCCGTCGTCACACTGCTATCATCGTGATCAGAATCTTGAGCACTATGATTCACACGTTTACACTTCCCCATGTTCAAGTGGAATTCCATTATACTCGGCTCTTTCTCTTCGCGCATCTAAGTGCACTAAATGATCGTGTTAGTGTCACTGGACCGGTATTCACTGAGCGTCCCTTTGCCCTAACCTTCCCCTTTATGTTTCGGGAAATTCCCACCACTACTGCTTGTTTCCCACACCGAGCACGACTCACGTGGGATTAGTAGTTTTTGCAGGATGTGTACCAACACAGTCGGGCTGCTCCTTGTCCCGCATGACATTAAACTGTGCTTCCAGAACTATGGATGGCTTGATTCCCATCCTCATGGGGTATGTAGGAAAGCCCGTCCACTCTGCTTCGGGCCCAGCCCAATACTCACTCTTGGCCCCTCGACTTAAAGAGTTTCCTCCGGGGGTGTGTGGTATGATTTGGACTCCAATTCCTCATTCAAGACGGTTTCATATCTACCGCGCCACACGCTCCCTGGGATCTTTCCTTTTATTCCACGTCCTATCGTATGACGTTAAACTACATGAGCCCATTTTTCCTCAACGCATGAAACTAAGCTGCGGTTCTACCCTGAACAAGTTCAGGATTCCCCAAGATCCCATTGGGAAGTGACAGATCCCCTTGCCAGAGAGGCCCTGTCTGAAAGAAGGAATGATCCATGATCAAACCGATGTGCCCATCTGGCGTACTCCCACCACGGTCGTGTAACTACCTATGTGTTGGATTCTTTTTGGACAGACCATCACTCTATATTCCACGCTTTGCGTGCCCCTTATTCGGACCATCGTCCCCTTTCATGTCTCATAGGACCCCCTAACGGCCTGGTCTCATGCCGCATCGGCTCACCTACCGTCCTGGGCCAACGTTCCGGAAGATGGGTCATGTCTGGAAGGACCACCTAACAGTATGGTTTTTTGACCGATGGTCCGCCAACTGTCCTAGGCCAACGTCCCGAAGGATTGATCAACAACATTTGTGACATGGTCCCGTGTTTCGAACATGGTCAACGGTCGACCCTCATTTGTTGTCTCCATTACAGGCTAACGCAATAAGTATACCACTTCCCCTCCAAGGTTAATGGTTGTCCCTTATTGTCACGCCATCCCCACAGTGTTCCGAATCTTGGGTATCGTGATTCACGCTTCCCATTTTCATCTTTTTGGACCGATTTCAGCTCCCCTGGCGTTGTCCCGTTCGTGCATAAGAGCACGCTGAGGGAATGGTAATTCATCCATCCTGAATGTTCCTTCTTCGATCAAGCCTCTCCCATCTCTCAGAAATCCGGACTGGTAATCCGAATCCCGGACACCGGGCTCGACCCACGTGGGCTTGGGGAATTGTCGCCGAACATCCCGGAAAAATTGTAGTGATGTAACAAGGCAATTCAACAGTGGAATTCATGCCTGCTACGGCATTCAAAACAAAGAAAAAATTTTGAAGCACGAAAGTACCAATAAAAGGTTTTTGGGTTTGTTACAATACTCGGCGGTCGACTCCCCCCATGGACAGGTTGACCCCATCAAAAGAGTGTTTCAGCTCTGCCACCCGTTGGCTTGTGGCATCCAAGGCTTGCTGCCACTGACCTAGCTCCCGCTCCTCCTCAACAGTTGCGGGGCACAGTTCGTCGGTCCTGGCTTTGGCCCTCTCTACGCCAGCATGAACGGTAGCAATCCTTCCAGAGGTCTGCCTCATATGCTCTTCTGCCTCTGCTAGCTGGGCCTTCAACCATGAGACCAGCTCAGATTGTGCATCAAGAGAGGCTGAAAGGTCTTCTGCCCGGGTCTGCATCTGTTGGACCTCGCCTTCATCCTACTGGAGCTTCTTGATGATGGTCGCCTTCCTCCGCTGCCAGCCAACGCTAAGCCCACGATCATGCTCTCGGATCTTCTCAGCCATAAGATCTCGGATGAGTGCTTAAGGACGTTGGGCATCCACTCCCCAAGCTCACAGTTCGCGCAACCGCGAGCGGAGCCTATCCATTTTGGCTAGCCATTGCACTTGGGGGTGTCCTTGATAATGCGCGCGATCAGCTTCCACGACCGGCGGCAGACAATGCTATTGTCTTCCTCGTCGGAGGCTGTTTCGTCCCAGTCGGTGCGATTGGCAGGCTCGTACACGGGATACGCCTGTAGGAAATCCTCGGCAGGATCAACGTCTGGTGCTGAATCCAATACAACACCTGGCGCCGAAGCAGGCGCGACAGAACTGGAACCGACTGGTTGATCCTTTTCCTCGGAGTCCACCTCAATTACTTTGGGAACAGCCGTACTGGTGGTCCCACCAGTGATGATGTGCGTCGCAACTTGAGGATATGGGGGGACTATCGCCACCATCACCGGCATTCCCCTAGGAGGGGCGCCACCAGACATCTCGAACAGTCTTGCCGCAATAGCCCATGCCAGTCGGAGAACTGTACGACAGAGAGGGACATAAACGTTAGTTGGCAGGCATGGTCTACATGTGACGATGAGGAAACCGGTGGAGGAGACTTACGGAGATCGACCTCCTGGCACTGCTCTTGAGCCGGTACTGACGGGACCCTAAGACGAGGCCCCCCGTATACTGTCGGAAGGTTTGGAGATTCCGGAGGAGCCACCTCGGGCGCCCTGGTCCCACCAGATGCGGAACTAGACGCAGCCATAGGCGCAGGATCTGAAGGTCCCGCATCATCACCCGCCAAGGAGCGAGAACGAGGCCTGCGAACAAGTTAATCCTATATGGCTCAAACATCGGTGATAAGTCCATAGTGACCCAAGAACAGATCGTAGGGAACGAAGTTCGGAATGCTACCTCGAGAGCATCCGCGAAATCATCGGATTCTGAGCCTCGGTCTCTGACCTCGCCCTCCTCTAACGGGCTCCCTCCTCCAGCCTCATCCTCCTTAGAGGAGTCCTCTGATTCATTTGGTAAGGGGAAGCGCTATCTCAGATCGGTAGCCAATAACTGTGGGGGGACCGTCTGATTCAACAGTACCCTCACCCGGTCTGTCATTGGGAGAGGGACACCACTGGAGAGGATGTAATCCTCCAGCTCGTCCAGGTATTGTTCTGCCTCCACCGGAGATGCCATGAATCCAGCCTAGACTGGTCCTATGCCTGGTAATTCCATTTCAAGGCGATTCAGGTGGGCCCATATCTCGAGTGGGCTGAGGAATTTCCGGTTGACATCCCAAATGTCCCAAGATTCCGGGAAGACAACATCCTCTGCCATGTCGATGTGACGCAGGCGCTTCCCCGAAGCCTGAGTGGATATCCTACGAAATCCCCTCGGTGGCCGCCCCTCCGGATGGCCGTTCTCTTCTGGGATCACCGGTTCCACCGCTGCTGCCACACCCTCGGCCGGTGCGGGTCTCGCCGCCATGGTAGCCCCGCTACTACGAGGAGCCCTAGCTGCCCTCTGACCCCAACCTCGGGATAGGGGAGGCCCACCATCACCAACCCAGATAGTTGGTTGCTTCAGCATCTCCCCTTGGTAAGCAGCCTCCCACTGATGGCATACTCCCTCACCAATATGAAAGTGGCGGTGGATGGAGGCAATGCAATCCGCATCTTCCCATCTTCCCGTGTGAACATGAGCCACAGCTGCCTCATCACACACGGGTGATCCTCGTGACACACCTCCCAGTAGACATGTGGGGTCACCCGCTGGAGGCACCGAAACTGCCTCACAAACCGATGCGGGGTGTACGGTTCGCAGAGTGGCTCACGATCTATCTGTGCCACCAAAACTCCACCTCGTAAGGCCAGGAGGTAAGCCCGAAGTTCCTCCGTTCCCCTCCCATCATCAGTAAGTATCCTCGTCGGCAATGGGAAGGGGTGGAAGTTGAACTCATCCGCCCTCCACACCCGATTCAGCACCATCGGAACGACCAGTTTGAACGGAAAGCTTCCAACCGCGTTCAGGATGGAGGGGAGAAATTTCAATCCCGGCGGCGAAATGGGGTTTGGATACTCGTAAATCCCCCTGATATGCGCTTCGATCCACCCATACAGGAGGTGGAAGGGCCCACATATCCTTGGAGGCTTCTTTCCCTTGCTACTATGCCGCAGCATTCTGTACAGTTTTTTGTGCATCAGAATCCCCAGATTGATCCGCTGCCCCATGGCCAACATCGACGCCATGATAAACGAGTTGGGTCGTACCCCCATGCTTGTATCTCTCACCGGTAGTTTCCAACCATAGATGAGAGCCGCGAAGAACGCCGCGAGCCTGACTATCGGCTGTTGTTCAGTGCTGACACTGAAACCCCATGTCTTCCATTGGCTGTCCTCCAAGACCCGCCAATACGAGTGCCCCTTGCCCCGTTGGGCCGCCCTCGGGAAAGTTCGAGGCCTCGGAGGGAACTCTCGATTCTCTGGGAAATTCATGAAGAATTTGAACCATCTTGTAAAGTGGACATCCCTCACTGCCTCCTTGTCCTCTCCAGGGACAAGTTCCATCAGCGCCGACGCCAGTCGTGGCATTTGATCCATATCCTCCCACGCACTGATGATAGGGAGGAACTTGTCACACATGGCCCCCAAGATCGGGACCCCAAAAATCTGGTGGACATCCCACAGGCTGATGCCCACCTCCCCGTGATGCAGGTGAAAAGTGTTGGTCCTAGACGACCATCTGCTCAGCAGCTCCGGCATCAGTTGCTTTGGTTGGTAAATGTGGAATTGGGAGGCCCATGCCGCCTCGTACAACCCCACTCTCCTCAGCTCAGCCCCAAACTCCTCGCATGAGGTGCCTACCCAGTAGACCCATGCTCAGTCATCAGTAATGTTGCCACCCTGGCGTAGGTCCCAGTCATCGGACCATCCCTTCTTCGAATCCTGCAAAGCCGCCTTCAGCATAGTATGGTAGAGAGGAGGGTACGTCTCCAGCTGCAATGGCTTCCCATAAATGTTGTTCAAATGGTTGTAGAGAAAGTGAGCGGTGATGGGTGTGATGTTCTCTTGTGCATGACCATCGGCCGCCCTGAACCACTGGTGCTGGCATGGTATGCTCCTGAACCAGCAAGCTTGTTCGTCCCTACTCGCCTCAGGAATAATGATGTCATCCCTCAGCCCGAAGCCGTACAATGGTAGTTTCTTGCACTGCGAATAATCCTTCTGACCCTCCGATAACAGATCTTTCAAAGAAGTGTGGTCCGAGTGGCTTCAGATCATCTCCCCCAAGCCTGGACAGTTGGCCATCTCATCATGACGAGAAGCATCTGCAAGCACCCCCAATACAGCCTCTTGATGGGCCATTTTAACTCTGGCCCTCAGAAAAGAATTTTTTTAGCTGGATCGCGAAGGTCAACCGCGAAGCTGAATCGCGAAGCTGGATCACGAATATCAGTCACGAGACAAAGCCATGAAGTCTAGCCAAGGCCGACAAGCAGAGGTTTGCTTGGCGTGGACGCGGAGTCAGAGACCCATGGTTCGCCGCGAAGCTCGATTCGCGGAGGGCTGTTGCGGAGTACGCGGAGCTTCACGAAGTCAAGAGCACAAAAAGACAATGAGGTCATGTAAAGACAAAAGAGGTCGACCCCCCTATTTATAGGCGGTGACCCTGGAGCATCACGGTGTGCCTCACCCGCACGGAACATCGCGGCGCATCCAGATCTGTGGCCCCGGTCAGCACAGTGGGCACCCTTAGCAAATCCGGATCGCGTACCGCTGACAATTTTGGCAATTTTCCCTCACACTTCGACCCTTCACCCTCCGCAGCTCCATGTATGATGGGGGGCATTTTTTGGCACCAAAATATTGCACAAAAGGAAGGAAAGAAAAAGAAGGCTGGCACGCTACCTCACGAAGCACTGCCGCGAAGCACCGTCGCGAAGGACCGATGCGAAGGACCAACGAGAAGGGCCTTGATCATCGCGGCCTCATGATGCTCCAGAGGCGGTAACCCTCCACGAACGCATTTGACGTTCACGATCCCGCCACGAAGCTCCAGAGGTGGTAACCCTCCGCGAACGCATTTGACGTTCGTGAGCCCGCCGCAAAGCTCCAGAGGCGGTAACCCTCCCCGAATGCATTTGACGTTCGCGAGCCTGCCGCGAAGCTCCAGAGTCGGTAACCCTCCGCGGATGCCGTTGACGTTCCCGAGCGCGCCACGAAGCACCTGAGGCAGCGCGCGAGTTCTGATTCGCCGCGCCCCTTGCCTATAAATACTGGACTCCCCCTGAGTCCTGGGGACGGACAATCCGACCTTTCGGCTTCACCTCTCCCGAATCGCAAAGCACTCTTTGCCTCAGGAATCATGAGCTCTTCAAGGTACTTCTACTTCGCGAGACGCCTTTGCTTTGTCTTGTTTTGAGCCCCTCTTCCGAGATGGATTCCCTTCGTGAAGCTCAAGGGAATTCGCAAAGGAAGGGGATTTCCAAGGGAAACCGGGCAACCGCAGAGCGTTTATGCTTCGCAAAACACCCAACCTGTACTATTGATTCCTATTCTAAGGATGGATCGCTTCACCTCGCGAATCACACTGCTTCGTAGGACCCTGCTTCGCGAGGCCCCTCTTCTTCGCGAGGCAGTGCTCCGCGAACACTGTTCCACTTCGCGAAGCACCTTCCACTCACACCTATACCCCATGCTAAGGCCAAGGAACTCCACTTCGCGAAGCACACTCCATTGCATAGCGATTCCTCTTCCCGTGCGACCCTACAGGTTTTCACGATGTGATTTCAAAGTCCCATGGGCAATACTGCCCGTAGTATTGGTTCGCCTAATGCTTCTTCGCATAGGCATGCTAACGGCTATTGCTTTTTCGCATAGCCACGCTAACGTGGACCCCTTGATGGTTTGTTCCACAACCCCCTTGACCATGGCCTTACTGGTACCTTCCCTTCCCCAAGGACCAGAGGGTACCAGTTATGTATGTCTTAGGGGTTCGGACTGAACCCACTTCGTCCGAGCTGCAGGACGTTAAACTGCCAAGCACCACGTCCTCGACACATGACATTAAACTGTGACCCTACCTCGTGCCTCTCACGAAGGGTTCCCCCATCTCGAACAATCTATACACCACTCGTCTCCACAGGAGTGGAATCACCCACCCACAAGGGATGATATCCTCCTTATTGGAGTGGAATATGTTCATAGGAGAAGGGCCACCCCAGTTCCCCAACGGATGGCTGCACCTATGCATCTCCGTACTTCCCCACTACCAAGGTCAGTGGAGGGCGTGATAGGGAATGAGGAACCTCCAATCTTTGGACCAAGGCCCATTTTTCCTACGCTTTGTCTCACAATGGGCCTCCATCCTGGAGTAAGTCCCAACACCATGGGCCGCCAAACGCGTAAGCCCCTCTTCGATTCTCACGGACGCATCCTTCGCGACGTGATCGTCAGGTCCTTGCAACCTCTTGTTTCTCACACCAAGCATGACTCACGTGGGCTTAGAGTGAGCACCGACCCTGACCCCCACCCATAGCGAACTACGAGGACATTGATCCATGTCAAGGCATGGTACGTAGGAAGCCTCCATGAGGTTCAATCCACATTGCTCGGTCGTTCATTCATGTTGAGTTTCGCCCTCGCCCAGCATGACGTTAAACTGTATGTCTTCGTCCCACATGACGTTAAACTGCACGCCCTGTCCCGCGAGACGTTAAATTTCATGCCCTCGTCCAACATGACGTTAAACTATATGCCCCCATTGTCTCGCATGACATTAAACTGCACACCCATTCCCACTTGAACTACGAGGTCTTTGATCCATGTCAAGGAATGGTACGTAGGAAGCCTTTCAGAGGTTCAAGCCCACCACTCATTGGACCAAGGTCCACCATCACGTCGGTTCGCCGACAAAGCCCCATTTGAACTACGAGGTCTTTGATCCATGTCAAGGCATGGTATGTAGGAAGGCTCCACGAGGTTCAAGCCCACCAGTCATCCAATTCACGTCGAGTTCTACCTACGTCCAGCACGACGTTAAACTGCAATTCCAGTCCGACGGCAAGCTGTTGTGACTAACCCGAACTATGAGGTCTTTGATCCATGTAAAGGCATGGTACGTAGGAAGCCTCTACAAGGTTCAAACCCACCATCCAGTCGTTCCGACCTCATTCACGTCGGTTCACCCTCGCCCCGCATGACGTTAAACTGCATTTCCCAATCCGAACTACGAGGACTTTGATCCGTGTCAAGGCATGGTACGTAGGAAGCCTCCCTGAGGTTCAAGCCCAACAATCATTGGCCCAAACCGTCTCCTAGTCGGTTTCCAGACCCCCATTTTCAAGCCCATTTCCCATTGGACCAAGGTCCCTCATTTACGTCGGTTCACCGAAGCCCAATGCCCACTGTTTATTCACGTCAGGGTTCATTATTGTCCCGCATGATGTTAAACTGTACACCATCAATCCTTCGAACTATGAGGACTTTGATCCATGTCAAGGCATGGTACGTAGGAAACCTTCCCGAGGTTCATGCCCACCACTAGTGGACCCACGGGTCTACTTTCACATCGGTTCACCGATGAAACCCTTTGAACTACGAGGTCTCTGATCCGTGTCAAGGCATGGTACGTAGGAAGCCTCCCCGAGGTTCAAGCCCATCTCCCATCGGACGAAGGTCCACCTTCACGTCGGTACGCTGACGATGCCCATCGGACCAAGGTCAACCTTCACGTCGGTACGTTGACAATGTCCATCGGACCAAGGTCCACCTTTACGTTGGTTCGCTGACGACATTCATCGGGCCAAGGTGCACCTTCATGTCGGTACGCTGACGATGTCCATCGAACCAAGGTCCACCATTACGTTGGTTCACTGACGACATTCATCGGGCCAAGGTCCACATTCACGTCGGTTTACCGGCACCATCCCGAACTACGCGGACTTTGATTCCCTACCACGGGGATACGTAGGAAGCCTCCTCGAGGCTCAAGCCCAACTTCATCGTCGCCCCCGCGATGGTCCCATTTCACTCCCCCTCCACTCCATTCATCCATCTATCGCCCATCTTGATTCTCACCCAGACTGTCATTTCTCGGTGAGACCATGTCGGTACACTCCTCTTCACAACCGCCCATGGGCTGGCCCCGGCATCGACATCCCTTCAAGGGAAATCCCTCAGTGTGATCTATCCGAGCTAATGCTCTAATCGGGTTGATCCATCTCCACTAGACGTTAAACTCACGGCGTACCCTGTGTTAAACATGGGAAGCTGAGGAAACCCTCAGATATGTGTCTATGACATATAATTCCCCGCGTTCGATGTGGGATGCCTCGGGATTCCATTCCCTCGAGAAGCCCTATGACCAGGGATAACAGACAGACATGCCAGGTTCCCCAGCATCCAGACATGCTACTGATGCCTCAACGTGACTACTCCCCCGACTGAAGGTTGCTGCCCTGACTGGACCCTTAGGAAAGTCCCGACAGAAGCAGTGTAATTAACCGGGTTCCATGGAAACATGGCACTGGGAAGAGTTTCATGAACTACGTATTAAATCAATGAGGGAGACCCGGACTAGGTGACGAGTTCTGACGAGGAATCCACAAGAGGAAGAACTGACATCCCATCATCCCGTTTCGATCAAGGAGCAGACATCCCTGAATAAGGAGAGAATTCTTCCCGCCTTTGGAAAGCGGGAATGCGGGGCAAAAAAGCACCACGCGTCCTCCTCCACGGACGGATGCGCACGCGCCCTAGCGAAAGCATCAGAAACACTCCTAGAAAAATGCGCCCTTCTTATTGTACCATAATTTTGGTCAAGGTTGATAAAATCATCAGATCCAACATCATCAAGGAGGTTTATAACCCCATATGGTTAGCTAATATTATGCCCATCTGGAAAAGAACAGAAAGATTAGAGTCTGCATCGATTTCAAGGATCTCCTCTATCACTGCCTGAAAGATAACATTCTTCTTCCTACGAAATAAATGTTGACTGATTCTATCATCGGGTTCTAGGCTCTCTCTTTCATGGATGGTTATTATAGATATAATCAAATCTGAATGTCCCCTGAGGATGAGGATTCTATAGCCTTGATAGAACCACAACTATTTTTTATACTACATGTTAATTCCTTTTAGTCTAATTAACGTAGGTGTTACCTAGAAGCATGAAATGCATCCAATATTCAATCAAACTCTTGGATCATTGGTGGAATGATGTGTGGATGATCTGGTGGTCATATTATTCCAGTTCCAGGACCATCTCTACAATCTGTAAAATGTTTCTGGATTCCCCTATTTCCTCCATCTGAAGATGAACCCCTTGAAGTGTACATTTTGGGTCACCTATGGGATGGTTCACGACTTCACTGTCAGATATAGAGGCACTGGGATCAATCCAGATAAATAAAGACCATTATTCATATATCTCCACCGAGTAAAATTCGGGTGCTCTAAGTCTTTCATGTACACTTATCCAACACACACCGATTCGACACAAATCTGGATGGAAAGTGTAATCTAAATTCCCGGATCATGGAAAATGTTTTTGATTATCAGTGCGATGTGGAGTGTCAAACCCCTTTTAAGGAAATCGATCAGTACCTTCTATGACCTCTGGTTATGATGTCACCCATTCCCGGAAATCCACCCGTCCTTTATGTGAATACTTTGGAGTGATCTCTCGGTGCACTTCTCACCTGGATAAAAAATATAGTAATGAAGAAAAGTTTATACAACCTCAGCCTCATGGTAGTCGATCCAAAGAAAAGATATTCCTATATCTAGAAGACCTACCTTTTGTTGGTATTAACAGTGTAGAAATTGAGACATTACTTCTAGCACCATGAGATATAACTATATCCCTGAGTGGATCCACTGAAATACATTCTAAACTTCCCCATGGTGATAGGTTGTCTTGATTGATGGGTAGTGAATCTTCAACAGTTTGACATAAATTTTATTCCCCAGAAGGCTATCAAGGGACATGCCTTGGTAGATATTATTGACTCCCATCTAGGTCCTATAGATTTGTATTTGGATACTTATTTTCCATTGTAAGAAATACTCCTAGTAGATCAATCCATTTTGTGTTGGAATATACACATCAAAGTTACTTTCTGAAGCCCCACTAGAAGAGGACTAAATGATACCAAACTCAAGAGTACGTCTGGGTATCATCTTCATAACATCTGAAAATGTTTTCCTACACTATTAATTCAAGTTTATAGAATGTTGTGCCAATAGATATGTTGAGTACCAGGCTCTAATCACTGGTCTTAATCTATCCCTTAAGATAAATGTCCCCCACCTGTAGGTGAAAGGGGACTCTAAACTGGTTATCAAGAAGATCAAATATGACTACATCACCATTAAGGCAGATCTTGGGCCACTATTATAGTGTACCTTCCAAATAACGGCCATGTTACCTATTCATACATAAGTTAATCATATCCCTCATTCACAGAACGGTTGATCAAACATCATAGCTAGCATAACCATATCTCTTGGAGTGCCTGACCATGAATATTTGATTATCAATGTGGTGCATCGAATAGTAATCACTCCCATCACTCTGTATATTGATGATAGACCACACGAAATCCATATTAATGGTGGTTCCTCCACATATGGACCTCTAGGTCCCCCCTACCGTGGTGTGGGATGGGTCCCTTGACTGGAAGAAACCCTTTATTGAGTATATCCAGCAGGGTAATCTCTCGAAAGAATGGAGCGAACGTGAGTGATTCCGTCAGATCGCAATGCATTTAACTTTCCAGAGTGGTCCCAGTCTTGAGATGATACTATACAGAAATCAGTTCAATGGGATGATCCCCCATTCATTTCTGGGTGGTGATAATCCTTAATTTGTTAAATAATTTCATGCTGGTTCATATGGGGCTCGTCATACAGGGCTGGAATTCTCTCATCAGATTTAAGGATTGGGATTTATTAGCTTCACCATGATCTGTGAGTGTATAGTGTCTTCCATGAGGTTCCATGCATACCAAATCCATTATAATTTCACGCATTTTCCTCCATAACATTTATATAGTACCATGTACTCATGGAACATTGCGGTTTAGGGAGTCGATGGCATGAGACCCTATCCACCGATGATAGCTCGCCAGTGCTAGTTCATCATGACTACCACAGATTTCTTTTCCAAGTGGGAAGACACGGTTCTTCTCAAGAAGGTCAATGACCATTTTATAATTTAGTGTTGAGCTCGAATATCATCTATCGATTTCGAGTCCATCAAACTATACTCAATGATAACGACACAAAACTCGTAGCTGTTGAGATGAAGACATTGTATTCGTAGTAAAATATCTATTTGAATCATACCTCTCGCTATCAAGAACAGTCATATGGACATATTGAGGTGCTCAACAAAACCCTCTCTAAGATTTTCCGAAATATTGAAGGTCAGAAAAAGAATGGTTGGCATGAAAAACATTCCAAAGCTCTATGGGATTATCAGATGGTGACTCTATTTCTGCTAAAGTGACCCCATATACCGCTTTTAGAACAGAGACAATCATTACCATATAGATTCAGTTATCGTAATTACACATAGTCGTCTAAGATCATCAAGCACTAGAAAAAGTAACTGAAATCTATCTGGATGAACTAGAAGCGCTTGACGATAACAGGCTTTGTGGCTTAAACAATATAGAAAGAAATCAGAAAAATATAGCCAGAGCTTCCAATTAGAAGGTCCTCTTCCCCTATTTCTTATAAGGTAACATTATGTTGGCATTGTGACCACTAATGATACATAATAAGAAGAATTGGATGCGGGATCCCAAATGGTAGGTACCTTATATCATTCACATGTTTTACCCAAAAGGTGCATACTCCTTGGTCACGAAGGATGGTGAGCATATTACTCCTCCCACCAATGATAAAATCCAAAAGTAGTATTTCTCTTAACCGTCCCACATGATATTAAACTATTCTATATTGAAGAAATGAGGTTTAACTATGTGTTCAGTCAAGGATGACGGATGTAAAACTACCCAACACTTGTCCCCCGTGACATTAAACTTATTACCTTCATGAAAGACGTTAAAATAACGATGATCTTCCTAACAGATGTTGAACTACCACACTCTTCCCACATAACGATAAACAACATAATGGTACGAGCTCTATGAAATTAAATTAATTTATCCTTTGTCTTTTTCATGTGACATTAAATTATATGAAATTTACAAACTACATATGGCTTGATTCCCATCCTTATAGGATATTTGGAATGATGTGAATTTTCTTCAGTGACCCAACCTTAGGTCCCTCGACCTTTCATGCCTCCCAGCCCATGTTCTCACATAGGATTGTGCATTGTGCTATGAAAATTGAACCCTCATTCACATCATGTAATATTTTTCCCCACCAAACACATCCCCTTTAGACACCCCTCCTTCATCCATTGTCCTTATCACAAGATATTAAACTACATGTTTACCACCACCCTTCTCGAGTCCCTCTGTTTGTGTCTCCATCATCTTTAACTTTCTAAAGGACCACTTAAAATCTTGGTTTCACACCACATCGGCTTGCTTAAAAATTTGGGCATACATCCTAAAGAATCTCGAATGACAATTTGACACAAGTCCCGCATCGCATATATGGTCAGCAGTCAATGCTTAATTGTTTATTCCTATTCTAGGTCACACGAGAGGGATACTATGATTCCAGCATGTTTTTCAATTATCCTCAATCTTTTTTGTCATTCCATGGTATCCCAAATGATGGGAATAGTGATTCACCTTTTCTACCCTTTTTTTCTTCGTGCATCACATTAATCTAGGAATCTATGGTCCGAGCTCTATGAATATAAACTACGATCTACCATGTCCTTGTCGCATGAAATTAAAGTGAAAGGATTTTCATGAACTTCATACGTCTTGATTCCCATCCTCAATCTATACATAGGAACACCCTAATATTTCATTTTTGAGTCTATCCCAGG
The DNA here is from genome assembly GCA_963277665.1 of Viscum album. Taxonomy (NCBI): domain Eukaryota; kingdom Viridiplantae; phylum Streptophyta; class Magnoliopsida; order Santalales; family Viscaceae; genus Viscum; species Viscum album. The sequence continues at coordinate 922,519,421 of OY728139.1, forward strand.
TTGGCATATTATTTATCTCGACTATGCGTCCTGAGTTCCCTCCTAGAAATATGAATGGGGTGGCATATGTGGGCTTATGTCCTCATTCAAATTGGGTTATTCACTTTTCCATTTACAATCCTTTTTGAGATAACCCTTCCCCACATTCAATTCATATGATCTTAAACTACACATATCATCAGAACTATACATGTCTTGATACCCATCCTCATTGTATACGTTGGAAGGCCCATACATTTCTTCTTCGAATCCAGCACTACTTCATTGAAAACATCACTCCCTTCCAATCAAATGCATAAGTCCTATTAGGGGGTATGGGGTGTGGTGTTGGCTTATATACTCATTCCCATTGGTTTTGAAACCACCATTCCACATACCTCTCCCTTGAGAGATCTACACCCCCTTTCCTCCACTCATTGTCCTGAGTTAGCTAATCTTAAATTGGGACCCTAGACCCTCTTTGAAAAAACACTAGCATTCCTAGATGAACTATGGTTTGGGACCTAGAGTGTTGGGTTTTACATGAAAATGTTTTAATCCATTTTCATGCTTCAATAATCCCTTTATTAAGGTTTTTACCGTCATTAAAATCTGAAAGGACCCCCTAACAACCTACATACTAGGCCTTTATGCACTCCTACCTTCTTTGGCCAACTTCCCTAAGGATTTGGAATGTTAGTTTGACACAAGTACTATGTTGCGAATTGGGTAAGCATTCGATGCTCATTCGTTTATTCACATTTCAGGTCACATGATATGGATTCAATGTATCGATCATGGTAAACATTTATCCTCCATCATTACGCCACCCCAATTAATCCTTAAATATTGGTCTTGTGATTCACATCTCCTTCCACTCGATCGTGTTCAAGTGGAATTTTGACACCCTTGGTGTAATCCCTCAGTGTGTGTTTTATTGTTAAAAGAATGAATCAACAACGTGGTGTTATTAAATGATCTACGTCTTTTACCCTTTGCATGAATTCCATGTGTTGCGAAGATATTATACCCCCTTGATTCTGACATCGAGCACACCTCATGTGGGTTTAGGGACTAGGCCAAGGATTTTTCCTGCTTAAAAGATTCTCACTTCTTTCGATCAGAGATCTACAACTATAAAATAAGATCCCCTCCCCCCTCATCCTTATCACATGATGATGAACTGAATGAATTTCAAGAACTATGTATATCTTGATTACCATCCTTATGGGATATGTCGGAACACCAAGACATTTTTTCTTCAGTTCTAACTCACACTCCACTAATTATCTCTTTTGTTCTAACTTCTGTCCCTAAATCTTATACGCTTGTGTGGGGTGGTGTTTGAGGTCTTATGTACTCATTCACATCAGGTCAATAATATATACACCACGTACTCTCCCATTAAAGATATTCTCTCCTATATATTTCGTTGTTGCATGATGTTAAACTGAATGAAATATTCATGAATGAGGTTTGTCTTGATTCCCATCCTGATGGGATATGTAAGAAAGCTTGAACATTTCATCTTCAGGTCTAGCACTATGTCTTTGACCTTTTCATGACCCTTTTCTAGAGGATCCCCCATGGATTTCATGCTGTGGAGAATGTGGACTTGTGTCCTCATTAATGTCGGGTCAATAATAGCCACACCACGTAAGAGCAAGTCTCTCGTATATCTGTCCTTATCATATGACGTTAAACTACACACAATTTTCAAGAACTAAATCTCTCTTCATTCCCAATCTATTAGGATATGTAGGAATTCCCAAACAATTTGTCTTCAGGTCCAGATGGATGTATCTCCAATTCTTCTTTCTTTCTGTCCCCTTGGCCCGAACACTGTCAGAAGTATGTGGTGTGGTAACTAACTATTTGTTACTCATTCACATCAGGTTTGTGATAGCCAAGACACATATTCACCTTATAGGATCATCCTTCCATTATCCTACAATATTTTCACATGATGATAAAAGGCACACCATTTTCAAGAACTATGTACAACTTGATTCCCATATTCCTAGGATACATAGGAATGCCCATACATTTAGTATTTACGTCCAGCCTAGGGTTCGATAACCCATTTTTCAATCTTCTTACATGGACTTCTAGACTTCTATAATACCTCACCAGTGTGCCCAGATGCACAGTGATTTGGGACCTAGTGTGTTGAGTTCTACATGGACATGTTTCAATCTGTTTCTATGTTTCACATTTCCATTTATTTGGGTTTTCCTTATCTTTAACATTCTAAAGGACCCCAGAGCACAATAGATGATAAGCCTCATTAATCTCCTACCATATTGGAGAAACTACCCAAATAATTTTGAAAGAAAAATTGACACATTTCCCGCATTGTGATTATGGTCAGCGGTCGATGCTCATTTATTTATTGCCATTTGAGGTCACACTCTATGGATACATGTTTAAAACATGGTTCATATTTATCCTCAATCATTATTCCACCCCCATTATGCCTTAAATATTTTTCTTGTTATTCATATCCCTTTCCACTCCATATTTTTTTGATGGAATTTCGACGCCCTTGGTGTTATCCATCTGCACACACATGCGCGTTGAAGATGGTGAATCAACGTTTTGAGGAATATCCACTACTCCACACCACGTACCCCAAATATGTATTCCATGTGTTTCAATGATATTCCCCACCCTTGTTTCCATCATCATGAAAAGATCATAGGGGCATAGGGATATCAGTATTGTTTGGGCATGCATGTAAGAACCACAATTCTTTTTCATTTGACCACTATGACCATAAACTAATACCCCTTACATATTTTTCATCTAGGCTATGTAGTGCTAAATTACCCAGCAATACGGTGTTTTCACTCAAGAAAACACCACCCTTTTCAGAATTTTCTACTTGCCGTACAACCCTAATGAACTATGTAAGGCTTGATTCATGTCCCCATATGATACATAGATACATCCAGGCACCTAATTCCTAGGTCTAGACAACTATATTGTAATCTCCCTATCTTGGAATTCTTGTCCCGAATTCCCTTTACGAACATGTGATGTGGCACATACCAATTTATGTCCTCATAAATGTCAGTTTTGTAGTAGTCGCACCACATACCTTTCTCGAGAGTTCCCTTTTTTCTCTCTTTACCATGTAATAATTAAATACATTGGCATGTAGTAAGAACATTAAATTGTAGCATTTCTAATCATTCAGTAATAGGATTCCTTTTTTTTCAAATAATAGATTCCTTTTGTGACAAGCATAAGATGACTCATGCCATGATCATAGTGGCACAATTTTAAAAGGATTGAAATTCATTCTATAATTCCACCACCTCACATCATGCTTCGTGTGTCTTTCATTAGGATAATAATCATCTTTCATGTGTGAATGGACCCTCTAATGGCACAATCCCAATGCACTTTGGGTCATCTATGATTATGGGCCAACGATCTGTAAGACATTGGATGAAACATCGAGTTTGGCCACGAATTTTGAATACAGTCTCTGGTTATCCATCGTTTTGTAGTTTCCATCTTAGGCTAATGCAATGTCGACACTGTTTTGAGAACATGGTCAAAAGGTTTCCTCAATCTTCCTACCACCCTCTCTATGTTCCCAATGATGGGCATATGATTCACACTCTTCATTACCATTTGTTCAGATTTATTCAATCTCACCAAGAATTATCTCTTTCATGTGGTAGAGAATGTTGGGAGAGGGAGAGTTGTTTGTTTTGAGAATCTTTTCCTCTAATCTTCACCCCCTTGTTCTTCCAGGACACATGGAGTGGTCATTCAGACCGTAGATGCCCTTAGAATATTGGGAATGCTCATATTCAAATGGAATAATGATGTGGTCATCCCTAGTTTCTCACCTCAGGAACGAACCACTTGACCTTTGGGATTGATTTCTGGATATTTCATAGGATGGAAATGTATAAATAAAAATAGATAATGGAACTCATTCACAAAATCAATATAAACAAGCAAGGAATGAAAATACATTTATGAGTTCAAAAAAATTACAACACCTAGGGATTAGACCATCCTATAAATGGGATGACCTCTTAAATGGAGTGTCCCAGCTCCACTACTCTCTGGATCATGAAATTTAGGATCTGATATTGATGGTTAAGCTTCCAATCCTCCTCAATGGAAATGGGGAATAGTTCATCAGCCTTGATCCAAGCATGATCCTTTTTATCCTATATAATAGCCATATCTGGAGAATCTCACCGCATTTGTTCCTCACCCTCTACTAATTGGGAATTCAGTCATGATATGAGTCCCAATTGTGCCTCGAGGAACGTGGAATGCTCGTTTGCCTATTCCCTTATGTGTTATGTATAATTCTCAGCCTCATGTAGTCTATTGATGTAGATGGACTTCCTTCAGTGATATCCCACACAGGGGCAACAGTCTTCTTCCCATATTTTCCATCCCATATAGACTCGGATGAGAATATGAGGATGATGGGAATCCACTCCTCCACCCCATATTTCATGTAGCTGGAATAGAAGCATATCCATTTGGTTTATCCATTCTTCCTGTGGGGTATCTCAAATGAAGATCTTCATCAGCTTCCAGGACCAGCGACAAGTGGAATTTCTATCCTCTTGATCATAAGTCATCTCATCCTAGTCCATGGGTTAAAATCATTCATATGTGGGGAATGACTATATGAATTAATCAGTAGGACCTTTCTATAGTGTTTGGTCGGGTAGGTCGGCTCCCATGTCCTCAGATTGATCCCCGTTGTCAGATTCCACCCTGATGATCTCATCTTCCATCCTACAAATGCTCCCACCTATAATCGAGAGGGTTGTGGTTTTATATGAATGTTTATCCACTTCCAGTATGATTGGTGCTCCCCTATGGATGGAAGTTCCCAGGGCCCCAACCATCCTTTCTAATGCATCCCACACAACTTGAAGGATTGTGCATATAAAAATACACAGATGTCAGTTGGCCTGGTTCAATGGACAACATTTATAGATTCCGTGAGGACAACATACATAGATCAAATAGTTGGTATCTCCCTTGCGTTTATGCTACCAAAACCTGGAGGAATTCCCCCCCATATATGGTTGGGAAATCTGACGACTCTTGGAGAACCACCTGGGGTGTTTCATTCCTTCTAGATGAGGTATTCATCATTTTCATAGGTGCAAACACCGAATCTATGTCAGATGTATTCTAGGAAATGTTTTATCATATGATTCTCTCCTATAAAAGTAAAATCTCAGTTAAAAAGGCCTAAGTTACCTGAATATGGACCACAGGAAAATGGATTTGGGGTTTCCTCAAGAGCCTTTGCAAACTCTTCTTGCTCTAAGTTTTCAATCTCACCTTCCTCTAAGTGGATCCTTCTAGCTGCCTCTCCCCCCCAAGAGAACCCTTATGATATTTTTGCAGTTGTACACTCTTCATTAGTTTAGCGGTATACAACTACATAGAGATTGTTTGATTGAGAATCTCTTTAACACAATCTGTTATAAGGCGCGGAGCACCCCAAGAGTGTACAGTGTCCTCTAGCTTAGAGATAGACTACTCCCCTTCCTCTTGAAAAAAATAGCCCCGGCATGCCCAATTTCTGATAGATCCATCCCGAGATATTTCATATAGTGCCACATTTAGGAATGACTAGGGAATTGTCTATCCACAATCCGGGTTCCCAAGACATTGGGAAAAAAGGATCCTTGTGCATGTCTATGCGGGGTAGTGGCTTCCTTGGGGCCTAAGTGGGTATCCTATAAAACCCCCAGGATGGCCTCCCTTTCTATTGACATTGATCCTTTGTGACCATTGGGACCACCACTATCCAATGCTTCATGATTGGTATAGGTCTCACCACTATGGAAGCCTTTCCACCATGGCATGCTATTGACACTTTCTGGCCCCGACCTCATGGATGAAGACACACACCTTCACCATCACGAATAGTTTCCTACTGTAAAATATCCCCATGGTAGGCTACCTCCCAACTCTTTTCATTCTTCTTTACTATCCCATAAAAATATGTGGTAGAAGGTGGCTCATTCTTCACTTTCCTGTCCTTCAGTGTAAATATGAGCCACATCTGCCTCATCACACATTGATTGTTCCTGTGGTGCACTCCCATGAAGACCCCCAGGTACAACCTCTACTTGCACTAGAACTACCTTTAAAAGATGTGTAGGATGTATGGCTCATTGATTGGTTCCCAATCGACCCATTATACAAAAACCGCACCCTGAAAGCCAAGGAGGAAGTACTGATGCTCCTAAGTTTCCTAGCCATCATTAGAGAAGACACTTGATGGAAATTGGAATGAGTGGAAATTAAACTCATATTCCCTCTAGGATCGGCTCATCACCTATGGTTGGGTTAACATTGCTGGTAAACATCCCACCATGTTCAAGATAGCTACTCAGAAGTCTGATCCTAGAGAGGAAATAGGGTTTGGAAAATTTTAATCACCCTAGTGAGCCACTACTGATCCGTTAAAAAGATGAAGTCGTCCTTAGACCCTATGTGGCTTCTTCCCCTGACTGATGTGCCACAACACCTTTTATAGTTTGGCCAGCACAGAGACCCCCATGTTTACGAGCTCCCCCATCACCAACACTAATTCCATGTTGAATGGGCTCTACCTCGCACCCATATTTGTGTCCCAAACCAGAAACATCCTGTTGCAGATGTAAATAAAATTGAACCCAACCATCCTAACCACCAGTGGCTGCTCGGTGTTGACATTGTACCCCCACAGCTTCCCTTGGCTTTCTTCCAAGGTTCTCCAATAAGAATTATCTTCACTACACTAGGATCCAATTAGACATGTGAGATTCTTGACTTGGGTCCTCCTCGGTGCTTCCTCCCCTTCAATAGCATGCCCTAATAGAAAGATGGTGAATCTCTTAAACCACAGCTTGTAGTGGATGTCCCCACCAACTACTTGTCCTCACTCGGCACCAGATCTATCAATTTTTTTTCCAGTAGTGGGATTTTCTCTAGATCCTCCCAGGTAATCTTTATGGGGAGTAACTCATCATCCATTTCCCCCAACATCGAAATCCCAAAGATCTTGTAAAGTTCATGTAGGATGATACCAACCAACCCCTGGTGAATGTGAAAGGTGTTGGTTCTCAAAGACCACATATTAAAAAACATTGGAATCTTGTGCATTAGCTGGTAAACATGGAATTGGGAGGCCCATGATGCTATATACATCTCTACTCACTTCATCTCTTCCATAAACTCCTTGAAGGAGGCACATACCAAATAAGTCCATGACCAATATTATGTTAAATTGATGTCGTGGCACATGTCCAAAAAATCATTCCACCCCTTCTCCAGGTTCACCAATGTTTCCTTGAGTATGGTCTGGTACATTGGGTAGATACATCTGGCTCCATTTTCTTCCCATAACAATTATCCTAACAAAGATGAAAGACGCTTCTTCATGAAGCACCTTCACAATTCGGTTCAACACCAAGATAAGTATAAAGCCCTTCAACAACACAGTCAGCAAAATGATGAGGAAGACTTTATCACCATTGTAGTGAAACGAGATGGTCGAATATGCGGTTACAATTAAATTGATGGATGTATTCAGGCCATGAAGGGAAGACGACCACCTCTATGAATCATTGGAAATTGATGGAATACTATGCAAGCACCATAGAGGGAATGAAGGAAGCCTTTGTGCCATGAAGGGGATTAAGGTCAACTACGTGGTAATGATGAACCAGATGCAATCATCCTCTAATAGGGAAGCGCAAGAAGCATAACATTGCGCAATCAGAGTTTCAAACCCCCTGGTGACTACAAATACCCAGCTCCCATCACTCAAAAGGGATCTAAACCCTGAAAATCCTTCATCCAAACATCTAAATTGAATAGCACCCATTTCTAAGAAAACCATCAAAAAATGAATCAATTGAGGTACCTAAGCATTACGAAATCCTTTTCCCTTTACTCAAGATTACCCCCTCTTAAAAGGGGGCTTCCTTTCACAGGGAATGTGGGCTATATCCTAGGAAGGAGACCATAATTGGGTACTAGGGAATTCTAGAATCACCCATGATTCACGAAGCACCATACAAAAATATGTATACTTAATTCCGAATCTGAGATGTTATACTTTTTGAAGGAATCCTCTTTTAATATTCATATAATATGTGAAAATTTGTTATTTATGAAGCCCAGTACTTTGAGATTCCAAGTTCTCTATGAGCCCTTATGCTTTGAGAGCCTCTATGCTCTGTGAATCCTTGAGTTCTTCAACCTATTAATATTTTTGAATCCCCTCTCTACCAGACCTTTTCCTTCACAAACCCCTTTTTCGTATGGCCCTCTAGGCTTGTAAAAAATAATTTCAAGGTCCCTTTATTGGGGCTTCTTGTTGTGTTGCATTAACTAATGATTCCCCTCATAGGTGATCTAATAGATATTGATTCTTCGCATAACCATGCAAAGGTGGCCGCCTTGATAGATCACTCCACAACCTCGTATCACCACGTCATTTCTGGTGCCTTACCTTCCCCAAGGGTTTAAGCACACTGGTTTTATATATCCTAGGGGTGGGAAGAGAATCCTCATTGTTTGATATGTAGGACATTAAACTATCAAGAATCATCATCCCCATCACATGACATTAAATTATAGCCTCGCACCATGCAATATACATGGGGTGCCCCACCTATACATTTTCCATGCACAATAGTCTTAATGGGAGTGAGATATTCTTCAATTGGAATGAGAACCACCATTCCTGGAATGAAATTTGTTTGCAAGGGAGGGAAACCATCCTTGTGTATGACCCTATCCTTTATTCCTCGATGTAGCACCATTTCATCTCCTCTCTTCTTCTGTGTGAATAGAAAAGAGGATAGATGGAAACATGGGACTCTCAATAACTCAACACTATCCCTTTAGGATTTATCTCCATTGGGACTCCATCCTATAGTAATTCCAAATCTCCATCTCCATAGGCCGCTAACCACGAGTAAGCCCCATTCCATTCCTCACAGATTCACCTTTCACGATGTGATCATTAGGTCTGTGTTGCATCTTGTTTCTCACACCAAGCATGACTCACGTCATATTAGAGTAAGAATAAATCATGACACCATTTTTAGGCCTCCGTATTATGTAATCCCCATGCCTCAACACCAAACTTCATGGATTTTGATCCATGACCTTTTCGAGCCAGGTATGTTGGAAGCCTCCCTGCGGTTCACGCCTATCAACCAGCGGTCCCGACCACGTCATGTCAGTTCACCCTAATCCCTCAGGATGTTAAACTGTATTCCATTTTTCATCCTGCATGATGCTAAACTATATGCTTACAAACTATGTGGGTTTTGATCCCTATCTCCTAGGTAGGGCACGTAGGAAGCCTCCCTATGGTTCAACTGAAAAACAGTTAAACATTAGTGTACCCTTTTTTGGGATCCACATCATTGGTCTATCCCTTAGTGGCGTCACACCATCTTTAGGGCCGCTAACCACACATAACCCCCTGCATGTTGGTGGATTTTCATATTTTCATACACCTGGATTATATGCCCCATCCTAAAACACCTTGACTTTGATTCCGTACCATGGGGATACGTACGAAGCATCCATGATGCTCAATCCTAGAACTCTTGTCCCATTCTGGTCTCTCCCTTGATCCTTTGGGTTTTAGGAAGGTCATACCCCAACCTGGGGGGTTCTACTTCCTCCAGGTCCCATCCATGTGTCCATTCTCAATGTTCGCCTCCTCAGGTGTCCCATCGCCCCACCGAACTATGTGGACATTGATATCTTTCAACAAGGATACATAGGAATCTTCTCTTATGTTCAATCCCAACACCACCACCATCTTGACGTCGTCTCCATCTCATCCCCACCCCCCCTCCTCTCCACTTCAATCAAACATACATCATACATCCTGATTTCTATATAGCCCACCACATCCCAGTGGGATCATGCCATCTATTTGGGCATCAAACCCTGAAAAATCCCCACACAGTCCATAACTATCTAACAAAGAGTGTCCCTCTAGTTATGGGCCTCTATATTTTCATAAACCCCATCATGTCTTCGGGCCATTGTACTTTGTGTACACCCTGATTCATCACCCATTCAAACTATGTGGGTTTTGATCCTTATCTTCTAAACATGTTACATATGAGTCCTCTATGAGGTTCAATCACTACCAATGGTAAACCATGGTGTTCCACTTTCTTGGGTGTACTTTCACTTATCCGCCTATAGTTGTGTCCAGATCAACCTTCACAATGTGATATTATCTTCTATTAGACACACGCCCATAGATCTATCATCATTGGGCATTATGGTCCGTCATCGGATACAACTTCTAGATTCTATCTCCTAGGTATGTACCAATATTATAAGTCTCTATGGGATGTTCTAATAACTCTTATTCTGTCTCCTCAAGATGTTAAACTTGTTGATTACCTCGTGTTAAGCATGAGATGGATGTGGAAAACCTCAAGAGACATGCCTTTGGTGTAACAGTCTCCACTAGACGCTAAATTCATGGCATACCCTATTTTAAAGACGGAAAACTAACGAAAACCTCATGGACATGCATATGGCATATAATTCCCCAATCATGACGTGGGATGCTTCTAGATTAAGAGCCATCAAGAAGCCCTATCATAAGGCGTAAAAACCAAGACATGTAAGTGTTTTAGCGTCCAGACACCCCAGCGATGTCCAACATGACTACTCCCTTGATCGAAGGTTGTCACCCTGAAATGAACCCCTGTAGTGTCCTGACAGAAAAAGTGTAATTAACCGATATCCATGAAGATATCGCATTGGGAAAGTGTTTCACAAACAACATATTTATCTTTAGGGGAGTCCCATACTAGGTGACGAATTCTGAGGTGGAATCCATGTAAGGAGAGAGGGACGTTCCATCATCCCATTTTGATCAAGAAGAAACCTGAATAGTCAAAGGATGCCTCCTGCCTTTGGAAAGCAAGAATTTGGGGCATCAGCCCGTGCATCACAGCATAACGATGTGTTCCCACAACGAAATAATCTAAAACAACACGTATTTAGATTGATGTAAGGAACATATTTGATATTTTTGACATAATCAGGACTCATAACTTATTAGTAATATCTAATTTTCTTCCCTCCCCTATTTTTGAAAATTGAATCGTCATTAGTGGGAACATTTGGAATACATTCTACTTAAATGAGGTATCTCATTTTTCATCATCGACACACATTGATGGTTATAATATGATACATAAAAATAAATATTATCATTATAAAATTTTTAATATTCAAGAACCATGAACATGGTTCATGGAAGAAAATAATCAAATTGAAGCATTCAAGGAAAATAAAGCTCTTAACACCCAAATACTATCAGTAGATTTTATGGTTAATAAAATTGTTCAAAAAATGTAAATTATTTAAAATTTGATAAATATATAATTTTTTAATTGTTTTATAATAAATATAAATTTATTTTAATGTGGGTTATAACATGTTAATCTAATATGAATTTCATGGTATGGTTTTTTGTTACAATCTCTTTTTTATGTTAATTGGTTTTCTTTAAATTTTTTTGGGAGAAATTGTGTGTTATTTATATCATAAACCACATATATTTTCTTATAATCCATTTTTTTTGTTTCCATGAATTCTATATATATATAATAAAATGAAGTGATCAATGTTTTTAAGAAAGATCTAGTTCATTTCTTATTTTTGGTTTGGAATCTTTTTCTTCCAAATTCCTGTTGTTTAAATTTTTTAGGAATTATATTCTATAAACATTAATGGTTTTGATGAATTTTTTAACAATATGTAAATTATTTATTACGTCTTAATAATGAATATTTTTTACTTTTCTCTCCACATGTCTATTTTTACATTACTTATAATGATGTAAAAAAATGTTTTTATACTTTTTCCACATAACATATCTTACATTATTGGTTTACATTTTTACCAATAATGACATTACAAAACTGTCAAAACATCATGACATTAAAAAATCTTACATTATTGTTTTAAATTTTTTAAATGAAAATATTATTTCAATTATAATAGTATCTTTAAATTTAAGAGGATATTAAAATAAATCTTTTTTTTAAGTAAAAATTTTTGATACCTTTTTAAAAAAAATCAACTACGTCGACACCCTTCAATGATAATAATTCTTTATATTGGGTGCACAATAATGATATCATCCCCCTTCAAATCTGGAATAATTATGTTGATGCTTTGATAGAAATATGATAAAACTAAATTATTTTACTTTTTTTTATTAATATATAAATTACATTTGAAATATCTTACGTTCATTTGGAATACATATGAATTTTTTCTTATATAACTTTTTCGTCTATTAAATCCCTCATATTAATTGGGTAATATTTTGTATCCTATGAGATAAAAGGTTAAATGGGTGGCTATCCCAATCAAAAGAGGGTTCACATGTGGTCATTCTAATCATAAAAAAGAAATAAATTGTTATACAAAGAATATTATGTAATTAATGTCTTTGTGGGTTTCCTTGACACATGATTTCTATAAGACGTTGAAATTTCATGATATATTTCTCTATAGATAAATAAGATGGCTTCGATGGATTTTTCTAAAATCGTACATAAGTAAAAATGAACCACAAAATACTCTTCTTATATAACTTATCTATTAAATTAGATAATATAATAGGAATAAAAACACTTTTATGAACATTTTTAGTAATGTTTTTATTTGATTTAAATTTATTTTTTTATTAAAAAAATTGATTATAGTTCTTGTTTTGATAAAATATTATAAATAATTTATAAGAGTTATTTAAATATAATTTTTTAAAAATAATATAAATTTAGAAATAAAAATATCAATATTGTCTTACGATTAATTGTTTTGAATTTTCTATAAATTTTAACTTTTAATTGAATATTGAAAATAATGATTTGAATTGAACATTTTCTTCTCTTTTAACTCACTTACAGTGTAACATTCTATTTAGAATACTTATAAAATATCACTAGTAATAGTTTATTAATAAAATAAAACTTATTTTATTATAATCCACATTATACTTTAAATTTTTATAGAGTCATTTTTATACAAAAAACAACTCTATTTTAGGAAAATTCTTTTTTTTCACATTTCCATGTAAAAATAAAATTAAAATTACATAAAATATAAAAATTAAATTAAAAAATTCGATTAGTTCTTTTTTAATTATGTTGATATTTTCTTTAAAATATTACCAATTTATTTTTGGTCATCATGTTTAGTAACATGGGTAAATACTGGACATCATTGTATGGGTAAAAAGGGTAAAACGCCATTAAAACTTTTTATTACGAGATTGATTATTTCCCTATTTCTTTTATTTATACTAGTTCATGAGTATAAATAAAATATTATCATTTAATTACAGAAAATATTGACACTCGATTCCATTTTTCATTAGTTAGGGCATTTATATTTTTTTCAGTAAAAGGATGAATACTAAATGGTGCTCTCTTGACTTTAATATCGTTGTTTTTTATTCTATTTGAGAAGAAAGTTATTATTCATTTTTATAATAACTTATATGATCAAAAAATTATTTAGTATTATTAAATTAATACTTTTTTAATTTTTATTGATTGAATTATTACATTAAATGATTATTTAATATCGACACTGTATATTTTAAATTATTATAGAAATAAAATAAATGATTATAATAATTAAAAGTCATAAAATAAAAATGATATACTATATTTGATGATTTTTTAGATAAGAAAACATAATAGTGTTTAGAAATGTTTTATATTTTAATTTCATAACTATATTGAAGAAAATAAAGTCAACATAGTTGAATAGATTCCAAAATGAAATTATTTATACATTATAATAAACATTATATATTAAAAAAATTAAAAATTAATAAACTACATATAAAAATCCAATTCATTGGAATATGGATTATCATATCAACCATGGTCCATATATGGGTCCCTTTTTATTTTATGGTAACATTAATAACTATTAAATACAAGGAATATTTGATATTGTAGTAATTGTCAAAAGGTTTAATGTGGGATTAAAACTAAGAGTTAAGGATGAAAACATTTCCCAAATTGTTATTATTTTATTTAATGAGAGGTTTTAGACTCATAAACATCTTATAATTAATTGAAATCAATTTTGAGTCATTTTTGCCATAAAAATTTAATTTATTTTAATTTAATGCTTTATGTAATACCATTAGTTCCCACCCACTCACTTTTAATAGGGAACCTATTATAATATTTTATGCACACATTTTTATCCTTATATATCATCCAATACATACCAAAATACCTTGATAGTTTATTCTCCACATCTTTGATACTCTTTCCATTAAAAATTACTATCCTTTCAAGGATTACATGGAAGTCCAACAGAGAGTTCTCAATGAAGAGGTACAACTCATATCAAATTAATTTAATTGATTCCATATTCTAACTCAAATAAATATCTGTAATTAATAATAAAATATTAAATTATGTTTCATAAATCTACATAAATGTTATTATGATTGTGAAACAACCATTATTCATATTATTTTTAATTAAAAGGAATGGAAAAGTATCCTTCCCTTGTATGTGTGAAATACCACACCCAAGCACATAAACAATTTATTTACCATACATTTAATTTAAGGATAATTGGATAGATATAATGTTAATAAATGAAATTTAATAATAATAATTATTTATTTAAATATAATATCAAATATACCTTTTTATTTTTCCTACCATTGGAAAATGATTACATCACTTGTGTGTAGGCATGGACTACCATCTCCAAAAATTGATTTAATTTTTTTTTCATTTACACTTTAACTATATGGTAATAAGGATATATTTAGAAAATAATACTATATAATAGTTATTTTTTGTTTCTGAACTATTATTTAAATTTTATCATTCTATTATGTTGAAATATAAAGTAGTGTTCTTGCATACATATTAACTACCATGCCCATGAACGATGTAATTCATTTTTATATCTCTACATTTTACGGATGTCAATATGTATATATAATTTATATATTTATTATAATTATTAATTAATAAAATTATGGATATTATTATTCCCTGATCAATGTATAATGACCAGAATTTTTAAACCATAATATTCTTAAAAATGAGATAGTTAACAGTCAAAAATAATGTTTTAAATAAATAATTATTAATAAAAGGTAATTTAAATATAATTATTGGATCATATATGATATTATATGATTTTATATATTTCAGATATAGATTTATAAAAAATTTAAATTTATTACAGACGGCTTAAAATCACATATCCATTAATTCATACATGAGGTAAGGGTATATTTAATATTCTCATCATTATTGATGATTGATTATGTATATGATTATTCTAAGGTAATTACCCGATACTTCTATCATAAACCTGATTTATTCCATTTAACTTTTTTTTGTAAAATTTTAGGTATTTCTTTCATTTTCATCTTTTTATGTTCCAAAGATATCAAAATAATGTATTTTTGGAAAACTGTATTTGTTTTCTATTATATCAGGGATATAATTATTCCATGTCATTATTTTATTCAATTTTGACTCCAATATATTGTTAATATTACTATACATTTTTTAAAAGTATTTCTTTAACCAATTTTTATTTTCCCCCCAAAAAGAGTAATATTCACTTCATTTTATAGACAATGTACATTTTGACTTTTTACCACAATTGAAAAAGAAATATTTTATTAACATACTCTGCATGAATTTAATTTCCTACCATCATGACTGTAAAATTCATTAATGATTACATTAAAAAAATTTACTATTATTTTCAAATAATTTTTTTTTTCCAATTATTCATTTTTTTTATTTTTCAATATTGAATCTCAATGTTAAATTGTTATTTACCTAATAATGTTTTTAATGAACATTTTATGCTATTTTTATTCATCAACAAAAAAAATATTATTTTAACTAAAATAATATATATTTTAATGATACAATTATTATTCTTTTTTTTTAATTATTATGATCAAATTTATTTTGGAATTAATTGAATTCTTGTATACACTTTTTTACTATATGTATATTTTTTTATTATAAAGTCATGTTGATTTAGTTGTATTTTTTATTAATATGGAGAATACATTAGACATATTATGTAATGGGAGGGGTGTATATTTATATGGACCCTTAATTAATTGGATAAGTATCAAATGAAAAAACATGTTTGGAATCTGGCTAAGGCCTTACCCATTCAAGTATGATGTCTTTGTAAAAAGGCCTTGATGGTATGTTTTGGATGTATGGAATTACGAATTCAGTAATGATGAAAACATTTCTCAATTTACATGTGATTATAGTAATTTTTTTCATCCATGGATAATTTCAATGATAATTTTATTAATTAAATGTCATTATTTTATCATTAAATTTTCATTACATATTATACAAGCATCATTTATTCTTTGATAGCTTCAGATGTATACATTCTCTTAATGATCATTTGGTATAACCCCTTTCTTATGTTTATATTCCTTTGAATACTATATAGTATAATATTATTTATATGAAATAATATAATATAGGGAATACTTATGTTTTCAAAAAAATAATTATGTTTCATTTTATGTTTTAAAATGTAATACGAGATTCAAGTATTTATATTTTTTTACCATGAGTGATAATATGTTCAATATGTTAGGATGTGATTACATGAATCTATTACCAATACCATAATGTATCCACTATCTATTAGATACATGAGTCGGGATCATTATAGTTGGTATCAAAACATATTAACTAAGATGCTTAGGAAATAGAATAATCATTCAAGATTAGGGAACATAAAATTATGACATACGTTGAGAAAATTCCTAAAGAAACAAAGAATATAATTTTGATATTATTTATAAATAACCTAGTAATTAATGTGAATTGTTTCCTTATTTGTGAAATAATAAAAAATGTTAAAAATTTTATGATTTAATGTAATATATTTTACTATCTAAAAGTAGAACCTAGTTGATGGAATAGAAATTATATCAAGGAATGTAATCAATATTGAGATTTCCCTCACAGAAAATATAATAAATCATGAGAGAGATATCAAAGTTGACTAATTATATATATATATATATTAATTTCACTAATGTTATGATCAAATAACCTTCTATATTAGAGTATCTTACCGATCCAGAACACAGTGCAAAAATGTTAGACCATTTCATGTGATCAAAACCATAACCATTTAGTGGAACAAAAACTCCATTTGTAGATATTAAATAGAATAGTTCCTTAGAAAAGATATTTCACACCATTGGAAGTAATTAAATGCAAACAATTATAGGCAATTTTACCTTTTAAAGAGATATACATATCAATGGTGGTTAGTGATTGAAAATTATACTGATGTGGAAGAAATAGAGAGCCTAGAGTGGAATAATTTTATTGTGATTTATAAAGAAAATTAATTTATTCACGAACAATGAGTGGATATATATATAATTTTCTAATTTTAGATAAAAATTTATATGAAATTTTTACTATGTCTGAAGTTATCATTATATGATAATCTCGGAATATAGTGTAAAATATACATTATCCAATGAGTAAATTGGTCATTTCTTTGATGGGAATAAGAAAATACTTCAAAGGGAACTAGTCTACAAAAATTTTTCATCCTATGACGATATAATATCATGTTCATTAAATATGGATAAATTATTTTCAAATTATTATATTATTCAAGTGAAGAATGATATAAAGAGTATGGATAAGGAAAAAGGGTTACAAGAAGAAAAGAAACAAATTATTTTCTATATCATGACACTTGTTCAAGAAAAATGTTTGTAAATGATTAAACAGAAATTGATTTTTTTCATTAGGTATATTGAGAATTTTTTTCATAGTCACCATTATAAGTGTATGTGAGTAGATATCAAATTAAACTTCATTAACAATAAGCATATGGTGCACTACACCACCGAATTCACCAAACATCAAGTGAAATTTATACAAACAATACTTATGTGGTGAATACTTCGAGTATTAAATTACTGATTCCAAGGTGTTTGTTTGATGAGGTGTGGTAAAATGTACACTTATCACGTAGACCAAGATTGAAATATTTTATAATATTTTTGTTCTAGCTACTCTTTTATATTTTATAAAATGTATATGGGTGTCAAATTACAACCTCTGGGATTAGATGTTGATTTGGTGGTAAAAAATACCAATTGTAGGATGTCTTCATTTAATGTATATAACTCCACTTTGATAGATGATCTTGGGAATTTTCATCATGAAAATTTTGTTATTCTTCTTGTAGTTGAATTTGATGTACTTTTGTATATGTATTAAATCACTTAGTATTGATGCCATACAAATTTTCAAGGAAATAACGTAACATTATATATTCTAAATCAACTTACAACCATCAATACAAATGAAGATGAATCAATATTTAAAATAGAAATTACATACATAAAATTTGTTCAACAAGAAATTCATGAGGGATATTTATCTACAATAGTTGGGAAGAAACATAATATTTAGAAAATCCATATTTTATAGAAATATGATGAATTAATTACTATGTAATTTCCAAGTCTTCTATTTAATCATGATATTTGTTTTTAAATAAAAATCATGCTTGGTGGAATGTCTATTTCAATACTCGATGTATATTTTTCCTATACGAGTTGTGGGAATCGAATAAGCAACTACATGAGAATATTGATTACATATTAAATTATCATAGTGCTTCACCAAGGGGTGAACGTGTTATTAATGATTAAAATAATGATTATTTAATACATATTTTCATTAACTGTTCAGGACTTAATAATATCACTACAAAGAAAACATATCATTTACCCCATAATAATGATCTATTTTATTTTTTATATGGTTATATATATTTGTTAAAGATTGATATATGATCATTATTTCATTATATATTTATAAGAGAGATTATATCCCTAAGACAACTTCACATATTAGGTATGGAATTATGATGTTATTTTAATTCCATTCATATATACCAGTACCCCTTCTATTTTAATAGATTTAATTAATAGTGTCTTTATAGATTACCTTAATCAGTTTTTGGTAGAATTTATTTATGATAATCATTTATATTTGAAGTGAAATTAAGAGGATGAAAAACATTTTAGGGCTGTGTTGTACAATCTGAGGAAGTTGAATTTTTTTTGTTAAATTTATAAATTTTAAATTTTGAAATTAGAAATTTTAATTCTTACGTCAAATATTACCATGTGAGGGAATATTATTGGATCCTTCGATGAAATATTTTATTGCATAATATCCTCGAATAATCACAGCAACTCAGATCCATTGATTACCAATGTTGGTTTTAAACTATTGATATTTTTTGTGAAACTTTTATCAAATAACAAATACACACATTATGTGGACTCATGAGGGGAAAATGTTCATATAGATTGATGAATGTGAACAGAATTTCAAATAACTAATTAAAATGATGGTCGGTTCACATGTTCTTATACTACCTTGTAGCGGATAATGGTTTTTGGTATATAGTGATGTATAAAACAAAGGATAAGGATGCATATTCATGGAGAATCACATGGTGAAAACATATTACACCCACTAATAAAAAATTAATTATTAATATTAATTTAATCATGATTCCAAGTTTGTAGTAGTACTTTCTCCATTGAAAATTTTGAAGAATTATCTATATGTAGAAGGGTGTTGATATATATAATGATCATAAAATATTGTGGTATATATTTAAATATAAAGAGTTGAATATGCACCAGTGACGATGGTTGGTGTCCATCAATGATTATGATTTCTCAATTCATTAGTACTCTAGAATGAAGAATATGGTTTCTAATGCCCTTAGATAGAAATATAGGGAAATTATTTCAATTAATCATACATAAAGTGATCCAATATTTATAGATTTAAGGAACATGGAAATTGAAATCACTAGAAAATGGGAAAATATTCTTATAAGTCAGATGATTATTTAAAAAACAATCCATTAGAGGATTCAGAAGGCACGAAAGAAATAAATTAAATTGATGATGAAACTGAGGAATGTTCCTAAATTTTACCATGACCATGGAGGAATTTTTAGGTTTAAGAAAAATTATCTCATCAATACCAAAATGGAACAATGAACTACTGGATGAAGCTCAAATATATATATTATGTAGTAATACAAGATTTAAAAAATAATATTGAGATCTAAAATTGTATTTCTAGTTGGAAAACATGAAGACGTGGATATAGTATTATGAATATTGGTGCTTTTTCATTCAGTATGTTATGGATGAGAGACAGAATTCTAACAAGATGTTATAACCATTACCCATACCAAAATAGAAATTTTGAAACAACCCCAAGGATTTTGTCACTGAAATAACTTTGAGGACTAAGGGAATTAATTCAACTTGGGTTTATAAAATTGGCTTACAATGTCATCACAAATCATTATTATCGGATAGGATTTACCTCTTACTTAAAAATCCATAATATTCAATAATGAAGATGTAAGGTTTAAAGGAGTACCTCATTCTATCATATCTCATCAGGATCTAAGATTTAACTCAATGTTATGGAAAATTATGTAATTATCTCAACAAATATAGTTATGGTTCATTTTCACTAATCATCATCAAACAAATTATGGGTCTTAAAAACCATTATTACCCTTGATGATAAATAGATATCTGGTTCAATCAATTTGTAATGTGTTTGGGATCAACACCTTCATCTCATCAAAATTACCTAAAATAACATGTTTCAATTAAGTATAATGTTTTTTACTTATGAATACATAAATGGAATGAAATTTTTACCTCCAATATATATTGATGATGTTATAAGAAAAAATATACTAGTAACATAGTTAACTAAGGAATTTGAAGAGAAATTCCAAATTATTCTTCAGTACATCAAGGAATCACAAAGTCCTAATAAACATTATGCGGGAAAAAATTAGGGAAATATAGATTAAAAAGATGGTAAGTATACATTCCTTTTAAAATTTTCCTAGTAATAATGTTATGATATTCTGAAAAACATGAATGTATAGACCTCAATATCATACCCCCTTGATATTTTTGATCGATTATGTGTAGTAGCATATCACTCAACAATTCCACCAGATATCTCACATTTTTTTATGTTTCCCACCTATATCTCTTGAGTATTTAAATACATGATCCTTCACATGTACTCAACACATAGTTTTAACTTATGTATCACGATCATTCCATTATAGAACAACTAGTATAAATCTGTGATACTCAAGATACATTGAAATGGAAAAAGGGTATGTAGTTGGATAAATATACAAGGAGGAATTATAATTTCAAATAATATACTTGAGAACCTAAAGGTATTATGAGGAAAAGATATAAACATTTTTTTTATTTTTGAAATGGAATATAATGGTAAAAATCCATTTTAAATTGGGTTGAATGTAACACCCTAAGATTTTATGATGTATTTATCATTAAATAAAAATGATTTATTTGATAAATTGTAATGTATGAAACATTGAGAGTTGATGATACATGATATATCATATCTTTATAACATGTACATTATGTTGTAAAAAACTTAATATAAATACATTTATTTTTTGAAAATATTCTTTTTATGTTATTATATGCTTTAAAAATACATTTTTTTCAATACTGGTTTAAGTTGATTATTTGGAGAAAATATTATGATTAATTTCTAATACTCTTAGAAATTTTATTTCATAAAAATAGAATAATTTTTATATCATCATATTAAAATTATCTATTATTCAATTTTATAATATTTTCTTAAATTCTTGATTTCTCGATGATTAGTCAAAAATAATGATTTTTATTAAAAATTTATTTTTCATTTATTTTACTTAAAATGCCACCAAATATTTTTTTTCTAGTTTCAAATTTTCATTAGTTACTATTTATTAAAAACAATTTAATAAATTTTGTTTTAATCAATAGTATACTTAAAATTGTTACTAAATCATTTTTATACTAAGAAATATTTTTTAGAAAAAACATTTCATCGCATTTAGAATCATTAATTATAAATAAACACTTAAAACATATAGGAATTGAATTTTAAAAAATTTACTACCTATTTCGAATTAGTAATGTAAGATTTGGTAAATAGTCTCCCTTTATTTTTTGTCATTATATATTATATCCATGGAATATATTTTCCAACTCGGAATGGGTAAAAAGGGTAGGAAATCATTAACACTTTGAGAAAAGGATATATTATTTTTATTAAACATGAACTTATCCTATTGGATTAGTGGGGTTCTACCATTCTTATCCATGTTTTGAAAATATTAAAACACGGTTCCAATTTTCATTAATTTAGAGATTTTTGTTATTTTAATTAAAGGATAAATATATAATGTTACTCCCTTAACTTTAATATATCTAATATTTTATAATATATGTAAAAATATGTGCTTTTTATTTCAAAATGTTTATGTGAAATATATATTAATTTTTTATAAAATTATTCTTTCTGTTTTTAGTGAATAAATAATTACCTTAAATACTTACATAATATGGACACAACATTAATTCAATATATTCAAATTATTAGAAAATTATTTTTAAAAATTTCCAAATATTTAATTTCTTTGATTTATTTATAATAATAATGTTTTAGATAATTTTAAAAAATTAGGGATGTGTGAAAGTTTTATATTTAAATTTCATATTTAATTTGATGACTTCAGTGTTAATGTAATTTAATAGATCAAATTATATATTAATAATATTTTCAAATAAAAATTATTTGATTGAATGTTTCAAAATTTATAAGAATCATATACATGTAATGTGAATGTGATTGATTTAAAATGTAACACATTGTCTATTTATTGGCCAGTTTTCCTTTTATAACAAAATTATTGACCCTTAAATTGAAAAAATATTTTATTTTCTGGTAATTGTCAAAGTGATTAATGAGAGGGGGGTCAATTTAAGAGATTATGGAAGAAAAATAAAAAAATTCAAAATATTATTTTATGTGATTATTTATAATAAATAAATTCTTATATTATAAAAATATAAATTTTGATTCATTTTCTATTGACTTGTTTATTAATTTAACACATTAGACAATTCAGAGAGTGCACGTCCCCTATCTTATAAATGGGAACATCTTTTACTATCTAACTCAAACATTTTCATCCTTATATATTATAAAACTGATTCCATGATACCTTTCTAGATTTTTTTTATACTTCCTAGATCGTTCATTCTATCTAAAAGATGATCCATTCTTGGATTACTGTGTTGGTTAAAAAGGGATTCTTAATGAATATGTACAACTCCAAAACAAGTACATTAAGTTTATAACATCTTATACCTCGTGAATATATAAGATAATCAAAATATATTAATAACATGATTTTACTCAATATACAGAAATTTTATTATGATTATTAAAACCCATAATTCACCATATTTTCTATCGTATGGGAAGTGAAATTGTCGCTCATGTGTACGTGAGAGTTACCACCCCCACATTGTAATGTAAATCAATTTCTGACTAAATATTTCACGAATGGTTAATAGGATGGGTATAATATTTAGATATGATATTTATAGTATAATTTTTTTTAATAATAATATCACATATGTGTTCTTATGTTCCCATCTATTGAAATATTATAATGTTTCTCATGTGTGTAGTGGGCTGCCACCTCCAAAAAGAAACGTGACTTTTTTTCATTCACACATTACATCGATGAAAATAAGAAAATATTATTTATATATATATATATTATAATGATTATAGGAAGGGGTATTATTATTTAACATTTTTTAATTCAATCTGTTGAAAAGAGAAAAAAACTTCCATGCAAACATACAACCAACCATCTATATGAGTAGTGTAATTCATTATTATATATCATCTGTTTATAAGTGACTATATTTTTTTTTTGAATATATATGATAATTATAACAAAAATAAAAGTCTTTATATTATGATATTATTAATAACATACATTGATTTTTATAGTCGAACTGAAACAGAAATGAAAAATGAGGGAAATTACACTAAAACCTGATGATTTTACTAAATAATTATAAAAAAATTCATTGAAATTTAATTATTTGATCATATATGATATTATCATAATTTATATAACTCTTGAATATAATTATATAAGAGACGAATGGAAAAGGAAGAAATTTGTGGGAGAAAGGCGTGATGGAGAGCGAAACCCTAACTCTTCTTCGCAACGATGGGGATTTGCAGCTCTCTGGTCTTTTTTTCTGATCTTTATATGGATTCGTTCAATCCAGTGTGGGAAGAGGCCTATACAGGCAATCGACATGTCTCAAAGGGAGACATCAAGTCCTTGGGATATCAGGATTCCTCAAATATTTGAAGGAGAAGCTTGTCCTTCACGGAGGTTCTTTCAGGTTCTACAAATCTGGTAAAGGAGGATTCGCCTAAACCCTCAAATATCGTCATATTAGAGAATGGAGGATTCTCGGTGGTGGCAGACCCAGTTGATTTGAAATAGAGGGTAGACCTATGCATGTTTTCCTTACTCGGTCGTTTGATTTATTCAAAATGAGAAAAACCTTGGTCTCATGCTGATCTCAATAATATAATTTCAAACTATTGGGGCATAAGGGATTGGAGGTTAATCTCAGTCGGAAAGGTATATTTTCACATAATTCTCAATTCCTTCGAATCATTAAATTCTTCTAGGAGTCTGGGAAATTTGCAACTCAAACCTGGAATTTTATGATTGTCTGATTGGGATGTCAATTTTAATCCTTTTGCTTTTAAACAATCGAATGCACAAATTTGGGTGAGATTTCATGTTTTAAATTGGGTATATTGGCATCCGAGAATTCTTAATGACATTGCATCATGTCTAGGCATCCCAATTAGGTTGGATCAACGTACTTTGGATGGTGAAATTGGATTATTTTCCAGAATTCTAGTGGATATAAATCTGGAAGTTAAAAGGCCTAGTTGCATTCTTTTTAATGCTAATGGCTTCAGAACTGATATCAAATTAAAATATGAAAATGGTCCCTATTTTTGTGATGTCTGCAAAATTGTAGGGCACACGGTTTTTAATTTTAGGATGATTAAGAGGTCTCCTCGTACTCCATCCAAAACCTTGGATTGGATTGAAGTTAATAGGAGGAAAAAAACAAGTCAGTCTTTGTTGAGAAAAAAGGGATTTTAAAAAACACACCGGTTCCTCATGTCTAAAGTCAACCGGCTTCAAATATTGTCAAGGCTCATGCTGCAAATCAGTATGTTTCTTCCTCTTCACATAAGTTCTCTTGGTTTGACATGGTTGAGTAGGAACATCGGATTTTAGAATCCCGAGCCAAGGATATACAATCTGTGAAACCATTCATTGAATGGGTCTGCAAGGATGATGTGGAACTTTTTACTGAACTGTTCAATGAGATTTGTAATCTTGTTGCAGCCTCTCTAAAGTAAGAGGAATAGAACCAATTATTTCTAGTCTTTTATAAAGATATTTTTGTCCTTGTGGTATCCGTGCAGGATAGTAAGGAGGCTGGAATCCTTAACTGTGATACTGAATATATCAGCGCTGATTCTCTCTCTAAAACGGCTTCTAGGCAGGATTGCATTTCTGCTGATCCTGACCCTATTTTCAATGCGTCAGGAGCCATTCAACTGAATTTTACTGTTTGCATCACTGAGTCAGGCATGAAAGTCATGTCTCCAATGGCACACTATACTTTGGATGCAATTACAGCTCCTTGTCTAGCAGAGAATCTTTTGGAAATTGTTGCATCTACAAATTTGGGGGCACACTCTTCTGATCAGTCTGTTGTTGTTCAGACATGCTTAGATCCTTGTATTAACACTTTGATTCCCTCTAATACACTAGATTTCAAGGGTGCTTCAAGTCAATTATTAAATGAATCTTCGATCTCCTTGTCCATTTCGGGTAATAGAAATGATCATCTTTCTAATTTGACTTCTATTGGTGATGAACAAGGTGAAATCTTTAATGGGTAGGACAAAATTTTCCATGAAAAGATGTTCCCTGAATCTCAATAGAAAGACAATATCAAGGTCTCAAATATTGATGATCCTCTTCAAGATGTTAAAGGCTCAGAAACTCCCAAAAGGAAAGTAGGATGACCCTCTATGGAAATCAAAACCAAAGAGAATGTCCCAAAAAAGGGGGTTCCAACCCTGGAATTATTTTTAAATGAAGATCTTGTATTGGAATATCAGGGTTTGGCCAATTCAAACACCGTGAGATCCCTGAAATCAGTTGTTTTACTTCACAGACATCTTCTTATTGGGATTTCAGATCCCAAAAGGATTTTATCTCAAAAAATTGCTAGTTTGGACTCTCTTGTATTTCACTTAGTGGACTATAATATCTGTTTCTCTGATGTCAAATGTCTCTGGTTTTTAGCTCACTCATCATTATCTTACATGTCTCTAGTTCATAATGGTGGACAACATGTGACTTGTTCCTTCAAAGTCTCTGGTTTCTAGCACTACTGCTCTTTTGTTTATGCCAATACTAGTTATCGTGATCGGAGGGGACTATGGATGGACATTGATGTACTTTTCTCTGTTATTTCTAATCCTTGGATTATTCATGGGGACTTTAATTCAATTATTCATCCAGATGAATGTTTGGGTTCAATTTTTAATGCTATCTCCTCCATGGAATTTACGTATTGCATTGATTCCAATAATTTGCATGAGAATAATTTGGTTGGGGAAAAAATCACTTAGTATAAGAGTTTTTTACATAGATTTGTTGCTAGCAGAATTGAAAGAGCCTTTATTAATTATGGTTCTCTTGATCAATAGGGATTCATTTCCTACAAAAATATTCCTCGTATTAACTCGGATCATCATCCAATACTTGTTAATTTGAGTGGTAAGGAACATATACCTCTTCTGCCCTTCCGATTCAACAAGGCATGGGTTAATCATCCTGATTGTGCTTCTATAGTTCAAA
Organism: Viscum album; assembly: GCA_963277665.1. Taxonomy (NCBI): domain Eukaryota; kingdom Viridiplantae; phylum Streptophyta; class Magnoliopsida; order Santalales; family Viscaceae; genus Viscum; species Viscum album. Next base: position 922,546,406 of record OY728139.1, read on the forward strand.
ATACTTGGAATTATATTAGCCCAAGTCATAATGTGTTTGTTTTCATTAAGAAACTAAGATCCCTTAAAATATCTCTGAGATCATTGAGCAAAGAGAAATTTAGCTTTATTGATTAGGATATCTCATATCTTGAGGATTCTCTTCAACATTTGCAGGTTCTGAATACAATGAATAATATTTCCAATGGGCTCTAGGAGGATTCTGAGATTGTTTCAAAGCTCAATAAACTCTTGAATATGAAAGATAATTTGAAAAGGGATATTTTTAAGAATAAATGTTTGAAGGATGGAGATAGGAACACAAAATTATTCAATTCCCTATAGTGAATCAGGAAAATTTATAAACCTCTCTCGATGATCAAGAATGGGGATCAAGTTATTAAAAATGATAGGGATCTTTCAGAACATGTCATTTCTTAATTCAAAGATCTCATTAATTGCACTACTTCAATGGATGAGCCAGTGGAGGGTATCATCCCCAATTTGGCCAGTCATAAGGATAATGTCAATCTCACTTCTATTCTTTTGAGCATTGAAATTAAAGAGGCTGTCTTCAGCCTCAAATCTGAAAGCTCCCAAGGTCCCGATGGTTTTGGTAACTTCTTCTTTCAAACGTACTGGGACATTATTCAATCTGATGTTTGTAAGCTTGTGATTCATTTCTTTAAAGGTGGGGACCTTCCTTATGGAATAAATTCTATGTTCCTTTATCTTATCCCAAAGAATGATAATGCTAACTAAATTCATTTGTTCAGACCTATTACTTTAGTCAACACCATTTACAAAATCATATGTAAAATCCTTTCCACAAGACTCACAAAAATTTATTGTAGGATTATCTCCCATAATCAATTTGGTTTTATCAAGGGAAGTTTTATTCATGATTGTCTCATTAATGCCTCATAATGTGTAATTTCCTTAAGAATCCTACCTGAGGCGGTAATATTTCCCTCAAACTTGATGTCAGAAAGGACTTTGATACTATGAATTGGGGTTTTATTTGCAAAGTACTTCTTATGTTTGGGTTTATTGAGATTTTCATTACTTGGATCAAGACCATCCTATGCTCTGCTCGGATTTCAATTCTTATTAATGGTTCCCCTCGTGGTTTCTTTGATTTCTCTAGAGGGGTTAGACAAGGTGATCCCCGTTCTGCAATTATTTTCTCTATATCAGAGGATTATTTGAGTAGACTACTTTCTATCATGGATGGGAATGGGAGGGTGAAGTCTATTAATGCTGGTAGAGGTGTCATTTCTCCCACTCATCTTTTATATGCAGAAGATATCATCATTTTCACTCTAGGCGATAAGGGAAATGTAAAGAACATCAAAAGAGCTCTTTTGCACTATGCTTCTGTCTCTGGTCATGATATCACCCAGGGGAAATATTCTGTTTACTTTGGTAAGAACATCAGTCAGCGAAGAATAAAATTTAATTGTTTATGATCTTAATGTTAAAGAAGGAGCTCTTCCATTTAATTATCTGGTGGTTCCCTTGTTTTTGGTGAAGTCAGAAGCTTGTTATTTCATAGATATTGTCAGTAAGGTTAGAAGGAGTCTCTCTACCTGGAAAGGAATGTCTCTCTCCATGGCTGGGAGGGTTTTTTTGTGAAATATGCCCTTATCTCTAAACTGGTGTACTTCTTTATGGTCTAAAAATGGCCTATTCTACTTATAAAAAGTATCAATGCCTCTATTATGAATTTTATTTGGAGTGGCAGTATCTTTAAAAAAAGTTGACTACGGTCCCTTGGTCTGATTGTTTCAAACAATATAATGATGGGGGTTTGGGTATAAAAATTCTTGTTATCATTAATGATTCTTTGAAGGCTTCATTCATGTGAGGACATTTTAATAGAATCCATGATATTTTACACTTCCTTTAGAGAAAATTCATGAACATGATGATGATTGGGTCTTTTAATCATCTTGATTCCTCTGTTTGGAATTATTCTAAATACTTCTTTTCCTCAATTGGTGATCATTCTAGATGGTTAGTCTCGAAGGACTCATCTCATAATTTCCGAAAAAAGAAATGGAATGGTAATCCCCTTATAGAGTTGGTGATGGATGAAACAAACATTGATCTGGATATTACCATCACGGATCAGCTTGAAGACTTGGAAGTACTTCCGAGTAACATTGTTAACATTGTCAACAATTATTGTTTCTCAAACAAGAAGGATTTTCGGGGTTGGGAGCCAATATCTAGTGGTATTCTCACGTCAAATCATTTTTATGAGTTCTCCTTGAATCCCTGTTTTGGAGCCAAATGGATGGGGAACTTGCATAAAAATTATATCAGACCATCTCACTCCAATTTGGATTAAATAATTTCACATCAAAAGGTTCTAAAAGATTATTATCTTCAACATTGTGGTATATATTTATGTTCTTCTTGTGTTTTCTGTCATCAATACAGAGAGGATGCTGATCATTTATTCATTTGTTGTGCCACTACGGCCTCAATGTGGAAATATTTAGCGGATGTATTTGAGATCTCACTACCTATGACATCCCCCATTGTGGAATTTATTCAATGGTGGAAATATCTTGATCTTTCCTCACAACTGCTGGATTTATTTCAGGTTGCTGCTTCTAAATTACTGCATTTTTTATGGTTCTCTAGGAATCAGATTCTTCATGAGAATAAATCCTTCTTGGCCACCTCGGCACTCTCATGCGTATTAGTTGAGATGCGTGCGGCTGGCCTGACTACGAAACATTATTGCATCAATTCCATTCATGATTTCACTATTCTTGATCAAATTGGTATCAATGGTAATTTCAAACCTCCAGTTGGCACTTTTGAATTTCTCTGGCAATAGCCTATTGTTGGTTGGTTGAAAATAAATTCAGATGGTTCTTCAAAAGGGAATATCGGTCCTTCTGGATATGGTGCCATGTTCAGAGATCATAATGGTCAAGTGATTGGTTGATTTCATGGCCCTTGTGGTATTGTCTCTTTAATTTAAGTTGAGATGATGGGTATTATTGTTGCAGTGGAACATGGAAACAATTATGGTTGGAATAATCTCTGTCTAGAGAGTGATTCGATTAGGATTGTCTCTGCCATTAGGGATGGTTCATTTCATCTATCCTGGAAGCTTCAAAATCAGTGGATTAATTGCTTAGACTCCCTTCATTCTGTGAATCATATCATTACTCATGTCTACAGGGATGCTAATTCTATTGCAGATGGATTGGATAACAAAGGATCTGAGGGCGATGAATTCATTTGGTATGAAAAGATTCCTGATGTATTTTCCCCTATTGAAAAGGGATTTGTATAGATATCATATTTTTAGGATCATGGGTTAAATCCTGGCTGACTCAAAGATGAGGATTTAATGAAACATGGTTCTATGTGGGGAGAACTAGTGGCGGGTCCCAGCTATGGCATGAGAATACAGGTGGCGGGAGATGCTTTGCTTGGCGAGTCAACCGGGATGTGTAGGCTGCAGCTGGACCGATGAGCAGCAGCTGGAGAATCGACCGGGATGAGAAATTGTTGCTGGAACGTAGGTGGCGGGATGCATTGGCAGGAGCTGAGCTGGGATGTGCAGGTGATGGGCGAGTCGAGGGGATGAGCATCAGTAGGGGGAGGGCATGCGGGCGGGATTACAATTGAGGCGGGATAGTGCTTGGGTGGCGTCGAATATGGAGATCCAAGGCATAACGGCATCTTGAGACTTATACAACTAGGAGGGGATATTGTGGCGGGTCATTCAGGAAGATTTAGTTTCCCTTTGGTCGTGCATGGTCGGGTAATGGGTTTCCTCTTCCCATAAAAACTAGAGGGTCTTTGATTTTATTTAATAAGAGGCTTCGGCACCAATTTTTAAAAAAAATTAAAAAAATTTTAAACACGTTATATAGGTTGTTCGATGAACTTATGAAGAATGATAGAATTATATACATCTAGGAATTCAATTGGTGAATTATTTTATATTTCTATCTTAATCTCTATATAATTTATAATTCTCTAGTTATTTTAGGAAACTCCATGTTTGCCTTCAATTTTTTCATCTTTATGTACTCAAGTGAAAAAATAGTATTTTTCATTGAAAACTAACTTTGCATCCTATTCCTTCGAAAATATTTTTCTTATATTTCAATATTTACTTCAAAATAGTTTCCATAATGTTTTAAATACTAAAAAATTATTTATTAGCTACATTCAAACCCATTATATAATTTATATAAAATAGTTTTAAATGAATATTATTTTCATTTTCTATGTGTTGTACACTTTGACATATTACCAAAAATGTGAGAGGAATCATTATTTTAACATACTCAACATGAACATAATTTCATGCATTTGTTGTCATTAAATTATTTTTGGAATCCTTTACATGTCTTAATGATTCATCTAAAATGTAATTTTATTAGTAAATTTCTCTAATGATTCTGTCTTTAATATTGAAGCTCAATGTGAAAATTTTATTTTCTACATGATTGTTTTTAATGATCTTTTTATGGAATTTCTATTAATCAACGAAAATAACCACTTATATTAATTATTATAAGATCTAGATATGTTGTAATTATACCTTCCTTATTATTTCATTATCTGGATAATGATTAGTCTAAAAAGGTAAAGTATTGAAATCATTTAAATGTTCTTCCATTATAAAAAAATTGTTTTTAATTACAACATGTTGAATAATATGTTTTGTTTATTCATTTTATGAACTCACTGTAATTATTATGTTATGGGTGGGGCCCAAAATTATATATACCAATGATTCACTGGTAGGTCTCTAGAGAAAAAAATGAGTTAATTATTTAATTGGGGCCTTGCATTTTTGGATATGATGTCTGAGAATAAGGCTTCAATGGTATGTTTTAGATTTCAATAATTATGCATTCTGTTATTCAAAATTTTTTATTGATGGACATGTGGGTTTTAAAAAATACATGTCATCCATGTATAAGTTTAAAGCTCATTTAATTATTCATGTGGAATTTTTTTGATCATAATTTATTCATATCATATAATTAATTCCATTCTCATTATATGATAATTGTAGATGTAAATTACCCTTACTGAAAAACTGTTCTAAACCCATTCTTTTTTTCTATTCCATTGTATATATAAATGTATATTTTGATTCAAATCAAATGATATTCTAAAGATAATAATGATTTTCACAATATAGAAATTATGTAGTATGTTATGTTTTCATTTTTACGATGAGATTCGAGTATGTGTATAGTTTACCATGACTAAAAAAACTATTTGATACATTAGGATGTGATCAGTTATATATAGTGAAAGTGTAATAAAGTAATCACTGGATCTAGACATCAAGAGTTTAGGACATTAAAAATACTATAAATAGGATTGTAAAATAAATGTTTACACACTTTTATACTAAACTCTTATACGTATGATACATTCTCCTTGATCATTATTGGTTAATTATTTTTCTTCAAACATATACTAATTCCTTAGGCAATGACTCGTGATTTATGAACTATTACTTATTTGGATTTTTTTCAAATGTTATGGTCTTGGTTTCATGACAGAGTGATAATCTAATTGTCTATTATGAACATCAATTATTATATCAAATGATTACTCTTATTGAGTATATGATAAAACCATTAGTTATATTGCCATTATCCCCCTCATGAAAAAAATTTAATATGCAAGATAATAAAAGATAGGTTCCATGTTTAAAAAATATGTAACACCCTACCCCTAGTTATCCAGAGTCAGTGCATTATTTTAATACATTGTCATGATTAAAAGGAATCTATCCTTGAAGGACCGATCAGTTTATTATCCTTGGAAGTACTAGACATATACATGAGTTTTAAATTACATTAAAAAATGAAAAAAACATCATTTTGTATCATTTGAACACACTAATATCCCTTATATTATCCCTATAAGAAAGTCATAATATTCTTCTTTTCATTCTGGAAAAAATAGAACATAGAAAGGGGTGAGCACAGATGCTCTATAGGGGCAAATAATATTGGGGAAACTATAAACTTTAAAGGAAAGATGCGTAATAAAAAAAAGACTTTATTACTGAATTTTTAACATAATATGGAAAAAATAAATCAAACATTGCCATATTAAAATTCACATGGATATTTTAATAGTTGAATAATCACATATAATAACTAATTTCTTAATTTGGGAATGCATAATGTCGGACATCATAACTACATAGTCAAGGCCTCGTGCCAATACTATAAATAATGATTTTGTCAAGGCCTTATGCCCTGACACTAGTTTATCTCGTGAACCTACTGATGCATTGAGGAGCTATATCTATCTCCACCCATCACTTATTAAGTCCAATTCATTCCTCATGTGAAAATTTTGAAAAATAACAAAAACATCCTTATTAAAACTAACATACGTAATGTCATTTCATTGACCATAAATCACGAATGGTATAAAAATAACACATACACAGTCAAACATATCATAACTAATTAAATAAACTTTTTAAGACTATATTTATAAAAAATCATCCTCAATCATGAATAATATCCAGTAAATGATTTTGACATAGTTGAAAATGATCGGTATAACTATTTGAGAGAAATATCACTTTTTTTAAAATCATTTAAAAGTCACAAATTTATAAAATAATTTATTTAGAAGATATTTTTAAATAAAAGATCCCCTACCACTTTGAAACTTTTGAAAGGATTTATTATTTTAAAAAAATCATGTCCTTGTAAATAAATCATTAAAATCATTATGAAAACATGGACATTAATTAGAAATATTATGGAAAATAAACCTTTAAAACATTTAAATGATGATATAGTTAAATATTACATTCCATAAAACATATAATATTCATTTTGAAAATAAAATTAGGATACATGGACATGGATTTCAAATATGTCCCCAAAAATACTTACACATAAAAAATATCGGATAATAATAAGATTGAGAAATTAACCATTAACTTGTATATTACTTTAGTAGAGTGTATGACTAACCTCGTGAATAACGACCATATTATGTTATAAAATTATAAAAAACATATTAATAATTATTATATAAGACATGATTAATTTATGATGTTATATTCCCATAAATAATAATTTTGATGATAGAATTACATTTCGGGTAATAATCGCTTTCTTTATCTAATGTGTTTTATCTTGTTATTCATCATCGCATCACATTGATAATGGTTTTCCTACTTCACGAATAAAAAAATGATTTATATATCATATATATTCAGAATATAAATATGTAATATATATATATATATATATATATATGTTTTTGTGTGTGTGAAATGGAAACACCATTCATGGAGATGGTAGTCCGTATGTACGCATGGAGGTTGTTTCTGTTTCCTTATCGTATTGAATAGAAGTAAGTGTTTGAGATATATGTAAATATATATATATATATATATATATATTTCCAGTAACATTATTATGTAATATATTAAATAATTATTGATAATATATATTTTTATAATCATCTATTAGTAGGGAATGTGTAAATGAATCTCATCGCATCCTGGATACTACATGTCGTACGTATGCACAAGCAATGATATCATTTTCTTAAAGATAATATGATATTAAATTGGATGGTATATTAATTATAAAGAAATATTGACAAGATATATTTATTATTTACTTCAATTATAGTCATTATTATACCCATCCAAATAATGTTGTGTTGAATAACAAACTACACCACGATGTGGATATGGTAAGCCATACGTACGAACATATGATGAATTTTTCATTCATAGAATGGATAGAATAATGAATATTGTTGTACCATATTAATAATAAAATAAATGTATGTATAATGTACGAGATATATATTTTTGGTATGAGAACAACAATGAATGAATAAGTGGAAGAAGAAAAGAACTTTGAAAGTGGTGATGAAAGAATTACTTCTTCTTCTGGCGATTCCTTTGATTTGATCAAAAGGGACCAATATGCTGGATTTATGTACAAAGTAATTACTCTAGATTTATGTTAGTGTAGTTGGGTGGATATTTGAGTAGGGTGTGGCTGATCCATATGGCTTAATAGGTGTGAAATTAAGAGAACGAGAAGTACTCTTTTTTATGAGTGGTGAGGGGAACTTTGGGAAAAGCTTGAAATATTATTTTATTATATAATAATTTTGAGTTTTTAATGGCTCAAAATGGATTTATATTGAGGATAAGGTTGGGATGGTTCGAAACCATTAAATCAATAGGTTTTATACATGTTTGTTTTACCATATTGACCTTACCATTTAGATTTATATCTTAGTTAAATAGTAGTAACATTTACAATGTCTTATTGTATTTTTATATTACGTTTTTAATAATAATACGATAAAATGACAATAGAACATAAAGCGGGTTATTAATAAAATACCCATCATTCTATAAATACATTTACCAAATATTTTATTTTCAGGAATATTATATCATTTAAGTATATAGTAATTGTTTTAAAAACTCAATTATGTCAATTTTGACACTATTTAGTATTTGGTTTTTGTGAAAGCCATAAAAAGTTTATTACTTATAAAAAAATAAATTAAATAAACCCTAATATGTCATATTCACCTATAAAATTTATTGATGGAATCAAATGTCTCAATTTACCTTTATTCTGACATTTATCAATTATTTTAATCTTTAATTGAAAATGTAATTATTACATCATCATTATGTCATAAATAAATTAATTTATATAACATATAAAATTTTTAAATAAAATACTATGATATTGGAAATATTTTTATTATTTTTACTGAATATTTATAGTCGAAATTATCTTATGTACAACCCTATATTAAAAATCTATTACTTATTAAAATTTGAATTTAACACTTTTAACTCTTCTTTAAATAAAATTAATATAAATCTCCTAATGTAATCCATGTGGATAAAAAAGGGTCATATTTTTTTCCTATGGTTGATTTTGGTGGTAAAACACTTATCCAATAGAATTAGGACATGTGTTGGGATAATTATAATATCATCTTTACCTTTAATATGTATTTTATTTTTAACCACGGTAAATAAACTTCAAATATTACTATTCACCAAAAAAATTATTTCATCTTATTGAACCACATTTTACATCATGATGTCAACCATGTCTCTCAGATTTTTGAAGTTCTATACATAGTAGTGGTAAAATTACGTTTTATAAAAATTTGCAAATATGCCTTGAAAGTTGGTAATAGACGTTAAATGATCAAAAACAATTTATATATCAAATATTATTGTAAAATGAATTCAATGAATTAAATTGGAATAATATAGGTATTACATATATATTTTTATTTTAAAATAAATTTAAATAAAAAATAAAAAATATTTAAATATATGTCAGTTTTAAACAGTAATGTAGTGTTTTCCACTATTCTTCAAAAAATGAATGTTTTCAGAAAAATAAAAAAAATTCACACTCAGATAATTTTGAAATTAAGTATCCAAAAATGAATTATATTTTACCCAATTAAAAACATTGAAGTTTCATTAATTAATTTAAAATTAATTCTCGCTGTTAGAACCAAAAGTGGGTTTTTATAAAGTACAAATTATCAAAAGATTAACATGTTTTTATGTCCAATTTAAATTGGATATTACTTAAAATGACCTAAATTTTATGAAATGATAAAAATAAAATATATTGATACATATTTACCCTTCCAATTTTGGAATTTAACACTGTAAAATAATTTTTTTTGAAAAAGTTGATTTCAAATAATATTGAGTATTTTTTATGATTCAAAAAATATGAAAGTTATCAGAAAAACACCAAAAATTTATCAAAACTAAATTTTTATATCACTATTCTAAAGAAGAAGATTAGTTTTTCAATTTGAATATATAAATGTGTCAAATATTGTATTTAAAAAAGGGGATCATCATTAAAATAGGATAAAATTGAATTTCCTAAAAAATACTTCCTTTATCAAAAAATTTTAATTTATTCTTATATTATGTATAAGAAACACATAACATGTAGGTTAAAATTATATGGAGTATAAAATATTCAAAATTCTATTAATACTATTTATAACTGATTCTTGAACGACTAGTTGGTAAGTCGTGGTGCACTCAAACTCAGTGTTGCGTGTAGCACAAGTTATTGAATAACTTTGAAGAGATAAAGTACTATAAAATATTGGGGTGTTATATAATAATAGTGATATATATTTAATTATGTTATAAATAGGCTGATTATTTATCTATTCTTTAATGACACTAAACCATTACAGTTGTCAAGCGTGAACTATTTTCAGTTGTATCATGTTTTTATCTAATATTATTGATTTTTTTATGTTATTCTCATACTTCCTCAAGATATAAGTAAAGAATTTTATTTGGATAACCAATTCATAGAAATTTAATTATTAAACTTCTCTATATTCCCACTAGATATTTTCTTTGAACCTTCTTCCTATTATTTCAGGATAGAATAGGTACATATGTGTTATGTTAGGACCTACCAAATTTAACATACTCATAATATGTCTTCTCATTAAGGATATCATTGAATATAATGAAATTATATATATTTATCCAAAATATTTTATGGAAGGGGTTGTAAAATGATCTCTTATTTAAAACATATTGAGAGCATCAATTTATATACACCTATTTGTGAATGTTCTTCACCTCGATAGAGATTGAATACTTAAAAACATATCGTCTTCAAAAGAAATAATTTTTATTCTTCAATTACAAAAAAAATTAGATGATTCATATCCTTCACATACAACTAGTGATGGAGTCATTACAAATTTCTCCATTTAAGCGGAGGCAATGTTTGATGTTGATTATTCTAGGGATATGGAAATGGAATAAGGTTCTTTTAGAGCATAACGTTTTTGGTCTCTATTCTATCAGGTTTCTTCCATCACACTGATGATTTCAAATGATTATTTTTTTGGAACATTAAACAGAATACTCCACGTAATATTTGACATCCTTGGACTCTCAAAACCCACCAAGGTATTTTTTTGAATGATTGTTATTTGAAATTTTACTTATTGATTTAATATCCACATATTCAGTAGAATTTATTTTTTAATTTTATATACATTTAATTGAAATAGGATTGATGATGATGACTTGGAGGATTTCATTAATTCATTTCAATGAGTAAACAATATCACACATTTCATCCATTTAAATTTTGAAATTGGTAATAATTATATCATTAAAAGTAGAGGAAGAAGATTAATCATCTAATTGTGGACTTTCCTATTTCTGTTAGATATCTGGGAAAACGACCCCAGTCGTATGATTTAGATTTCAATAATTATGCATTCCATTATTCTAAAATTATTTATTAATGGTAATGTGATTTTTAAAAAATGTCAAATCATCCATATAGAAGTTTCATGTTCATTTAATTGTTCATATAAAATTATATGATCCCCATTTATTAATATCAAATAATTCATGTCTTTCTCATTCTATAATAAATCACGCTATACATTTTCTTTTAGTAATCTTCTGTTATAAACCCTTTCTTATTTTTATATTCCCTTATATGTTAAAATTCATATTTTTATTGAAATGTAATGATACTCCAATGTTAATAATGATTTTCAAAATATAAAAATTATGTATTATTTTATGTTTTCATTTTTACTATGATATTCATGTATGTATGTATTTTACCATAACTGTTGAGCTATTCGATACATTGGGTGGTGATCGCTTATATATAGTGACATTATAATAAAGTAACCACTAGATATAGGCATCTAGAGTTCAGGTCTTTTCAAATTCACTAATTAGGTTTGTGAATAATATTTTTACACACTTTTATAATAATCTCTTATACCTGTGTTACATTCTCATGGATCATGATTCTTTAATGATTTTGCTACACACATACCAATTATTTATCCCATGAATCTTGAATTATAATATAGGATAAATTTGGTTTTGTTTTCAAATGGTATGGTCTTGTTATCATTAGAAAGTGATAATCTAGTAATCTAATTTTAACACCAATTATTATATCAATTATTTACAATTAATGAGTATTTGAGAAAAAACTTTCTTATAATACAATTTCTTCCACATGTGAAAAAATTTAACAGGTAAGAAAAGCATATATGTGGTCCTTGTTTAAATAATAATAGATGAAGATATTTAATAATGTTATAAATAGGTTGATTACTTATTTATTCTCTAAAGACATTAATCCATTATAGTTATCAAGCTTGAAATATTGTGAGATGAATTATGTTTTTATCTAATATAATGTATTTTTTGTGTGTGTTTTCTCATCCTACTTCAATGCAAGTGTAAATCATTTTTTGCTAACCATTTTTATTGATATCCAATAAATAATCTTCTCTATATTCCCACTCGATATTTTCTTCTAATCTGTTTTCTATTATTGAATAATGGAAGAGATATTATTCAACTATGCTAAGACCTTACAAATTCAAAATACTCATAGTATGTCATTCAATAAATAATATCACTGAATATTAATAAATTATAGATATGTTTCCCAAATATTTTACGGAATGGGGGGGGGGGGTAATTTGAGCTCTTATTTGGAACATATTTGGAGTTTTTAGTTATGTCCACTTATTTAAGAATGTTCGTCTACTTTATAGAGATTAAATCCTTAAAAACATGTCATCCTCAAAAGATATAATTTTAGTTCTTCTATTCCAAAAACATTAGATGATTCATCTTCTTCCTCTACTCTGAATGATTGAATCATTAAAAAATTTTCCTTTTAATGAAGGAGGTGAATCATCTAATTTTCTACATAATGCTCTATGATTTCACTCATATCGAGAGGAAATAAATAATTCAAGAATGAAAACAAGAAAAACCATTTATTAGAGAAGTCACATTCCCATAAAATTATAGTATGAGTTGATGATCATCGTCTCTTTCTCCTAGAATCTATTTACCCATTAATTCAGCTATAGATGTTCTAAACAATCCCTCTCTTTTAGGTAACATTGTCATGAAATTGGTATTATTTCTATATCATGTTGATGAATCTCTATTTGGGATATAAATGATTGTAGGTAAATTAGTGAAGAATTTGTTAGAATGGTATATCAATTTTATAATGTCTTACAATCAATACCCAATCTATGATTCTTGAGTTATTAAAGGAAAAAATATATATCATAAGTTCTTCATAACCTTTGAGTTATTCTCCACTTTCTCAAAGATAAACATCTATCATATAATGAGTATTAGAACAACCTAGATGTCATGAGATACCTCTAATTTTAAGACATATTTATTGACATCGAATTCCTATACTAACATATTTTTAATATTATTTTAAATAATATAAGATAGTGACTTCATCTGTATAGTCACAATCTCTATATAGTTAGTCTTCATAGATGAATTGTTCTTGTATTTCATCAAGTTTTTTTGGATGTGTGAAGCATATAGAGGCTATTACTAGCTTGTTAAGAGATATCATTTCTGGATTGTGCATGTGATGATTCCCTTTTTAATTGAATTAATATTTGTGAGTGTGTATCAAATTTCTAAAATGTATCAAAAACCAAATAAAAGTTACTCATCAATGTAGATAAACAATAAAGGGTATGAAAAATAAAATTCATTCTTGGGTAGAATATTCACATCAATTTCACCATTTTAATTTCTAAATCCATTAGACCCAAAAATGTTTTTGATTTGATGGAAACCTTATCCATATAAGATTATATCCACTATAGAATTATCAAAGATTCATTGGATGATCATTGGTCAAGATGATGGCGGATAGAAACATCTAAAAAATGTTTTGGACAATATTTCCTACACATGGACTATCATAAATATTAAACACATGTTTGTGAATCCATACAACATAACATTGAGTTACCATTAGGTAAAAGATTGATCAAAATGAATCTTTATTATGAACCTATGTATATATTAATTATTCCACATATCTATCTTGTTAGTTCATTATACTAGAGTTTAAATCCAAATATCATGGTTCTTGGAAATTTATCATTATCTATTGAGGTAGTAGATCATGTGAGTTTGGGATCAGTTTCATGATTGGGGATTTATATGTATCCTAATCATGGTAATCAAACCCCATGCGGATTGATTTGGATTAATAGAAAAACTCATACCTTTTATGGACTTGGGTTAAAAACTAATTTTGTAATTTTTATATCATGCAATCATAATCAATCTAGGTTCTTCTTATGTTCATGAATCAAAGACCTATTACAATAAATTTAATGTTATTTGGTGTGGCAAACAGGAAAAGGTGCCGAAAATGGTTTTTATGAGACTTCCTCAAGAGTTGAACTTGTAAGAATATATTTCATATTGGTAACTGAACATGAGAATATAAGATTGAACTCATAAGGAATATGAACCTAATGATAATATATTACATTGGATCATGAGTAATATGACAAGATAAGTGAAAGTAGTATAGGAAATAATGATGAGTGTAAATTTAGTTTCTGATTTTGGGTTTTAAACTTAGATAGGTGTCCTATGTATCCTTGTTAACATGAATCAAATATCATATAGACTTAGTTTCATAGTCTAAGGTCATGTTTGTAGCTTGTATGATGTTTTTTAACATCCAGTTCTAATGATGTTTTTGTTGCAAATGTATAGACCATAAATGATTGAGTGGATTTTCAAATTAATATCCCACATGTGTGGCCGCATTTCGATCTATTTTCCAATGTGACTAAAAAGGAAAATTTTACTATTGTATACTTGATGAAAAAGACTCGGGTCTAATAACCAATGAGAGGTATGTAATTTATCATCGGATTTTGAAGGAAATGTTGAGATATTTCAAAAATTCTACTTTAGGGCGGATTACAAGGTTTATAGACAAGTTAATATAAAATTTTTGGACTTATATCATGTAATAGGCCCATGAAATTCCTTTGGCTCGTATTGTGTGACAAAAAATTACACTAGGTACTCAACATCTTGGATACTAAATATGGGTTCACCAAAATGTGAATTATGCGTTATGATTAGTTTCAATAATATACCTATAATAAGAACCCTAGCTACGAATAGAATACATTATTGTCATTTCTCGCAGGCTCCTATTATTCTACGAGTAAAAAACTTTATAGACCTTTTATAGTTTCCATAACGGATCTTTTGGGGTATGAGTAAATGTACACCACCTATTTAGACACCTCAAATTATTATTTAGGAGACCTCACTAAAATAGTTTTTTATGGTATTTGATCACATTTAAAAGATGATAAGAATGTAACTCGGGTTAATTATTCTATGATTGATGAATTGAGTTCGTAAAATTATATGAAATTTATGTTATTTATTATAATTATATTTTTATATGAAGTGGACTTAAATTTTCATAATTATTCATGTTCTATAACCATTGAGAAACAACCCTGAAGGAACTATCAAAACCCCCACTTCTAAAAGAATAATGTTTCTATATGATGGGATTTTCATATGAAGGGGTATGGTATGTGAATAATATTAGTATAAAACTATTTCATCAGCGTATTTTAATGCATTTAATCTGAAAATGATGTTCACATGTTCCGTTCATAAAAAAATCATTCCTCAGAATCCATTACGTAGGTTCCCTATGACGAAACCCCAATGAATAAACTGAGTGTAACCCCCTAATGGATTTATTTTCTCACTAGATTGAGGCACATTACCTAGATATTATTCAGAATTTTTTACCAAGATAATTCAAATATTATGTGGTCATTCTCCCCTACTACAAATAATATTCTCCATGAATCATCCCTATATATAGAAAATAAATTCCAAATTTAAAATTTCAAGTATTAATCTAGAGATATTGTTTTACTGAAATATATGGGGAAAGGAGGTCACATAAGTATAATATATCCATAAAATGGTGAATGACCAGAAAGTATCTATGTTATGGAGAAAAAAATAACAATGATTGTGAATGAAATATGTTAATCTATCAACCCCTATCATCTAGCCAGGAGTTACTTTCATCCATGAATAGGGAACACGACCATGTAGGTATATCTATAGTTAAAAGAAAATATTTTCCATCGATGAACACAATGACATATCACGTAGGATCTAAGAATCAATGAAAAAAATATGCATTCAATGTTGGCGGTTACTAGATTTTTTTAATAATTTATACTAGTAATACTAACCCATGTATATTATAAAATGATTTTACATTATTACATTGGTCTAATTATGAGGTGTTATACCACAAAGGATAATATAGTTAAGAAATATTGCAAGACTAAATACAAAAAAATTTCTATGATACAATATTATGATCAAAACATAGAATTATAAAATTATTTAATGCATTATTATTCCTCTAATTACATTATTGAATTCATTCAATGATAAATTCTTGGAACCCTAGGGAAAACAATATATTATTTTGAGATCAAATTCCTAGTATCAAAAAGCTTAAAACAGACTCTATGATGGATACAAAAGGAATCACAAATATTTTAGAGTAACAAATCAATAAATTTTTTATATACTCAATAACATGAACATGGACTTTATCAATGGGTAATTAATTAATGTAAATAAAAAATTGTATAACAGTAAATTATTTCATAGTTATGGAATTCATAATGTTAAAAATTTTAATCATACCTTTCAGGATACATCCAAGAAATCATACATACCATCATGGGATCAGACATAAAATTATAATTAACCTAAGGATTTCAATTCTTAAATAATATGTAACATCAAGGATGAAGCCATTAAATTATTAATAAATTTATTGGAAATGAAAATTACCCAAAATATTTCTCTTGTTAAACCATTTAGTGCATTGAGCGACTATATAATACTATACAAAACCCATTACATAACTAAGTCCAACGAATTCTCCATATTAAATAAATGAACAATAATTAAACCATAATCAACATTACTTAGAAGAAAACAATCATTCAAAAAATAATAATTGGCATAAAGTATGTTAATATGTTTCCCAATCAAGTGGCATAGTAATGTTATTATAATACATTAGCATAATGATGGTGGATTGTTTCACTAGATCATATCTACAGTAAGGAATAGGAATCATTAATGTATATTTATATAGATAAAAACATCTTTAAAATTTTAATAAAAACTGACGTAATGAAATAATAAGAAACACCATTTTAATTTTAAAATAATGTTTTAAAATATTTTATAACATAAAGGAAAATTATTTATTTGAAAACCCATTAAAATATAGAGATGACATGTCATAAATTAAACTAAACATGGAATGGGGGAAATGAGTTAGTAAAAACATTTAAATTAAAATTCCTTTCACATTTTTCAATGAATCTAAAATTTAATGAAAAGTAAATTCATGGGTCGTTTGAAAATTTTAATTTCAGAAATATAACCAACATAATTTATAAAAAATCATTTAAAAAGGGGAACCTCAAAAAATTAATGTTTGAAATGAAATTATGTATTATTTTATAAATGATTATTGATGGAAAAAATATATAAAGTATATTTTTTCAAAATGTATTTATTTAAACCCACATTATTACAGGATTAATAAAAATTAAATTTAAAATTATTTAAATAAAAATATTATGATAAAAATATATGATAAATATTTTTTTCATAAGAATGCTATAAATATTTTGGGGATATAAATTTGGATTGGGAGGTGAATTTGATTTAAAAAAAATGATGTTGGCAAATAAACCATTCAATATTTGTGATTTTTTTTAATATTCAATCATATTACCTTAAAATAGAATATATGAATCAAAATATCAAATAAAATTATTAAATATACTCATTATAAAATATGATAGAGGTAGTATATAGACCATATAATTGAAAATATATACATAATAAAAAACATATCTCAATAAATGTGATTTCAGAGGAAACCCCTTATATTTTACTCTTAACATTCACGAGGTATATTAGGCCCCCATATAATAAGTACAAGAATAATAATCACTTATTTCAAAACCATAATCATATCTATTGAATTTAATATACTTTAATTACAACCATTCTCTAATCATATACATTATAGTGTTTTTTCATCATATAATGTTAATTATTTCATTTATTTCATTAATTATTTCATTTTTATGATTTCATTAAATATTTATCGATATAATGGATATCATGACTCTATATTCATGATATTATAATAATTTTTAATGATTTTGGTATTCCTGTTTTCATTTATTATATGTCATGAGTATGATTTGTGAAAATGGTATCCCCGAAAATCGTGTTTTGAATAGTTTAGCAATATTAATAGGTTATAAAATAGTGATATGTATTTCTTATTTTACCGTTCATGAATATTATATGTAAAATATTTTTATCCATTATTTCAAAAAAAAATCAATTTTTCTTAAAACTATCAATTAAAGGTGGTGATAAAGAATCAAACACATCGACCATGGAGGTGGTAGTCTGCGAGTACAAATGAGCTGCATTTTAAATTTTCAATTGATAGTGTAACATAAATTTGGATCGTTATTTGACTTTATTAATTCAAAATTATTTCAAAAATTTGATATTTATTCATTAAAAACATTATTATAATAATCCATTTTTGGTAGGGATGAAAAACAAAACCCTTTATCCATGGGAATTATATTCTTCCTATATGAACATGTGATGTTTTATTTTTTTTAATGGTTCGGAGGATGAAAAAAATTATAATTTAATCAATATAATAATAATGTATTTTACTAATGATAGAGATTAAAATATTTTCATTATAGTTATTATTAATTATTTATTGTTTCAAGAATAATGAAAATGAATAAAATTAAAAGAAGTGATTATGAGTTTCTACCTTACACTACGGGATTAATCCTTTAGCATTGTTAGATTTTTTATTTTCATCAGGATAATAAACCTAAAACATCATATAGATAGTTATGAAAAAAATTTGTAATAATTTCTTCAACCTAGACGAATTTTATTTTGTAGAGAATTTGGAAGTTGAAAGGTTTATTTTTTAAAGATAGGGGGATAAAAATAATATAAATATTCATAATATTATATTAAAGGAATTTAAAATTCAAAATAATTTAGATCCAAAAGTAGATGATAATTTAGAGGGGTGTTTTCTTGGTCAATCTACTACTAATCCAAAATAAATAATGTATTTGTGTTTGATATATGAAGTCCATTTTCCAGGCTATTTAAAAAATTTCAAAAATTTACATTTTCCACTAAAAGTCACTATTTAAAAATAGATACTTATTTTTATAAAGTGAAACAAAAATCCTCGTAGTAAATATTATTTGAATTTTTATTAAATGTATGAAATCAGTTTTATAGTATTAATGTTTTAAATGTGATACAAAATTACTATAATATAATAAGATAATATGATATTAAAATAGTTTTTAGATAAAAAATATAACAGCAGATGTGAATAGAAAATAAAATATTTATAAATTAGACATATCCAAACTGACATTTTGGCGGTGGTTTTTAGCGGAATTTTATTAAACCAAAGTTATATTTTTTTTTAAAAAAATGTACCAGAGGTTTTTCAAAAACGGGGGCTAAAAAATTAATTTTTTTAAAATATAACTCTCTCACACTCCCTTGTCATCCAAACCCCCCACCCCCCAAACTTCATGATGCCCTATCAGCCCCTTCTCCGCATGCCACACCTTGCCACCACCCCTCGTCACACCTCACAACCCTTGCCACTATTGTCGTGCCTCGCCTCCCTCAACGCGCCTAATCGTTTCATCATGCCTTGCCATTTCACCATGAATCCCTTACTATCATTACTCCATTGAAGCCTCTTCAATGTACTTTAGAAATTCTTCATCGATTTACGTTTTTTTTCACCTTCTCCTCCATTCCTTCCCTTGGTTCCTTATTATTTCTTCCCTTGGATCTCCCTTGAATGAACCTGAGGGATATGTTTGATGTTTTTTTAATTTCCTTCGGGTATATGGTGTGTGGATTGTTCCTGAATCATTTTTCATCATTCATTGATAGTTTTATTTCATTATCACACTTTTGAGTTTTTTCTCTCTATCGAGTAACTTTTTAGGATAACATTTAAACTCTTGATCATTCCTAATTAAATCATAAATTAGTTTCTAATGATTATGGTGTGTTTATATTGATTACAATAGAGTTTCAATGTAAGATTATTTTAAAAAAAAGGGGTTGCAAAGGATTTCATTTTTTAAGCCTATATATGTGTGCATCTATAGAGTTTGATAAAATGTCAATTTTTCTTCTAAAGTGTAATTTAGTGTTTTTCAGATTATTTTAACATTTTTTGGATTTTTTAAGTTGGTTCAAATGTGAAATTTAGTTGGGTTAGTGAATGGGATACCTTTTTTTTGAAGACTATTTGTAAATTCCTACAGGTGGTTACCATGTTCCATGTGATTTTTGAATTGGAGTCTACTATCTTTTTGAGATACCTTATTGCATTTCAATTAGATTAGGGAATATCCAATTGTAAATGTGGGAATATATCCTACCTGCATATTTTGTTCTTCCACCATGACCAATCTCAACCATGACTAATCTCAACCACACAAACATCATGATCATAAAATATAGGTACACAAACTCTCATTAAAATTCCAATCATATAGTCCTTACCGATCATAAAATCATTACTAATATGTCAAATCCGTCCACACTAAGCATTAAAACTATTGGAGTCCATATACCCCCTTAGATTTAATCACGGAGTATATTCTGTCACCAATTCCCATCACTATAACAAAACTAGGATCCAACCACAAACTAAGGTGTCTATCTAGTTATGTGGATTCCATCTGATTCCCTTAGGAACCATGAGGATTAGGAATCCGAAGAATCAACTTCATTATCACCAATTTACTCTAGGAACATTCTAGTGAGATGTTAATATCCTGTACCGTCTTATACTATAATTTTTATAAGACCAACATCTTATCGAAAGATACAAGATTCTTTAACAACATTCTAACCCTCTCAATTAAGGTGTATCTATGTTCTAGGTCATTTATTATAGATATTCCTAGACAAATCCGAATCTCTAATGCTAATTTTTCCATTCTTAAAGGGTTCATTACTTGGATTCCCCTAAACTAGTTCACTAAGTCTCTCCCCATTCCATACACAACACATCACACCAATTGAGACAATATAGAGGCACATCAATTTTTTATGACTCCATTAACCCTATTGGTAAACCCATTGGGAATTAATAAAAATTCATGGAAAAAGAAGGAAATTCAAAAATATATTTTATACCGATCAACCCAGGCCACTTGAGTGTCTTTGAGACAAAAAATCCATTCCCACATTCCTGAACCCAGTCCCATATCATTCAATCCCATGAACATTCTTGCATGAATATTTTTATGTATTAAAGGGGATACCTAACATGATGTTATATTTGTAATGAACCGAAATTTTGAATAAATCTTGTTTCCTAATTTTGTGTGTTATTTTATTTCATACTCAACAGAACTTTTTAATTTAATAAAATGAGTATAATTAAAATGAGTCTGTTGGGTTTTGACTATTATATGACCGTTAGTCAGTATGAACATTGGAAACTAAATGTTGTGATTATTGTGTCTAAATATAAGTGGTCTTGGTTAATTAATATAGAAAGAAGAATTGATGGCCTCATCCGCTAGTCTCGGGCCAATCGAAGCCCATATAACAGAATATGGGAAGGTGGTATCACCATTGAGCTTTGCTCTGGACCAAACCCAAGATGAACATCATTGTGTGAAGCTAGAATGGAATCGCCATCAAGAGAAGTTAAAACTGATAGAAATTACTACTCGTGCGATGTTGGCCGAGCAACCCTCAGATTCTCTCACCTTAGCACACCTTACACTTAAGTCCTATGCTGGGGTTATAAGGGGCTATGTAAGGAGACCGTAACTACCTTGTGTAATCTTTTGATTTAAATAAAAATTTGGATTTCTTCTTATGATGATTTTTGTGAATTTTCCAATGTCCGGATAAATATAGTATGCATATTTTTGATGAATTCTAGAAAAATGATATTTGAAAATATTTATTTAAACCTTATATAAGTAATTATGTTTATTGATTTTCAAAAAATGGTCTTTTACAATTATGTTCAGTAAGAAATATAGAATCTAAAAAGATCAACTTGATTTTTGATGAATAGTTAATTCTGAATAGTGATTTTATTCTTAGTGTTAGTAATGTGACCAAATGGTTAATAATCTCACGTAAAGAAAGTATTAATATAATATAGGCAACTTTATTAAGTAATGTGATTCTACAAAATAGGTAAATAACTATTTCAGAAATTATTAGTCAAGTATCAGTTTTTTCAGGTGAATAGTGTTTTTAAATTAAAAATTAAATTAAAAATATTCAGAAAATTATTTTTATAAAATGGAGTTCATTTTTGAACTCAGATCATCGATATTATGTTAAGATAATTTTGGGGAATTTTTTTGAACAAAATGAATTTTCAGTGAATAGTGTATTTTTTTAAAAATTAAATTAAAAATATTTAGAAAATAATTTTTATAAAATGGAATTCATTTTTTGAAATCAGAGCATCAATATTTGGTTAAGGTGAAATTTTGGGATTTTTCATAAAAAGTTGAATTTCTGGTGAATATTGAAAATACAATTTTTAAGTTACGGGTGTTCAATGACATCATTAAATGATGTATTACGTATGTAATCAATATGGTCGACTTATGAATAGTAATATAAGGTATCGGGTGTCCCAAGTGGCCAATACCATTGGCAAATACCATGGGAAAGCCCATGGGTTTTCAAATATCACCAATGAGGTGTCCCTTGGCCATTAATGCCTTGTCCCCTCACATTCCCTATAAATAACAAGCCATTATCTCATCCATTCGACTCCAAAATCATACTCAACGAATTTTGGGTCTCCTTAAATCCCAAGGAGTCCTCCCAAGGTTCCCCCAATCCCTCAAGGTTCCAACCTTTGAGTTTTAAGAGTTACGTTTTAAGGTAAAGGATCCTACCTCTCTCTTTCTTTCCAAGTACTCTCTTTTATGTCATTTCTTTTATGCTCCATGTTTTTATGTTGGGGATGTTCTTTTATATTAATACTACTTTTCTTTTAATGTTCATGTTATGATATACCCTCTCTTTATCTCATAAATTAATTTTATGAATGTTTAAGTGGCGTCGTTAGACTACCGAATTTTTATGGGATTCTTTCACCCTTCTCATTTTCAAGTTCTATTTTCATGTCCAGTTTTTCAGGTTCCTATTTATTATGTTGGGGTATGATCTCTATATCTATCATAATGATCATTTATGCTCATATTATGACATATCATATTTTATCTCATCAATTCTATATTTTTTTTGATGTTTTAAGTGACGTCGTTATGCTGCCAAATTTTCATAACAGAAATCATATTTTTGTCTTCCTTTCAACCTTTTCAGTTCATATGGTATGTACTTAAAATTTTATTATGATGTTCTTATATTCTTTATATCCTATCCCTGTACTGTTTTATGGATCATTTATGTTTGGGTGACCCATGTCCCCTCTCTTTTTAGTATTTTCGAAATCCCTATAACTTAGTTGTAATGCTGCAAAATTTTCATCTCAAAATGCCTCTCTCTTTATCTCAAAATCTTTTATTTTATTAATTGAATACTCAAATCCATTTATTCTATAGGGGAATTCTCATATATATCAAAATTATATATTTTTATTCTTGGACTTACATACATGAAACCCTCTTTCCTTTTTCCTTGTGCTTAAAGTGACATAAAGATCATCTCTTTAAAGCAGTTTTTAAAATGTGATGACTATGAAATCAAACTCATTTATTTTTTATGGGGTGTTTATGAAATGACTGATTTTGATATATGTTGTTCACATGATTATAAATTCAAGTTTAATTGTGTGACCTGATAGCGCTCCAATTCATTAGGTAATGATGTAAACACTAGAGATTAAAATTTTAACGATATCTTGGTGAATAACCTCGGAATTTCAAATGACACCTCGAGGATGGACCTTGGTGATATGTTGATTAATTTCTATCTTAAATTTTGTATCCAAATATTCGTGTTATGAAACATGTTATTTTTATTATGATATTCCTCATGATCTCCTTCTCATTATTTAAAGTTATTTTTCACGAATTTTGATGTATCTCAAGTTCACATGTAAAATGCTTCCCTTATTTCCCTTATTGGGATTTCTGCTCACCCTTTCCTTTGATGTACACTCCTTGGTTATGATATTCTGTAATGAACTAGGATGAAAAAATGAATAATCCTTTCAAGTATTTAAGAATAATTTTTTATTTTGTCATTTATTATGTTCCTGGTTTCCAGGACACTAATCCATAAAGATCCTCAGTTATGTATAATGTAATGAAAGTTTGTGTGATAAAAGATGGGATGTTATAGTTTGTTTCAAAGGATGGTTTAGTTATTTTTGGAAATTAGGATATGAAAACTTTAGGAATAACCCTATAGAAAGGATTAAATATATGAAATCTTCCTGGTATTTTGGTGAGTATTGAGTAAGTGGTTTATTATGAAAATAAATCCATGTATGGATACAAGTAGGTAGACGTGGTTCTGGAACAAATGTACCAAGGGGTAAAACCTAAAAACACCGCTTGAACTTGACTTGAACATGAACTAGTACACGAAAATGGGCCTTGCTGCACTCTTGGTTACGACACTCCTGGGGGATATGCTTTGGTAAATTCAGAATCTTTGTATGAACCATTATTAATAGAACAAAGATAAAATAAAATAAAGATTCACATAAGAATATATGATCATGGATAACCTAGATTGGAACCTAGGGGATCAGAAGTTAGGATATACTTTCCTTCTACAAGTCTATCCTTCTATGATTAATGTTCCCTTTTCATGATTATTGGATAAGTATTTATGCCCCCTAATTATACTTTCTTTTCTTAGTTAATGGCGGGAAATTGAAGAACATGTCTCAAAAACCAATGTGATAGGAAATGTGACGATTGCCCTATTAATATTATAGAGATGAATATATATCACGTTGAACATGTTGTGTTTTTGGCAAACTAGAAATCATAAATCACAATTAATTATTGGTACCTAGTTGAATGCCCAAATTCATCAAGGAAGAAGAAGATGAAGTCTTAAGGACGTTCATCTGATAATATTGATAAGGGAAAGAAGACCCAATTTTATTTGTGCAAAAAGTGTGGAAAGGGGCACCAAAGAGAATGTCACAAAGGAACTGGGAGATATTTTAAGTGTGGGGAGATAGGTAATAAAGTATCCAATTTCTTTAAAAAATGGATATTGTGATGAATATAGATAACGTTCGATCTAATGTACCTTATAATTATGAAGGTAGTAAATGTGGATAAGTTGGACATTATCAAAGGCAATGATCTCTTGGAATGGATGAGATGCATGATGATCATTAAAAATATTCAAGGGAAGGGGAACAATGTAAGTCCTATACTGAGATGGATCATGATGACTAAATTACATGCAACTTCTTTGCAATAATTTTCTATGTCATGTTGTATTTTAGTTCATGCTCTATTAGCATATGTTTAATTCTTTCTATGAACATCGCATCAAAACATACGATGGTTTTATATCATTAATGAATATACCTATTATTATGTACCACATGTTGATGTTGTGAAGCTTCTCATCTTTAAAAATAAGATGATTAATGGATTGAAAGAAGATTATTATTTTGGAAGACGTTCAATATTTTGGGAACCCTATCTGATCGAGGTAAATAGAATACTATGGTATTTTTTTTAGGAGTAATGGTTGAATTATATTTTGAAAAATCGATGAATTTATGATAAACATATAGTAATTTAGGTTACTTATGGAAATGATTAACCTATCTTAGGGAAAATATGTTTAGGTTAGCTACTTTTGTTATAAGATTATCAGAGTGGTTGATGTTGTTTGGATATGAACGATACAGTTTATCTTTGAAGACTATGTTATCAAATCCTTCTTATATTTGGGTTTCAATATTTGTTTGGTTTATTTTGAGGAATTTTAAGTACAGTTATTTATGGAATGTTCTATGATAAACTTTGGGTAGAACCATGGATCTTTTATGATTTAACGTAGTTTCCCTTCCTATGGGGTTTTTTCTCTTTGAAGAGTTGTTTTATATTACCCTTTCTGTTTATGGGATAAATGTTTAATGATAGATAGTTATTATTTTTTGTATTACGTGATTCTCTAGAAGATGATTCTTGTGCTCTGATGAGACCAAGTAGTTTTGAATTCTCATTTTTTGGAGAAAAGATTAGTCTTGGTGAAACTTATTAAGGGATGAAACTCTACATAAAGGTAAATATATTTCCCTGTGTTCTTATTCTATGTAGTAAATGAATTCCTCAAAATTATTAAAATGAACGTAAAATAAAAGATGTTGGTTTAAGTTTACTATTGGGTAATAAAATATTATTTAACCCATCACAAGTTTGTGATTTTATGGTGGTTAACTTCTTCTTAGACATGTTTTCTATTACTCTCCCTCAGAATATCACCCTTGGTTTTCTCCTCCATATCCATGATTTCATACATGGAATCCTAGTATGGGTTAACTCGAGTGACCTTTGTACTTAATTTTCATTCTTTTAAAGTAATAGTGTTACTGACACTTTTTACGATGTGGTACATTAAATGAAATATCCAAGACCAATTTTAAAAATTGTGAGGATGCAATTTCATCAGGGGGGAAGATTGTAAGGACCTGAAATTTTGAATAAATCTTGTATCATAATTTTGTGTGTTATTTGATTTCATACTCAACAAAAAATTTTCATTTAATAAAATTAATATAATTAAAATGAGACTGTTGGGTTTTGACTATTATACGACCATTAGTCAGTATTCCCTTTAGAAACTAAATGATGCGATTATTGTCTCTAAATACAAGTGATCTTGGTTAAGTAATATAGAAAGAAGATTTGATGGCCTCATCTAGTAGTCTCGGGCCAATCGAATCCCATCTAACAAAACATGGGAAGGAGGTAGCACCACTGGGCATTACTCTGGACCAAACCCAAGCCGAACATCATCGTGTGAATCTCGAACTGAATCGACTTTGCGAGAAGTTCAAACTGATAGAAATTACTACTCGTGCGATGTTGGCCGAGCCGCCCTCCGATTCTATCACCTTAGCACACCTTACTCTTAGGTCCTATGATGGGGTTATAAGGGGCTATGTAAGGAGACCATAACTTCCTTGTGTAATACTTTGATTTAAAGAAAAAAAATTATTTCTTCTTATGATGAAGTTTGTGAATTTTAAAATGTCTGGATAAATATGGTATTCATATTTTTGAAGATTTCTAGAATACAGATATTTGAAAATATTTATGTAAACCTTAAATAAT
Source organism: Viscum album (assembly GCA_963277665.1). Taxonomy (NCBI): domain Eukaryota; kingdom Viridiplantae; phylum Streptophyta; class Magnoliopsida; order Santalales; family Viscaceae; genus Viscum; species Viscum album. Next base: position 922,573,762 of record OY728139.1, read on the forward strand.
TAATAATCTGAAATTATTTTCAAAAAATGGTCTTCTACAATTATGTTCAGTAAGAAATTTAGAATCTAATAAGATCAACTTGATTTGTGATGAATAGTAAATTATGAATAGTGATTTTATGCTTAGGATTCGTAATGTGACAAAATGGATGAGTAATATCACATAAATAAAGTATTAATATAATATAGGAACCTTGATTATGTAATGTGATTCAAAAAAATAGGTAAATAATTGTTTAAGAAATTATTATTCAAGTATCAGTTTTTTCGGGTGAATAGTGTTTTTTAATTAAAAATTAAATTAAAAATATTTAGAAAATAATTTTTATAAAATGGAGTTCATTTTTGAAGTCAAAGAATCGATATTATGTTAAGGTAATTTTTGTGGATTTTTCTAAATAAATGAATTTTTGGTGAATAGTTATTTATTTAAAATTTAAATTAAAAATATTTAGAAAATTACTTTTATATAATGGAGGTCATTTTTGGAAATCAGAGCATCGATATTTGGTTGAGGTGAAATTTTGGGATGTTTCTGAGAAAGTTGATTTTTTGGTGAATAGTGAAAATACTGTTTTTAAGTTACGGGTGTTTAAGGACACCATTAAATGATGTATTAAATATGTAATCAATATGGTTGACTTTTTAATAGTAAAATAAGGTATGAGGTCACAAGTGTCCAATACCATGGGAAAATACCATGTGCAAGCCCATGGTTTTTCCAAAACCACAAATGAGGTGTCCCTTGGCCATTAATACCTTGTCCCCTCACATTCCCTATAAATACCAAGCCATTATCTCATCCTTTCGACACCAGAATCATCCTCAACGAAGTTTTGGTCTCCTTACCTCCCAAGGATTCCTCCCAAGGTGCCCCCAATCCCTCAATGGACCAACCATTGAGTTTTAAGAGTTACATTTTAGGGTAGAGGATCCTACCTCTCTCTTTCTTTCCAAGTACTCTCTTTTATGAAATTCCTTTTATGATCTATGTTATTATGTTGGGGATGTTATTTTATATCCCCCTAATTTTCCTTTCATGTTCATATGATGAGAGACCCCCTATTTCTCTTATCAATTATTTTTAAGAATGTTTATGTGGCGTTGTTAGGCTACCGAATTTTTAAGGGATTCTTTCACCCTTCTCATTTTCAACTTCTGATTTTCATGTCAATTATTTCAAGTTACTTTTCATTATGATGGGGTATGATCTCTATATCTATCATACTGATCATATATGTTCATATTATGAGAGACCCTATTTGATATCGTCAATTATTTTTTTTATGTTTTAAGTGATGTCGTTTGGCTGTCGAATTTTATAAGAAGAATCTTATTTTTGTCTTCCTTTAAATTTTTTCATATCATATGTTATGTCCTTAAAATTTTATAACAATGTTCCTATATGCTTTATATCATTTCCGTATACTTTTTTATAGATCATTTATGAGTGTCTGACCCATGTCCCCTCTCTTTTCAGTATTTTCTAAAACCCTATAACTTAGTCGTTATGCTGCAGAATTTTCGTCTAAAAATGCCTCTCTCATTATCTCAAAATATTTTATTTTATTAAGTGAATACTCCAATAATTTTATTCTACAGGGGTACTCACATATATATCAAAATTTTCTATTTTAATTCTAGGAGTTACATACATGAGACCCACTTTCCTTTTTCCGTGGGTTTAAAGTGACATAATGATCAAGTCTTTAAAGCAGTTTTTAAAATGTGATGACTATCAAATGAAACCCATTTCATTTATGCTATATGGTTTGTTTATGAAATTATTGATGATGATATATGTGAATCACATGATATAAATTCAAATTTAAGGGTGTGCCCTGATTGCGCTCCAATTCTTTGGGTAATGATATAACCACTAGTGATTACAATTTTAACGATATCTTGGTGAATAACCTTGGTAATTTCAAATGAAACGTTGTGGATGGACCTTGGTGATATGTTCATTATTGTCTATGTTAAATTTTTTAGCCACATCTTCATTTTATGAAACATGTTATTTTTATTATGATATTCCTCATGATCTCCTTCTCATGCCGTAAAGTTATTTTTTCACGACTTTTGATGTATCTCAAGTTCAAATATAAAATGTTTCCCTTATTTCCCTTACTGGGCCTTCTGCTCACCCAGTACTTTGATGTATGATCCTAGGTTATGAGATGGTGTAATGAACTAGGAAGAACAAATGTAAAAGCCTTTAAAGTATTTAAGAAGAATGTTTTATGTTGTCCTGTATTATGTTTCTGGTTTCCAAGACACTAAACCTTAAAGATCCTCGGTTTTGTATAATGTAATGAATGTTTATGTGATAAAAAGGCGAGATGTTATAATATTTCCCCAATTACAAAGCCTTTTTAATCTCTTTATCAATTTTCATACAAAGAATAAATATTCTATTGATCCCCTTTCTTATACCTCAAGGATCCAATAGTTAATTACAAAAAATTATTAATATTTATCCAACATAATCCAATAAGGATTAACCATTGATAAGTCACCAAGAATCATCGCGACATACAAATATCGTCCAATGATGTGCTAAAGGCTCATATCATTTCTCTATAACTCCATTGAAAAAAATCTCCATGAATTGACCATCAATTCTAGTCTAATCTAGTTGAATTCCAAAATAAAATAGTTTGTAAATCCATTTTTCAAATGATAAGAAACTAGCATCATTTATCGTTATTAGGAATCCTATATCCACAATACCATTAATTAACATGAATAAAATATAACACCCCCATGATTTGGTGGAAATTTCATTAAATCCATAGATGAAACCATCCTAAATTACAGTAATAAGCACAAAGATAAAGAGGGATTATCGGTGCAGAAGATTACATAGATTTAGTTTGGTGAAAAAAAAACTAATCAACCTTCAATAAAGGGGATGAGGGGATAAAAACATAGGAACAATGGGGGAGTGGGACAAAAAATTTAACACTTTATAGAACCTACCAAACTGAAGAACGAATAACCAACCCTCATGTTATAGGTCTGAACCTTCTAATAATGTAGTACCGAATGACCATTTCAACATATACCATAGGGGAATGGATTAATTCCCCACATATATGGTTTTTTTGTAGAATTACCCAATGGAACATGGCATAAAAATAAACCCTATAAAAACAAATACATCATCCTAACCACACATTGCATCATAAATAGAGAATGAAAAAAAACCAACCACCCAAAGGAAACATGATAAAACTCCACTAGAGAACCCTTTAGGATGAAACCATTTGGTTTTAATGTGACACGTTTTCCTCAAGTAAAATTTATATAAACACACTACGGTTGTGGTGTGATTTCCTCTAACCCCAAAAAATTAATCTAAAGAAACATACAAACCATGCCATAATGACCATTATTGTATTATTATTTAGATATCCCATCAGTCAACCAAGATAAAACTCCATGAAAAGTGATCATTATTGAATCAACCTCTGTGACGTGGCATTCCCCATTATATGTTTTAGAATAACCTAGTGTTAGGCCTTAAAATATCCTCACACCATGACAATAGTCCTTTTGGATTTGACCATTTTTATATGATACTCCTCATACCAACCATTTTTGCATTTACTATGGGTGTCAAGTCTTTTTTAGTATTTTTTAACTATATATCACCATGTTGAACACAACATTCTTTGATTCATCATTTTAGACCAATATTTTTTTTCATTTGTGGTTATTTTATAAATACGAAAAATAGACGGATGGAATCCTCATGAAAATTATATACAACTGGCTGTAGTAAGAAGACTATATAAAATGTTATTTAAAATGATTTATTATTTACCATATGTATTTATAGGGGAAAACCTTATATAACATATTATTTTTTCAACTAGTATATTTCAATCACTTTCCCAAATTAGTAATAGTTATGTGATTAATTTTTTTTATTATGTAGGAACATTTTTACATACATGGATAAAAGCTAGATCACATTATGGAGGAACACACCTCATTAATCTATGGTTTTGCAGGAGTGTTTAGATTTTTCAACATCCAATCGATCTTTTGAAGGATGAATGAGAATTCCTTGTCCTAAATGTAAATTTAGGTGATGGTTGAAGATAGATGATGTTTATGAACACTTGATAATAAAGCAATTCCCTGATCAATATATGTGTTGGATTTCGCACAGAGAATCAAGCTTTACAGAAAGGTCGATCACTAATTTCGATCCACGAAATTATCTCCCAACATCATCAACAGTGGAAAATGAAATTTAAAACATTAAAAATGATGCATTCGACATTTCAATACACCAACATCAACATAAAATCATATCAGAACACCCAGTTGAGGGTGCAATAAATAGAAACAAGGCATGTGACATTTTTGAGACTATAGGACAACCATATCAAGATTGTGTCATATCATTGGATCATCCTCTTGATTATACAGAGACTAATGTAAGAGATAATTTCACAATTAAAAATACATTTCATGGATTAGTTGACAATTGAAATCAAGAGTTCTATAGTGGATGTTTGAAATATTCTAATCATTGTTTTCTACTAAAGTTTTACCATATCCAATGCTAATGTGGAATTACAAGTAAGAAATTTACATGATATTGGAATTGATGAATTATCCATTTTCTGAGGAAAAAATCCATGATTATTTTTATGATATGAAAAAAAATTGTTAACAATATATTTTTGAATTATACAAAAATACATGTGTGTCCAAATGATTGTATGTTTTATTGGCGAGATGATTCAAGCAGACTTGATTGAAAAAAAATATTCTTCTTCTGGATGAAATACAATGGGTGATGTTGGAAGTCCTAATCAACATAATATAATGAAAAATAAGAAAAGGAACTCACTTACAACGGTTTTTCATTACATTCTTTTAAATCCTCAATTACAATGATTAATCATGTTATTAAAAAATGTTGAACACATGAAGTGGCATTTGGTATATAATAATAATGATTGGTTAATGAGACATCAATGAGATTCACAACCATGGAAGAGATTTAATTCATTACATACAAATTTATCATCTAATCCTAGGAATATTTGATTGGTATTGGATGTGGATGGATGCGACCCATTTGGGACTTTGAGTACCAGTTATAGCATTTTGAAAATTATTTTGATCCCTTACAATCTACCTCTGTGGATGTGTATGAAATAAATTAATTTTATAATTTTGATTATTATTCATGGAAAAATAATTCCTAGAAATAATATATATATACTTCATCTTTTAATTGAATAATCGTTGAAATTATGGAACAACAGGGTTGATACTTGTGATTCTTCTTCTAAAACAATGTTCAAAATCCATTCATCTCTATTGTGGACCATTAGTGACTTTTCTGGACTTGGTAATTTCTCTCGATGGAACTCATAAACAGGATTGGCTTGTCTTATTTTTAAAATTTGACTTTTATTACAAATGGTTATGTCACAATAAGAAATGGTGCTTCATGTGCCATCGAATATTTCTTGATGCATCTCATAGATATCGGCTGAAAAAGCCTAAAATCAAAGTTTTTATTGATCATATGCCACCTTCGATGTTTTTAACTGTTTCTAAAATATTGTCACAACATTGAAATGCAGAAGAAAAATTTGGGAAGGTGCATTATTTTAATGATAGTGGTAAATGAGTTGAGATAACATCATCAAGTGAAATTGGCACATAATAATGGAGGAAATTAGTATATTCTTAAAACAACTATATTGGGAATTATAATTTGTTGTGGCATAATTGTGATATGATGTATATTAAAAAGAATGTTACTGAAATTTTTTTCTTCAAAATGAATTATGAGCACTAAATGTCCAAGTATCATCTTAATTCTTGGAAAGAAATCAAAGTAATGAACATAAAACAGGACCTATGGCTAGATGAGAAAAAAAAGTATTCTCCTGTAATTTTTGAAATGAAAAACAGGGATACATATACATTACAACTAATATTAAAGAATGGGAAGGTATCTGATGGGTATTCATGTAACATATCAAAGTCTGTTGACATTAAGCATCATTGGTTACATGGATTGAAATTTCATGATTCACATATTTTTTACAGCAGTTACTACCATTGGCATTTCTTACATTATTACCTGAAATGGATAATGCTTTTATACTCCAAATTTTCATATTTTTTGTATAACTATGTGATAAATCTCTACATCAATTTTATCTTGACAACCTTCAAGTGATATTGTTATTTACACTTTGTGCAATGGATATGATCTTTCCTCCACCATTTATTACTCTTATTATTCATTTAATTGTGCTTTTGGTTAAGGAACATAATCTGGGAGGCCCCATACATCATCGATGGATATATCCAATTGAGAGGTACATTATTTATATGTTTTTCTATTAAGTAAAAAAAATTTTGAACTAAATTAAATACATAATTATGTTTTTTATATATCATAGATATCATGGGAATTTGAAATAATATGTTATAAATAAAGCTCAACTTAAAGGATCTATTTCTGAAGGCTATATGAAATAGGAGTGTCCTACCTTTTGTTCTATATAGTTAAATGATATTGAGAAAAGATTTAATTGAGTTGTATGTGTTGAAAACAGATCAAATCAATATTAAATAATGGTTAATCAAAAATATTTCATGTTATTGGTCGATCAGTTGGGAGGACCTTAATTACTACAATGACAGAAATCGAATTATTACAGGCACATTGATATGTACTGCTGAATAGTGAAATTGCAGATCCATTTATTTAATAGTAGAGGATACCAAAAAAGATATGAACGAGAGTAAAAACATGAAATGAGTAAAATGTTATGAATGATGTTAATAAAGAGCTTGTAGAATGGTTTCAATAATGTGAAAGTTCATATATATAGAAATAAATATGAATATTAGGTTGATATAAATATTTTGTAAAGCTAATAATGTATATTTCTTTTTTTAGAACTTGAATACTAATACTCAATAAGAATTGTCATAATATTATACATTTCTTACTCTAGGTCCTCTAAAACAAGTTATATATTTCGATGCATAAAATGTGAATGGATTTAGATTTTTACAGTTGATCAAGATGAGGGTTTGAAAAAAATAGTGTTATATTTGCTTTTGTGGAAGTGGGATACTATGGAATATTGACTGATATTATTAGAATTAAACTTCCACAAGCATCATTTAGTGGTTTTATTCAAATTCACATGGGTCGATATTATCATATCTATTAAAAGAGATTCCTTGAAATTTACATCTGTGAACTTCTCTCAGTTTATGTATGATGGTGATTGTAAAATGAATGATCGATATATCTTATCATCACAAGAAAAAATTTTATGTTATGTGAATGATGTGGTGGATGAAGGATGGAGAGTAGTTTCTCAGGTAAAACGAAGAGAATCGTATGATATGGGTGATGAAGTGGATGATTTTACCTCTGACATTGAATTTCATCAACAACAAGAAGCCGACTTCTTTTTCCATAATGATATTGAAAATATTATCCAAGAAAGGGGCGATGAAGTGGATGAAATAATTGAGTAGGAAACCAATATGAATGAATGGAAAATTATTGTATGTACAATTATACATTCATTTAGCAACCACTAATTTCCTTTTTGTAGTTATTCATTATCATTGTTATGTATATTTTGTTTTATAGTACTGTGAATTTGTTATAATTTTTAAATTTTTTTCAATATATTTTATCTAATATATGTTCTAAACATAATTTTTTTTGATTAAATGAAAAGAATTCCAAGGAGGAAGCGGGGTGCCACATCTAGTTCATTGTGGGGATACTATAGGGTGACATCTATAAATACAAATTTTAATATGAATAAATTTATTTCACTATTTTTATACTAATAGTTTTTTCATAAAATATGGAAAAAAATTAATTATAGAGAAAAATAAGAAATGTTTAGATGTATGGAATCTGACAGGAGAAAATATAGTAGCCCCATTTGATTTTTATACAGTCCCTACGGATGATGCTTTAGTATTATATGGCCAAATTCTAGGCCAGTTGGCCATGGAATCGATTTACCATCCAATTACGTATGATAATTGAAGATTGTGCACTGATATCATCTTGAAGGAAAGGTGGATGTAATTTTTGGCTCTTAGATTACTTTTATGGCGTTTTGAATTTATTGGTGGTTATAAAAAATTCTGATGTAAATTGGCACTCCTGTCATGAACTCAAAATATGCACATGTATGTTGATTTATATGTGTGCATTTTTTGTGTCTTTTTCTTTAAATATGAACCCCCATCCCATGTATTATTTTATTTTTTCACATGTTTGTTTACAGAATTATTACAAGGGAGGATGAATTAGCAGTAATTTTTTAATTTGAAATCTACCATTATCGGTGGTTTAAAACGAAACTAATAAAATGGTCTCTATTTAGAGGCATTTTAAACCAATTCTAAATACATAAACGGTACATGTAAATGGTAGTTATTTTACTTTAGAAGTGGTTTTTTGGGAAAAATGGATCTTTTTTTAGTGGTGGATAAAACCCCAGCTAAAGAATCCTCATTTTCTATTTTCATTTAGCGGTTGTTGGTGTGGCTTTCATGGTGTTTCCCATAAAAAATGTATAATTTTTTAGTGGAGATTAAAACTGTTGCTAAAAAAGCGTTATTTTTACGGGCAATAAACCACGAAAACCACACCAACCACCTATAAATTTTTTTACTATGACGATTTTCAAAAATTTCCACAAAACTGAAAAAACAACCACATATTGAACGCCACCACAAAATTTAGCATCAGTATTTTGAAACCATCGCAGAAGCTTACAATGGTGTTTTAAACTGTCAGCATAATAAATAACCTCTTATATTCAGTGAATTTATTGTATTATAATTATATATATATATATATTAAATAATTTTATTTATTAGAATGGTTTTTTAAATTTCTAACTAATTATTATATCGAATTTATTTCAAAAAAGATATAGTATTTATAAAAAATATATTTTGGGTCATTCACCTGAAGATCAATATTTCATTAAAAACCAAAAAATCCTGGCTATGATGAATCCTGACATAAATTCCCTTTTTATAAATTAAAAATTCTTCAATTTAAACATTTTTATTTCAAAAATAATCATGAATAAAATTTATTTATTTTTTTGATAGATTCCATTTTGTAATTTAGTTTTTGGGTGTAGTGTTTACATATTATAGTAAATCATTTGGTATTTCATTCTCCCTCCCCCAACAATAAGTTAAATATAAATATTTGATATATGTTTTCTCATAAAGTAAAAAGGGATATTCATCATCATTTCTTCTTTATATTTCAATGTTTCTTCATCTATCATATGGTTCTAAAAATGTACTTTCACCATTTTAGTATATATATTTCATGAGACTTTTTTTCTAGTGTCAAGGATCAATAATGGGTATTATTTATAAGACATTTATGAACCTGAATCCCATTCCTCATTTCTAATTACATGTCTGCGGTAGAGTAAGTACATCAATAACTACAAAACATGGGATCCATCCTTCATTATAATGTCCTTCTGTGGAATATTCATATGGTATGAACCCACTCCAATTCACTAAATTTTTAAAAAAGTACTGATGTACCAAGGACATGGTTTCCCCCTTTTACCAAATGACACTTCTGCATGAACCATTGAATTCATTCATGATATAGTCATATTAGAAATTTATTGTTTTCCCAAAATCTAATTCCATCAAGGGAATAATATATTGATATTCTGGGGTCGATCCCATAGGGAAGGAAGTTGGCAATGAAAATCAATGTCATGGATCCTTTTGGTGTAGGAGTCCTATATTTTTTCGTTTTTGGAATACAAAATCTATAGAGTTGATGGTTTGCTTCAGGAATAATAGAGGGATCAGGATGAAATTTGGGTATCTATTGAAAAGTTGATATTAATTCTAACTTGGTATGAACATAAGGTTTAAGGTGTGAAGAAAGAAGATATCCAAAATTTATTTTGGTCAAATCAACTAGTTCTATCTATGATGATACTATTACTTGATCGATAAATAGAGACAAACTAGATTTATTAATCCTGGAATCTATGGTAGAATGTATTTTAGGATATTAGTATGAACCAAATCTACTCCAACTAAGACATGGTCCTTCACTCAAATATATAGTTTTCAATTATGATTAAATTAATTAGATAGGAAAAGCTTATTTATCCAGATTGATAAAACATAAGGTTATAATATATAGATTTATGGATTTATTATACTCATATACAACTTCTTGCCATCCCTACCCTGGGTGGTTTAGCCACTCATGGTAAGATCAAGTTAAAAAAATCATGAATTGAAACTGTACTCAACATGCTATTAGATATTGAGTTTATACATTTCAAAATCATGTAATAACTTAAATCCATAATGGGGATAAGCATGTAAATGGGGTTAGTAAATGTAAATCACAATTAAATTAACTTCTTATTTTAAATGAGAGAAAAAATGAATCTCACGTGATTTCTTCAAGGATCAGAGGTAAACGATGATGATGATGAAAAAAAGAATGAAGGTAGTGGTCCAAAAATAATCCATGATCATTGTTTTAAAATAATTAAAAGGGATGAAGAAATTTAGAATTTAGGGTCATGGTAAAAATTAAGAATGAGAGAGGAATGAAAAACACATATGTTGCCTCCTATTCGAGATCTCCAAATCCGCTGCACTCATGTTTATTTATATGTAAAAACATACACGATGTGTAATTTTGTTCACCTCGTGTAAAGATGATCCATGGATTTATCTATGTTTTTTGAATCTACACATATCTTGTTTGTATCTCATCTTAGATTTAACGATTTTACTTCATTCACATCATATATCCCAAAATCAAGATGTCTACCTTCTTTCCACCTATATCGTCAGAGAAAATTAATTTTTTAAATGGTTTACAGTGTATAGGGGTCACTCACAATGTGTAATGGATGATTCACTTGTAATATTCACAAAATGGTTCACAATTTGCATCATTACTTTATGCATACTATGAGACCCTACAACACATCCTGTCATAGGAATATTTTTCTCTTTTTCTATACTTTCTCCGATGGAACCATAGAATCCTACTTACATCAAAATTCATCACATAAAAAGAGTATTATCAATTAAATAAATTAAAATAATTATCTAGATGACTTCAAAAGGTATCTATGATTTTATCTTATCAAGTTCCCTCACACATTATCAATTGTTTCTCCTAAAGAAAAAAAGGTCTCAATAGTGATTCCAAAGTGATAATATATTTTTAAAGCAGGATACATTCATTATATCTGGGGACATAAAACTAAGTGTCAGTAGAAATTGTTAGTCTCCAAAATCATCCCTGTATATAAAATTGGTTTGCCTCATAGATCATTTATCTAAAAAAATTCTTATCTATCGATTAAAATATCTTAATGGTTTCACAAGTTTTATATACAGTTTCAATTTAACTAACAATATAATTTATCTCATGATTCAATGAAAAATGAAATTACAATTATGCCCATCCCCTAAGTACACGCCCATAACCATGGGCCTGAATTGGTTCTATCATCCCCACTTTTTAAATAAAAGTGAAAAACTAATAATGAGGTTGTTAGTAATTGGGTTTTAATGACTCTGAGGCTATTGGTATGTGTGTAAATAGAGAAAATCAAGCTAAAATTTAGGTTATGTTCTGAATTATAATGCAAAAAATTCGTGAAATATTCAATAAAATGACTCTTATAAGCTAATCAAGTCCACACTCCCATTATCTCAGGTTGGATCCTTGTGTATTTCGAGTATGTGAATGAAGGGTGTCAGGATCTTTTCCATTTTCATTTGTATTTAATATTTTCAAATGTTGTGTCTAGGTCAGATATCAAATCCATACCTTAACCACATATTATTATTTATGAAATTTATCTGTCTGGAAAAATTGATTTTTGACCATCATAATACAAGACCCATGTAAATTTTTCTTCTCCTTTTTATTTTGAAAGGGATAAATAACAGAAATAAAATGATACATTGTATGAATGGATAACAACCAAATAGTCTGATGAGTAACATAATAAATATCAGTAGAAGAATAATCTTGTGTTATATGAAAACCTCCCCCACACATGTTCAAAGTAAATTCCTGCATCATTCAATCATCAAGGTATGAAGGGGAAATCTTCTTGGAATATCATCATCCAAATATTTCCTTCATGAAAACTATTGGCTAAATGATGGAAAGAAGAAATGTTTTTCTAAGGGAATAGTTTCTGAAAAAAAAAATTATATTAGTCATTTTAAAATTATACTTGTTCAGTCGTAGACTTAATAAGATCTCAATTCATGTTATGAATGGTTTTCATTTCCAAGGTATCACTGAAGAAATATTCTCAGAAATAATTTATAATTGATGGTTTAGAATCCTCTCAAGATTTGGAAAAAATTGAACCATGAAATCACAAAGGGTGTAAAAAAATAATTAAGTCAATTATCCATATTATAGAAAATGATGAATTTGAATTAAATTTATATGATTGACAATAATTCTAAAATTATAAATAGAAATAAAACATGAATTATAACAATTACCAATTTAATGTTTTATTCTGTTTAAATGGGAATATTAATTTTTAGTCATAAAGAATTCTTATATTTTTTAAAAATGTATTCGATACAGATGAGAAGATGCAAAAATTCATGTTCATCGAAATTGAAACGTAATAAAAACTCACCCACTCTAAGAAAGAGATTTGGTCTCCAATGTCCATGGAACTATTTGTGAGAGTGTTATAGAAAAATGCTCAAAAAGTGAAATGTAAATTAAAAAACTAAATATATATTGATTTGAATGATCCTTATAAATATTGGTAAGGCATCAATAAACTTCTGATGTTATTATAGAAATGTTTGGTAATGGAAAAATGGGTTAGAAAACAAAACATTCCCTAGATGAAACATTAGTCCATATGTTTGAAATAATAATTAGCTAAATTACTGGTAGGTTAATTATATGATGAATAGGGTTATCCAATTTTATTTAAATATAATATATTTTTATAGTAAATATTTAAATGTACTCAAAATTTAATGAAAAAGACTGAAGTACAGTGAATCAGTCTTGAAAAGCGATGAACTATGGGTTGGCTCCGATAAATCCCTATCACCAATGTCGTAATCCAAAAGTTTATAGAAAAAAGTATTGAGTAATAGAATCCATCAAATCTCTCTATCCCCCAGAATCTATAGTTAGTTTTGGTAGTGTATTCTAGCTCATGGGGTTTCTTGATAGGATTGATTACATCAGGAGTTGCATGGGCATGAATCAGATGTGGAAGGAATCATATCATATCTCAAGGTGGTTTCTACTATGAATGAATCTCTAGCGAGAGTTCCTAATGTTTATGTTTTATGTCATCCACACACTGATCTAGTCATTTTACTAGAACAAATGATGGTTTCATCCCATCGACTATCATAGAAGACACCCAGGAGCTAGATATAGATATTATAATTGTGAAAGATATGAAAATCAATCAATGTTAAAAGTTGTACAAAAATTAGTTCCCTTATATATAAATGAGTTTTGTAGTACCAAATATGGGAAAAAATATAAGAAACTATGAAAACATCTAATCATTATAAAATGTTTTACACTGTGTTCTTTTATTTTTTATTTAATTTCTTGGTTGAAGTGGTACACATCGCGCAATCCTGTTACATGATGTGTAGTTGAAGATTTCAGCTAAAAATTGTTTATTTCGTAGCCTACAACTCCTGGATGTTCCTATCCTTTCTTAAGGATATCCTAATATAGGATTTATAAGAGTACCTTCAATGTATTTCCTCTAATTCATCACTTCCGTTAATGTTGAGGGCATGACTCAATTAAATCTCAATTAAAATTTAGGATGATGGCATAACATTCAAAGAAGGGTTCTTGAATAATTTTCTATATTTGTCCAGTTACTTTTCATGGTGATCTAACCTCCCTTTGAATTTAAATTATCCCATAAGGGAATAGTCGAATGTATTTAATGGGGTCAGATCATCATGATTTCAATTTACTAGGGAACAATTTCACTCTGGTATTGAATAAGATGACATTATTCGCTAAGAAAATGACACGCCATGAAATACATTGATCATGAAATTTCATAGTTCATTATTATTATATTTGTGCATTGTTATAGGTATACTTCCATATTTCTTCCAATATTGTCATGTATAGCAACCAAGATTCACAAAATTCTCAGAATCTAAATTCAGCCTCCAGATTTCCCTTTATGAATGATGCTCTAGTTCAAATGGATGATGAAAATGTTTCCCATTAACTAGTGTAAATGGTGTGGTACATATGGGTTTTTTATGTAGTTGGATATTCCCATAGTGAATCATCCAATTTCAAACTCCAATCACAACAAATTATGTTCACTGTTATTTCCATGATTTTCTTGATCTTATTTTTTTAGAAATACTACTTTCCCACTTGTTTGTGGATGGTAGGGAGTTTCTGTGTTGCACCATATTTTATAATTTATGAGAAATCCATTCATATTTTCGTTGGGGAAATGTGTTCAATGATCACTGAATAGTAATCATGGAAATACAAATCATTAAAATTCATTCCTATTTAAAAATAATAATTACTACATTCATAGTTTAATGTTATGTTCCTTCAACATCTACCCATTTTGAGTTGTATACCGCACCAAAATGGATGTAGGACATTCCATGTGAAGTAGGAAATGGACCCATGAAGTATATTCCCCATATTTCAATTATCTTAACTTCCATAATTTGGTTTGGGGTGCATTTCATTAATTTTTCCAATATTCCCACTTCACTAGTACCTATCATTACTTTGATAAATCTCCCTTGCATCTTGATGTAGAATGGGAATGTAATGTATACCTTGCAGAATTTTTGTTAAATCCACTTAGGTCATTGATTCTCTTCTATTTGTGACATATGAAACTTTTCTATCACATTTAGAATATCTTCCTCAGGGGTGCAACGTCAGAATAATCCATCCGTGTAACTCATGAACTCGAGTGGTTCATCCTAGTAGTAATGTTTTTCATCAGCTAAAAATTGATTATTTTTTTTGATATGAGAGATCATTGTTTGAATATTCCATGGAATTATTATTTTAAATATCATAAAACCATTGTTTCACTCAAATTATAAAAAGGATTCATCAATAAAATCCCATTTTATTTCAGTATCGTTTTTGCCTTTGATGATTGGCATAAATGCTAGGGGAAAATTATCAGCAATAAAAATTTTTATTCACTTTGTGTCTTTGATCAGAATATAAACTTCATGAAACATAAGGATCAACTTATAATCCTTGTCTTGGAATCCTTATTTTTTATTAGATACCTTAGGGCTGCATGATTAGTTTTCATAATCACCTTGGATAAGACCAGAGAGGAACAAAATTTTTCAAAGTCATACACAACTATTATGAGTTCATTATTTTTAGTTGTGTAGTTGAGTTGGGATTAATTCAGTGTGTGTATTGAATAGTATATAAAGTTGATTATGTGACCAATGTGTTTTCCAAAAATTAAACTAATAGGAATGTCACTAGTATCAACCATCAATTCAAATTCCTTTTCCCAGTTATCTGAAATGATTACAGGGGATTCTACGAGGTTTTCTCAAATATTTTGAATTCTTGTTGACATTCATCCATGAATTCAAAAAGAAATTACTTTTTCAATAGGTTTTTCAATATTAAAGAATCTATAGAAATATTTTTTACTAATATCCTGTAGAATCCAACATGGCCTAGAATGCTTCTTACGCCCTTAACTATTAATGGTTTTGGTAAATCCATGATGACCTAGATTTTGGATGGATTTAATTATATGTCTTCTATGTAAATTTTAATCCTAAGGAATATGATTCCATAAAATATAAAATGATATTTTTTCCAATTCAGGTCTATTCATTTTCTTCATAGTGTCATGGGACTAACAACAGATTCCTAAGGTAGACTTCAAAAGATCTTACATATACTAAAAATTCATCCATAAATATTTCTACAAATTCTGCTACCATATTAAGGAAAATAAGTTTCATGAATCTTTGAAATGTTGATGGATCATTACACATGCTGAATGACATTATCCTATAATTAAAGGTGCCGAATGGACTTATAAATATGGTCTTCGAATATTTTATCAGGACAGCTACAATAAGATTTTATCTTGAATATCCATCCAAGAAATAGTAGAATTCATGTATTGAAATTATTTCTAATATTTTATACATAAAGGGTAAAGTAAAACTATATTTTCTTATTGTTTTATTCAATATTATTATATCTAATAAAACTCTCCATCCAATGGTGGTGTTTATTGAGATCAATTCATTTTTTTCATTATTTTCCCATATAAGCCCACCTCTCATGGGGACTACATGCAGTGGGGTCGCCCATTTTCTATTAGATATAGAAAAATTTATTCCGACATCCAAATGTTTTTCTACATATTTTTTATAAAACATATTTCATTGATGGTGTGATCTTCAATTAAGGTCGGTGTTTCAGTTTTCTTCATCCTCATGTGGAATCTTGTGAGTGCATATAGTCAAAATAGTTCCTTTTAGGTAATCCACTCCCTAGAAAATTGACTGGTTGTGTCTCTTTAAGACTTCAACCATTTTTTTATCTTCTACAATATATAGCTCAGCATTCATGATTACTGATATTGAGGCTGAAACTCCACTGTATGAATAAATAAATATACTGGGTAAGGGATTCAACTCCATTTTTGGTGGTTGAATCACTAAAGTGGTGAAGGGCCAGAAGGTATCACATGTGAGAGTTTCATTGAAGCTCACTTACTCAAAATCATAATAGAATTATTCATCTAATAGTGAATCATCACTATCTTCTTCTATGGCCATCTATTAATTCTTTTCTAGGGTAAGAGAGAAGGTGTTGTGGTCACTGGAATTATCTAACTATTTAGCATCATTGATGTTGTTGAATAGTACATATTCTTCCCCGACTTGAAAGAACTGATGTCCACGATTCACATTAATCAATTCCTTCCAAGTGGATAAGAATGGTCTTTTGAGAATAACGGTGACATCACTTTCTTCTTCCATATCCAATTATAGAATGTCAGCTGGAAAGATGAATTGATTATATTTAACTAGAACATATTTGATATTTCCACGAGGGTATTTGAAACGCACGACTGATTGAAACCTATCGACCGGTCAAGGTTCCGGTTCTCTGCTAATGTGTATAGTAGCAATCGGGTCAAATCCTTGGTGATGATACTTTGTAATAGTCGTTTGTTTTTAGTTGATTGTATTTTGAATAGGGGAGTTTATTTGTAGTGCTTAATTGATATGATTGAATGACTATAATTGATTTAACAAATTGATAATGATTGGGGTGATTTAATCATTAGGGAGCTAAGCTTGTGATATCCTGAAGCAATGCTTTATATTGCAGTTAATTTAACACCCACAATGCAAGATAATGTTAACTGGAATTACTAAGTGTTAAAGCTTTAATCCAGGCCTTGACATAAAATAGTGTTCTAATATCAATCAGAGCATGATTATTGTTGTGTATTTATGGTTCCAATAATCCATGGAAACCACACTTTAAAAAAACAATTCATTATTCCATGACATGTTAAGTCGAACATACACAAAGTTAAATTAAAGAATATTCGTCGAGGAAATAATATCAATCACTTAACATCCCTAAATTTTTACTCACACCAATAATATATTTACTCAGCCATTGATATAAATATTAATCTGGTTTATATATTTATGATGATGAATTAACATTATAAGTAAAAGAAAGGGATTATAAAAGATTGGTACGTCAATCACACACACACAAACAATGATGAGAATTAAAAAATGGACATTCGAATGAATGAGGAATAAAAATAAGGGAAGGGGATTCAACTATATTTAAACTATTTTAAGAACATTAATATTGATCTATATATGGTGGATGATAATAAGATATATTGAAGAAGGAACTTGCATTAAATCAGAATTACAAAACAAAAACTTTCAAGATTACAAACGAAGAACAACAAAAAAGTGAAAGGAAACAAAGAGAGAAGGAATGGTATCTCAAGTGAAAACATGAGTATGGAATGTCCTCCCAATCCCTTTGAAAGGATTTTTTCATGCCAATATTTGATCCTCAATTCTGAAATGCCATCCCCTTTGAAAGAGAATAGGTGGATGTATTTATAGCCCAAGGAAGTGGATTTTTTTCATTCCCAATCTGTCCCTCCACTTGCCTCGAGGATTTGGACATCCAGACAGCAGAATGTCGAGATATCTCCTTCTTCACAGTTTTAGATAATACAGTTTTACGACTACTATAAATATTTGGTGGCATTTGGACCTATGTACCCAAAGTTATGGCTGGATTCTTAAACAATTTCAATCTGTCCATTTCAATCCTATCTTTTTGAAGTCTAAAATTTGAAAGCGATTTTGAATAGTATGATGCCTTCAAAATCGAATGAATTTTTCAACAAATTCATACACCTATATATTCTGTTTCACAGTGAAAAATATCATATCTATTTGATGCTTAAATCATGATATATGTCATGAATAGTGATCAGATTTTAACTGTTGACTAGAATGGTGGATTAGAATTCAAAGCTTTATTTGGGCCCCTTTTTATTATATTTGGGCCCTGAAATTTTCACCAATGATTATTTTGGATAATATTGAACACATGGTGTAGTTTCACAAAATATGGGCTTCTGGAGTGATACTATGAACTCAATAATCATGGATGGTCCAGTTTCTTAACATATTCTTTAGGTCATCTTGTGTGGCCCATACGAGGCTTCAAATGGAATATTTGTCCCATGACTCCTAATGATATGTGATAAATTGAAAATTCAATGATCAAAAATAAGAACCACACAAGTTTAATCCTTAGGGTGAGTGTTATAAATAAAATATTAAACTGACTCAACTGGACTACTTCTAAAAATGCTCAAAAATTATAATTAGTATTAAAACAATAATATTTCACACAAATTATACACATTTCATATAAAATAAGTAAATAGAGTATATAATAAGTCATGAAAATATTAATAACATAAACTCTCAGAGACATAGCCTTGTTCATGTCCTCATTTGCAATAAATATAAAATCATAACAAAATCATTTTCACTCACTAACGAATAGTAAAATTTTATTTTCTCCAATTAGGGGATGTTTAGACTATTTCACTCATCTAATTTGAATTCCACCACAAGTTGTTATATATACAATTTTCCAAAACTAATTCATTTTTTTCATGCTCAAATTTAGAAATGGAAAATGTGGACACTCAAAACTCACATCTCTCAAGATTATAAAATTCCTTTGAGTAGGTTCACTCTTTCACCAACCAAAAGTTAAAATCATAGAGTTTGAATGAGGTCTATACTTCCAATCCCTATCCAAATTGCACAAGAATCAATAGGTATTATTAAAAGTTTTTTTTCTGGCTATGGGATGGCAGGAATATAATGTCCAAGAGAGAGAAGAATATGGGTAAAACACCAACATAGAGAAAGCAATGCACATTTTTTATTAAAATAAAACATGGAAGGAAATGAAAACACATATTTACAAGTGAATCATTGTGTGAAGGAAGAAAAAAATATAGTATTCAAATTTGAAGGGGATGAGAATATAAAATATTTATAAACCATAAAACATCCCCAAATGATAAAAGAATATAATTCCAATGTTCTTTTTTTTATTTTTTCTCTTTTTTCAAAAGTTGAACTTGGAAAGGTTCTCAAACTCATATCCCAACACATGATTGATATCCTCACGAAAATAATTATAATAGTTATAAATAGATCAAAGGTTGAGGAAGGGTGATTTTTGACCTACCAAATAAACAAGCCATTTTTTTTATTTTATTGATTTTTATTTATTTTTTGATATTTTTTTTGAACACATATCAATAACATTTACTAAATTACACAAATGAAAGTACATTACATTCCCCAAAACACACTGAATGAAAACCACTCCCCCACACTGTAATGGATGATTTCACTCAAGAATATGATAACATGATGAAATCAACTACGTGTACCCAAAAATAAATCCACCCCCACACCTAAATTTCAAAAAAATTGCATTGAAAATCCATGTTGATATTGGGTGGGAAAAGGTATTGGGATTGTAATGTTTCTATAAAAGAAATGTTTTCAAATGATCTAATGGGCTTTGAAAAGGAGGATTAATGTAAGGGAAATTGGTGGCTATTTGGATTTTGTGATTCTCATGTGGCTTCAAAAATGACTCTATCATATTAATGCACACTAAAGTAGGAAATTCCACATGAAGGTCCACGAACTCAAGACTCTCAAAATGGAGGTGAAAACACAAATTTTTAAAAGGATGAACATAGGTGGCCTTGGTAATAAAGAATATGTTGTTCATCGTGGTTGGGTAAAAGAATTTTACAAATCAAAATTTAAGCAATCCAAATTTGTTATTTTGGACACAAAATTATTTATCCAAAGTCATGATGAAAATAAAAAAAAATTAGTAGAAACCATTTATTTGGACTCCCAAAAATGGTTGGACAAAATTTAAAAATTGAAGGTGAGTAAGTATGACACTTTTGGTTATTTTTTTTACATTTTTTTATTTTTTTAGGTTTCTCTAGTGTTAAAAAAAATACAGACCCACCAAAAAAATAAACAGAAAAATAAAGGTTTTGATAAAGAAAGTGGTAAAAAAATGAATGAGAGTACAAGAAGAAGTAATAGGTTTAGAGAGGATGAAATGGAGAGATAGTTAAAGGGAAAGAGGTTCCCCATAGTTTGGAATTGGCGGGTTGCCATCTCCATCTAGTGGTAGGTTGACTGGAGAAGTTTTTGATCCAGTGTAAGTCGATGTTGATCCGGGATTGTGCATCCTCCAATGGTGATGCTTTAACGGATGTCCATTAACTGTTAATGTCCTTTTGGAAGAGGGGTCTTGGACTTTCACTTCACCAAATGGGTAAACATTAGTAATAAAAAATGACATTCCCAATGACAATTAAGCTTACTTGGGTGAAGCCGAAATCGAGAATTGAATAGAAATACCTTTTCACCTTCATGGGATACTGTTCTCAGGATGTTTTTTTCATGGAGTACCTTTGCATTTTCTTTGTACAGATTGTAATTCTCATTGGATTCAGGTCGAAGCTCCTCCAGTTCAGCCAATTACAACAATTGTTATTCACTAGATTTTTCACAGTCAAAATTATAGGATTTCAGAGCCCTAAAAGACATAAGTTGGATTTCAACTGGTTGATGACATGCTTTACCAAGAACTATCCTAAAATAAGACATCACAATGGATGTTTTATAAGAAGTTCAATAAGCCCAAAGTGCTTCACCAAGTATTTCAGGCCAGTCTTATCTGGTGTGGTTTACAATTCTCTGAAGAACTCTTTCCACTTCTCTAATAGAAATTTAAGCCATTCCTTTTGTTTGGGGGCAATATGTAGTTGAATTTTTATGTATAACCCAATTATTTTTCAAAAGGGATTCCATGGTTCTATTACAAAAATGGGTTACTAAGTCACTGACCAACACACGAGGCTTTCCAAATCTGTGGAAGAATTGTGTCTTTAGGAACTCATTAGCATTATGTGAATCATCCTTTCTAGTGGGTTTGGCCTCGACCCACATAGAAACATTATCAACCACAAGAAGGATGTATGAGAATCTATGGGAAGGAAGAAATTGTCCCATGAAATTGATACCCCAAACATATAAGATCTCATAGAAAATTAATGGCTTTTGGGGCCTTTAATTTATAATAGAAATTGTGCCAAACTTTTGGAAAGTGGTACATGACTGATAGAACTCATGTGAGTCTTTTAAGAGTGATGACCAGAATAATCCAAAGTATAGGACCTTTCGGGGTTTCCTTTGTGGTCCAAAGAGGCCACCACCAGGCATTGAGTGACAAAATTCTAATATGGAAGAATGTTCATTTTCCTAAACACATATATTTATACCATGCTAGCCCCAGTCTTCCAAAGTATATTTTCTTCACAAAAATAATATTTTGAATCAATTTCCAACTTAATTTTTTGTTATTTTGAAAACAATTCAAGAAAAACACCAGAAACCAAGTAATTTACAATTGGGTCATAACATGGTATTTTTGGAGTGAGTGATGAAAGGTTCATAGTGGGTAATTCAGGATCGATGATTTAAGAATGAGAAGAATTAGAAATTTTACTCAACTGATCAGCCACAAGGATATATTTTCCTCTTCTATCTTTGATTTCAAGGTCAAACTCTTAGAGCATTTGGATCCATCTTATTAGAATTGGTTTGGAATCACTTTTCTTGAGTAAGAACTTTATTGTAGAATGGTCTATGAAGATGGTTATTTTGGCACCTAAAAGATAGGGCCTGAATTTATCTAAGGAAAAAACCACTACTAATAGTTCCTTTTTAGTGACAGTGTAGTTAGATTGAGTTTCATCCTATGTTTTTGAGGCATAATAAATGACTTGAGGAATCCATTCTCTTATTTGACCAATAACAGCCCTAACGGATCTATCAGAAGCATCACACATCAACTCAAAGGGTAAGAACTAATCCGGGGGTTGGATTATTAGGGCGGATGTTAGATTAGTTTTCAGTTCAACAAAGGATCTCTTGAAAAACTCATTAAAATGGAAAGTGACATCATCTTGGAGCAACCGAGTGAGTGGGAGGGAAATCCTACTAATTTTATAGATTAATATTTGATAAAAACCGAAATAATTGAGGAATGGAGGGATATCTCGAACATAGTTCGGTTCAAGAAGTGAATGGATCACTTCAATTTTTGCAGGATTGACTTCAATACCATCTTTTGAAACTATGTTCCCTAGAACAATACCATTTTTAAACATGAAGTGACATTTTTCAAAATCTAACACAAGGTTACACTTAGCACAATTTTGAACTAAAAGAGAAAGTGAATTCAAACAAGATTCAAATGAATCACCATAAATAGTGAAGTCATCCATGAAGACTTCCATGCATTGTTCAGTGAATTCGGAAAAGATACTCATCATACACCTCTAGAATGTTGCAGGTGCATTGCAAAGGCCAAAAGGCTTTCTTCTATATGAATATGTTCCAAAGGGGCGTGTTAAAGTAGTATTTTCCTGGTCCTGAGGTTCAATTGGGATTTGGAAGTTGTTAGTGTATCCATCAAGAAATCAATAGTGTGGCTTTCCGGATAATCGTTCCACCATTGGATCAGGTAATGGAAGAGGGTAGTGATCTTTTTTTTCAACATTCAATTTCCTATAGTCGATGCACAAACGTCATTTGTTCTTCACTCGAGTTGTGACTACCTCTCCATGTTCATTTGTGATAAAAGTTATCCCACCCTTATTAGGTACAACTAAAATTGGACTAACCCATTCACTATCATAAATTGGTTAGAAAATAGAAGATTGAAGAAGATTGGTGATATCTTCCCTAACTACCTCTTGTATGAGTGGATTTATTCTTCTTTGTGGTTGTCTAATTGGTTTGGATGACTCCTCAAGATGTATGTGATGCATGTGAATGGAAGGGTTGATTCTTGGTATGTCATCTAGGGTCCAAACTATGGCTTTTTTGTTTTCCACTAACAACTGAACAAGTTGGGACTCTTCGGTTTCAGTAAGCAAAGAAGAGATAATAATAGGATATGAGTGATCACGGAAAAGGAATGCCTATTTCAGGTGTTCAGGAAGTGGTTTTAAGTTATTCTCATCGTTCATTGTGTGGTTAAACAACTTAGTAATAGAGGAAGTGACTTTAGTTTCTTCAGATTAATTATTCTTAATATGGTCAAAGGTGGATAAGTAGAGATCAGAGTTGATGTGGGATTCAAGAGAGTTTTCAAGATCTTCTAGATTTATAGAGTCTATGAATAAAAGGTCCACATCAACTTCACCATTTATGACTTTTTTAATCATTGTTCAGATTTCAGAAGATCCTTTTTCATTTTAACATGAAGAACATGGTGGATTGGGGTTCGATTTACTCTTATAAGTGTCCTCAAAAGCAATTATTGAGGATGCAGAGTGATCCTCAGATGGGTATCGCATGGGTTGGAAAATGTTTAACTTGACCAGTTGGTCACCGAATTCAATGGATAAGATTCCTGAATGGACATCAATTTTGGTTCTTATATTCATGAGGAATGGTCTTCCCAGAATTAGGGGAGATCGAGAAGAGGTCGTCTCACCTTCAATGTCAAGGACATGGAAATCACTAGGAAAGATAAGATCGTTGACTCAGACAAGGACATCCTCAATTATACCCTCCGGACTGGTTGTGCATCAATTGGCTAACTAAATGAAAAAACCTGTTGGATGTGTAACGCCCCGACCCTAGTTACCCAGAGTCGGTGCATTATTACATAACATTGGCATGATCACAAGAAAGATCAAATCTCGAAAGACCGATTGGTTTAGTATCCTTGGAAACACTAGATATATTCATAAGTTTGACATTACATCATAAAGTGAAAAACTACTACGACAACATAATGTCTCCATAGTCCACACTATTATCCCCTCATAATATCCCTGCAGGTCATTCATAACATACTTCTTCACATCCTTTGAAAAATAAAACATAGAAAAGGGGTGAGCTCAAATGCCCAGTAAGGATAACAATATAGCGGAACATTCAAAAATAAGCATAATCATTTAAGGCAATGCATTACTAAAACAAAAGCCTTTTAAACTTGAACTTCAACATAGTATGGCAAAAGTAAAATTAAATAATGCCATTTACTTGTTCACATGGATATTCTACTAATCGAATAATCACATGCAATATCAATAACCACTTTCATAATGTCGGAATGCATAATGCTGAACTTTAATTTCTTTGTCAAGGCCTCGTCCCAAGACCTAGGGGCTAACTGTAACCGGAACCCAACCCGGAGTGCCTCTAATAACCGGACACCAACCCGGAGTGCCTATAATTACCGGAGACCAAACCGGAGTTCCTCTAATAACCAGATACCAAACCGGAGGGCTTACTTTTACCGGTCCCCAACCCGGAACATACTTGTCTAACACATTCATCTGAATTAAAGGTTGAAATATAACATAAACATTCGGATTAAAAATAACTTATAAAATTTCAATACATTAAACAAAAACCATGAGTGACATAAAAATAACTTATCCACAGTCAAAAATATCACAAAACCTTCAATAAAATAGCGATGTTTTGTATCATAATAAATCACTTTCAAATAAGCTTAAAATCCATCAAAGGATGTTGACATAGATGAAATCGAAACTATTTTAGAGAAATATCTCTTTTTTTAAATCATTTTAAAAGTAAAATAATTATAAAATAATACATTCAATTTGAAAATATTCTTATAAGCTTGTAAGGGAAGCTTTGACAATTTTATAACGGCGGTAAATAGCCGCACCCGCAGTATAAGTTTAAAAAAACATTCTTACCTTAAATTTGTCGAAAAGGTTAAAAGTGCCTTGTTTGGAAAATGACAGAAAGATTCCATTAGAAAAACATAAGGGTATAAATGAATTTAACCCATATTCTTGTAAATAGTAAAAATGTTTTGAAATACATTATTAAGAAACATGGATGTGGATGATAAAGAGATCCCAGTAGATTATTACGTATAAACAACCTCGGATAAAGAAGAGATTGTGAAATAACCCTTACCAATTTGGTAACTTATAAAACATACAACCCATGAAAGAGGTATCATACAATGAATATGTAAATACACATAAATTAGAGTGTACTACACAAAGAATATAATTATGGGCAGTACATACACCACACAAAAGGTGATGGTGGCAATATGGCATGAATCTCACGGGAATAAGAAGTGAGATGAAAACCCCTTACCTTGTACTTTTCCTTGGTTGGGGTAGGTTAACCTCATGTATAATGGTGAAATAATTGTTATTAAATTATTAAATAATCATATATATTAATATGATATCATATATGATCTTTTATCATTGATTTGTTAATAATATCTTTTAATTATCATCGTTTCGGGTGTCAACTTACTCATTTTCTTTTATATGTTTTGTTACATAAGACGTGTTTGTTATCGATAGGTTTTATCTTATTCTTATCCAGAATGATATCAAGTCCTTAAACATCATTTTTAAATCAACAAATGATAATTATACTTTAATGGATACGATGGAGAATGAATCTCATCACGTTCGTGGAGACGGTAGTCCGTACGTACGCACGAGCGACAATATCATTATATTGAAATAATATATAAATGGTTGTTATATCATATATACAGAATCATTAACATGTTATATTTATTATTTACATTAGTTATATATCATTATTATACCCATCCAAATAATAATATATTGAATAACAATTACACCACGACGTGGAGTCGGTAAGCCGTACGTACGCACGTATGGTGGCATGTTATTCAAAGGGTGGATAGAATAGTGAATATGGTTATACAATATTTATAATAACATCACAGTATATATATGATACTGGATTTTTTATTTTAGAATGGTAATAACAAAGGAAGAAGAACTGGAAGAAGAAAGAAACTTGGAAAAGGGTGGTGAAATCATTACATCTTCTTCAGGTTCTTCCTTTTGATTTGATCAAAAGGGCTCCTTAGGATATCTTTCTGACCAAAATAAGGCCTCTAGGTTGTAGTGAGGTATGTTGGGATAGTATTTGGGCAGAGTTTTTCCGAACCAAAAGGATTTGAAGGTGTGAATAAATGAGAAGGATGAGTGACCTTTTATAAGAGGGGTGAGGGGCACCTTTGGAAAAGCTAGAAATATTAGTTTATAATAAATTCATATTCGGTTTATAATGGCTCCAAAGTTGATTATTTAAATTTTAAGGTGGGTATGGGTCTAAAACAACTAAACCAATAGATTTTAGACAGGTTTGAGTACTTATATTAAACTTATCTTTAAGTATTAACTCTAAGTTAATTAGTTTCACTTTTTCAATGTCTCTTTATATTTTTATATAATATGGTTAATAAACATAGAATATACATCCAAGCGACCCCCAAGTGGTCCATTAATGATGAAAATATCATGATATAAGTCTCTTGGCCGATCCTTATATTTCTAGGAATTTAATATCAATTAATAATATAATATTTGTTTTAAGAACTCTTTTATGTCAATTTTGACACTATTCAATAGTTGATTTTTGTGAAACTCATAACAGATTGATTACTTCTAAAAAAAGTAAATTAAATCAATCCTAATATATCATATTATCCTATAAAATTAGTTTAATCCATTAAAAGTTTCATATTATATTTATTTGGATATTTATAATATCAATTATTTTAATTTTTTCACTATTATAGTAATTACTGCATAATCATTGTGTCATAAATAAATTAAATTATTTAATGTCTAAAAATTATAAATAAAATATGATTATGTAGGAAATCTTTATATATTTCTAATTAATATTTATAATCTAAAATTAAACATATATAACCCTATGTACAAATTTGTTTGCTAAAAGATATATGCTTGTGTCATTTTTGTATTCATTTCAACTTAATTAAAAAAAAGTGTCCCTATCACCTACAAGTGGCACCATGGGGTCCCACAATCGACCCAAAGATTTCTATGGTCAAACATGTATCAACCAATAAGTCTAGGACACGTTTTAGGGTAATTTAGTATTATTATAATATTAGTTTTTAAACCTTATTTACCGGATTTACCCTTAACCATGGTAAATAAAATATTTACCGCAGTAATTATTCAAAATGTCTAAAAATAAAAGTTACCTATTTACACAATTTGAACATCCTGATTACAAATATGGAATCCATTTTTCTATATTCAAAACACAGAAGTGGCAGAAATTAATTAAAAATTTATTCCCGCTGTCAAAACAAAAAGCGTGTTTTTAAGAGATAATAACTATCAAAAGATTGGCACTTGTTTATGTTTGATTTAATTGTAAAATTATGTCCAATGTCCAACATTATATTAAATGGTAAAAAGATATTCTAAATATACTTTAAAAACACTCAAATTCATAATTTATCACTATTATTTATTTTGATTAAAAATGTTTTTTTAAATTAAAATTTAGTAATTTTCACTATTCATCAAAATATAAAAGTTATCCGAAAAGTACCAAAATTTCACCTTAGGCTAAATTTGTTACTCCGAATCCAAAAATGATGTCCATTTTGAGAGATAAAATTTCTAAAATTTTAAAAGGTGGGTATTCCTATTCATAACGGCTAGTTTGATTGGTTGTGGTGTGTTAGAACTCGAAGTTGCGTACAACACACGCTACTGTATTATTCAAAGAAAAGCGTACAGTGGAAGCTTGGGATGTATCATTTTAAATTTTTTGATGTCCCCATTTAGTCAAAAAGTTTAAAATTTTGTATTTAAAAAGGTTTCACTATTAAAAGTTGATAAAAGTGCAATACTGAAAATGAATCTGTTCTTGCATTATGTCTAGGAAACACATAATATGGATTCTAAAATTATAAGGATTATATAAAGTTTAAAATTTAGTTAATACTATTCATAACCTCTTTTGAATGGATTTTTTTGGGTAATTCATGGTGTGATTGAACTTGGTGTTGCGTGTAGTTCAAGTTATTGAATTATTTTGAAGAAATAACACACTATGAAATCTTGGGGTGTTACATTCTCCCCTCCTTCAATAAATTGCGTCCTCGCAATTTGAAATTGTTCTTCGAAAATAAATGGTTGAAAATAGAAAATATATTTGTGGGAAAACCCACATCGGAGATTGGGTTACTAAAATTTAGTATTAATATAAGGAAAAGAGAAATGAAAGGGTCACCACCAAATTATGATCTCGATTAGGAGAACATTGGTGGCAATTAGAGACATATAATTGGAGGGAAAACGTAAATATTTATAGGTAGTGATTGAGGTCATCAATCACAAAAAAGTATAAAATTGAGGTCCTTAAACTCATCAATCTATGATGATTTGAAATACCATCGGTTCAACAAAACATAGGGTATTAGGATAACACATTTTTGACGTTTCAAAATATCTTAGTTGAAATCCCACATCAAAAAATGAATTAATGAGGCCTCTATTTAAAATAAAGAGTGGAATGTATGAAGATTACAGAAAATAACACATACTAGGGTTCCATGAAGGAAAATATGGATGTGGAAGAAAAATATAACCATCAATTATCTGATGGAGGGTGGTAGAGAACATGGCTATGAAAAGGCCAACAATCCCAAATCCATAAATTAGTGATGATTTAAGGTACCATCTAGGACAACATTTTTGTTCTATGTTACTTTTCTTAATGTTGAGGAATTTATTTATGAGATTGGATAAGATCATAAGGAGATATACTTACTTTATAATTAGAGTTTTATCCATTAATAAATTTCTACCACAAACTCATCTTTCACTCTAAAAGATAATAGAACGTAAAAAATTCTATTTACACTATTCGTATAGGGTTCCAAAATAAACGAATTTATAATTCATCTACAAGATCTTTTAATAAAAACTACATTATTTAATCCAGGACATCTCGTGGGCCAGTGGTAGGTGATACACCCTTGTCGTCCTTCGGTTGCGAGTTCAAGTCTCGCAGCCTTGCCAGACGCGACGGGTTGCTACCTGACCTCCGAGTTGTCCTTTTATGGCAATCCAAAATAATCCAAAATAGATCTATCCAAAATACATCAATCCAAAATTTATAAGAAAGGTAAACACGATGAAGATCCTTTTTTTTCACGTAATAACATGTGATCACCTTCATCATGTATTCTTTTAAAACAATGCAACATCCTGAATTATCATAAAACCTTATTAATCACATTCATGGTCCCTTATTCCTTATAGAATAATAGATATACTCCTTCAATCCAAAAATGTTGTAAACCCCAACAATGATGGAATATACAAATCATTAATCAGCTTTAAGGTAGTCAAGAATATCCAATATAATTTATCCAAATAAATCATGTATTATTCTAAAATCACTACCTCGGTATCAGAACCATATTATGGTTTATCTTTCTCTCAACCATATATTTTCCTAAAATTTAACCTTCTATTGAGTCGCTTTTCTTTGTTTCATACAATCTCAAGTCCTTAATGAAATAGTACTGCAGTACAATCCTTATATACTCCATAATTATTATAACAACTATATTGCTGATACAACACTCAAATGACATAATCAACACAATAACTCTAATCATTCCTCTTCATCTGTGGTGGTATCATAACTTGATTATTATCCAATAGCATCATTTGCGGCATAGTCTGATGACTAGGACATAAGATCGCGTAGTATCCAAACTCCTTGCAAATAAAGCATTGTACATTTGAAACCATTTTATTACCCTTGCAGTCACGTACTTTGTGCCCTTTTCCTCCATAATTATAACAAACTCCCATTCCTTTCAGGCAAGTTCCAGGGTGTTTCTTCCCATAGTTATCACATATGGGAAAATTCTTCCTTTCCCTCTTCCCTTTATCCATCTTTCTCTCTTCCATCATTTTCTTCTCTTTCTTCCCTTCAAAGCCATAGGACTCAGTAAACTCTTTACTTATCTTATCAACACATGATATTATTTCTTCATATGATGATAATATATGTGAAACTATTTCTCTTTTAAATTCTGGCTTAAGTCCATGAAAGATATGATCCTTCCTTCTCTTTGGACCATGTGCATTTCTAGAGTTCTCATTCCTTCTACTGGGCGCCATTTCTAAACAATGGGATACACTAGAATAGTTGATGAATAACAGTACCTAATACCAAACTTGTAAAACACATAACATAAATTAAATAGTTTATGGATATAATCCATAATCATAAAAATGTTTTCTTTGAGAAAGTATATACTCATAAACCCTTCATAATGATTTGTAATAAAAATGAGAGTTATCCTAAGAATATCCCCCGGGAGTGTCGTAACCAAGAGTGCAGCAAGGCCCGTTGTCATGCACCAGTTCCTGTTCGAGTCTAGCTCAAAGCGGTGTTTTTGGGTTTTACCCCTAGGTACATCTGTGCCAAATCCGCCTCTACCTGCTCGTATCCATACATGGATTTATTGCTCGGAAAACTCACAAAATATCTACAATACCAAAATTCTAGGAAGTTCTTCTATACTAATCCTCATCGTCCATCTTAAATCTATGTGCTATAATTAGAGTTTATCTAAATCTAGATCCCAAGGTTTGTACTAAACTTCCTCTGATACCAACTGTAACGCCCCGACCCTAGTTACCCAGATTCGGTGCATTATTACATATCATTGGCATGATCACAAGAAAGATCAAATCTCGAATGACCGATTGGTTTAGTAGCCTTGGAAACACTAGATATATTCATAAGTTTTACATTACATCATAAAGTGAAAAACTACTACGACAACATAATGTCTCCATAGTCCACACTATTATCCCCTTATAATAATCCTACAGGTCATTCATAAATTACATCTTCACATCCTGGGAAAAATAAATCATAGAAAAGGGGTGATTTCAAATGCCCAGTAAGGATAACAATATAGCAGAACATTCAAAAATAAGCATAAACATTTAAGGCAATGCATTACTAAAACAAAAGCCTTTTAAACTTGAACTTCAACATAGTATGGAAAAAGTAAAATGAAATAATTCCATTTACTTATTCACATGGATATTCTACTAATTGAATAATCACATGAAATATCAATAACAACTTTCATAATGTCGGAATGCATAATGCTGAACTTTAATTTCTTTGTCAAGGCCTCGTCCCAAGACCTAGGGGCTAACTGTAACCGGAACCCAACCCGGAGTGCCTCTAATATCCGGACACCAACCCGGAGTGCCTCTAATAACCGGACACCAACCCGGAGTTCTTCTAATAACCGGAGACCAAACCGGAGTTCCTCTAATAACCGGAGACCAAACCGGAGGGTTACTTTTACCGGTCCCCAACCCGGAACATACTTGTCTAACACATTCATCTGAATGAAAGGTTGAAATATAATATAAACATTCGGATTAAAAATAACTTATATAATTTAAATACTTTAAACAAAAACCATGAGTGACATATGAATAACTTATCCACAGTCAAAAATATCACAAAACCTTCAATAAAATAGCGATGTTTTGTATCATAATAAATCAACTTCAAATAAGCTTAAAATCCCTCAAAGGATTTTGACATAGATGAAATCAAAACTATTTTAGAGAAATATCTCTTTTTTTTAAATCATTTTAAACATAAAATAATTATAAAATAATAAATTCAATTTTAAAATATTCTTATAATCTTGTAAGGGAAGATTTGGCGATTTTATAACGGCGGTAAATAGCCGCACCCGCCGTTTAAGTTAAAAAACATTCTTACCTTAAATTTGACAAAAATGTTAAAAGTGCCTTGTTTAGAAAACGACTGAAAGATTCCTTTAGAAACACATAAGGGTATAAATTACTTTAACCCATATTCTTGTAAATAGTAAAAATATTTTGAAATACATTATTAGGAAACATGGATGTGGATGATAAAGAGATCCCAGTAGATTATTACGTATAAACAACCTCGGATAATGAAGATATTGTGAAATAACCCTTACCAATTTGGTAACTTATGAAACATACAACCCATGAAAGAGGTATCATACAATGAATATGTAAATACACATAAATTAGATTGTATTACACAAAGAATATAATTATGGGCAGTACATACACCACACAAAATGTGATGGTGGCAATATGGCATGAATCTCACGGGAATAAGGAGTGAGATGAAAACCCATTACCTTGTACTTTTCCTTGGTTGGGGTAGGTTAACCTCCTGTATAATGGTTAAATAATTGTGATTAAATTTTTCAAGAATCATATATATTAATATGATATCATATATGATCTTTTAACATTGACTTCTTAATAATATCTTTTAATTATCGTCGTTTCGGGTGTTAACTTACTCATTTTCTTTTATATGTTTTGTTACATAAGCCGTGTTTGTTATTGATAGGTTTTATATTATTCATATCCAGAATGATATCAATTCCTTAAACATCATTTTTAAATCATCAAATGATAATTATACTTTAATGGATACGATGGAGAATGAATCTCATCACGTTCGTGGAGACGGTATTCCGTACGTACGCACGAGCGACAATATCATTATTTTGAAATGATATATAAATTATTGTTATTTCATATATACAGAATAATTAACATGTTATATTTATTATTTACATGAGTTACATATCATTATTATACCCATCCAAATAATAATATATTGAATAACAATTACACCACGACGTGGAGACGGTAAGCCGTACGTACGCACGTATGGTGACATGTTATTCAAAGGGTGGATAGAATACTGAATATGGTTGTACCATATTTATAATAACATCACAGTATATATATGATACTGGAGTTATTATTTTAGAATGGTAATAACAAAGGAAGAAGAATTGGAAGAAGAAAGGAACTTGGAAAAGGGTGGTGAAATCATTACCTCTTCTTCGGGTTCTTCCTTTTGATTTGTTCAAAAGGGCTCCTTAGGTTGGCTTTCTGATCAAACTAAGTCCTCTAGGTTGTAGTGAGGGAAGTTGGGAGAGTATTTTGGAAGAGTTTTTCCGAACAAAAAGGTTTTTAAGGGGTGATGAAATGAGAAGGATGAGTGACCTTTTATAAGAGGGGTGAGGGGCACCTTTGGAAAAGCTAGAAATATTAGTTTATAATAAATTCGTATTCGGTTAATAATGGCTCCAAAGATGATTATTTAAATTTTAAGGTGGTTATGGGTCTAAAACAACTCAACCAATAGAATTTAGATAGGTTTGGGTACTTATATTAACCTTATCTTTAAGTATTAACTCTAAGTTAATTAGTTTCACTTTTACAATGTCTCTTTGTATTTTTATATAATATGGTTAATAAACTTACTATATACATCCAAGCGACCCCCAAGTGGTCCATTAAGGATGAAACTATCATGATATAAGTCTCTTGGACGAACCTTAGATTTTTAGGAATTTAATATCAATTAATAATATAATATTTGTTTTAATAACTCTTTTATGTCAATTTTGACACTATTCAATAGTTGATTTTTGTGAAACTCATAACAGATTGATTAATTCGAAAAAAAGTCAATTAAATCAATCATAATATATCATATTCTCCTATAAAATTAGTTTACTCCATTAAAAGTTTCATATTATATTTATTTGGGTATTTATAATATCAATTATTTTAATTTTTTCACTATTATAGTAATTACTGCATAATCATTGTGTCATAAATAAATTAAATTATTTAATGTATAAAAATTATAAATAAAATATCATTATGTAGGAAATAGTTTTATCGTTCTAATTAATATTTATAATCTAAAATCCAACATATATAACCCTATGTACAAATTTTTTTTCTAAAAGATATATGTTTGTGTCATTTTTGTATTCATTTTAACTTAATTAAAATAAAGTGTCCCTATCACCTAGAAGTGGCACCATGGGGTCCCAAAATCGACCCAAAGATGCCTATGGTCGAACATGTATCAACAAATAAGGCTAGGACACATTTTAGGGTAATTTATTATTATTATATTATTAGTTTTTAACCCTTATTTACCGGATTTACCCTTAACCATAGTAAATAAAATATTTACCGTAGTAATTATTCAAAATGTATAAAAATGAAAGTTACCTATTTACACAATTTGAAAATCCTGATTCCAAATATGGAATCCATTTTTCTAAATTCAAAACACAGAAGTGGCAGAAATTAATTTAAAATTAATTCCCGCTGTCAAAACAAAAAGCGTGTTTTTAAGAGACAATAATTATCAAAAGATTGACACTTGTTTATGTTCGGTTTAATTGTAAAATTATTTCCAATGACCAACATTATATGAAATGGTAAAAATATATTATAAATATACTTTAAAAGAACTCAAATTCATAATTTATCACTATTAATTATTTTGATTAAAAAAGTTGTTTTTAATTTAAATTTAGTAATTTTCACTATTCATCAAAATATGAAAGTTATCCGAAAAGTACCAAAATTTCACCTTAGGCTAAATTCGATAATCCGAATCCAAAAATGAAGTCCATTTTGAGAGATAAAATTTCTAAAATTTTAAAAGGTGGGCATTACTATTCATAACGGCTAGTTTGATTGGTTGTGGTGTGTTAGAACTCGAAGTTGCGTTCAACACACGCTACTGTATTATTAAAAGGAAAGCATACCGTGGAAGCTTGGGATGTTTCATTTTAAATTTTTTGATTTCCCCATTTAGTCAAAACGTTTAAAATATTGTATTTAAAAAGGTTTCACTATTAAAAGTTGATAAAAGTGAAATACTGAAAATGAATCTGTTCTTGCATTTTGTCTAGGAAACTCATAATATGGATTCTAAAATTATAAGGATTATATAAAGTTTAAAATTTAGTTAATACTATTCATAACCTCTTTTGAATGGATTTTTTTTTGGTAAGTCATGGTGTGATTGATCTCGGTGTTGCGTGTAGTGCAAGTTATTGAATTATTTTGAAGAAATAACACACTATGAAATCTTGGGGTGTTACAGGATGTAAGGGACCTAGACCAAGGTTGGAGAATATAGATTTTGGAATTACATTAATTGAGGCTCCTGATTCTATGAGTGCTTCATGGAAGTTAGAACTTCCAATTTGGCATGGATCCGTAAAGTTCCCTGGATCGTTTCACTTTATGGGAATAAACTACAGGGTGGAAACATTTTCAAAGGTCCTAAGTTGCCTCTTGTGGGTGACCAATTTCTTAACAAAAATGGCATACATATGAATTATTTTGATGTCATCTAAGAGAAGAATGTTGACTTCAACACATCTAAACATGTCGAGCATTTCTGGATCGTGTTCAAAGGACTTCTTTGGCTTAGAAACAGCTTGAGGAAAAGGAATTTGGTTCTTAAGTGGAATTTAAGGAGATGAGTTAATGGTTTCATGTTCCTTTTCAAGTTTCATTTTTTTCATTTTCTAGGTAAACATTAAATGGATTTTTGGAGGACTTTTCTTGAGGCATAGCAATTTTCTTTCCTGATCTAAGTGAAATTTCACTTACATTGCCCTTGGGGTTGGTTAATGGTTCAGCCGGAATTTGAGAAGAATTAGATGGTTGCTGCTGACAATGGTGGGATTCCAGATGACCAATTCGTGTTTCAATGTTCTTGATGCTAGAAGGGGTGAAAGAGGAAAGATCATCAACTTCACTTTCCCATGGTTGCTTAGAAAAAGAGGCTTATCCCGAATTGTAATTACCATGATTTTAGTTCTTGGGAAAGCGATTGTATTGGTTTTGGAATTGGGAAGGATCATTGGTATAATGGAATCCAGGAGGAGGATTGTTCCTTTGAGGTTAAGGAATAAAACGATAAGGTCGTTGGAAGTTACCAAGACCTTGACCATATTTAAACTAGTTTTCCTTTTGAGGAGTTTATTGAGGGGATGAGATATGGGATTACCATACCAAAGTCCTTGGTTATAGGAAGAATAGAAGGGCTCAGAGTGTGTTTGGTTTAAGTTTCTATCAAACAGACATGATATTAGAGGATTGGTGTTCCGTTGAGCATATGTTGTATTGAGATCCATTGGTTCAGATGAATCATATTGATCCTCTTGAAGTTGTGGACATGTGTCATTTGGATGAGATGCAGAGTTGCAGATTCCATAGTTTTTGATAGGTCAAAGAAAATTGATTTTGGAGAAGAATATGATGGGTATTTTGATGCCACAGCTAGTTACTGCACAAGACATATAAGTTCACTCATCCACTTGGTCATCTTGTTTGGATCAATTGATAGATTATCTTGGGCTTGTTTGACCTGAGCATGTCCTAATGTATGGAATATTTGTGTGTTTGCAGCCATGTTATTTATGAGATCTCTTGTAGCTGCCGGAGTTTTATCAACAAGAGAACCGCCACTTGCGGCATCAATGAGGGTTCTCTCCATTTCCAATAACCCCTCATTGAAGTATTGGATTAAGATTTGTTCAGGGATTTGGTGGTGTGGGTAGGTTGAAACATGCTTTTTTAACATCACCCAGTATTCTTGGAGTGATTCACTAGAGAACATGATGGATACAACTTATTTCCTTTAGGATAAATGCAGTACGAGAAGTAAAAAAGAATTTATCTAAGAAGAGTCTCTTCATGTCATTCCATGTGGTTATGGAACCAGTAAGGAGGTAGTAAAGACATGACTTGGAAGTTTCCTTTAGGGAGAAAGGGAATTCTCAGAGTTTGATTTGTTCCTCAAAAACCCCTTGAGGATTCCAGGTAGAGCACACTACTTGAAACTCTTTAAGGTGTAGATGTGGATCCTCACCGACTATCCCATGGAAATGAGGAAGAATAAGAATCATACCTGATTTTAGTTCAAAGTTAACTTCTATGTTGGGATAATGAATACTTAAAGGTTGGTAATTCATATCAGGGGTAGAATGTTCTTTAAGTGTTTGTTCTCTAGGATTGGCCATATCTAATTCAATTTATTTGACAAGGATTGGTTTATGAATTATTTGATTATCTATTGTGATCCCCCTAAGTTGGCAAAGTTTTCATTTAATTTTAGGGTCAAAAAAATATGAGGGATTTTTTGGAAGGCTACGGGGAATTCATAGAGATTTTTGAATAAATTGGAATATGGGTTTTTATTTGTATTTTATTAGTTTACAATTTTTATGAGAAGATGGGTTTTTCTTTGTGTTTTTTTCAAATTTTTTTTAATTTTTTTTTAATTTTTTACAATAACCAGAAACTAATGAATACTTAAAGCACCATCCCCGGAAATGGAACTATTTTGAATGCCTGTCCAATTTTCTCCTATCGACCAGTCAAGGTTCCGGTGCTCTGCTAATGTGTATAGCATCACTTGGGTCGAATCCTCGTCGATAATACTTTGTAATAGTCGTTTGTTTTTAGTTAATTGTATTTTGATTAGAGGCTTTGTTTGTAGATATTAATTGAAATGATAGATTGAATATAATTGATTTAACAAAATGATAAAGATTGGGGTGAGTTAATCATTAGCATGTTAAGCTTGTGATATCCTGGATATTTTCTTTATATTGCAGTTAATTTAACACCTACTTTACAAGATAATGTTGATTGGAATTACTAATTTTTAACACTTTAATCCAAGCCTTAACATAACTTAGTGTTCTAATATCTATCAGATCTTGTTTATGGTAGTGTATTAATGGTTATAATAATTCATGGAACCCACATGTTAAACAAAACAAGTCATTTATCTATGACATGTTAAGTCCAACATAAACAATGTTAAATTAAAGAATATTCATCGAGTAAATACTCTAAATAACTTAACATACCTAAATTTTCACTCACCCAAATAATATATTTACTTACCCATTGATATTAATATTAATCTGGTTTATATATTTATGATGATGAATTAACAAGGGAAGTAAAAGAAAGGAATTAGAAAAGAGTGCTACGTCGAACACAAACACACGAACAATGATGAGAATTAAAAAAATGGACTTTCAATTGAATGAGGAAGAAAAATAAGGGAAGGGGATTCAACTGTATTTAAAATATTTGAAGAAAATTAATATTAATATATAGATGGTGGATGATAGTAAGATATATTGAAAAATAAACTTTCATTAAAACAGAATTACAAAACACAAACATACAAGATTACAAATGAAGAACAACACAAAAGTGAAAGCAAACAAAGAGAGAAGGAAGGGTATCTCAAGTGATAACATGAGTATGGAAGGTCCTCCCAAAACATATAAAGGCTTTGGTCGTGCCAATATGTGCTCCTATATTCATAAATGCCAACCCCTTTGAAGGAGAGTAGGGGGATGTATTTACAACCCATAGAAGTGGATAGTTTTCATTCTCAATCTATCCCTCCTCTTGGCTCGACAATTTGGACATCTAGAAAGAAGAATCATGGGATATCTCCTTTTTCAATGTTGTATATAATAACGTTGGTCAACTTCTCTAAAAATGTGGAGGCATTGGGACCTATGTATCCAACATTATGGTTGTCTGATTAACCAATTTTAATCTTTCCATTTCAATCATGTAGTTTTGAAGTCCAAAATGTGAAAGGGGTTTTTAATAGGAAGATACCTTCAACACTGAATGATTTTTACAACAATGTCATCCGGATATATCTTATATTTCATACTGAAAAATATTATATTGACTTGATGCTTACATCATGATATATGTCATCAGAGTTTCCAGATTTTAATTCTTGGCCAGAATAGTGGGCTAGAATTCTTAGATTCATTTGGTCCCCTTGTTCTTAGAGTTGGGACCTAAAATTTTTACCCAGGATTCGTTTGGATAATCAAGAACACATGTACTATTTTCACAAAGTATGGGATTTGGGAGTGAGATCAGTAACTCAATCATCATGGGTGGTCCAGTTTCTTCACAAATTCCTTGGGTCATCTTGTTTGGTCTATATGTGCCTTCAAATGGAAGAATTGGCCCATGATTTCTTCTAATGATAAGTGAGAAATTTCATAAGTCATACTAAAAAACGATAACCACACAATTTGAGTCAGTAGGGTGAGAGGTATAAATTAAATAGTAAACTAACTCAATTGGACTACTTCAAAAAATGATCAACATTTATACTTAGTATTAAAACATTAATTTTTCACACAAATTATGCCCATTTCATATAAAATAAGTAAAGGGAGTATAAAATAAGTCATGAAAATATTAATAACATAAATATTTCACTAATCGGTTTGTATGTTGTAGTACTGCATTATTCGTTTTGATCTCTTAGCATCCCAACCTACAAAATACACTCATTGGCATTATGTTGATTCTTTCTCTGAAATCACATAGAGCTCATGTAAATTTTCACTCTACAATAACACATGAAATTGAAAAATATTTAGGTTATCTTATATTGGGTGGGATTTTATACTATAAAATATTATATAGTTCTTCATTTATTAAGATTACACCAATATCATCCAATTTTTTTTGTTGGAAAATGGATCCTTCTTTAATTTTTAATACATGGGCATTTGAGTAATGGCCTCTGTGGAGGGTATGTTGATATATAGTTGCACGAAATTTTATAGAAGCATCTTGTATTGTGCCCCATGTATACCATGTTTTTCTCCTTCCCAAAAAGGAAGTGGTGTATTTTATGGTGGCGGGGAATCATAAACTAGTTCTTTAGGATTCTCAAGTGTTTGGGTATCTACAGCTAGTGATTATTCTTAAGATGTTACTGGGGAAGTCTAATCAACCTCTTCTTCTTCTACTGGGGTTTTCTTTTATGGTTCTTTAGTTTGGATTTCAATTCTAACACATAGTTGTTGAAAGTCTAATATTTATCCATTTATCATCAATACAACCATATATTCATCCATTGGATATGTTTTTTTACTACAATATTTTGTACCTTTTATTATATCGGACATGTCATTGAGACCGAGCCCATATGATCTTTGATAGTACGTAAATAACCTCAGTAGTTCTTCATTTCTATATCCTATTTATTAATTAAATAGCTTGATTTTTGAAAAAAGTATTAAGGAGGTTCTCTATGTCACTTTGGGGATGATAGGGTTGTTTGAAGGTAATCTTGGAACTAGTTGAAACTATTATTGTACCATTTTAGGAGCATGTTTTCATTTCCCTTGTTGTAATGGTTTTGGTAATTGATTTAGGGTAGGATACTCTAGTTTTCCATGATTTTGATATGGTGCATGGCAAAATTACTATTGATAGTACCCTTTATTATTTTGTGGTGGTTGTTGAACTCACCTCGGCTGATTATTATAATACTATTAAAATTGAGGATTATACTGATTTTAAATGATGTAGTTTAAATACTAATGATGTGGTCATTCAAATCTGTCCATGAATTCATGGTATAGTATTGGGCCACCACAAATTTCACATGACCATGGTTCCATTACAAGAGTTGGACGAGGTCGTGTAGTAGGCATCTTGAATGAATTTAACTTCATTAGGAGAACTTAGGCATGAACTGATAGTATTTTTTTTTCATGTAATTGGTGGATTATGTGCCGAGGTGTTGCACAATCACTTTTTCAAAGGATGGAATTGTGTGAAACTTTATATGAATGGATTTTCCAGCTTCATGTTCCTTGAACATCTATCCTTCATTAGTGTATGCATCGATGACTATTCATGAATATGTTTGGAGGCCTAGGTAGAATATATAGATTTGTATCCACATATCTAGACCATGGTGTGGGAACTTCATCATGAAATCCTATAATATTTCCCATGATTCCCATACAGATTCTCCATTAGTCTGGGGTGTATCTTAGAATGTCATTCTAGGGTTTCCATGTCTGTATTTGTGGGAAGTATTTATCTAGGAACTTTTTTCTATATAATCCAATTTCATTATCAATTCAAGAGCTTGACTCTTGAGAAAATCATTAGATATATCTCATAATTCTAAGGGAATGACATGAAGTATGATTGCATCTGATGATACTCTCTAGTTGTGAATGGTATTGCATACTTCTAGGAAGTTGGAGATACGCTCATAGGGGTATTCACTCTGAAGTCCCTTGAATTTCCCTATGTTCTATATCATTTGAATGAGTCCAGGAATGATTTTAAAATTATGGGTTTGTCTATAAGGAAACACTATTCTTGGTGCAGCATCATGGATTGATGGTGATCCATAATCCATGAGAGTTCTCTATTTCAT
Source organism: Viscum album (assembly GCA_963277665.1). Classification (NCBI taxonomy): domain Eukaryota; kingdom Viridiplantae; phylum Streptophyta; class Magnoliopsida; order Santalales; family Viscaceae; genus Viscum; species Viscum album. The sequence continues at coordinate 922,615,542 of OY728139.1, forward strand.
CATCAGGTGCTGACATGAACTAATTCTTGAATGTTCTAAGGGTTTAGTATATTGGGACCCACTTGATTTTTTGGGTCATCCATTGTTGATAAGCTATGTTTAGAAAGATATCGTTAGATCTATGGCTCTGAGGCTGACTATTGTTTTGGTTCAAGACTCTTTTAATGATTCAATGTTCCATGGTACATGAAAAATTCCACGTTGATGAGAAACATATTGGAATCTTAAAAATTGAATAAAAGGAAAAGAGGTCAAGGAAAGTTAATCGTAGGTATATTCTAGAGGACTTAATATATGATTCAAAACATTACATATTCCCCAGCAATTGTGCCAGTATTTGACACACCTAAACTGATCGTTGAATTTGTTTGGGTTGCAGTCAGATTAAAATTGAAATATTATCCCAAATTTCACATACTACATGAACATAGTATAGTGAAAGTGTGGGGTTAATCCCACTGGGATGGAATATGGAACTAGAAATCAATTACTTGGAACATTTTGGAATTGAGTGATTTTTATTTGGATTATTTTAATAATAATAAATCTATAGAGTCGATGGTTTTCTTTCGGAATAATAGATGGATTAGTATCAAATTCTAAATTATGTACAACTGGTGATCTTAATTCTAACTTGGTAGGATCCTAATGTTTAGGTTGCGAAGCAAGCTGGGGTCGCTTGTTGATTTTAGTCAAATAAAATTGTTCTACCAAACAGGTAACTGTTCCGTGATTGAGAAATCGTGACAACATTGATGAATTAATATTTTCTTCTAAAGATGAAAGTATTTTAGGCTATTGGTCATTAACTAATCTACTCCATATAGGATTGGGTTCCTTCACACAAATATCCTGTGTCTAGCGATGTTTCAATTAATTTGATATATAAATATTATTTATCATAATTACTAATCATTTAGGTTACCAAATTGAAAATTAATGATTTATTATGTTAAGATACACCTACTCTTGATAATATCACATGAAAACAAATGAAGAATTGACATTGTACTCAATATGATATGAATGATTGAATTTCATAATTTATCTATCATGAAATAATTTAAATTGTTAATGAGGACGAGCATACAATGAGGGTTAAGAAAGAAAAATAATAATTCAATTAATATCATACCTGAAATTAGAGTGAAATTGAATTCACCACATATTCCTCGATGATTGGATGTGAGTGTAGGTGTTTATTAAAAAAGGAGTGAAAGTGATGAGGAAAAAATAATCCACAATCCTTGTATTAAAATAATAAAAGGAGATGAAGAAATATATATTTTAGGGTTGAGGTAACAATATAGAAGGAGAGTGGAATGAAAAATAGATTTTTTCTTCTCTAGGATATCTCCAAATCCACTACACTACTAATTTATTTACAGGAAAAGACATACATGACATGTAATGGGATTCACATTGTGTAATGATGATCCATACAATTATTTGCATATTTATTTTCAACATGAATCTTGAATGTATCTCATTATAAATTTTATTATTTGACTGCTTCTACATCATATATCCTAGACTCACAATGTGTACCTTCATTCCAGCTATATCATTAGAGTAGATTTCTTGTCTGAAGGGTTAATGATGTGTATGAGCCAATCCCTAAGGTTCATGTATTCCTAACATTTAATCTTCAAAAAATATTAAAAGACTTGCTTCCTGACTTGTTGGATGCTGTGAAACCATATTACAAATCATGCAATGAGGTTTCACATCACGTAATAGAAAATTTCTTCTCTTTTTCTTCTTTTTATCCTTTGGAACATTGGAAGCCTCAATTCTGGAAAATTCATAACATATTAAGAGTATCATCTAATATAGAAATTATTATCCTTAAATAACTGAAAATAAAAAGTATATATGATTTTAGCTTATCACCAAACCACATGAATCATTTCCATTGAGATAACATTAAAAAACATGATCATTTACATGATATTAAAAATTATTTCTTGGATTATTTTAAAATATCTATCATCTTCTTATAGATATTTTAATATGATTATTAATAGGCCATACTTTTTTCATTATAACCATAATACGTTTTATCCACACTATATTCCTCTATCTAACGTCACCCCAAAATGTTGTATAATGAATTATCTTCCCAAACGATGCCTCATACGGTGCCATCTAATTACAGAAATGGATGTCATTATTATTTTTTAAATTCTACCAAATATTGATATTGATTCTATATACCATTAAGGACAAATGGGAATAACCATATCAAATATTCTAATGTTTCAATAGTACATTTGAACTAAAAATTAGTTTGATGGTGATAGGTACTGTCTAAATTTATATCAGTGTGCGGAGAATGCTGAAGTCTACTCAGAAAATTTGATGTTAATCTTGGGTCATGATCAGTTACAATTGATATATGTGAACTATGTTGTCTAAAAAATTCAATAATATAGATTCATCGAAGACAAACCTGTTTTAGATCTCCCCTTATTGATATGTAATGTGTAGAAATGGTAATTTGATCCATAATGACCCGAATAACCAAATTTCTATTAGGATTTATTGGAATTCCAATGAAAGGGTACATTGTAAAATTTTCCCACATCCACATATTTGTTGGGAGATATTTAATGAGCCCTTTAGTAGGATTTATTCTATCGATTACCTATTGGAATTCTAGGACACTATACACATAGTATTTAATTTCTAAATTCATGTCACCCCACCATAAATGTTCTCTTAAATATATTTACATTTTTATCCTAAAAGAGTGTTTAAATAAATTTAATCTATATGGTTCATATAGTAATACAATTTTTTTCTCATGTATGGAGTGATCACATAGTCTCTTTCAATATTTGACACACCATATTCATTGATGAAGTTGAAAAATATCCTATCATTCTTGGGATTCATCCTACTCTATAAACCCTTTTCATCCAATTGGCACATCTTTATCTTTTATAATAAATATGTCCTGGAAGTTCTATGGAAGAGTAATCATGTTTATCTTTGAAGAAAATTTAACATATCCAACAATACCAAATTCAGGGATATAGGTTCTTTATTTCCCCTTATCATGATAATTAATCCACTATCCTTCTAACTCAATACAGAAACTACTTTGTTTTCATTCCCATTGTGGTAGTGTATCATGTATACCTAAAACATGAGTAGTTCCAACCATATACTTTTCCCCATGTTCATCTCTTTTTAGGTGATATGTACTTCATAATTTTATGGTCAATATATATGTCACTTCTCTCAGCAAAGAGATAGTTTCTCTATATCATCCTTGAAAATATTACTTGTACCGAATCAAAATCATTATTTATAGAGTTCTGTTCATGTTACACAATTACATGACACATAAGAAATCTTTTTATCATTTTTATTAAGGTTATTTCCAAATTCATTCTTTAATGCATAACTAAAAATTTAATATACCTCATTTTTTGATGGTATATTCAATTCTTATGCATTGATAAACCTCCTCATTAAATCCTTGTTTCTTTCTTCCCATTCTATTTACCATGTTAATTTAAACCCTTTTACGTGTCAACATGAATAATGGGTTTGACTATGGATAATTATTTTAAAAAATCCTTGATATAAACCTAATAGGCTATTAAAAACATGTACGAAATTATATTATATAGTGTGGACCATTACATGATTGTAATTGTCCTTTAAAGATCAATATATATTCCATCACAAGAGACTATACATCCAATAAAAGAAATAATGTGTTTCCAAAATTTACCAAACAAACTACCTAATTTCTTTTTCAACGAGAGTCTAATAATTATTCAAAAAAGATTCTCATGATCCACAATACTTCAATGCATATCAAGATAGAATCAATGAATAATTACCACAAAAGTCTAAGATAATCCTGAGATATATGGTCATCATATCCATATACACAAATATTTTATTAGATAATCCAAAGGGAAATACTATAAAATCATAATGTTTTTACATTGAATGAAATGTCTTCATTGGTATATCATCCATATTCACCGTAAATTGTTTAAAATAATAGCATTGATCAATCTTCGAAAATTATTTATCTACCAGAAGTTGGTAAAATTAGTTATCAATATGTGGAAGAATATATATATTATTTATAGAATTTTTTTGTCTCCCTATATTCAATGCACAACCCCATGTCCATCCTTATTCTTAATAAAAAAATTATAAGGGATACCTAGGGAGAAACACTAATGTGAATGAAGTCCTTATAACACAAATAGTGTAGCTGTTTCTTCAGCTCTAGTAATTAAAATATAGTCACTCTTTTATAAATCATAGATATATGATTTTTATATGGGATTAGTTTAATATAAAACTTAACATCAACTTTATGTAGTTGACTAGGTAACTATTCACGAAACACATCAATGTTTTTCGGAAAATTATCTATATTCAATATTTTATTTTTATTTTCCCATAAATAGGTATAATCTACTCCTCTTCTTCAAAAATTTAATAATGGTGAGAAACTAGAATAGGATCAATATACGACTCAAATAATTAATTCTCTCCACCAATGATATAGAATTTTAGACCTCTATTTTGACATGTATTCTATTAATCCAAAAAATGATCATTCACATAACATTTTGATGCAAAATCCAAACCCAATATTATATAAATGTTAATCATATGAATTCTAATCAATCTCTAATGTAGGATCTTATTATTTATAAGAATAGGAACTCACATATATATCCTTGTAGAAATACTATTTACACAGAGTGTCTTCACTAAAATATCAATTATCATAGAGTTAGTGGATATTTTAAAATTCACAATAAATGTGTAAGGTATAAAATATTGAAAAGATCCTAAATCAAATTATGTGTTATCCATACTTGAGTTTAAGAATATTTGATATTCAATAACATATTAAAGAAACTTAATTTAACTTTTTTTAATGTCATAAGAATGGCCTTTCCCCCTAGGCCTTTTCTAAGGTGGATACCATTGAAATATATGGCATCAGTTCACATAATACCCTATCTATTTTTAGTTTACGAACTGTATATTTGTGGATTCCATATACCCTAATTAAAATGATCCATTTTAGAAATTTTTCCACCCTTGTAAATAAATAAATATCCATCTATGCATGTATAATGGTGTTTATTTCAATAATTATAACATGTTGGATGTATTACACAACCCTTATTCTTCAAAAGAATTCATTTTCCTTGGTTATCAACATTTCTCTCCATTTTTATATTTCTATTTAAAATATAACATTTTGAGAATTATTTCCCTTACATAAAGGCACATGATAAAATATCATATAAAGAATATATATTAGAGACTAAATCACTTTATAGTCTCAAATCAACATAATCAAGGAATTACCCAATTATACTTTTTTGGATTACATACATTTTCTACAGCATACATTACTAATCATATAAAATTAGGATCATAATTAGTAAAACTCTTCTATTCCTTATAATTTTTATTAATAAATATCCATTCTATATCAGAAAATTTCAATCGAGGAATATATTTCTCACAGAATATCAACTAAAATTTTATCCATTACATTCTCTATATATCCTCCTATAACTTGGTATTTAGAACTATTGATGACCATTTCCCGTCATATCACCTTAAATTATAAATAACAATGAAAAAATTCTACAATTCACTACATCCAAAAGATATAAATATCTCGAATAAGTACTTTATTAAATATTCAAAAACAAATAGATCAGTGGTTCCATTGAATGATTTATGTTTGTATCAGATATGTTTATCAAAAAAAATTTTAGTATATTGTGGATTAGTATTATTATCTAAATGGTCATCATTATTATCTATAACCTGATCAAAATTACTAAATATACCACAATCAGTACACCTCTAACACTAGTCATGATGGCTTAATAAAAAAGGGAATATATATATTGATTATGGTTGTTGATATGTTTCATATTTGTTTCACTAGGTCTGATCTATAGGAAATGGGCCACACTTAATTTTTTTACAAACAACATCATGTATTTTTATCATAGTATATAACACCAAATTGAGTGAAAAATGTAGTATAAATTTAGAATATCTGAAACAAGACATCACAAAGGCTTATTCTTAGTCTGTTTGGAAATATCATTGAATCATAATATTTTTTCAAATCCATCATATTTATTTGTAATGATTTCAAGAATTAACTAAATCATATACACTAAAAGTGTCAAAATAGGTTTTCAGTTAATCCAATTTTTTAATGAACCATGTTAATATCAAGTTAATACCCAATCAGTATGTTAGGTTTACCACCCCTTTGTGTATTTTTCCTAGAGTCTACATCCACCAGATTATATCATTAAAGGGAATTTATTTCATGGGTACCACATACACTATAATTTAACAAAACATTATATTTTATTCATATAATTAGAATATAGATTATGTTTTTCATAGGATTTTGTTATGTAATATATATTTTCTTATAATATAGTTCTCAGTGTTTCTACTAAACCAGGATTTGATGCAAATTTTAACAACCTTGAATCAAATAACCAAGATCTGGTTGTTATATCATTAAATTACTAAAAGGTATAAATCTCACATCTCAAAGGATCGCAAAATTAGATTTTCTTAGATGATGAGTTACATAGAGTTTCTCCACGTTTCATTAAAAAAATTTAAAAAAAAATTATAAGCTACTTGAAAACATGATAATAATTTTATAACATATTTTAATTCATTCAAATATCCTTTCATTGTAACATGGAGAAAGAAAACAAAATAAATGGGAATACTCAAAATCCTAGTATATGGATGTTTTTATTGGAATATATATTGGATACGAAGGTAATGAACCATATAATAGAGTTAAAAATTAAAAAAATTAAATCTAAAAATTAATTTGATCATGAAAAATATCATTATATAATATAAAAAATTAAATAATCACATGGATAATAATAAAAATATTTCCTTGTGATAGAATTCATAATAAATGATATGTTAATATTATAGTTAAGGCCGCTTCCAAATAATAAAACTTATTTTCATGGACCCAAACAAGAAATTAAATTTATTATAATGGGGCAATCTAAGGCACCATTCATACAATAATAGTCATAACTACATTATTGATAAATGGTAGGAATTCAAAAAAACATAAAATTGTTGTCTCACTAGCACTAATGATGTAATAAAGGTATATATAATTCCAAAACACCCTAGAAACTCAATTAAATCTGATTGATTCAACATATGAAATAAATTAAAAAAAAAATACTTATTCAACTTTCTTTTTTTATTAAAAAAAATGTATACTCATATAATGAACATACAAGGTCTCAATAATTTAACTTGAAAAAAAATGTATTAACAGGATCTTATGTTATCCAAATAAATAATTTCGACTAAATCATTTTAGAATATCCACTGTGAAATATAATAAACATTAATATATGATTATATCGATGAAAAATGTTTAGCTAAGAAATAATTTTTTTATTATGGATGGAAGAAGAAACACCCTTCGGAATTTTTATACCTAATTTAGAAAATATTTTATAAATAAAATGAGATAAAATATTTGAAAAATAATGAATTCATAGTGATTATTTTTATTAAATAAATCAAAATAAATTATCTAAAAAATGAATTTGAAAATTTTATAATAATATAATTTTAGAATTTGTAAATAATGTCAAATTTTATGAAAAAGATATGTCATGATTCACTAATAAAAATTAATTTCCAAAATAAATATAGTTCAATTATATTTTTTTAAAATATAATATTTAAAAAATTAATCTTGAAATTAAATAATAAAAATGCCAAAAAATGTGTAGTGAAATATAAAAGATATACACACAAATAATATTTCAAAATATCAGTGTCGAAACACACATCTTTAAATGATTAATATAATAAAATATGAAATTTGGTAAAGGTAAATATATAGATTCCATAAAATAAAAAATAAGTGTATTTAAAAATATTAAATGTAAAGATTTTAAGAATAAAAAATGTATTTATGGATGAGAAATATTTTTAACTAGAAAGATACAAGATTTGTGGAAAACCCCTTACAGATTCTCAATTTTTTAAAATAATATAAAACAATAAATAAAAGTTTAACTATGATGATTAATTATGTTTATGAAAAAATAAGTCAAAGGGGTAGTATATATAATAATTAATTTAAAATAAATTCATAATACTAAAAATGTGTAAAAAATGGAATTTTTGTTGGAATCCTTACATTTTACTCCTTAACTTTGATAAATATATTTAATATACTATATAATAAACCAAATAATCAAAATCACTTATTTAAAAACCTTATAAATTTTTATTATGATTTAATGTTTGTAACATCATGAATAAATAAAGAATAATACATTATCATATTTATTATTATTTGTAAATTAAATATTAATTTTACATTAAAGGAGATGCTACATTCGATGGCGTACCTGATACACAACAGAGGATTTCTTTGAAATCTTACACTGCACACAACATTGGGTGATTCTGAAAAATAATAATATAATATTATTTTAAATGGTAGTTAATTCCTAGACATTGTATTGGTGGGCATTAAGAGAAATAACCATATTATGATTAAACATGATTTATTAATTTTTTTACATTTACCTGATAAAGGTTATCGGGTTAAAATTTGATTGAATCTAATTTTATAAATAAATACTCTAATATTCTTTATAAGGCCGATTTGAAATTTTTTGATAGAGAACCATCTTCAAAGACAGTTTTGGTCATTTTTATATGTTCTATTTGAAAAAATAAAATTATTCTTTAGAATAGGGACATCAAAATTTAATTTGGTTAAATGTTTTGGTATTTTTATGATTTAATTCATTTTTTAAGATTAGTGAAAAATAATTAATTTTAATTCAAAACTACCTTTTAATCTAATTTATTTATATAGATAGATTATATTTTTATTTGGTTTTAAAGTGTAATTAGATTATATTTTTATCATTTAATCCAATTTTGGTCATTGGATGATATTTCACCTTGAAATTGGATATAAACAAGTGTCAATCGGTTTATAGTTATTATTTCTCAAAAAACACACTATTTGTTTGGACAACTGGAATTAATTTTAATTTAATTAATGAAACATCTATGTATTGAATTTGGAAAAATAGACTTCTGTTTTTATTTGGAATATAAAATATAGCTCAGGCTAATGTTTTGGTATCTTTTTGAAAAACATCAATTTTTTTGATAAATATCTAAAACACTAAGTAGTAATTGAAAAAACTGACTTTTTCATTTAAATGCAATTTTACCATTTCTGTGAATTGAATTTAGAAAAACCAACATACATGGTTTTTATTAGTATGTAAAATATTTTTCAATATGATGAAAATTATTTTCAGTGAATAGTATATTTTGACTTTTATTTATCACGGCTAAAGGTAAATAGGGTAATTCAAGGTAAAAATAATATTATAATAATATTAAATTACCCTAACATGTATCTTAATCTAAATGGTTGATACATTACTGACCATGGGAATCCTTGGATATGTTTTGGGACCCCATGGAGCCACGTAAGGCAGATAATGACACATTATATTAATTAATTTAAAGTAATGAAAAAAATAACACAAACATATATCTTTTAGTAAATCAATTCTTACATAAGGTTATATAAGTTAAAATTTCTACTATAAATATTCAATTGAAATATAAATTATTTCCTACATCATGGAATTTTTTTATAATTTTTATACATCAAATAAATAAAATTATTTGTGATAAATAATGACGCATGTTTTACCTCATTAATGAATGATTTAAATAAATAAGATTATATAGATTAAAACAATATCCAGAAATTGTCCAATTCTTATTGGATTATTTTATTTCGAACATGAGTCATCGTATCATAGACTTTATTAAGTTTTGTACCTTTAGAAACTGAAAATCATTATATAATAAAATAATATTTTCAAACATTCCTTAAGATCCCCTCCTCCCACTTAGAAAAAACTGTCACCTCTAACCCCTTACTCACACCTCTCAAGACCTTTGGGTCCTCAAAAATCTTCAAAAATATGTTTTCAGGATCCCTACATTCCACCTATAATTATTACCTTAGGGATAAGGCACTTCAAGAAATCCTTTTGGTTCAACCAAATGGAGTTACCTGATTTAAAGAAACATCTCTTCTTAAGTTCTCTTCTTTTATTTTACTTCTCTGACCCCCTAAACACTTTTTATTCCTTTATTTAATAAAAAAATAGTATCCTAAATATACAGGTTTTTTATATGAGTGGTATTCAATCTATACATACTCCCTACTCATTATAATGGGTAATGAACATACTATTTCAGTGGATGGTGAACTACAACCTCACGAAACGATGATTGTTCAATATTCTCATACCACCTCTTATGGTGGACATTAAGATAGATATGTATTTACATATTAGGTATATTATATTTATATTGTCTCTATAATTCATTATTTTTCATTTTTACCATAACTTTACAGTTTCTATAATGGGTTAATATGATATTTTCATTTGAGGAAGTGCCGACTACTGCCCCCTTACTGTGATATGAATCGTTCATACCATACATGGAACGTAGAAAGTATGGAGTTAATTAAATTAAATAACATAGATATTATAATGGAATTATAATCTACCTCTGTATTATTATCTTTTCATTCCTTTAAATATAAAATATAAATGAAAGTAGGGTGCATGCGTACGTACAGGTTACCATCTCCATGAACGGTGCATTTGAATTGTTAAATCCAAATGATAAGGAATATTGTAAATAAATATACACTGTATATATATGATATATATTATATCTAAATCATTAATAACATTCTGGTGATAATTTAATTATGACCACATTGACAATTTGTAATTATAACAAGTTCATTTTTGACTAAAGTTCTGAACATCGACAAAATGTATGATATGAACTCAAATAATTAACTAAAATTTATTGCATTGTAATAAGTGATATAAAAGGAATAATAAATATGTCAATTTTTCTTAATGAATTATAAATTAACTTATGTTTATTATTCATGAAGAACACGAAACATACGAGTCATTTCAGAGACGAGTTAAGGGGTTTCATATCTCACTTTTATTTTCGTGAGATTTAAATTGTTCACCACTTATTTATTGAAAGTGGTATATTTTTTACTGACATTTGATATATATTATCATTATTATATTTATATTCATGGTATTCTGTGATTAATTTGGTGGTTATTAACTTTTGGTCTTACAACTCGATTGATTACAAAGAGGTAAGTGGTTTCTTATCTTACATTTAATTTCATGAGATTTCCATTGTTCACCACTTATTTATTGCATGTGGTGTAGTTTTTACTGCCATTTGATATATATTATCATGATTATATTTATATTAATGTTATTATGTTATTAATTTTGTGGTTATTAACTTTTGGTCTTACAAATCTGTTGATTACAATGTGGTAAGGGGTTTTCATCTCACTTTTTATTCTTATGGGATTCATGAAATAATTGCCACTATTTCGTTTTGTGTGTTGTATGTACTTCCCATGCTGTTATTCACTATGTAAAATATTTTAATTTATTTTTATTTTAATCTCCATTGTTTGATCATTATTTCACGGGGTGTTTAATTCATATGTTACTAAATCGGTGAGAAAATCTTCCACCCAACTAATTTAAAAAAACATAATTTATGTTATATCAATTAATTTCTACATTCTTATATTGGTATATGTTATTCTATATTATTATTTCTCAAAATTTCGTGTCCATGTAATGATACTACCTTTTCTCTTTCAGCAATGTAATTTCTAATTTTTATGTGACGTCGTTAGTCTGTAGAATTAGGTAAAAAAACTTCTTAACCCAATTTCAATTATTTTGGTTAAACATATACTTCTTGATTACGTCATGATATGTATATGTGTGAATGAACTATGATTGTTTTACACTTAATATCAACACATATTTGGTGTATTCATTTTAGTCACACATAATTATGTCATTGATTTAATCATTAATCCAAGGAAAGAATCTTTGTAACATACATGGTCTCAATATACCTTCCATTGAGACTTATTTATTGTTATACACCAATACAATTTTATATGGTTTATATATTTCCCTTTGACATATTATATCATTAATATCCTTATTCTCATGATATTATAAGCATTGAATAATTTTTTTCCTCAATTATTTGTATTGAAGCATCTCTCATTTGGTTATGAATCCCCTAGCAAAACTATTGTTTTAATGATTTATTCTTATAAATATTTCTAATTAATATACATGTTATAAAAATTGGTTTTAAGGATTTATTTTTATGGATGTGAATGATTTGAAATTAAAATTTCATTCAAAAGCTTCAATATAGTATAGGACACATTGATTCAAAATTCCCTTTATTAAATGTTTTAAATGGGTTTGTAAATGGTTTGATACAGCATTGATTATATCAATATCTTAAAATGATATATTGTGATTGATATTTTCAAATGTTATCATTATTTTATGGTTTTTATGTGTTATTAATATGTCCTGGTTATTGGGAATTTTTTACATATACGGGAGGTTTCGTGATAAACCTATGGTGGGTGAGCCCGAGATAGCTCCCCAATGCAATGGGTAACCTGGCGGAGGTACACATTAAAGTTTCTCCTAAGGGATTTTTGGAATATACTATGATTGGTATTCCAAATTTAACACCCTACATAGATGTGAATGCTACAATGTATGTTTGATATGGATGCCACAAGTTAACTTTATTATTTATTATTTAAATGTGTTATTCATAAATAATTTGATTTCATGAGGATTGTTAAAGAGATTATGTTTGGTATGTATTGATGAACTAATGTTTTCCTTATATATTTTATAACCCTTACTGTGCTTTTTACTCATACAATGTTTTTGGAAATTTTTTTCACAGGGTATAAGGCAGGGTAAGAGAAAGGAATAACTCAATAAGATTTATATCAAGAAAGGAATACATGTTTTATTTTATTAAATTTTATTTTATGAAAAAAATGGATATTGAGTAGAAGTGTCTACACTGTAATTATTAAGATGTAATGTAATATTTATGGCCTAATTCTATAAAAGTATAAACCTAAAAAGATCCTCAATTTGAATTATTAAATTATTTCAAGATTATGTAATGTTTAAGGCTGGGGCCTTATAGTTGGTATCAAAGATCAGTTTAGAAAACTTTAGGGATTATGAGTTTTTGTTAGACACATGGTTAGTATCTACCTCTACTCATTCAGTTAAATACTTGTTTTATAACACTTTCATATCAATGAATGTCAGTTAAAAATGGATGGAGGAGGACCTCAGACAACATTCCTATCTCTTCCTAATGAAATGCTTTCAATAATTAATTCACAATTATGATAACATGATTGTGAAACATTTTATAGCATAAACTCACTTGCAAGAAGTTGTCTAAGGTATCAAACACCTCCACTATACATCAACGTTGTCATGGATCATAGGCTGAATTTAATCAAATCTTATTTTTACAAAATTCTCATATTTTCATGAATGGATAATATTATCTAGGAATTTTCAAATATTTTACCTTATCACAAGATTTTTATGGATATTATGTTTATGAAAAATGTGATTAATAAGGATACCCTTGCACAAAAAATTTATATATTTTTTAAATTAGTGCCTTTCAGCACATACTTATGGTATTTTAAAAGAAATATTGATTGAAAGATTCAAATAAAACTCAGTCTGACTATTTTATAAAAAGAATGTCCTATCAGATGTTTTGAAATAATATGTTATACAAGATTATTTTCCAAAACTATTTTTCTATGAACACCCATATGCCCCATGTTGTACAAGGTGCATTCGGACGAAGGAAGAAAATGATTTTGAAGGATATTGAAATCGTTCTTGAAATGCATGAAACCTCTACCTATATAAAAAAGATGACAATGAAACCATGTAGACACCATGATCAAGGTATTCTTGTCTTTATTTTGGGAATGGTTTTATTTTATCACATGGATGTGAAATAAAAAATTGACAATATACATATGTATTCATTATGATGTATAGGTCTTAATTAGTTTGGATGAAAATGATAGGTATAAGATAACCATTTAGGATAATAATATGTTAGGGTTATTTTTTGGATTTATAAAAAGGAAAACTCATAAGATGGGTGACAACCAATCACACTGCCACATCTGGAAAGGCCATGGGAATCAAACCCACAGCCGAAGGGGGACAAGGGTGCAGCACCTACCACTGGCCAAAGTGAAGTCCATCATTATTATGAGTTATTACATTTCTTAAATGATTTTATTGATCAATAATAAGTTGATTTTGAGAACTTTTGTTTTTTCAAATATATATCTTTTGTATAGAAAATTGATTTATTGATTATGTGATAGAGTTTATTTTGGAATAACATCTCTCTTTTGGGGAAACACTATATGCCTAAGGAAAATAGAATACTATGGGATTTTATTTGTGTAATTATGGTTGAAATTTTATTATGGAAGAATATATGTGTTGTGGATATTTGGGTTATTTATGGAAATGATTAACCTATCATATAGAATATGCGATTTGGTTAATTACACTATAGTATGAGACATTAATAGTATTCGATGTTATTTAAAGATAAATGTTAAGATTTACAGTGGAAGACTATGTGATTAAATCCTTCCGAGTTTTTGGGTTTCAATATTAGTTTGGTTTATTTAACGAATTTCATGGACATTTGTTTATTGAATCATATTTCTTGAACATTGGTTATTTGTTTGTCTAATTTTGGAGATTAGGAATAATATTTCTTCAATAAAAGGATTATCTTTTTTGGATTACCTAATATTATACTAACCATTTTGGTTTTGGTTAATGTATAATGATAGTGAAAATATATAGTTCATCTTTTGTGGATTATGTGATTCTCTAGAAATTGATTCTAGAACTTCAAAATTTATTCTGGGTAAATTTTTGGTATTTTTCTGGTAAAATCCATTTTTTAATTAATAGTGAAAAATAATGTATTTAAATTCAAAACTGTCTTTTAATCTAATTTATTTATATGGATAGATTTTCTTTTTAAATGGCATTACAGTGTAATTAGACTTTATTTTTACTATTTAATCCAATTTTGTTCATTGGAAGTTATTTCACTTTGAAATTGGACATAAACAAGTGTCAATCTTTTTAGAGTAATTATTTCATAAAAAACACATTTTTTTAAGGATGGGAATTTATATTAAATTAATAAATAAAAATTAAATGTATTGAATTTGGTAAAATATACATCATTTGTCCTTTGGAATATCAAATATAGCTAAGGCTGGATTTTTGAATTTTTCTAAAACACTTCAATTTTTTATGAATAGTGAAAGCAATTAGTAGTAGTTAAAAAACTGACTTTTTCATTTAAATGAAATTTTATTGCTTCGGTGAATTGAATTTAAAATACCTAACATTCTTGGTTGTTATTATTATATAAAATGTTGTTCAACACAATGAAAATAATTTTTGGGGAATAGTAACTTTTGACTTTTATTTAACGCAGTTAAAGGTAAATAGGGTAAATCAAGGTAAAAATAATATTATAATAATATTAAATTTCCCTTACATGTGTCCTAATCCTATTGGTTTATAACTTTCTAACCATGGTCATCCTTGGGTCTATTTTGGGACCCCATATAGCCACATAAGAGTGATAAAGACACATTATATTAGTAAATTTAATGTAATGACAGAAATGACTTAAACATATATCTTTTATTAAATAAATTATTACTTGGGCTTATACAATATTTCTCTTCAACTATAAATATTCATTTGAAATATAAATATATTCCCTACATCATGGTTTCTTTTTATAATTATTAGACATCATATAAATAAAATTATTTATGACACAATAATGATGAAGTGTTTACCTAACTAATGAATGACTTAAATAAATAAGATTATAATGATTACAACAATATCCAAAACTTTTCCAATTATTATTAGATGATTTTATTTCTCATAATATACATTTTATCTTATAATATAATATTTTTTGGACCTTTACTAACTGAAAATAAATTTATAAAAAAAATAATATTTTCAAAATTCCCAAAAGAGCCCCTCCTCCCCCTTATAAAAATCACTCGCCTCTAACTCTTTACTCACACATCTCAAGAACTTTGGCTCAACAAAATCAACCCAAAAAAGATCTCAATATCTATCACTTCCACCCATAATCATTACCATAGGCATAAGGCACTCCAATAAATCGTTTCAGTTCAAACTAAAGAGAGTTACCTGATTTAAATGTAACATCTTCTCTAAAGTTCTGTTAAATTATTTAACTTATCCAAATACCTAAACTCTTTTTATTCATTTATTTTATAGAAAAACATGTATAATAAATATATTATGTTGTTTATATATGAATTATTCTAACTAAACTTACTCACACATTCGTCTAATGGGTAAAGAACATACTATTTCTGCGGATGGTGAACTACTGCCTCACAAAACGATGATTGTTCAATCTTCTCCTACCACCTTTTATGGTGGCCATTAATATGGAAATGTTTTCAAATGTGATGTATATTATATTTATATTGACTCTATACTTCGGTATTTTTCATTTATATCATTCCTTTATGGTTTCCATAATGGGTAAATATGATAATTTAATTTGAGGAAGTGCGGACTACCGCCCCATGAATGTGATATGACTCATTCATGACATATGTGGAATGTATAAAGGATAGAGTTTATTAAATTAAATAACATTGATATTATAATAGAATTATATTATACCTATAAATTATTAATTTTTCATTACATTAAATATAAAATAGAAAGGAATGTAGTGTTCATACGTACGTACAGTTTACTATCTCCATGAACGGTGTGTTTCTTTTCTTAACTCCAAATTATATGGAATATTATAAATACATATACACTGGATATGTATGATATATATGATATCTAAATCTTGATTATCGTTTTGGTGATGATGGAATTTGGACCACATAGACTAATTATAATTATAACAACTTCATTTTTGACTAAAGTTCCAAACATTGACAAAATGTCCTATATGAACTCAAACAATTAACTAATTGTTATAGCAATGAAAAAAGTGATATAAAATAAATAATAGACATGAAAATTTTTCTTAAGGAAATATAAATTAACTTATAATTATTATTCAAGAATAACACATAACATATGAGTCAAGTAGGACACGGGGTATGGGGTTTCTTATCTCACTTTTAATATCGTGAGATTTCCATTGTTCACCCCTTCTTTATTGCTTGTGGTGTATTGTGTACTACCATTTGATATATATTAACATGATTCTATTTATATTAATGGTAATATATGATTCATTTTATGGTTATTAACTTTTTTTGTTATGACATGATTGATTACAACGTGGTAAGGGGTTTCTAATCTCACTTTTATTTTTGTGAGATTTCCATTATTTACAACATTTTTATTGCATGTGTTGTATTTTGTACTGATATTTGATATATATTATCATGATACTATTTTTATTCATGTTATTATGTAATTAATTATGTGTTTATTAAATTTCCATCTTACGACTCCATTGATTACAACGTGTTAAGGGGTTTTCATCTCACTTTTAATTCCCTTAAGATTCATGCTATATTTTCCATTATTTCCATTTGTGTGGTGTATGTACTACCCATGATAGTATTAATTGTGTAATATAATTAAATTTATTGGAATTTAAATCTTCATTTTATGATCCTTCTTTCATGGGGTGTATGTTTCGTAAGTTACCATATTGGTGAGTGAATAATTCACCCTCCTCTTTTTAAAAGACTTCATTTAGGTAATGTCTTTTAATTTACACTTTCTTATGTCAGGATATGATATTATATATCCTTATTGCTATAAATTGTCTATAGAAGTGAAGATAGAACCTTTTCTCTCTCATCAATTCTTTTTTCGGAATTTTTGAGTGATGTCATTAGGCTATCGAATTTCAATAAGAAAACATATTAACCCAATTTCAATTTTTTGGGTTAAACATCTACATCTTGATTAGGTCGTGCTATGAATATGTGTGAATGAACTCTGATTGTTTTACACTCAATATATACTCATATTAGGTGTAATATTATTTTTAACACATAATTATTTCATTGATTGGTCCTTAATCTGATGATGCATTCTTTGTATGGGGCTTTGTCTCAATTTACATTCCACTGAGGCATATTTTATATTCTACCCCAATTCACTTTTACATGGTGTATATATTGCCCTTTGACATATTATATAATGAATCTCCTTATTCTCATGATATTATAATCTTTTTATTAATGTTATTCCTCAATTTTTTGTATTCACGAATCTTTCATTTGGTTAAGTACTCATTAACTAATGTATTGTTTTAAAGATTTATTCTTCTAACAATTCCTCATTAATATCAAATATTTAAAAAATTATTTTAAGGATTTATTTTTATGCATGTGAATGTTTTGAAATTACAATTTATTTCCAATGCTTTAATGTTGTATGTGACACTTTGATTCCAAAATCTTTTTATTAAAAGTTTTAATGGTTTTGAAAATGGTTTGATAAAGCATTGATTATGTCAATATATTGAAATGATATATTATGATTTCAATGAGGAAATTTTATCTTTACTTTATACTTTTTTATGTGTTATGAATATATTATATTGACTGGGAATTATTTTCGTATACAACGGGTTGAGTGATAAACCTAGTGCGGGTGAGCCCGAGATAGCTCTACCAGGCATTGGGTAACATGAAAAAGGTAAATTTTAATGTTTCTCTAAAGAGATTTACGTAATATACTACGATGGGTATTCCAAATGTTACTCCCTACGTAGCTGTGAGAGCTATAATGTATGTTTGAAATAGATTCCCCATCTTTCCTTTATGATTTATGGGTTCTATGTGATATTCGTAAATCTTATGATTTTATATGTATGTTAAAGAGATTATGTTTTGTATGTATTGATGAAATAATTTTTACTTTCATTATTTTATAATACATACAACTTTTTATTATCATACCATGTTTTTTAAATATTATTAATATGTTATCCGGTATGGTAAGAGAATGGAAGAACTCATGAAGATTTATATAAAGAAAATAATTATTTTTTTCTTTTAAGAATTTTTATTTTATGAAAAAATGAATATTGAGTAGAAGTGTCTACATTGTAGTTTTTGAGATGCAATGTAATAGTTAAGGCGGAATTCTCAAAAACTCTAAACCTAAAAAGTTCATCAATGTTAATTATTAACATAATTCAATATTATGTAATTTTTAAGGATGGGGCCATATAATATTATTCAATTATAATCATTCAGTACCAGAATTTTAGATAATGCTTATTTTCATCATTGGATGCATAAAATTTCGTTGGTTTCATTAATGTTGTCTAATGGTAAGGTTTTATTACTATTTGATGATAAAAATTTCATGATTAAATTATTTTTAAATATATGTTATTATTATTTTTCTTTAATTTATGAATCCTTTTTTTCTTCCATAGAATTCATTGATATGGTTTGGAAAAATGGAATTCATGACTAGATTATTTCTTGTAATTTCTCGATATTGAGGTCTTCCTTTATAATGAACATTAATTATTCTATTACCCTTATATAATCATAATAATGAAATATATAACTCCATAAACTATATTTATTCAACAAATACTTTTTTGAAACTGTCTTGGTAAGGAAATGATAAAGGAATGATAATAATGATGGAAGCTGTAGTTTGTTCGTACAAACCTGTGATGTTTCAATTTTTCTATAACAAAAAATAAATGAGAATTGTTATTGATTTATATATCTATAATCACCATTATATCATTACTATATTATTTAATCTTTAAATCCATTCATATATCCATATAATAAATTCAATGGTGAAAAAGGAAACACTTCTTTCATGAATGTGGTAGTTCGCAGATACGAACGGGTGAAAATTTAATCTTTTTGAAGTGTTGTGAAGAAGGTAGAAAATTTGAGTTAAATAACAATTATAATATTTTAATATTCCAATGACACTTATGTAATTATTATATTAATGTGAGAATATATTTTATTTTAATTTTTTAAAAATGGGCCCTTTAATTATTTTATGTATTATTTTGACTCATTACACTTCCTCACATGTACATTAAGTTGTTTTTATGAGATTTATTTATTAAATTTATGGTATATTTTTTTATTTAGTATTATTATATATTTAATTATTATATCTTGTTCAATAATCTATTAATGTGGTAATTTTTATTTCTCTACTACTATTAGTTTTAATTTTTTATACTCATACTTATAATTTTTTCCTATTGTTAGTTACAAATTTTTTTAAATTTCATTTACAAATTTTAAAAAATTTATATTATAATTTTTATCTAAATATATTTTTAAATTACTGAAATTGTTCTTTTAAAGTTTCAAAAAAAGTTTTGATTTTATTTTCTACCATCAGTTAAAAAATTATGATAAATTAATTTCAAAAAATGTGTTACTATGTGTTCAAAAAGTATGCTATCATTAGTTATAAAGTGTGATATTATTATTAAGGTGACTTTAACGATATAAGAAATGTTGGGTTCTTTAATTTATAATACCCAGCCAATTTATAAATTATTTGAAAATTATTTTGATACTATGTTTTTCATTTTTAATGTTTTTATAGGTTCCTAAATTAATTATAAATTAGTTTTAGCCTTTTAGAATTTATTCTGGATTTTAGAAAATTATATTTTTTGATTCACTATTTCATGTTTTAAATTTCCATAAACAATATTAGCATCATGTCTCAGTAAATTTTAGTATAATATTTATTGAATGGTGTGTTCAATTTAAATTATCCTATAAACATATTTAATATGTTTTTTAGATATTAAATTAATATGTATTTTTCCAATATTTAATTCAGGAATTTAGGAAGTATTTGTTAATATAAAAAATCATTTGTATTTTGAATCATGTTATTTTACAATGTTTTATGGAAATAGTTTGAACATTTAAATTTAAATTTTTTTTTCTTATAATAATTTTTTCAACAGATTTATTTAAATTAGTATTAATTCATTTGAAAATTTTGAAATATTATTTCAGATCTAAAAAACTAGTTTTCACTTTTTTATTATTTTCAATTATTTTAACCATTTGAGACTTCTCGGACTATTATAGCATTGAATAAATTATATAACATACTAATAGGATTTATTGAATGAAAAGAATATTAGTTATTAGTACATATTACTCAAAACAATAAAAAGTTCTTAGACTCTTTTAACCTTTAAATGACTTATATGCATTATTTAGTATTAATCATGGTCTCTGAAGAGGTGTACCTAAACAAATTTTCTTTATAATGACTTGCCCAAAAGAAATTATCATATACTCTAGAACTACTATTATTGATTATTTATTTGATATATCATTTTCATCAAATTTCCTTATATTTGTAAAAATTATTCCTATATCTATCAGATGATTTATATTTCAATTTATTCTTTTACCTTGAAGAATCATTCTCTATATTAATTTTCTAAATAATAGATTATAAGGTCAGTTCATTTGGGTTGTAACTCTAAGATTCTAAATGTCATGATAGTTTAGATATTGCTCAAAAAGATTATGAGAGATGTGAATACACAAAAAAATCTGTGTGATTTTCATAGTTAAACATTTAAAAAAATGTATGTGTTGTATTGAGTAATCAATTGAATTCGATTCCAAGTAGTGAAATTGTATCTATATGTCTATGTATATAGGTGTGTATGTTTCTTGGGTCTAATTTATAATGAACCACTATAACAAACATCATATATCTCTATCATATTAATTTTATGTACTTTATCTATTAAATATTTTCAAATCCCAAATCACCCACCTCTAATAACTATGTTATTCCTTCAAACCTAACAATTTGTATCAAATAATGAACCTTTTAGGAATTTTCAATTAAACACTATGGTTATTTTTTTGGTAAACATTTTCTAGACCCCACAACATATGTATAAAAATTCGTCAATATAAGAGTAAATAATAACGATGGATGGATTCCTTCTAAACCTACTCATTTCGACGGTAGTTACTATGATTACCTAAAATATATAATTTAATATTCCCTAATGAAAATGATAATTGATCACTATAAGATAATTTTAAATCCACACAAATTTCTTGATTCTGATTTTGATACTGTTATCCAAAATTTCAAAACTAAATATACGATGAAGTTTATGATTTTGAATATTTTATATTGTGCTATTTAGAGAGGTGTCTTAGCCATGTATATTCATGAATGATAGATTTTAAGATTTTGAGGATTTATCAAGTGACACATATTATATTTAAAAATCATACTAGAATAAAAAAACATTAAATGTTATAGGTAAAACACCAATATTTTAAAATGGGTGATGATTAAATAGTAAAGTAGATTTTTCAACCAGATCCTTGGAATACTGAATTGAATGAATGTACATATATTAGGGAACCTTTTATATATTGATTGAGTTATTCAATGACTACAAAATAATTGTCATGCAATTATGGTTTCTATTTTTTAATTATTTCTATAAAGATAAGAAAGTTGATAAACTCACTACATTTTTGTTATAATACTGATTTGAGTTGAAGACTTTTGTTAGAGAAGAAACCTCGGAGGAGAAATATATTTATTTCAAATAACATTTAAGTATATTTCCAAACTCTTTATAATAAAATTCATTAGAAAGTGAGAAAGGTTAGATAAAAAATATAAGAACATAGATTTATAGCATAAGGAAGAGAAGGAAAATTTACAAGAAGAATCCATGTAAAGATTAAAAGAACGATAAGAATGAAAATAATGGTATTACATATAGACCACATGTAACATGTTATGGATGTCAAAATAAAATCCAAATAAAACCATTATTTCCAAACATGAATAAATAATATATAAATGAATGTTAAAAGAAACAATTTATACAATCTTATCCTGATGGTTTGATTTTCACTGAAGAATCTAATACATGTGATTAAACCACGAGTGAGAAAGAGGTACTGAATCTATTTCAGATGGAATAAAATAAAAATGGATTATGTAATGATTATAATTCTTGATATTACAATAATAGTGATGGATATAGATTATATTAGTTGTATTAAGAAATAAAGAAAAATCGAAAATTAATTTTAAGATCCACTTAGTTTTTTAAAGAATTTAAAGAAGACAATAAGAGGATTATTAATGAAATTAAGAATTACAATAAAGAGAATGATTTTATCATGTAATAAAATAGAAATCTTGTATCAAATTCAAAAGCTATTATCTGTGATTATTTTGTGTTTTTAGAATTGAAATGATAATATTAGAAATAATGTTGTTAGATTAAAAGAAACATTATATACATATGGTCAATGAAAGGAGTAATTTAAGAAAACTTTGTTTATGATTAATCATAATATAAGTTTAACAAATTTTGGGTATAATCTATAGATTCTGATGCTATAGACAACATAATTTTTTACATTTATATTGGAAACTTTCATCTATTACGTTCGTTTTGATTATGTTTCATTGAAATTATGTTGTTAAATTTTCTCTATGATTTACTCAATATCATTGTAATATGAAATATTTTATTTTAAATACGTTATCATAATTATTACCTTATAATAATTATTTTAAAACAATTGGGGAACTGAATATTTGCATTTTTAACCTATTTAGATCTAAAACAGCATTGGAAATAAAAGTTTCCTATATATAATTTATCTTTTCAGTATAATCACCCAATTAATCTCAAGGACATATGGTATGTAGATAAATTATATCCCTAATACATGATGGGTGAACTATTAAATTTCTTCACTTATACCCAATGTGATGGAGGCACGATCAAATTTGTAGATAAATTTAATGGAATAGATAGTGGTTTTAATGAAGTAGATATATCAAATGTTGTTTTAATTTATAGTGATATATATGTTGAAGGAATTAATCATAATATAATAATATTATCTCATATTTTTGATGATAGTATGCATATTAATCCTGAATATTACAATGTTAATTTTTCATAGATTATTCTAATAAGTTTTAGGCATATATAATAGAAAATATTAATTCTATAAATTTCCCTGTTATAACCAATGAAAATATTAATGGTCTCAATGAAAAATATCCAATTATAGTTCCCTATAACAAAACCCCTAGAGATGTTAATTTTATAATGATACATAAATTAAACATTAGTGTGAATGTTCTAGATTACCCGGGTTAAAGGTGTAGAACGTTTTTGTTTTTGATTCATGATTAAAAATTATTCTACATATGAAATCTTATCAGTATATCAATCACACATATTTTAATATAACAGTTGAAAAAATTTATCTTTATTAGTTTATTAATTCTAATTCATTTATCATGAGTTACATGAACTTTGGTTTTTTAGTATTGATTTTAGTATATTTACACGAGCATATTTCTTATCTCATTACTAGGAAAACTTGCCTAGAATTAATTCTACTGGATTCATTTTCATCATATGAATGGTTGTTTAGTTAATTCCATTATAAGTGATATATGTGGTGATATTTATAATTATGAGTTTGTTGTGTTTTGTGAAGATAATGGTTATGATCATAAACTTCCAAATCCAAAAACCCCAAAGATTATTGGAGTTTTAGTATGGAAAAATAGAACTACTCTTGAATGACTCTAACTATGCTCAGTGAATACATATTGACTAATTATTTTAAGGAAAATCTATTATGACTATTATATATTTCTTGAATTGAAGTTTTTGTTATACCATTTTTTTAAAAACAATGATTAGGGGTAGTTTTATGGTATTAAAATTAATGTTTTTACTTTTAATTTTTTTTTGGTATAACATTTTAATATTGAATACAATGGATTTTTTAGGTAATAATTATGCTAAATGTATTTTAGATATCATTCATGGTTATTTTTATAATATTAATTCTCATGAAGATAATAGTATTCATACCATGACAATTGACGATTATTGGTATATGTGTTTTAAAAAATATTTTGATGTTAAGAACATTGTTTTGAAAATGTGTTAATTGATTCCATGTTTTTAATTTTTAGAAAATAAAAACTATAGATAATGTATATGTTGAGGGGAAATGAAAATTATCAATATCATCATATATATATAATGATTCATAAAGATCATCATATTGATAATGTGTCTGGTCACGTTGGTTCCTATAAAAACCAAAAAAACCCCTTATTTTAACCTAATAATTAACTATGACTTTTTTCTGATTACATTTTTAATATGTTTTTTAATAAATTAAATGATCTCAATTTTATTATTTTTATTATATATGATATTAATCTATATGATAGAATAATTTATTGGTCTTTAGATTAATATCTTGAATAAAATATGGTAATGAAAACTAAATGGATATATACAAACATTTTGGATGAATATAAATTGATATTCAAAAATAAATTGAGAAAGTGTTCCCAAGTATACTCATAAGAAAAAGGTATATATTTTAATTATTATTTTTAATATTTTTTCTGGTAAGAGGATACTATAATCTTGTTATATTTTGTAATTTTTCAATGTTTTTTGTTATGAGATGTGATTTTAAAATGTGCATTCTGAAACCATGTTATATCGAAATAAATTTATGTTATTCAACCCTGAGTTTTATAATGGTAAATTTCCTAATCATTTGTAACGTAATATAAAAAATTGAAGGGTCTCAACCACGCACCAGATACAAGGTATGTGAGGCTTTTATTGTTGCATTTAATAATTATTTCAAGAATTGTAATGTTTATCATACCCATTTCATAAATATACATTCTGATGATATTTTATTTTTAAAAATTTATATCAATGACATAAATTACGAATCTTTTAGGTAGTTTATTTATAAATAATTCTTTTCTTCAATGTCATATGGGGATTACATTATAATAATGGGATAATTAATGTCTTTTATCTTTTATGTTTATAAATGGAATGATGGGAAATATATTAATCATTAAAATTAAAATAAAGAGTTGACTAAAAGTTTTAGTCTTGATTCATATAAAAAATTGAAAACTCTTTTCAGTACTAATTGTAAATTAAATTTGGATTATTCTGGTTAATATGTTGTTGTTAGTTTTTATTTAGTCATTATACATAGTTTTCTTTATTTAATATAATTTGGAACTGATATCATGTTTACTATTTTTTAGATTCAAGGTTTAATGTTCATTATAAATAAGTTAATATTAATGTAGTGATTAATAATTATTAGATATGTGAGAGGAACTATTAACTCTATTTTTTTAATCCTATGGATAATAGTTTGGATAAAATATCATATAATGTATGTAATTATAATTTATAATGATTTTTAAAATAATATCAATAGGTGAATTTCATTTTCTTGGAAAACTATCATCCTAATTTTCTTCAAAAAAAAATATAATCTAATTATTTATCCACTGATGAAGCTTAGTATATTTCATATTTTATTTATTGTGCTCAATTTTTATGGATTATTACATCTTTACGTTATTTTGGTAATTATATAAAAACATGTCCTATTTATGCTTATAATACATCTATCTTTATCAATCAAAAAAAATACTTTACACCATTGTAGAACAAATAATATAGATGTTAGATTTAAATTATTAGAGATCATGTCAATATAGTTTATTTTTATTTATAATTTATTCTGTCTAAGAATAATGTTTAAAATATATTTAGCAAGCATTCAAGCCGTTCCAAGTGTGGAAAAATTAATCATTTTCTTATCATTTTAGAAGAATAACTATTTATCTCTATATATATATTGATTTAGTTTCTAATTCTTTTTGTTTAATTAAAAACAAGGGAGAAAATAACATTTTTTATGTTTTTTCATTACTCAAAAAAGTGAGAGAAATTTTTAATGATATGTTTTGATTGATAACACAGGTGATTTAAATATTAATTTTTTAAAAACTAATCACATTTACTCACATATTCTTTATGTTTTTATTATGTGCTTCTTTTTGTTTAATTTATGGTATAAAATTTTATTGAATGTGTAATTGGAGAATACTTTTTTATTTGAATTTCGAAGAAGCCGATTTATGGTAGAGAGGTAACCAGCACGATGAAATGTCAAAAGATACAAAATCAAAACATGACCCATTGAAAATTCCGAAAGAAACCGGCGATATAGAGAACCCAGGATGATCAGATCATCACACCAGTCACCAACCAAGCACACCGTAGAACAACGTCACCATGTCATCAATCGAAATCCCATCGTCTATAACCAACATCATCACTATAATATTCTCTATCACCATCCAAAAATCACTGTTAATGTTTCCAACCATCACCAGAGCCCATCCAGAACCATTGAACCTCCAGAAATCCAACACTACCATCATCATCACCGACCAAACATCACCTTTTAATGGATACCAACAGAGTTCATCGTATCCACCAGAAAAAATATCACTAGATGCCATCAATGTTGTCGAGTGAGGATAAAGCCTCTTGGAACTCCAAATTCCCCTCAAACATCACATCCAAAAGATCACTTGGAAACCATCTGGCCAGGTTCACCCGGGGAGGAGAAACAGTATATGAATCTAGAGTAGAGTAAGAGGGGAAATGAGCCTATAGGGTGTCAAGATCATCACCAAGAACTGCGACCTCATAGTCTAAACTTCACACTAGTCGCTGGAGATTGTTAGAGACTATCGTAGCCACTGTAAAACAACATACATGTATCGTCGCAATCCTTGAATATCCTAATCACATATACAGAATTAACTAACCCATTAGACCGTGAAATCAATGGAATGACACAATCATGAACACCACTGATGTCCACAACCATAATCAAAATAGAACACAACAAAATAAAAAAGATCAAAATAATCTTCAGTGAGAAATCCTCGAGTTGATTGACCACTAAGGAATGGTGAAAAAATAGGCACTGAAATACAAAACAGACCACAAGAGGAGCAACGTCGGCTACCGAATCCCACCTCCCAAAACGTCAACGAAACCGCCACTTCAGATCCATCTCAGAGAGAATGATATAGACTTGATGTCATGGCGGGGATTTGAGTGCTAAAGGTTCCAAATCAGAATGGAAAGAACAATTCCAAAATCTAATACAAGATTCAGATCATTCCAACACAGGTGCACATTAAAAAACTAATGACTGCCAAACCACATTACCTAAAACTATTGTGTGGAAATCACAACAACACCGACCAAGAGAGGTGTGGTGGAACAACAGTTCATAGTAGGGTAGAAGAATCTAATGGATTTATCATTGAAAACCATCATCAGGACCAAGAAAAACAACCTTGGAGACAAACAATAAGAAAACCACACCACAATGGAAGAAGAATGCGGATTAAAACATCATGATTGGAAACCTAATCACATGGAGATGTCTGGAATATGTGAAAGGGGTATGAAGAATAAGGAAAATAAAGAAGAGAGACACTTGGACACACCTATGACCCCATAGTATAAGGTTTCATGAAGAAATCCTTAATAGAGCCCAGAGTGAGAAGGGTAATCTAGTAGAGTAGGGCGCCTACATTCTATTGAATGTAATTATATTATAATTATATATCACATTATTAGTAATATTTTATTATTATTTTTATTTATTCTATAATTTATATGTTATTCTGCTATTTTTTAACTAATTTTTTTATTTTATGCTTTTATTGTTTTATAATATTAGTTATAAATGTTTTCAGTTTTTATTTAGGATTTGTTTTACTATTGGTTTAGTTTTTTTCTACTATTAATTCAGAATTTTAATAGATGGAAGTTCAAAATAAACTCTACTATTAGTTCAAAATATATGAAACCAACAGGTCATTAAATATGCTACAATTATTTCAAAAATATATTCTGTAATATATTATTTATTGTAAAAATATTAGGCTTGTGACTTCTAACAGTTCCATAAATAATAGGTTCATTAATTTCTTCTTCCATTTTTTAGTCGAAATTATTTCGAAATTATTTTAAAAATATTATTTTTTAGTTTTTTGTATTTTATTGGTATAAAAAGTCAAAATAAGTTTTTTTAATTTAAGATAATTTATTGTATAGTTTTTAAAATTATATTTATTTATGCTTTGATAATAGTTTTTACCTCATTAAAAATATATTCACAGCATGTTTTCTTTACATTTGAATATTATTTATATTGCATGTTTTTTTATTATAAATTTTCCTATGAAGATGTTAAATTTGTTATAAATTTCTTATATTTTTATTCATTATTTCAATTTTTCATTGTTTAATTAAAGAAGTACATTTATTGTGTCGAAATTCATACAATTTTTTAGTGAAATTATTTAACTATGTTTTACCGAATTAACTTCAAAATTAAAATATAAAATTATTTCCCCATGCTTCAAATTGACGAAATTATGAATTTAAATTAGTTTGATTTCATAAAATATTCATGGAATATATTTTTACATTGAAATTTTTTTAGGATTTTATTTTTTTATCATTTTCTTGAGTTCTATAGTTGTTGTTGCTTAGAAAAAAATATATAGTACATAGAGGATGCATGAAATGATATGATGATCACATATGAGTTTTTAAATATCAAATTAAATAAATTTTATCACACTTTGAATGTATTCAAGTGGACTATACACAATTATTACCTTTACTGTAGTTATATCATTCAGATTACAACTCTCATATTCTAAAATTCACGATGGTTTATACCAACCGAAAAATGTTTATAGGGGGTTTTAATCCCCATAAAAATATAGATTGTTTTTGATGTTTTTAAACCACAACATGTTTTTTATCTAGTTATGATTCTATTAAAAATTATGTAGTGAAACTGTATCTCATGATGAGTATTGAGGTGTAGGAGTGGACTAGGTCCAATATGAACTGAACAACTATAATGTTAATTTTTTATTATTATAATTTTAATTTCCCATTAATTTTCATTTCAAAGTATCTAAAGGATTATTCAGTCCCCTATCATTTATTATTATTCCTGAAAAAACATAGATTTAGTGGAGGTAGAAATATAGTTAAAAGAAATGAAATGAAAAAGGAGTGATTTAGAGTTTTTTACTTTCTCTATGTTGAAACAACTTAAGAATTATTATACAAGACTTTCTTCAAAAACAACACCTCTAGAACATGGGAATGAGTGTTTGGAAGAGTTTTAGTTGATGTTAGGATGAAAAATGAAGATTTTGGGGTGTGGAAAATTTAGTTGGTGATGGGATTCCTTTATAAGTGATAATGGTGACACATTTGTAAATATTCATAACATTATATTTAACAATGTCACATTCAATGTAAAGTGGCTCTAATAATAGAAAATAATACATGTGAGTTGATTAATGGTTGATCCACCTATCATCCATAGAAAAAAGGGATATTTTTTCAAAACAATTAGGCCTTTTCCTCTTTATTTAACATTACAGCCTAATTTTATTTTACCACATTAAAAAAATTGAACCTCTAATTTTTTTTTGAATAAAACAAATACTCATATTAAATATTTTTAAATTTATTATTCTAAAAAATAAATCCATTTTATAAAATTATTTTTTTATGTGATGAAAATTAACTCTATTATAATATGTGTACAACTGTGAAGAAAACATTTTATGAAAAAATATAACATTGGTTTCAAAAAAATTATAGGTTTCAGAATGAAATGTTATATTTTTAATTATTAATTTTTACTATTAAATACATATTTAATTTTATTTAAAGGATTTATAAATTTCCAAATAATTCTTATATCCAATTGATTTCTAAAAAGTCACGGTATTTGAAAAAACAGTATTTTGTGTTGTTCGCAGAAAAATCAATCATACAAGAGAAATTCCCAAAAAATCATCCTAATTTAATATAATCATAAAAAAATAAAATATCATCCATTTTATCATATATAAATTCTATAATTTATAATTTAACTTTTGTATCTAATCATGAATAAGGGAACTATCTATTATGATAGAGTGTTCATTGTGTAGTGGTTTCAGGTTGATTTGTTTACCTTCTATGGTAAAGCATCTTGTATTAGAAAATTTCATTTCTATATCATCGGGTTATTCCTGACGACACTATCTCTCATAGATTTTCACATGAAAATGTTTTCTATTACAGGCTATATATCTAATATTTCCACTTTTTTTGAATCATTTTCCACCATTAATCATAATCTCCACATAAAAGAGAAAATTGAGTGATAAATTTCTCCCTTTAAGTACGTACCAAAGAAAAAAATGTATTAACATAGGATTTTATCCATTTTTTCCAATAAGGGCTCTGTAATAAAATTTAATTATTTAATATTTATATTTTATAATGTTTTCCAGTATTGTTGAACTATATTGTGGATTAGTATATCACTCCATACAATCATGGTTATGAGACATAAAATTATTCAAAAACCTTAATAATAAAATAATTCAATTAAATCTCTTTCCAATCATATAGAATTTATTTAGAATAAAATATTTATATGAATGTTGAAATATTTCTCACTACTTCAGTAATATTCCATATCTATTTAATTAAATAAACACAATTTTTTATTTATGACTTAATGAAATTTAAATTATAATATATATTTAGAAATATACCACAATAGATATATTAAATTTAATATTTATATAGTATCCATCCCCAAAATCACAATCTTAGACTCTTAGAAAATATCTTCAATTCATGTTGATATATTTAAATCCATAAAATGGTTTATAAAAAGTGTTTCAATAACCTAATGTTTATCCTCTAGGTGTTTTAACTTATATGGGTTGTTTTATTCACTACCACAAACTGGAAAGGGTACCTTGGCACCTTGATTCCCAAGCCAGAATGGACATGTCGAGAAGAGTGTTTTTGTTTTCAATAGGTTTGAGACTACAACATGGTGTCATTAAATAAAAAATATTGATCAAAGTTTCCTAAAAAAACAGAAAATCATAAATATATATATATATATGTATAATTCAGTATGATCAAAAATCCAAAAGAAGAATTTACCCTAAATCAAACAGGTATATCAGGAACCCAAAACAATACATCATAAAATTACATTAAATTTGATAAGAAATAACCTGAATGTTAAAGACGATACAACTCTCCAACCCAAAAGGATTGTGAAGATATACTTCCTCAAAGAGTAAATTTTCCTTTACTCATACTAGTTAGGATAAATACTACATTCAAATAAATTAAAATGTAAATGTGAGTAAATATCATAGTTGGGTCCCACAAATTGTTCCATTATAAAATTAAAAAATCTATAAAACCAATAATTCTTTCCATTTTCAATAAACACACTTCGATGTACAATTGAAAATTTAAAAAATAATGTGTTTATTTCAATAAAATAAATCATTTCAAACAATGGATCAATAAATATTTTATATACAACATTGTATATAAAAGTAGTATAATAGAATATGTAGCTACATAATAAATGTAATATATATCAATTTAATAAAAATATGAAACATGGTAAAATTAATTGTGGTATGATAGTTCCTAGTTATAGGATCCCTACTCTTTCAGTTAATTTTCTATGACAAATATCCACACCAACTTAAGTGAAAACTACAGTCATCTACGCCAACATAAGTAAATATCATCAGCCGAACATGGTTCAGTAATAATTTTCACCATCGATCCCTTGATAATTAATTAACCACCTTACATGCATGTCCTAAAAACCCACTATGTACCCTTCCTTGTATGTTCTCAATCAATAAATCGATCAATAATGGGGAAATCATTTCAAATTAATTTAAAAAATAATTTCCTTATTTCCCATTTTAATAAGAAAATTCAATTTCAAAAAATAATTTGAGTATTTAATTGATTTAAAATTTTCGAAATAAAACTAACCATATGTTCTTATCAAACCAATTTAATCAATTTTGTAAAAAAGAATATTAAATTCAAAAAATTACATCAATTTCAATGCACACCCCCAGTTTCAATTCCGTTGGAATTATAGTCTTTCCCCAAAATTCAATAATAAATAATATTCAATTTCCAATTTCTATTAAATTTGTTTTACCATAATTCGTTTTAATGCAATTTCATACATCAAGAAATTAGAGGTAATATCAATTTATCAATATTAGACAAAACCACCTACATTTTTCATATAGATCATGTAACATAACAATCACATCATGATTTTCTAATGAACAATGCTGTAAATATAGATCTAGAAATCAAACTGAGATTACAAATCTAGATCAAATGATTTTATATCAATAAAGTATAATATGATGTAAAAAATCTATATAGTAAATAAATGGGGTGTGTGAGAGAAGGAATGAGAATATAATCACTTACTATAGATGGATCAAATGAGATCCACCACACATTGATCTAAATTGGATTGTGATATGAGGAGAAAAGGGGTTTCATGAGAGATACCACAACCTAGGAAATTGAGATCATTAGATTTCGGTTATATTTGTTGGTCAAATGTTTGTTTGGGTATTTATAAAATAATTTTCAGTGTAATGAATCCTTATGTGCACAGTTATTTTGGCATAGTTGTACGGTTAGAGAAATGGTGTGCCCTAACTTTGCACCCTCAAATAGGGGTTCACATTTTCTACTAGGTGCATGGATGATTTTTCTATCCATACACCAACAATTAAAACCTCTACTTTATAGGTATTTATGGTTTCTACTCGATTAGTGCATATTTTGGGAAAACCATGTGCCAATTTTGCACCGCCCAGAAATCCCCAAAATTTTCAACATTCCACTTGAAAACTACCTGTGATAATCCCATCGAAAGAATGATATAAAAGTGGGTTTGAGTAATTTCTAAAATTTAGAAACAGGGTGTTATAACCTACCAACCATAGAAACATTATTTCCTTACAAATCATATCATGAAATTTCCAAATCATAAAATGAGGCCATTATTTTCACATTCATTTCAGCCTCTTCAAAGTCTCATGTGAATCAAATCTGTGTATTTGAAGCATTCAAAAAATGGTATCATCATTTAAGAAAGTACATTTTTTCCAAAATCAACTCTCATGGCTACAATTTATTTAAAAAATAAATGAGTAATAAACCTTAAGATTGGTCAATATCAATACATAAGATAAATCAAAATGAAATTTTCATAACTAAAATACCTGGAATGCATAATTTATCAATGTTATATATGGAGGGAGTTAAAACCAATAAGATACGGTTTCCATATTATCAATACACTAAAAATGTCATAGAAAATGGGGATAATATTTCCTTTTCCTATGATGATGTTGTGGAGGAAAACGAGGTGAAACGTTAAATAACACATAGTCACCCACACACAACTGCATCGATCTATGATGATGGTCAACATAATATTTATACTAGATCTATACCGTCAACATTGCATGGTGAATCAAATTAATCTGTACTATTATCTCTAAGACTAATCTTGGTCAAACCAATGAACTTAAACCAAATTATATCAAACCACAAAGATATTTTCGTGGAATAATGTAAAATGCCTCAAAATGATCCACCCAATCTACGTACCGTTAACTATTATTATAATAAAACTCATCTAGTCCCAAATATTCATCCCAATAACATTCAATATTTATGACACATTCTTTTTTACATCCCCAATAATCTATATATCTCTCTCTAACTATCCATCCATCTACAGATGGAATTTCATACACAAATGAACCTAAAATCCCCATACAACATGGAAGCCTCTCCAAAAGTAACAGGTAAAATGGGGACCCCTATCAGACACAATAGAATATGGAATTACAATAAAATGAACAATATATTTCACTTTTAGATTTCAAGGCACCACAACTTTTTTCGTATCATGAATTGTAATAAAGTGAACTTATTTGGACATCATATCAATCACAACCCGTATCACATTAAACATTTTTTGGGTATGTGGGCAACCATTTAGAATGTTCATAGAGATCTCATTCCACTTCAACTTATGAACTAGAAGTGGCTGATGCAAATATGAAGGTCTATGGTTTATAGCCTTATCATATTTGAAATTATAAAAATGAGAGAAAAGTCATCAATGTACCATACTATACATAGAAACCATAATTGATTTCCCATATCTTATTACATCTTCATGGTTGCTAGGTTCACCACCCACTATGAATTATTTCATTATCCAATCATAGATCTAGTCATAGATAATGGTATTAAAAACCAAATATGAAAATAAATAACACCCTCTATAGAGAATGTCCACCAAGAAATAGGCTCCCTACTACCTCCAAATCAACTTTATTTCATTTTCAATAGAACACTTTCTGGAGAAGTAGGAACCACACAATCAAATTCAGACATGTCAAAACAAGTACAAAACAAGATTAAAAAGTTAATGGAAGATTAAAAAGATAATAGAAATGACAATAAATGGAACAAAAATCATACAGTCACCTCAAGGCCACCAAAAAAAACAAACTGAAAATCATCTACCCACAAACCATCATTCAAGATTCAAAATTCAAAATTAAAATGGAAACATTCAAAGAACTTTCAAATAGATTAATATTGCACTACCAGAGTAAGAAAAACATCTAGAACCACACGAGCTTTATGAACTTCAAGCCACAAAAAAGTAGAGCCACTCTCATCACCGCCTCCACACAGTTACAGGCACAACTACAATCTGACATTAGGCCTATCATCAGTATCACCCTTAATGGAACTCACCTTCCGAAGAAGATCATAAAAACTAGTAATACCATATCACATCACCTTTATTGTTACCAAAGAAGATCCTAAATCACCTTGTATATAAGAAGAAAAAAATGTAAAAACAACACCGAAGAAACTCAAAAAAGAATAATACAACTATAGACATCCCTCCTAGAACACCCACCGCTTGTAAAAACACATCCCAAAAACTCCGTGGATTCTATATCAACTAACTGACCCAGAAAGGGAAATTAAACCTTGATGCCAGAGCATCATGCAAGTAGAAAGGACCTCCAAAGTTGTCCAGGAAGAACTCAAAACCATCAATCCCATAGAAGAAAAATTCTTCAAACCTGCACTGCCAAAAAATGAAAGCAACAGTATATGAATTCTCTCCCAATGAATCTGGGCAAATATCTTCTTCACAAGGATGAATAACCCGAAAGAGGTAACCGCATACCATCTAATGCAAACATAATCCAAAACTGCCAGATTGAGTTCATGTCAATCCAAATTGGGTTTAGCATAAAGGATTAGGTGATAATAGCATAGGAGTGAGATAAGGAATCCAAGAATCATCAGCACAAAAAGGACATCACGAGAGCCGACAACATAGAGGAGAATCGGAGCACTGAGATTAGAAGAAGAAGAAAGTGAAGAGGTTAAAAACCAAGGTCGTCGAAGTGGAGAGAGAAAACTGAAAAGGATGAAATGAGATCAGAAAGCATGAGATAATCATGAAGGCCAAGAATGAGAATAACAGGTGACCTACACCATGTTTGGGGGAGGAACTGTAGATGGTGAAGAAGTTCAGTTGAGAGAGTGCACTGATAGAAAATGGAGCCATCCTAGGCTCTTATAAAGATACTCTCTAATATCACAAATAATTATCATAAAAAAGGTGTTACATATGATTCATCAAGATGATTTCTCAGATCAATTCAGCACTATCCAATATATCTGTGACCTATGTATCGCAAACACATAAATGAAACTATGTAAAAAAGAACCATCAAGATAAACACTTTTATGATTCTATCATTGAATAGGTCAGAAGTTTCCTACTCAAAGCATCAGTAATAAAAATATCCTCCCTATACTATAGGTATTTTCAATTACAAGTGACTATAGGTAATTGACCCACTACCTCTAGATGAAATTCTATTATTTTTAAGAGAGGATATAACTCGGGATATAATTTTTAGAATACTGGAAAATAATTTCTCCAAAAAGGTAATGCCACCTAAATTTGAAAGCCTGTATTATGGATGATTGTTCAAGTTAATGGGTCGGATAATTCATATGACATATTCTATGATGCCAAGATCCATATTAAACCTCATGATCACCTAACATAAGTACACAGTGCAACCCCATGCCTATTACAACACAACAAATCATTTATCCCAACCCAGCTTCTGGAAGAGTCAACACCACTGGATAAATCAAAAGTTGTTTCATCTAAAAAAAGAACTCTAACATTTATGCTCCCAAACAAACATTACCCATATATTATTGAATGATATAAAGTGAGAAGTAAATTTTGATAAAACTTTTATAAACCATTGAAAATATCCTACTGAACCAATAAATATCCAAATATTAAAAATAGTATGTGACTTTTACCAAGTCAAATTTTTTTTACCTTCTTAGGATCAACAAATATATCTAGTTCTTACACAACATGTCCAAGTAAAATCATCTCTTAAATTCCTAAATCAAATTTTGATATCCTGGAATAATGTTTTTTATTCCTTTACAATTCTATAACTACTTTAATTTGACACATATGTTCCTCATTGGACATAGATTGAACAACGATTTTATCCACAAAGACTACCACGAGCATATCGAGATACACATTGATGTAAATTTTCATCAAATATATAATGAATTCAAGAGAATTGGTTAGACAATATGACATTAAAAGGTACCCATAATAGCCATACGAACTCCAAAATGTAGTTTTATGAATGTTATATTCTTTTATTCCCATGTCGTGAAAACCAGACGGATGATCAATGTTTAAAAACCAATTTTACACCTTCAATTGGTCAAAAATATCATCAATATATGGAAACAGATACTATTTCATTACAATAAGTCTATTTATTTTCTAGTAATCAACACATAAGAGAAGTATTCCATTTGATTTCATAGAAATGAGAACAGGTTCCCCTCAAGGTGACAGACATAGTCTTATAAATAATATCTCTAAGAGAAGATCCATTAAAGTAATTAACTCATTCATTTCAGCTGGATACATGTGATAAGAAGGTCTAGACACTGGTTGTGTGCATGTAAATAAATCAATTGAGAAACCTACCTATATTTTTTGTTGGAATTATTGGAGGGATTTATAAAGATAAACATCAAGATACTCAATGATATACATAAGGAGATAATCACTCATGGATTCTTGCACATGGTCAAAATCATAAAATGATATTAATTTATGCAACTATAGATAAGAAGGTCATGTTCTACTCATCCTCAGGTCCCATTCACTTGGAATGACATATAACTACCCATAAAGTGTACTAAAGGAGACCTGTCAAAGAAAAAAACAGACTTTATTAGAAATCATCTAATCCATCTCAAGAATTATATCAGGTAGTTTCATGTCAAGAACCATAATTTACCATGCAAGAAAAGTATCTAAAAAATAGCACACACTAGACAGATAATATAGTCCCTCCTCTCTCCTCATTTCAAGGGGTGTAGTAATAATTATCTCATTAGATAAATTGTCTATAAAAAAATTAAGCCTGTTCAAAATATGAGTCAAAATAAATGAATAAGATACCATATTATAAAACAATGCAGTCACTATGGATGAATAAATTTTATTTATACCTCTCAAAGTCATTGGTAATGTATCATATTACCCTCGAGACTCTTCCAATGCATATAGAAGTCACATTCTAGATTCCTGATGATGGAACCCCACAGATCTTGAATCATATGATTGAACCAAAATATATTTTGTTTCTAATGATATCATGACACTATGTGGAGAAGATATGATATGATAGATATTATTCATGTGGCATGAGAATTTACAGGACCTATATATATATTGCGTTCCTTGGTGAATCCTGATTATGATATCCCAGGATTTCCACACTAGAATCTAGATAAAACACCTTATCCATGAAATGAAAGATATATAGATGATTTAGAATTAAGAGAATCACTATAAGACTCATCAAATTCATATTTATTTTAATTTAACTCACATAAATACCACTGGGACAAAACCGAACTCCAATAAACAAAAAATTAAAATAGAAATCAAGTTCGACCTTCAATACCGTACACAGAACCTCATCAAAAGTTGAGAGATTGAGCAAGAAAACATGATAGTGAATATAAAATTGATGTCTCATTTCAAAAAAATTAAGTATTTGTATTATAATTCAATAAAATATCTTGAAAAAACTAATCAGAATCATGAAATAGGAAAGCATAAACTTTCAAAGTCCTCTCAGCATTATCTTGTTTGAAAAAAATCTATATTCTAAACCTACACCAAAGACTCTGGATAGAACTCATCAGTGAAAAAAGTGTTAAATTTATTCAACACTAATACCTCATGCTTATTCATCATCACCATTGAGTCCAACTATCTTCTTCTTGGCCCCTCTAGATTTAAGGATCATAAATCTCTTTAATCAGATCAGTATTTTCCATGAACATAGTAAAAGATCTATCTCGATCAAAAAATCAACACACTCTTGAGGATTATTAGATAAATGTAATTTTGGTGGATTTTTTTTAAAGAAATCAGAAAAATGAAATAAAATTTTATCCCTCAGAGGCTCTATATTTTGATCCTAAATTGGAAAGGGTGTAGTATCCCATATTAGAGTTCGGACAACACGTACAATAACCTCGGCTAGATTCTGCTCCATGGGATTATTTATTTTCACTTTAGGTTATCCTCAAATTCCTACTAGATCTTATGTTAATGCTTTCTCATGGGAATTATACTACACAAAATCATATAAAAACATTTAATTCTTCAAAATATTACTTAGATCAATAACTCAAACTAGTGAAATTGGGATTGTAATCCCATCATGTAAGATACAAATATTTGGATTTCAATATTACCAAATAAAAAGCAGATAAATGAATGTAATTAATCCAAATTGATCATTTTACAAACAAACCTATGTAACATAATCCTCCATACAATAATTGATGGCTAGGAAGTAACTCATAACTACCTCCTAATTCTGAAAATGATCTTTCAACCACATAGTTACATGATGGAATGATTCTTAATCATCAAAAATGATACAACTTTTTCATAAACAAGCCCAGATACTATGGAACCTTGATTCCTGATCCAAAACAAAGATAGAACAATGTATATCACGGATCTCTATTGGCTGGTTATGAGTACATATCATCCTAAAATATAAAAGTTGGAAACAAATTTCCACAAACATTGGAAGAATACAGATACATATCAGTATGCTTAACACTCCAAAAGCAGACATTACCAAAAACAAAATAGGTATATCAAAAACTATAAATAGTACATCCTTAATGTAATAAAAACATGATAGGTTAAAACTCAATAATACCAGAGGAAAGAACACTCCAAGACCAAAGTATCTTGAGAAAAAAACCCCTTCAATAAGAACATTCCAGTTACTTAGGCATGGTAGGAGAAACTGTACACACCACTGAAGAAAAATGATGGGTGTGAGATAAAATAAAATAAGGGTGTTACAATGTTTTCTATCATAATATTTAAAAAAAATAAAAGAATCATGAATTCAATTTTAAATAAAATAATAATTAAATTAAGATAGAATATTTATAAAATTTTCTTCCATTTCAATGATGGAAATCAATTTAACCATTAGATCAATACAAAGTTTATATAAAATAGTATATATAAAAAAAATGAATGAAAAATGAATTTTATTAATAACTGAAACATATATCAAACTAATAATAATAATAAACAAGGTAATATTCCCTGTGGTATGATTATTTTTGGTTATTGGATCCTCAAACTCTCTTGTCAATGACCACAAAAATATATCTACTCCCACAAAAGGGAAAATTAAAATTGTCTACTTCCACTTTAGTAAAAATTAACCTCTCAAATAGTGTTTTTTTAATATTTTAATATTCAATACATTGATTGTGAATTAACATTACATCATTATTTTCCTAAATTATACAAAACTACCCAAGGTTGTATGTACTCAATAAATCAATCAATATTGGAAAAATCATTTCAAATCAGTTTAAAAGACTATTTCTCCATTTCCAACATTAATATGAAAATCTATATTAAAAAAAACATGATATTTTCATGAATTCATTCCAACTAAAAATAAAACAATTAATATTTTATTAAAAAATCAATTTAATCCATTTTTTTCAATAAAATCCAATTTTTCAAAAAATTCACAAATTCCTATCAATTTCAAATCAGACCCCTAATTCAAATTCCATTGGAATTGAGGTTATTTTAAAAAATTACATTTCAAATCAACTTTACATCCAAATATTAATCAAATTAGTTTTTTTAATTATTTTATATTATATTTTAGAAATTGAATTATTAATGGTTAAATCAATTGTATAATATTATCTGAAAACACGTACCTTTAGCATGTAGGTCATGTAACCCAACATCTGCAATGTATGTATCCCATAATGAGCACTGAAAACAAAGATCTAGAAATAAAACCAATATTCAAGAGTAAAATAAATATATTTTAGACCCATAAAATTTTGGATAATCTATCAAACCATATGGAGTAAATAATGATATAGAGGGATAGAAGGAATGTGTAGAGGATCACATAGTCTTGACTGATTAAATGAGATCCATCGCACCTTAATCTTCTTATGAATGGATTTGAAGGATCTAAAAGGGGTTAATAAGATATCCTAATACTATATAAATAAATATAAAATGATATGGGTCCATTTGGATGTTTAAAAAATTATTTATGATTTCTTGAAATAATTTTCAAAATAAATAGTTCTCATATTCCTGGTTAACTAGGTAACCCCACAATGTTTGAGCAACCATGAACCATTACCATGCTCCATATTTTATGGGTTTACATATTATATTAGGTGGGAACATAGTTTTTTAAACATTTGTTACATATTCAATACACCACTATTAAGGGTTTCACATTTTTCACCGACTGTGAACATAGTTTTGGAAAACAATGTGACAACAGTAAAGAACCTAAAAATTCAGTAAAATCATGATTTCCACCAAAAATAATATTTATATAAACCCTTTCCAAAAAATCATCTTAAATAAGGCTTGATGAGAAATAGATAAAAAATTTATCCAATGTAACACCCATTTCATTCACTGGGTGAAGAATTTGTTAATACTCAACCAACATTTTCAAGTATTTTTATACCTACATACATCAATAAATTATGTTTCAGTAACATTTTTGTAAACAAACAAGATTTTTTCTATGAAATAAAAATATTTATGATTTAATAAAATATAAATATATTATCCTTTATATATGATTATTTATAAAGTTTTCCATTCATTTATGTTCTCTCATATATCTTTTTGATAAATTGCATTCCTAAATGTTTTTAATGAACATGCTTTTATACAAAAGTGAAAACACTGACTCAAATAACCCGTATCCAATGGTTA
Source organism: Viscum album (assembly GCA_963277665.1). Lineage (NCBI taxonomy): Eukaryota > Viridiplantae > Streptophyta > Magnoliopsida > Santalales > Viscaceae > Viscum > Viscum album. The sequence goes on from OY728139.1 coordinate 922,657,966, forward strand.
CATCATTATATTGGTACAATTTTTAATACATTTCATCACATGGGATCAAACCATTTATTTTACATGTAATACTATATATATAAATGTTTTCCATATTTCATTTGAAATTTTAAAAAACAATACTACAAACTACTTTAAAAAATTCTCTTTGATTTTATAATTTCCTTGAATTAACTCAATTTTACCTTATTAAAACCGTTATGAAATGGAAATAATTAAAAGGGTGAGTAAATATTCCCAACATGGAGAATCAAACAATGGATGTTAACATAGATACAAAAGAAGAGTGCATAATCATTGAATTTGACATATAATCAATTACATGAGCATAAAATAAATCCATTGAAATGATAGTAATGTTAATAATATAACAGAAAACAATAATATATTTCATACAGATAGAATTTATAATATTATACATCTTAAACTTACTATTTTTGCCTCTATCAAAACATCATACTTACCCTCAAGGCTACAACTATAAAATTTTACATATTGTCGAGTTTCAAACTAAGATATTATAAATAAATGGTTACTCATACACCAAATAACCATACATTTTTTAACATGATACAAAGTGATAAATTAATGGGATTTATTATTCTAGTATTCACCAATATTATAATTAAGTACAACGAAATCATTATAATGAAGAAATAAATAATAATAAAATTCACCACACACATGCCTTAGTAACCAGTAATATTTTGTATTAGAGGAACATAAAAATTGGATATCAATACATTCCACATTCAACAAATAGAGTTACATGATCATAAAATATCTATAAAAATACGTTTGATTGTATCATTGTAGAATATACATAGTAAAACATAATAAACATTAAAGGTTATTGGCATATGTGGAAAACAACTTTATAATGGAATTAATATTTTACATTTAGAAAGAAGAAATACCTTATATATTTTTTATAAAATATTATATCGTTATTTATAATGAAATAAATATTTTAATTTTATTAAAAATAACTAATAAAGGGATTGTTTATTAACTAAAACTATCTTTCACAGTGGGAAATGCATTTATCCAGAAAAAATTTAAAATAAGATTTCTTTTTAGATTTATAAACATAGTCACAATTTATAATAAATCATGTCAAATTAAACTTTTTAATTTTAAACACAATAATATAAAAATAATAATTATGAATTTTTTTTTAAAAATTGTAAATAAATCTAAATTTTATTTTTGTTGAAAAAGTATAATTCCACAAAAATAGAGTAGAAGATAAAATAGACAGATGTGAATAATATTTGAAAATGTAATTATAGAAAAGCACATCTATAAAAGTCTAATACAAACTAATTTCAAAAATTGTTAAAGTGAATTATGGAGGTAATAAAAAATAATACATATTTCTATTTCAAAATTGTAATGTTAAATATTGATAGAAAGAAAAATATGGACATTGAGGATGATTATTCCCATCCAAAAAGAAGTAATATTTGAAATGAACCCCATATGACTTTGTTAACATTTAACCAAAACTCATTTAAATGAAACATTTGAAGTAGAAACCAAAATAAGATAGAAAAACTATTCTAGTGAAAATATTTAAATTGGTATATAAATACACCTTTTAAATGAATATATTTACATGATACAAAACATGCCTCAAATAGAATATTTTGAGAACAAAAAACCCTCAAATATTTCACATTACTTTTATGGGATCTATTTAACAGCCTCTATAATAATCATAACTATATTAATAAATTATTTAAGGAATTTATTTATTTATTTACATTTATATCCTTAAATAATAAAAATTCACTAAACTTATATTACTCTATATTTATTTTTATTTTCTGATCATTTTAATTTATATTGTTTCATATGTGTTTTATAATAGTGACTTTAGAAAGTATTAATTGATCTAAAATTCATCATTCCTAGATATTAAAATTTTTTCGATTCATTTATTTTCTTTTACTTATGTATCCCCATAATCATTTTTTGGAAATCATGGGCATGGTTTACAATAAGGTAATAAAAAATGGGCATGTTTTGGGAAATTTACATATATCAACATGTTAAATTATAATGATAATAAAGTATTGTGTTATCCTTAATAAAATTTACCTTTTAATTTTTTTACTTCTTAATATCATATATGTAGTAAAAATATATTTTATAATTACCCGGTTAATTTATTGATGAAAAAATACACAACATCCATATAGGCGGTAGTCTGTATGTACCGACAGATGACAATTTCATTTTTCAATAGATGAAAGAAATGTGAGGTAGATTATGAATTTAGTTTTATGAGATAATAAATATTTTACAAATAGAATATTTATTTACTTAGAATATTCTAATTCTAATACATGTTTGGTGGTTATGAAATATGAAATACATTGTCAATGGAGAAGGTAATCTGTATATACACAGATGTGATGTTGTCATTTTTTGAATGGATAAAAAGAAGGTATAAAATGGTTATTCAATAAATATGATAAAATTTTAGTATAATAATTACACTTTTGTAACTATTATATCACATGTAAAATATATTTATAAGATTTATAATAAGATTAAAAAAATAAAAATAAAGAATGATTACCTTACTCCTCAATATAACACCTTCATCCTTCCTAGATTGGTTTTTAGGGTTAGACCAGAACCTACAGAAATTATTATAGAGATTTTATAATGGAGATGTTATAAATTTGTTTAATATAAGAGTCTTTATATAGGATGATATGTGGGATATGAAGTAACTATTATATTTTTTAAATGGGTGGAACATTCATCAGTACTGAAAACATTATATTAAATGAATGTCACAGTCAATGAAAATATCTTCCAAAATAAAAAAGAATATCGGTGGTAACAATTAGTAATTTATCCTCTAATACATTGAAATACGGGAAGAATATCTAGATATTTGAAGCATTTTCCCATGTATTTTATTCTTAACATAATTTACTTTTTCTATTGAATCATATTATTTTTGATAAATAACATATTTTTATAAATAAAAATAAAATAAACCTTTTTTTATAATGTTTAAATAATAACTAAAAATAATATATCAATGTTATCAAATTTATATTTCTTGATGTGAAACACCTTAATAATAATAAATTTTCTCTAAAATGAAATGAAAATATTTTTAGAAAACCAATTCATTTTTAAGCATAAAATGAGTTTGATAAACATCATGTGTAATGACGATTTAAATGAAATTTATTAAATTATTAATGAACTTATAAGTGTTATGTGAATTTAAAATTAAAAAAACAAACTAATATATCATTTTAATTAATAATTTATTGAAAATGATAAGAAAATGTGATTTATTTTGAATATAACATTACCTAGAATATAATATCAAAAGAATTGAATTATATATTAGACATAATTTAATTTGTGATTTAATTTAAAAATTAAACATATATTTGGTCTATAAAATGATTCATCAACATTAAATTAATTATTATTTCAAAACAATGTTTTAAAAGTGAAAGTATTTATTTCAATAGTATTATTCACTAGTCACCCAAAAAATTTCATTTTTAGAAAAATCATTGTTATTTACCCTAAGATAGTTTTGGAAAGGTTAGTCTAAAAATGCAATTATTATATTCAACTATAAATTAATCTATTTAGATATTTAATTTATATAAAATATATTGAATAAAGAATCAATCTATTATGATAAAGTGTGGATTGTGGTATAGTTTTGTGGTATAGTGATTACCTGGTATAATAGTTCCTATTGCATTAAAATAATTTTTATATGGCATGAAATCTTATTATTTTACATAAAATATCATAATTAAATTAACTTATATTAGTTGAAAAATAATGTTAAATAATATATATCATTTCCATCGGGTTATTAAATTGTCTCAGTAGTATTCACATGGGAATATCGAACCATGAGAAATAATATATTTATTTTTATAAATATTATTCATTAGATTAGAAAATAAATGTCACATCACTTATGTGAGGTATAAATATTTATTTTATTATCAACTTGACAAAAAAAAATATTTATATTATATAAATTGAAATACATATGAACAAATAAATATTTATGTATTACTTAATGAATAATAAATAAGTGTTGAAATTAATGAAAAATAATTCAAACTCAAATATATCATGATTTTCTTTATTTGATTAACATTAATTGAATAATTATTATTCCAAAAGTCGAAAATATTATATATTCTATATTAAATTCTACTGAAATTAATGACATTCTAGATATACTTTATTTATGACACTCGAGGCGTCTTTCTTAGTGTAATTAAGTGAAATCACTTATTTTCCATGATCAACATCCAGAAACATTTCCAAGAACCCTTATAGAAGGATATTAATTACAAAAAAAACAAAAACATTCTTATAATCAGTATAATTTAATATAATACATTTGTCTACAGATATTTCATCTATTACGATGCATAACTGTTCATCGCCCTATACACATGATGTATCATTCATTTAATTTCTAAAATAAACACATAAATAAAATAATATGAGAATAGATTTAATCTTGATGTTCAATTTCAATCAATGAGATAATGGTATATTCTTCAATTATCGTAGAAGTGGAAAATTATTTACTAAATTATTTAATTAATCACATATCACATAAGTTCCATATAACGTATGTTACCTAAACATTAGTATGTGTCATTAATGTTTTCAACCACACAATAATGTACCTGATTTGTTACTCACGTCAATAATATTATCATGTTTGTTGAAAAATATAGAGTCCATGGATAGAGATATCCAATTACACATATAATATGTAGAATTATAATTGTCTCATAAAATATCAAAACCCCACTTCTTAGATATTACCATGTGGGAGAACTAAGTGAAAAAATATCAATGTATAATAATATTCAAATACCTAATCATCAAGAATTATTTATGTCTATTATGATAGTTTTTATCATCACTATATGATATAGGTTTATGATCAATGAAAAAACATTATTAGGGATGCAATATATAAAAGAACTATAACAACTTTTTCCTCGGAGTAATACACTATTTAATTGATCCCATAAATGTTACAGAAAATAAAATTTATTGGCAATAATATATTAGTTAATATACTGATAATCTACTGTATAATTTCAGTTTTCTATAGGGTACGAACCCAGATTTTTACATCACACTCAATCTATAGATTGTTCCAATTAATTTTAAATGTGACCTTCAAGGAAATTGTAACCCCCTAAAATTTATATTCAAATTCTTGGGTGAGAACATAAGATTTATTAAATCTATAAATCATAAACTCCACTGGGTCTTATAAGACAATCCTATATCAATCATTCGATACATTACATTTTGAATCCACCTCTGTATGGCCTTAATGTAATGTATATTAAAATATTCCTATATAATTTCATGAAATCAATAATTACTATTATACAAATGATAAATATATTATTTTACAAAGATAGAATTATCGTGGAAATTGTTCTCATTATTATCTCTTTGTTTAGTGTTAACCTATCTAATAATAATAACAATTGTACCAATCGTAGAATGTATTGTGATGTTTTTACATTAAAAAAGCATAGAAGTGTAGATAAAAAACATAAAATTTATGCAATATAGAAGTGAATCATGAAATATTTGTTTGATATACAGGGGATCTTGAATACGAGACAATGTATTTATGATTGTTAATATTTTTTTAGAGTATTAAAATATTTATTCCAAAATATAAAATAGAATATGGTAGATACACTGTGAAATTGATTATTTTAAGAAAATATAGATCATACCCTCTATTAAGTTCATGAAAAATAGAGAATTATGGGATATAAAATAGAAGAATACAACAATCAGTGGGAATATGATTTTAAAGAAACCTCCAGAGAAACCAAATAATTGATTTTTTATTCCAAGAATTATTAAAAAATGAAATGAATAAGATATTGAATTTCAATTAAAAATAATTATTTTATTTTATTTTATTTAAAATACTATTTTTATCAATTCTATGAAAAAATATTGGTAGATGAATTAATGTTTTAATTGATAATGATATTTTTTATATTCAAAGGATAGTCATCTAAATACACATGTAATTTGTATATGATTGAAATATGTGTATCAATAATAGATTCCATATTATCAACCTGATTTATATAGGTTGATACAAACAAAATATAAGTAAATTATTTTAGATTAGATTATGAGGAAACAAACCATCATTAGTGGAGCATTGTGTTAAAGAGAGAATAAGGTTCCCCATAACCACACTCTTGGGTCTAGTGTTAAAATCATATATATTTTCCAATTAACATTGATACTATTTGAGATAATCCAGAATAAATAGGAAATAATTACATATTGATATTACATGTCATGATAACCTCATAAGACACTAAGAAACATTTGGATTTGTTACTTTGTGGTCTAGTAACATAATAAACATATTTAAGAGAACATTTGATCATTTCTCCAAAATTAACCCATACTAGACTCCCTTCAAAAAATTCCCATAATTTATTCTTACCATCATAACAAGGGTAATCGGTTACAAATAAAACTTTGGTGGAAAACAAGTCATCAAATGAAAACATATCAACATTCCATCAATGGAAAGATAATATGAATATGATAAAGTATAAATTGGGGAATATTTTACCATTAAAAGTTAATATGGAAAAATATTCATTGTCCATAAGTCCTGATAGATGGACATGGAATCTCAAATTAACAAAAAAAACCATGGAAAAAAGTATAGAATCAAGAAACATTAGGCATTATTTATAGAGTATAATAAAAGGCATAAGATTTTATAATAAGTGTGTACTATAAACATAATCATATAAATCATATTTCAGGGTTACCCGCCAACTCATTCATCACATAGTAGGCTTAGACTAGTCACCCATATACCCTCTTAGGATTGCTATACCCTACCTCTGTACCATTGGGTATGGTATAAAACTTCTCATATTCCCCTTTTCATGGGATAAACTCACCCATGTAAAATTTTTATTTGGATAAATCCTCTAATGTACCATTATTTATATTATAAGTCATCCAATTTACCCTTTTGGGTTGGGATAAATCCCCTTGTGTACCCATTATAAAAGGATAAAATCTCCATTAATCCATTTTGATATCATGATGTATATACAATACCAATGCATTGAATGGTGATATTGGTCACCTTCCATAAATCATAAAACAAATATGTGTTCCAATTAAAAAATAATTATTCCTTATAATTCAATGAACCCATGGATGGAAATATGGATATCAAAGAATATCTGGATTGAATTTCAAAATTATCCAGAATAGTGAAAAAGGTTGACCCCAAAAATTGAAAATAAATCTGTTTCATTAAAAATATTTAATGGGAATTTCAGGAATACTAAATTAAATAGAAATGATACCATTGAATATAAGTAAGAAACTATATTCCAAACTTTTAAATATTTTTAATAAAATATTTTTATCATTATAATAAATGATAATATTAAAATATAAATTCAAATATAATCTATAATGTTTTAGTGAAACTCTATTGAAAAACATACATTTTAAAGGAATCATCAATATTAAAATCATTAAAAATATATAATGATTTAAAAAATTTATGTGAAATATTATTCAAAATAATTACTTTTTATAAAGTAATCCTCAAAAATGATCCAAAATATACATAATTGTTTAAAAAATATGGATTCAAAAATTGAAATAAATATTTAATTTTGATAAATATTATTCAATAATAGATCCTCGAAATGAGGTAATGGTTATAAAAAATTAATTTTATTGTTTATATTAAAACATTTTATTATAAATTAAAGGAAAAACTTTTTAATATTTTTAAATACCATTAATGAAAATATACATTAGAAATAGAGGTAGTAAAATTTCTTTTAAAAATTTTTATGTAAATTTTTAAAGCGACGTTAGAAATAAAATTTTTGAATATAAAAATAATGAAGGATATTTTTTGATTAATGATCAAGGAAATAGGAAAAAATAGTATTTTATATAGATGAGTTTCATTCTTGAGGTTTTTTACATTAATGAGAAAGAAATTCGAGATGAAATAATCATAGAGATGAAAATATATTTTTACCCATAATGAAAAGGGGAATATATAATGAAATAGTGAATAGAATAATTTATCAAACTTATAATAATGATGATCAAATAATAATATGTTTTCTTAAATAACATAAATTTCAAGTAACCACATCTCTCGTGGATTCAATAATTAATGAAGCAAAAAAATTGGAAAGTTGTTTGTGTGGTCTAAATGTTGATAGCTTGAGAAAATGTAACATACATCAAAATAAAATAAAACATAATAATTTACCCAACATATATGAAATATGTTCAATAATAATAATCATAACTCACCTACAGTAAATTATGCAAAAGATTTAGTATAACCTATGTGGGATTCCATGAAATAAAAATTAAAATATTTTTTGTAATTAAATACATTACATATAAATAAGTAAAATTCATTATTTTATACATAATATAAGAGATTTGATAGTGAAAAATATCAATCATGCCTCATAAATAAGAAAATGATACAATGAAACCGTTTCATTAATTCTAGACCTTTGCCAAAGAACTTTAATGTTCTATATTACAAAAATTAATAATTTAATATTATATTAAAAATCCTTTTTCGAATATATAAACTTTTATAAAAATCATTTTTAATAATTATATTCACGTATTTTATATACTTATTTTTATTATCATTATTGGGTGTGAGTTACCTTTAATGTTTTCACTTGATTTCTAATATATGTGTTGTTATTCCTTTATACACATTTTTGAATCATTTCATAATTATTAATGTTTTATGGATTGATATTACATGATATCCTATAAAATTATAATTTCATTATATTAAATTTATATTTAATTTTCTTGTAAAAGAAAATTGGTGGCAAGAATGTTTCTATTATCTATAACAAATGAATTGTGATATATTAATTAATGATTAAAAAATTAATTTTACCATTCATGACAAAATTAAAAATATTATTTATTTATTCATGTCATATATTGTAAACAATTATGATTTCATTTTCAAATATTACATTTTATATATAATAAATTAAAATGTTGGTTAGACCGAACCAAATTGTATCCTACCATAAATAAAAGATGATTATGATTTCAAAAGTGGTTTATTTTTTCATAATATAATTATTATAGAAAAATAATTATATTATAATGGAATTTTTTATTCATATTTTAAAATATTTAAAAAAAAATTTAAACTATAAGAAACATGAGAAGTGTACTTCATGGAGGTATTAGTATGCACAATTCAAGATTAATGGTTTTATTTCTCAGAGAATGAGTGGGAATAAAGGATGATCCTATATTTTATATTTAATATATTATATAATATATATATATATATGACATTTATTATTTAATATATTACTTTTTACATGTGAAAATATGTGGTGATAAAAAAATTGAATACATTGTTTTATGGAGGTGGCAGCTCACAGAAAACATAAATGAAATTTTTTTATTAATAAAATATAGGATATGTGGTTATTAGAAATTCAAATATAATATTATTATTATTTATAGAAACAATAATGATTTAATTATATTGTAATTGAAATTGTTTTTCTGAAAGTAAGAATAAAAACCAATTATAAAAAAGGTACTCACACTAAGGCCTTTGGATTTCCCTTGGAGGGATCCCTAGATATGGAGTTATTAAGATAATATCTTTGAAATCGAGGCTGATAGTTCACATTATCATTGTGGATTGAAAATACAATATTTTTAAGGGGAACAAAACTTTTAGTGTGGTCTTGATAGGGTGGTGAGATTCCCTATTTATAAGTGGTGAGAATTACATTTTTCCAAGTTTTTCTCCTTAAAATAAATATTTAACTACTTTTACATGTAAATAAAACATAAAAATATATAATAAATATTTTATTAGATAATTCATATAATAAATCTACAATTCATGATCACACGTTTTTTCTACATTTTTCTTATTCATTGAATCTTAAAGAATTCAATTTTCCCGTTTTTGGTTTTAATGTAGTAAAATTATTTATATAAGTAATTTAAAATTGATTAATAACTATAAAATGGTCCTTATTGAATAATTTTAAATTAATAATTAAAAATACTCAATCCATTTTATCATTTTAAAATTCTACTGATGAGATAAATTAACTTTTTCTACTACACACACTTCATGTAAAACCCCATCTTTAGAAAAAGTGTATTTTTAATAATTAAATCGATGTGGAGAAAAAAATTATAAATATATATAATTTTGATAATATTAATTAGTTCATAACAAGAATAAAATATATTTAAAATAAATTCAAAAAAACTAAAAAAATTAGTTAATTTACATCAAAGATGAAAACATTTATTTTACTGGAAAATATTAACTATATTGTAAACCATATGTTTTATTAATAGGTAAGAGTATTCCAAAATGCGTAGTTTTACTCATTAATAAATATTTTTACTTGAAACATTTTTTAGGTTTTTAACATACATTGTATTAATAATATAGTCATAAACTATATTATTTTATTAAAAAATATATTTTCACTATTCACCTTGAAAAAAATTCATTCATAAAAATATCTAAAATTAATCTTATGCTAATATTAAATTATGAAATTCAAAAAATATGGAATTTTTTTAAAATAAAATTTCCAAATATCTGACTTGTAATTAAAATTCATAATATAAATGAAATCCAAATTTATTAAAATAATAGGTTTTTAAACATTAAGTGTTTATATTTTCATTTCATGTCGATTTCTAATTTAAATAGTTAGATATATAATATAATGTATTGTCACATAATATGTATTTCTAATAATCATTTTAATTTTTGTATATTGAAATAATTAACACGTTAAATAGTTATTTAAGAAGGAATAATGTTTTTTATATTGAATAATATTAATTATTTATCATATAATCGTACGAAAGTTTAATTTATTATCGAATTATTACACACAATAGATTTAATTTAATATATATTATATTTAATAATAATCATCTAATATGTGATAGGTCATTTTGGTATGGTGTTTTGTGTAGATAAATCATTCAAATATAATATTAATTTATAAAAATATATATTACAAAATCCCAAGTCATTAGATTATACCACATTAAATAAATCACTTCCTCAAAATTTATAATGACTCACTAATGAAATTAGGTGTGGGAGGGTATTTATGAAATATTCATCATTCTAGATATAACTTCTAATTGGACATCTTTCATACATTCATATTTGACATGAATATTCTTATCTTTTATTAAATTCAATTAATATTTTATAAAATAATATACTCAAGTATTTATGTACCCCAGTCATACATTGTCATAATTATACCTTTCCCAACCCCAAATCAATATTCAAAAAATTTGAAAAAGAAATTATATATTCTTCCAAAATATATCACAACATATTACCCAAAAATTATTTTATCCACTAGTTTATTATGTTAGAAAATAGTTAGTAAATATCATAATCCAAAAAATGTCAAAAAATTCACATAAAAAATTAATTAATTATGAATCCCACGATGAAAATTTTTAAGAACTTACTTTTTCAAAATATATGAGACATTTGTTACCTAGCCATCTTGTCTATATTAAACCTAATAGTTATCCAACCCTCAAATGCATATTATTCGATAATAATCTTAAAAAATATAACCTTATCATAAAATAACTTTTCAAGGTTATTAATACCATTAATAACATGTTTCCAAATGGATAAAGAAAAAATACTAAAAAATACATAGATGTTTCTAATAATACTCATAACATTTAAAAATATTACAATTTATCATTTAATGCTTTCGTACTCTGAGGGAAAATACTAATTGTATTAGGATTTAATTTTGAATAAGATATGGAACTCATTATCTATTGAATGACTAAGAAACTCAAGTTTCCTTCATTACATGATTATACTAATATTATAAACAATTTATGTATGATCCCTTATTTAGTTATATGAAATATCGGTTTTGAGATACATTCCATTATAAACTTCATCCTCATGATATTGTTTCAACCCAATACTAAAAATTATAATGTATATGACAGTATCTAAAAAATTAATATCCAAACAGAAATATGAATATTTTGTCCTCTATGAAATGTTTTTACCAATATGATACATTCATATTGATCTATGAATAAATTTACTCAATAATTGGTTATCCATGATCATTTTTCAATTAGGTTCTCTAATCGAATTAGTTAACATCTTACTAAAAAACATCCTAATGTTTCATTATAGACATTGCGAATAAACAATATTATATCATTAGGGAGTTTCAAAATAAGTGTGTTGTATGAACTCTTTATCATGAACTATGTGATGAAAATGATAATAGAAAACCAACAATTTTAGAGGGTATTACCCCTTGTAACATCTATTATAGACCGAACTTTTACTTTTACTATACTTAACAGATTTAATTTCCAAAAAACACATAATTTCAACTACAAAAAATTTGAGGACATTGTATTATACCTAGAAAAATACATTATACTTATCCAAATGATATGAACCAATTTTCACTTATAATAATTCAAAAAATAACTAAACTAATCCCCCAAAATATCTAAACACACATTTAATATAAAAATGGGATCCCCATGCCCAAACTCTCAAGTCCAATTCTAAAAATGATTACTTTCATAAATTAACATTGATATGAAGTGATAACATCTAATATATAATTGGTGAATTTAAAATTAATATAAAATCTCACAATAATAACACAAGACTCAAAAAACCTCATGGATTAATGCCTTTATGGAACTATTATTTAGGAAAAATATTTTACAAAACTTTTGAGCACTGTTTTATAATCAAACGATATGAAACTCCCTAAATGTCTTCCCTCAAGTGATACTTTTTTTCATAACCTAGGGAAAGGAAAATAAAGGAAAATGGGAGATAAAAAATGATCAGTAATGGAAACATTATATAGATATAATTTAGGGTTATATCATAAGAATATGAGAAAAAAGTAGATGAAGATAAATTATTTTAAGAAGAACATGGAAAAAATAGCATTGTCATTATGTCAAGAAAAAATGATATATAATATCAAATGAAAAAACATAAATAATTGAAAATGTGTGTAGATTCATGTGATATTAGACATGAATCACATAGTACAATAATAGGCCCAATATTATGATGTAAATATGTGGGATAAACATAAGAATAGAAATCATCTATCAAGGTTACCTACCCAGACATTCATCATAGATACTTCCTTAGATTATCAAATGTGTACCTAGGAAGAACTGGTATAGTAATCTTGTATACTGTTGCGTTTGGAATAAAAACCCATGTGTACCGTTTCCATTCGATAAATTCTATTTTTTGACTTTATATTTGGATAAACCATTTTTTATACCCTTTTTATTTTATTAAAACATTTTGGGTACACTATGTAATGTGATAAATCATCTTTTATACCCTTTTCCTTTGGGAAAGTCATATCTTGAACACTTATGAGCTTCTGGGATACAATGTTCACTAATTAATAGAATGGATATATAGGATCCCAACCATCTATCATCAATACATATATATTCTAGTTTATAATATTCATTCATGACAATATAATAAACCAATGTAAATAATATTATGATTCAAAATATTTGCAGATGGTGTATCGAAAACTTACCTCAATATTGAAAATGGTTGACACCTCACATCAAAACACCGAAAAATAATACTTCATAAAAACATTTAATTATATGTTCACAAATAATAACTTCCAATGATATAAGACCACAAAATATAAAGTGTAAAATTGATGAATAATTGTGAAATATATTTTATTGAACATTTTTTTTCATGAACGAAGAAGATAATTTTTTTAATCTAGTTCATAATTAATGTTTCGGAATGTGAGGAGATATATTATATAAAAAAAAATCATGTATAATTTAAAATATTATACCTTTAAAAAATATTAAATGATTAAAAATGTGATATTGAAACACTTTAAAAAAAATGAATTTATAAAAAATGAATTTTCAAAAATGAACCTTGATAATGACTAAAATGTTTTAAAATACGGATGAGAAAATGATAGAAAAACTTTTCTTCTGAAAAATGAAATTGAAAAAATATCATTGAAATTATATAAAGGTTATTAAAAAGAAATTTATATTTGAATTATATATGGTTTATTTTGATTGGATTGAAAACCATTTCATCTTTTACAAAAACATGTGCTGGGTAACCACATCATAAAAATAGTTATTGAAATTTTCCATTGAATGTGGTATTCGAAAAAAGTAACATCATATTACTTAACACATTTTAGAATTCAAAAATGATAATTGAAAACATTATTTTTGGAATAATGAATGAGTATATTCAGGAAAAAATATCTTTGATGATGATGAGTTTTTTTGATAAAAATGATTCAATTTAATTTGAATGAAATTCATTAAAATTGAATCTTAGAGGTGAAAATAAAAATATACCAATTTATGAAATAAAAAATATCTTCTGAAATATTAATTAGAACAACTTATTAAACATAAAATACTAATGATAAAATAATTATATTTTTACTAATGGAGAGTAAATTTGAGTTTTCTAAATCCCATACGGATGACATAATTCCTGAATTAAAAAAATTGAAAGTCTTTTGTGTGTTATAAATGAAAATGCATAAACAAAGTTATAATAACCCATGATACAATAAAATATAATAACATACCCAATATTTATGAAATTATTTCATGATTAATTATTCTATCTAAATGAGTGAGAATTGAGTTACTAGAAACCCTTGTTGTAAGGGAAATGTAATATTACAAATAACATAAGAGGGAAACCAAGAATTGTGTTTTAAAAAAAACTTTGAAATGACTATACTCATTATAATTTAAGGATTTTGGTTAGTTAAGAGACCATATAAGTGAAATTATGATTTGAAATATCAATTATATACCATGGATTTGAAATTGAGACTAAGAAACCCTTACCTTAATTCAATTATTCCACTAAAGCTATTGAATAAAATGTATAACAAAAGAAATTACCTTAGTCTCCTATTTCATAAACTTGTTAAAATATATATATATATTCTATATATATATATATATCTTTTTCTAATATTTATTTATAATTATTCATTACTTTTTGATTTATTAGTTGTTATCTATTTTCATTATTAGGTGTGAGTAATCTTGATCATTTTGAAGAAGTATTGTAATAGAGAGGTCATTGTAAATTTATCTCCAAATAAAATCTAACCCAAATCATAAAAATTATTTTAATAATTTTTTCTAAATATTTTATATATTTATAATTTTTTATATGAAATTTTTTATCACCATTCTTGTAGACATGATTGGAAACAATCATATTATGGTGGTATTAGTTAATTAAATTAATATTATTGTTACAATTAAAGTACCAAAAAGGAAATTTATTTAATTACATATATCATATACCATTAGTAATTATTTTATCGTACTTATCTATGATATTATTTTATATCATGGTTCCAATAAGTGGTTAAATTGACAGAAACATGAACATATAATAATTAGTGGATAATAATGAAAAGGAATGTGATTTCATTTGGAATAAAATCATTAATATAAAATTATATTACATTATTATGTATAATTTTGTTTTTTTAATCAAATTTTAAAATATTTTTAAAAATAAATATTAAACTAATTGAAATATGATATGTGTTACTTCATGGAGATATTAAACTGAATAACTCACTATTGGGGTAATCATTTCTCAATGAATGAGATGAAATTAATGAGGGTTATTATTTATCAATTTATAATACAATATGTCATATATTTCAAATTTATCTAGTAAATTTATCCTTACATGAATAAAAAATTGTTCTTGGTGAAAAACTGAACACTTCACTTTGTTGAGGTCAAAGATCACACAATACACAAATGATGATTTATATTCTCTTAATAGAATAGTGTAATCAAGATCAAAAATTAATTCTTCATAGTAAAATAATCAATTAAAACAAATCCCATTTAATTAGCTATTAAATATGTAGTTATATTAAAAAATATAAGAAAAATAGAAGTTTAGGAATATTAGATACATTAAGGACATGGGAATTCAATTGGAAATACAGGTCATAGTATATCTTGTGGCCAGTGGCTTGTGGAAAAATGATATTATTATTGGGGAATTAAAATGGTCATTTGATTAAGTGGATAATGAAATTTTAGAGTTGTATTTATTTGGTGGTGAGATTCCCTTTTATATGTTGTTATAATGGAATTTTTTTAAAACATGTAACATAAAATAAAGAGAGAACATGTTTTACCTTTCAATAAGGCTATAAAAAATATTATAGTGTAGTTGGGGATGTAATATTTGTTTAATTTATCATAAATTAATTTTAAAATAGTTTTTAATTTTTTAAAATTATTTACTCATTTAATCTTAAATTTTAAATTTCTTTTTTTCCAATATAACTAGTTCTTACCTTTCTAATAAACATTTAAAAAATAAAAATAAAACATCCCTTTGAAAATAATTAGGAACTATGTAATAAAATTATTAATTCCATTTGATAATATATTATTTCTATTTATATGAAAACTTTATCTTATCATTAGTGCATGTACGTAATGAAATCCAATTTATGAAGTACTAATTTTAAGCATAAAATTTATTTTCAATAAAAAAATTTAAATGTATATGATTTAAATGTAATTAATTGGTAACATATTAGCGAAATTAAATTTATTTGTATTTTGATGAAATCCAAAAAAACATATTTTCCAGGAAATAATATTTAATAAAAAATAAAAAAACTTTTATTAGAAAATGTTATATATGATTTAAAATATTGGTTTTCTAAATTAATAATACTATTTTAATTTTTTTGTTTTACTCTTTATCATGAAAATGTTTTATTATTGTTTTTTAACATACACATACATCATCATATAATAATAAAAAATATATCTCTCTTATGAACTATTTTTCCACTATTCACCTAAAATACAATTATTTTAGAATAATATAAAACATTTTACATAGAATTGTTTTGATATTTGGAAATAAATATTGCATTACATTTTATAAATTTAAATTCTAAAATTTATGAATTTATCATTTGAAATTAAATTTCAAAAAATAAAATAAAATTTTCATGTTTAAAATAGTTACTTTTAAATATTAATTGATCTTAATATTACTTTAAATAAATATCTAATTCTTGAAATTTAAATATATTTTAATAAACTTATAAAAGAGGTTGATTTAACTTATAAACAATTAAACTGTTATTTGAGATGGAACAAGCAATTTTTTATATTAAATCTTTATAATTATGTATCTTTAAAATTTATGAAATTTAAATTTATTACTATATTTTTATTTACCATAATTATATTTCATAATAAAATATCTTAATAATTATCATCTAATATGTATTCAATCATTTTCTTTATTTTTTAATATGGACAAATATTTTGAAAATAAATTTTTTTAAAAAAATATTAAAAATATCATGTCGTTACAAAAATGAATTTGGGTAGACGAAACTAAAGAATCAAAATATTAATGATTTATATATTTTTTCCATTTAGGGAATCTACACTTTTAAAATAATAGATTTTTATATTTATCATTAACTAGTTTCCACATGAAATAAGAATAAATGGATTCATTGAATGTGTTTAAGTGACTTATTTACATACCAATATATTAGATAGGTTAACATCCCGATTTTCAAATAATAGTAACCATCCTTTGTATATACTATTAAAAATCTAAAAAATAATCATTAAATATGAAATTTAACCTCTAAAAATATTCCATGTCCATTTATAAACCATAAAATTAAAACAATTGATAGATTATCATAACATTAAAAAGGATGATACTTCTGGTCATGGGAAGATATTTCCCTTTCTACATGGAATGTTAATTTTTAATACCATAGGAAATTTGATAAGAACAATTTATCAAAGGCCTTTATCAACTCATAAGATCACTTAATAATATAAAAGTAATTTTCCATTATATATTTATATTATCTATTGAATTTTTATCTTTCTTCAATGTGAAAACCCCTCGCTTAGATATAATTATTTCACTCCAACTGATAACCCTTCCATAGACATCCTCATACTGTGAGAATAAAACATTGATATTTTGGTATATTTCAGATATATTTGGGATAACATAATGATAAAATCAATATTAAATATATAAAGAGAAAGTAAGTCTATTTCATCTTTTATGAACTTTTATATTGAATAGTTACTCGTTCTAATAAATCATATATTGATAATTATTATCATTAAAGAAAATGATATATGGTATGGGATTCAATGTTTGGTTCCCCTAAATAAGTGTCTTATCCCACTAGAAATCCATCAAGGGGAAAAGATTATAAAATATTAAAAATTATATTTTACATAGTTAAATGAACATGTTATTTTGGCAATCTATTAGCGGATTAATAAAATAAAAAAAATTCATATAATAAAATTAATTATTGATATAAAATATCCTCGAAACAATTTTCCCTATATAAGTATTACTTATACCATTTACACATTATGAGGTAGTTATATGGTAGTCATGAAAATTTCCCATATAATAAATTAAAAATAATTTATTGAAACAAATGATCTCTGATAGTGGAAATCCTCTTAGTAAGAAACATGATGATAATTTTGTAATTGGATAATGAAAACAAAATTCATCTAAATATATATGATTTCTAACGTCTTTTATTTTTGAGCTACAAAAGAATTTAAAGGGAAATTTAATTTTGGCATTTACTGTAAGAGTTGTTCCTTAAACCAAGATTCAAGATATAATTTTGAGTGTTAGAAGGAATCAAATTGAAATTTTTAGACGACGGTAAAGGCATGAAAGGTACCAAGGGTGTATTGTTGAGTTTTCAAAGAACCGGCCACTAAAAATCACATGTTAGTAGGGTGTACATAGGGCACATGGTCATTCTGAAGCCGTGCGGACCCAGCAGAAAACCGTGCATCCTATTTCAGAGGAGGAGAAGTTGTCACATGACCTATGGACGATTTACCCAAACCATCTTTCTATCCCACATAGTGAGTTCCACTTAGGTAGTACAAAATCACTATTTATCACATAGTTAATGCATGTTTTTGAAAAATATTAGGCACAAACCGTTCAATCCTAAGTAGTGGGAGGGGCACAGTTGGGACAAAATTTTCCAAAACTATACAGCCAAAACATATGACCTATTTTAAGGGTGGAATTTATATTTTGACATTAACGAATTTAAATTTACACTTTTTCATTAACATTATTCTCCCTTGATTGGGAGTTTCCTCCACCTCCTTCCAGAATGGGACTCCTATAATCCTAACCTAGGATTTCATAGATCTCGTAAATCCATCATCTAAATAGAATGATTCCCGTCTCTATGGATAAAAAATGGTATGCCATCAATTCATTTTGAATATTTTATCATTTAATATAATGTTTACCAAGATATAGAGGTTTTTTATCCTTTTCCACATAATTAGTGTGTATTTCTATTTCATTGATTTCATACAAACCTGACTAAATCTCACCTTGGTATTGGATGAATATAATGACCTAGGCATAAGGTAATTAGTCTAGGACTTATATAAATTTTAATTTAAATATTATTTTTTTTATTCCATCTGTCGACCTTTTCTAAGTATCATGTTGGAATTGACTTATTCATGTCAAATTGATCAACGGACCTATATACACTGTATATGATCCTTATTTAGTATATAGAAGTTATCAAACTCAATCACAGAAAACCCCTTCGGTGTTGAAACTTGTTTTCCAAATATTAATGAAATAAATAATTTCCAAGAATACACTTCTAAAAATTTGGACTATAATTTAAACGATGTTTCTCCTTGTAGTAAATTTCCCAATTAATTATAGAACCTCCTAGGTTCCAAGTTATTCCTTTATAATTATTTTTCAAGTGTGATAGCCTTATAAAATACCAATCCATGGTTAATTGAGATTATATTTATTAATGTGATTTTTAATTATGATTAAATTACCTATTAATAAACTGTTTGATAATTATTATAATGAAACATCATGTATGAGGTGTCACATCATTAAAAATTCATTTTTCATTCTCTAGTAAGAAAAATGGAATTTCTAGACATGATGGGATTTAATCCTTATTTTATTTAAATGATATAAAGTAATTTACTTGAATATTACTAAATAGTTGCTTCATATTGGTTTACATGACTTAATGAATTAATTTTGTTTAAATTAAATGAATGGTAAAGAGTGGAAATGAAATTCCGATCATCAAATGATGTGACATCCTGAACCGGGACCCACTGAATGGTGGCCCATGAATTTTGGCCACATTCCCTCAAACGTGCCTTCCCATGCTCTAAAGGGTGCTGACTAGAAGTGAGGGTCAGGTAAGTTAGTCTAGGGGAGACTATACCTTCTTTTATTATGATAAACCTCCAATTGACGAAAATAACAATAACCACGTGAAGAAGTGTATAAATAACAAGAAGAAATACTTGTCATATTATATCCAAAACATGAAAATAAAATAATGAACAAAAATGTCAAACATGATATGATAATGAAACTGTCATGTGTCTATAATGAAATATAAATTTAAGACACAATGACTCCCATGAGGGTCTCAAACCACATATGGTTCCCTCTACCATGCTGGAATCCCAAATAGAATCATATCCCATGGTCATCCCCTTATCCTTTCATACATCAAAAATGTTTTCTACGGTGCCAATCAGGCGGCCCGAATAGGTTGTGGGTATAACTCATTATGCCACCACCAACTATGCCTAAAACATGTCCATTCAAAAGATAGTGTATGTAGTTTTATGATGTAATAACTAAATTGCATAGTCAAATAGTTTTCACATTTTCATTTAATCTTTAATCACCACATTAGGCTCAGTTTCAATACATGTTTTCCATTTGAATCATCATTAATTATTATCAATCATTTGGTGTTGAATGTCAGGTCTAACTCCACAATCACATTTGAATAATCATTCATTATTATCATTAATTTGGGGCCAGTCGCATTCATAGAACCCAAAATTTCATTAAGTGTAAGTAACCATTCTTATTTCACTATGTCTTATTCAGTTTTGGTCGTCGTTCCTAGAACCCCATTATCTCAAGCATTGTAAACTATTGGGTTGAATCACCATACCTAAGTCTCAATATCTATTTGGCCTAGAACGCCATGTATAACACCACAAAAATATATGAAATTTAATCATTCATTAATTGAATATAATTTAACACATTATTCCATTACTAATCCATCGATTAGCTAAACATTTCCAATGCCATTATTTAATTCAACAATTAACAAAGCACAAAATCCATTAATTATATCATTAATTAATTAATCAATCATCACTACTCCCTTTCTATAATAAATATTCACAATAAATTAACCATTTCAAATATCAACATTTCATAATTATTTCTCAAAATTAATAATCTTTCTTCAACATCACATCACATAATTAATTATCATGATTAATTATCATTGTTCAATATCATTTCAGAACATTAATTCCAACAATTAATTATCTTACACAACCAAACATTAGATAATAATTATTTTCACCCAATTAATTATATGAATACAAAAAATTAAATATCTCAATTATATGATCTCAACCCATATTAAATATTCAAAATAACAATTTGGGAAACCCACTTTGTTTGTTCCGTGATTCAATTACCAATTGATTGCCAAGGAAAAGCACAATTCTAGTCCACATTTCTAATTACTCCAATTTAGGAATTAAATAATCATGGGATTCTAGTAAATCAGAATCTCACATTCACGTATCAAAAATCACGACAATGGGAGTTCATTTTTGACCTCCTACATTGGTTTATTGAAGGATGTTAGCCAAATTACTCATCTCTGAGGATTCTAAGACTGAAAAATAGTTCTAATTGGAAGGGGATACTTCCATATGTTACTAATATCACGGGAAGAGCATGATAGAGTCTTGAATTCGGGGAGTTTTCACCTTAAACCTTGTGTTCATAGAATCATTGAACAGAACCATACCTTCAACCCCCATACATTTAGGAATAATACTACATAAATTTTGGTTAGACTACATGGGTTGATTGGTTTGTTTTGGCACCCTATGATACTAAACGATTTGGTATCCTGCATTGGTACTCATATAAAGATCGACCAGCGTACCTTAAATGCTTAGATTGGATTGTATGCTCGGGTTATGGTTGATGTTTATTTGGACTCAAAGATACCGGAAGTCATCTATTTCAATGTTAAAGACTACAAAATAGAGGTCTGGATTGATTTTGAGTGCATGCCACCATTTTGTGATCTATGAAAAATTGTGGGTCACTCTTTGATAAATTGTAGAGTTATGAAGATCCATATTTCTAAGCCCAATGATAATGGCTAGAATGATGTTCGAAGGGACAATAAAGGTAAGAATAGTGGCTTCAAAAACTATGAACCTCTTAGAAGAAAATCCGATATGTGGGTAAAAAAGGAAACTCATGTTGGGGAGTCATTGGGTATGACATGGGCTATAATGGTGGTGAAAGAATAGGAGGCCCACTTAGATTAATGAATTATGGTGGAAATTGAGAAATTATTTCTGGATGCAAGTGATCGGATCCATGAAACCTCGGCTGGAGAAGTATTTGGGGACTAAGAACTATTAGAACCTGGGAATGTTACTATTCAAAGTGATCCATCTTTCCATGTAACTTTCTGAGACATCCATGACAAAACACAGGCGGCCTGCATATAAATGATGGACACACAGTTGAAGGTATATTTCCAGTTGTTGCTGCTCCTACATAACCCATAGGATCAGGACACACTACAAGAAATTCAATAATCCAAGATAATAATCACATTATGACCTTAGTTTGGGGGTCTAAGGAGAGGAACCCCATTGATGATTCTGCAGTTATATCTCTCCATGTTGAAAACACAGGTATGATCTCTCACTCTTGTAAGGACTTAATCTAAAAGAAAATAGTGGTAGTGATTGTGCAAGATATTTTGGGTGCATTATCTACTTTTTTGAACCCCCCATATCATGTTATGGACATCGCCTCTCACATGGTAACCCCCCCCCCCAACAAATTTAAGGGACAACACCATAGTCATCCCACAAAATTCAAAAATAATTGAAATAATGTAGGCACCTCGAATGTTGTTTCTACTAACAACACTTCTATTACTATTATAGATAAAAAGGAAATGAAATACACTCCGACTACTTCACAAATTTTCACATGATCCAAGAAAAATAATGGATCATGTGTCTCTAAAAATAAAAAGGTAGGTGCTTCCTGAAAAAAAGGATTTATGGTTTACTTTTTTTGGAACTGTACGGGCATTACTGACTGTGATACTTATAATGTTCTTAAAATATTCCATTTGACTTATCACCTCAAAATCTATGCTATTTATGAACCAAAAGAAATTTTTTCCTTGTAGTTTATGCACATTTGTACTTATGGTTATAAATTTTTAGGTGCTTACAGAGAAGGTAATAGTGTGGATTATCTTTGGGTTTTTAATCATTCCTACTTACAAAATGATTATATTTTCCAAATCATTGAGACGATGATCACTTGTGATTCTTTCCTAAATGGAACTTATATTTTTTATACCATGATCTATGCTAAAAATAGATATCAATAGTGAAGGCCCCTTTGGAATTATCTTTATGGGCTAGCTAACACAATTCTGGATCCCTGGTTTGTGTTTGGTCGCTTTAATGCTATTCTTTCCCCTAGGGAAAAAATTGGTCCATCTCATTCATCCATTTACTCTAGTAAATTTAGAGCTTCAATTAACGATTGTGAAATTATAGATGTTAACCTCACTGGGGCCGAGTTCACTTGGTATAGATGACACTATAATAGTGTTGTTGACAGAAAATTAGACAATACCATTAGAAATATTTCATCTTTGGACACTTGGGACCCAATTTATAGCCCCACATTTCCTAGACTTCATTATGACCAACATTCTATTCTGGTAAATCTTTTTACTAAAAGAGTTAAAACCTTTCTTCATTTCAGAATCAACAATGTTTGGTCTGCTGATCTGTAATGAACTAATATAATAAAAATGTATCGGGACTCTATGAAACATTTCAATGATACGTTATCTTATTTTACCAAATTAAATCACCTCATGATTTTTCAAAAAAAAAGTGGGGTAATACCAAAAATAATGAAATGGACTATGATATATCTAACCTTTAATAGGATCTTCTCTAAATTAAAATCTCTTCCACTAGATCTGATATTCTTTGGACCCCTATTTTGAAATTAACACTTCAATGAAATTAAACGCTCTTCATACGCTTAAATATAACCTCTAAAAACAAGGTTTCAAAGATAAATGTCTTTATGATGGTGATAGAAATACCATGTTCTAAAACTCTTTCCAATGAATCATAAAATTCTATAGGCCCCTTTCTCCTCTCAGGAACAATGATGTGCTCATTGATTCTGAGTAGGGAATTGAAAATAATGTGGTCTCTTACATTGATAATAATTTCAAAGGACCATATATCAATAAAGAACTCCTCCATGAGGTCATTCTGGTTATAGTTACTGAGAAAGACAATGTCTATCTTCATAGAATCCCTCTTGACTATGAAATCAAATACATTGTTTCGGTCTTAACTCTGATTGTGCCCCAGACCCTGATGGCATTAACAGAGGATTCATTCAAAAATACTAGGAGGTTATTGACACTGATGTTTTCAAGATTGTATGAGATTTTTTCTCTAATGTAAATCTCCCTTATGGTCTAAATTCTCAATTCCATAATCTAATTACAAAAGTGGACAATGCCATTGAAATTCATCTTTTTCATCCTATTGTTCTTCTAAACACCATTTTCAAAATCATTACTAAACTACTTGCGAATTGACTTTCATCTTTATGCAATAAAATTGATTCTTGGAATCAATTTTGGTTCATCAATGGATGGAATATAAAAGACTACTTTTTTATTACCTCTGAACGTACCTAATGCCTCAATAAATCTGTTAGAGGTGGCAACATTTCCATTGAGCTTGATATTATGAAATATTTTGATACCATTGATTTGGGAATCATTTTCAATATCTTTTAGTCCTTTGGTTTTAATGACACCTTCATCAACAGGATAAACTCCCTTTTAAAATTACCTTTCATTTTATTCCTTGTCAATGGATCCCATAATGGTTACTTTAAATGCACTAAATGTGTATGACAAGGTGATCCTTTATCTTCCTTTCTCATTTCCATTTTCAAATATTATCTGAGTAGATTTCTCACCCTCCATGTGAATCAATACATGCTCATCCTTATTCAGGATGCTAGAAACTTAATTATCCCTAATCATCTTCTATATGCTGATGAAATCATTTTATTTGTCAAAGGGGACAAAAACAATATTCAAATTTTAAAAAATACCTTGTCTCACTATGACTAAATTTATAATCAGTCAATAAGCTGGAACAAATCATATGCCTTCTTTTGAAAAAAATTTCACTTCATCTAGAAAAAATAATATTATAGATAGTCAAAGTATCAATAAAGGTTATTTCCCTTTCACCTACCCTGGAGTACCTATTTTTTAGGGAAGGCCTAAATCCATTTACTTTACCAACCTGATGGACCAGATCATAAAGTAGCTATCCTCCTGGAAAAGACTGTCCACCTCGATTGTGGGCAGAATGTGTCTGGTAAAATACACCATTGTTTCCAGGATGATCTATTCACAGATGGTCTACAAATGTCCTACTGGTCTTCTAAAAAAATCAACGCTTACATCAAGAACATTTTTTGGTCATGAATAATTCTTGAAAGGAATCATCTTACTATCCCCTCGACCACTTGCTACAAACCTCTTGAAAAATGTGGTCTTGTAATAAAAAACCTAAGTCTTTTCAATGATTCCCTCCAAGCCAGACTCACATGGATGATTATCCATAACAACTCTGATTCCATTTTTTTCTAAAAAAAATTCATTCAATTTTAAAAAATGGAAATATTAAATATATTAATTCCTATATCTGATCCTCTATTAGGTAATCTTTTTCTACTATTATGACTAGTTCTACATGGATGGTTACTGTGGAATCGACCCTAAATTTTTGGCTAGATAATTGGTCTAGAACACCCCTAATCTCTATGGCCTCTCATACTTCTCTTCCATAAAACACCAACACTAATATAATAGATGTTACTCATTCTCATATCACCAATTTTCCTAAGAACATTATTAAAGTTATTGATAACTATACCTTTGTTAATTCAAATGATTTTCTCATATGGGAGCCTTCTCACAATTGTATTCTTGATTCAAAAAATTTCTATAAAAACAATGTTACTAACTCTAATATTTATTTTTAGTGGCTGAATTTTTTTGAAAAATCATGGATTAAACCCTCAAGACATCTTCATGTTTAGAGACTAGCCCATAATCATATCCCCGCTAAGGTTTATCTGCCGACATTTGGCAACCAACTTGGTTCCAGGTGTCCTTTATACCACCAACATAGTGAAGATACTAACCATATGTTCCTATCATGTGCTATAGCCTCTGTCCTGTGGAGTAATAATTGATAAATTTTTGGCTCTAGATGGAATCTTATTGATACTCTCAGCTTTAAATTAAAATGTTGTGTGGATCTAGATTGCTAACCAAAAATAAATAACGTCTTCCTCAATGTAGTCACTAAACACTTTCATGTGATATGGTATGATAGATATTCTATTATTCACAACAGAGGCCCATTCAATCTCAATTCAAGTTAGATGTGAATTTACATTACCATTAGGGATGCTGCTTCAATCCAAACAGCTTTTTGTGACAACACTGTTGGTGATTTTGAGATCCTCCATCTACTTCATATTGATGGAATTTACAAATTGATGAAGTCCACTTTTGAATTGTTTTTTCAATATCTGCATCCATGATGGATCAAAGAGAACATGGATAGTGCTTCTAAAGGAAATATGGGACCCGCGGGATGTGGTGCTATTTTCATAGCCTACCTCAGTCAGTTTCTAGGGTTTTGTTTTTGGGAAATTCGGTATTGCTTCATCTCTAGAGATAGAAATGATGGGTGAGATACATGTCGTCAGCTTTTCCAAAAAAGGGATGGAATAATATTTTGATTGAATGTTACTCAACCACTATTTTCCATTCCATTTGGGAGGGTGTGGTGCATCATGCCTAGCCTCTGGGCACCTGATGGATGAACTTACTTTATTCGCTTGTAGGGACTACTTACATTTCCACACACGCCTTTCATGAAGTGAACATGGAAGCTGGTGGTCTTACTAATAAGGGAGTCAGCCATGACCTAACATGGAAGGACATGTTTCCAGTTGAGCTTCTCCCTTTTTAGGATAAAGATTGTAATAAGATACCTTATTTAAACTCATGTAGTTCTCTCTTTCTTTTTCAAATAAATTGTGTCTTAGTATTTGACCGAGGAAACACCTTTTTAGAAGAAATTGAAGCATGTTTCCCCAACAGAAATCCCCCCAAATCAGACTGACAAAAGGTCATCGATCAAGCTTCACATCTAAATCCCTAACCAAAATTATGAAAAAGGAATAAAGATCTTGAAAATCTAGATATAGATCCCCAATCCAATATCTAGATCTTAACCCACAGGTTTAGATCCATGAAAATGGTGGAGATATTCCATGAAACTATCACGGAATGATTGAAATCTACATACGAAGAAGGGAGCGATTCATCAATCTGGGATTTAAATCTTAAAGAAAGTCATTCAGATTTCCTTGGAATCTATCCAAAAGGCATTGAGATCTACTAGAAATAATCATGCCCAAGCCTAGGTCGAACATGGGAGGATTCAGGGGTTTAGGTAGTTTTAAAATCCATTTTCAGATTAAACTACTCTGCATGAATTGTTTAACCTGGGGGCCACACAGTTAAGCCAAACCATGTGCATATTATGTGTTCTTACACTACTCTCATTACTCGATGGAACGTGGTTAGGAAAACTGTGAGACAACCATGCCCACCTCCACAGTCTGCACGGTTATCTTGAGCACTGTTTTTTCAAATAGTACGCAAACTGTAAACATCTCCCTGTCTTCCCATGATCCTTACAAACATCACCGAAATACACTCCAAGTCATACCCCAAGACAGACTTACTTAATAATAAAAAGATAACCTAAAAACATGCCTGTGATTTCTCCAGAAAAGGCCAGGATCTAACATTTTCCCCACTATATAATAGCTCAGCCTCAAGCTTCACTCCCAAATTTCTCTAAGATTCCATGCCAAAAAGTTTGGGTCAACGAGCCCTTATGTACACTTCTCATTCCCAAGTTTCCTCTTCAACACATCCATGATTGCATAACACAAGAACTAACAATGTGGCCTTTCCTTGTAACACATTCTCACTATGACCCAACACACATTATAGATTCTCCTAAAATGACACATCTATCTCGAGGTCAACCTCTTCCACATTAATCACATGAAAAGGGTCTCGATGATACTGCAATAGTTTTTTCACATTGAAAACATCATGAATAACGCTGAATTTCTGAGGAATTTCAAATCATTACACCACCAACTTGATTCTCTTCATCACTTCAAACAGTCCTACAGTCCGGGGAACCAACATTATATGCCTCTATATCATGTGGTGACCCAATCTATGTGGCACCAGAACGAAAAAATGATAACCCACTTTTAACTCTAGGGGTCATCTCCATCTATCTGCATACAAATTCTTCCTACTCTGAGATTTATCCATTCGTTTCTGAATCAACTGAACCTACACTAATGTATCCTGATCAAGACTAAGTCCTAATAGATTTACCCACCCACCTCTTATTGAAAAAGTGTTGATCTACATAGTTGTTTATAAAGTGCCTCATATGGATCCATCTGAATAGTTTCTTGATAAATTTTGTTATAGGTGAACTCCACTAAAGAGAAGGTATTCTCCCAATAACCACCAAAGTCAATCACACAAGATCGCAACATATCCCCTAACTCCTAAATGGTATTCTCCGACTACCCATTAGAATGTGGGTAGAAGGCCATACAAAACAGAATATGTGTACCAAGTGATTTCCATATACCTTTCCAAAATAGTGAATTAAAGCATGAATCGTGATCTGAATCTATAGTCCATGAAACCCCATGAAAACGAACTATCTCCCACACAAACGGTTCTACCAAATCTCTACTATAAATGTTTCCCTTATTTGTAAGAAATGTGTTACCTTCGTTAGTTGATCCAAAATGAACCAAAAAGAATCATTCTTCCAAACTGTCTTTGGATGTTTACCACAAAATCTATAGTCATGTCATCCCACTTCCATTCCAAAATAGGTAACGAATACAATAGGCATCTAGGTCATTAATGATTTACCTTCACCTACAAATAGGTGAAACATTTTGTTAATAACCCTACTATCTCCTTTTTCGTTCATGTCCCCCAAAACTATCAGCGTTGGTCACAGTACCTTTTAGTCACCCCAAGATGTATCACCCACTCTGAGGCATGAAATTATTGCATGAGTTACTCTATCTTACTCATAGGAATAATAACTCGATTTTTCACAAAGATGATCTCTTCCTCATTTATTATCATGTCTGAAGGTCTCTTCCCACCTTCAAGGCTTACCCTTAAGGCTAAACACTCTGGATCCTCATACCCCATGTCCTAGATCCATATCAAGAGTGTAAAATCCACTGCTACAGAAACCAGAGTCATCCTCTCTTAACTATCTTGAACTACGACATGAATTTCCGCATGAAAATTCATCATATTCTAATCAGAACACAACTCCTGTTCCAAATGAGTCTGATTTTGCCTACTCAAGGCATCATCCACACTATTCCCCTTTCTAGTTGTATCTTTTAGTTCAAAATCAAAGTATTTCATATAATCTACCCATCTTTCCTGCTGATGATTCACATCGCTATATAAAAATATATACTCCATGATTTTGAGATCTATTAAAACTGTAACATTTTCCCCCAAAAGATAGTGTTTCCTTCACATAAGATCCTAAACCACAACAGCCAACTTGAGGTCATATATAGGGTACTTCATTTTATGTGGCCTCAACTACAGAGATCTGTAATCAATGAAATGATCCCATTGAATCAACATAGTTCTGAATCCTATCCTAGGAGAACTACAATACACCATGTACTCCTCACCTGACACAGGTGAGATCAAAATTGTTGTCGATGTCAAGCAGTTCATCAACTCCTAGAAAGCATTCTTACATGCTACTATCCAAACAAATTTATCCCATTATTTGGAAACCCTAAAAGCAGTGATTCCAATCAGAAAAAATCATGGATAAACCACCAATAATAATGGCTAGTCTAAAAACGGATATCAAAAACATTCTTGGGATTCTATTAATAAACCACTATCTGCACCATTTCTTGGTTTACTACCACACCTTCTTCTGAGATGACGTTCCCCCAAAATGTATACCCTATCAATAAAATGATAACATTTAGATAGCTGAGCATAGAGCTAATGCTCTATTAGTTGCTGGTTAATTGGCCCAGCTCAGCCTACATGGATATCCCATTCTACACAATGAACATATTGGTCACCCTCATGAGATACAAAGGTCACTCTCCATTTGTATCAATCTATGTGGGATCAGTATGCCACTAGCCAATCCATACCCATAATCTGGTTGAATCACATTATTACAAGGTCATAGATATGCCAAAAAATGATACTCTACGATATCTTGTGAACATCCTTTGCATAAATAGATATCTCTATACAGTGATCCCAATGGTTTATCGATATTCATCATCCCACTTACGGAATCCACCTCCATGTTCAGTCTGTTAAAAATATTTGCAGATATAAAGGAATGAGAGGCCCAACTATCAAACAAGGCACTATCTATAGTAGATTGAACTAAAATAGTACCTCTAAATATCAATTGACCAGACTCTCTTTCTACATGTGTTTTCAACATTGCAAGTAACTATAATTCCCATATTCATTTCATTTTCATCTGACTGTCCAAAGTAGGACCACTCTACTAATATGGGTGCTCTAACCTAAAGAACCATGTCCAATACCTATACCACCTCTTCCAGTAGAACTCCAGCTTCCAGACATATATGGTGTAGAAGACCCCCTTCCCACACTCTGACTCTGAGAAACTTCTCCCTAAACACGAGCATTTCACTGCATCCTGTAGGGCTTCTGTAGGTGTCCCATCATACCCAAAGACTGGCACTCCACTGGTGGTCGAGGAAAGTTAGTACGATAGTGTCCCTACCTACTACACTGGTGGAAAAGCACATTAGCAAGATCTGGTGCAACTGCTACCCCAGACATTCCACCTTTCATTGCACTATCCTGACTAAGATTATCATGATGGAACATGTTGATCTCAGAAGTCACACTCCCTGATCGTTTAGTGATAGTTTATTATCTAGTTCTAGAGGCCTTAATTAGGTTCCCCTATGAAATGAGAGACTGATTAACCACTTATGAGAATTTCGTCAACCTAAATATACTCACCTGAGACTTAATTTCACAGTTATGTCTGTCCTAAAATAGTTTTGACGAAGAATACTCATCTCTTGGAAAATCTATATAAAATTGATTTAAACCTATGAAACTTTCAACCTAATCCATTACTAAAATTCCTCCTTGGGTCATATTCATATGCTTTAAACCCTTCTATTTTCTTACCATCTCAAGATAAAAGTGTTCCAAGAATTTCTCTACAATGTCCTTCCATAACAACTCATTAGTCTGTCCCAATCATACCTAAATGTGTCACCATCACTTCTCTAAACCCTGTAACATATAAGAAACCAATGTGAAACTCCTCCCAATAAGATTATCTAAATTGTAGAGTATAATCTCTACGGATTCTATCCAAAATTCATCTCCCTTTGGTTCACCCACTCTAGTAAAAGTAGGAGGGTTCTACAACTGAAACTCCCTTGTTAACTCTGACATGCTTTTCTGAACCTGCTATGGGTCTTTCTCTAAGAATTTCATGAAATGAGCAACGTTCTCTCAAAACTATTCCTCTTCCTCCTCAACTTTCAAAATTGGTGCCTCATGCTCCCTGTAGGGAATACTATTCCTGGCCATACCCCTTGGACTCTCCCTCAACAAGATTACTCGAGGCATTACTCAAAAAATTCAAGTACATGTATTAGGTCTCATAACGCAACGTTATAACATTTATGTAAGAAGATAAACAAACACAATAATTTTCAACAAGTAATTTTCCATTTTTCTCACCACACAGTCAACATTGAGGCCTTATCAGTACCATTAACCATCCTACTCATAGTTCTTAGTTAATAAGGGAACATACACTCTCATTAAATAATTCAACCATTAATTACCGAATTATATCAAATGAATTAATTCAGAAATTAATTAAATAATCATTCCCATTTCATCAATCCTGGTTCTCATTAGATTCCCATTTAGTCTCATTTTGAATCATTATTTCACTCACACAACAATGAAAAAGAATTCAAGTTCAACAACATACACATAACCCGATCTCCCATGAGTGCCGAGAATGATGCATGTCACAACAACCCCGAGTTCCCAGAATGATTCATGGAGACTCAAATATCATTAATATTTAGGCCAGAAATCAAAATTCAACAATTTTCAAAACAATTATCACACCACACCATAGGTGCATCACCCAAGATGAAATAATATATAACAATAACAACCAACAGCAGTCACAATAATCCCACCCTATGTACTCGAATTTTCCCATGTACATGGGTTTTTAACTCCCGTTCACAAGCTCATTACTAAGTCTTGACTCTTCTTTGTCCACATTCTACCTTTCCCAATTCAATAAGGAAAAATAAAAAC
Source organism: Viscum album (assembly GCA_963277665.1). NCBI lineage: Eukaryota > Viridiplantae > Streptophyta > Magnoliopsida > Santalales > Viscaceae > Viscum > Viscum album. The sequence goes on from OY728139.1 coordinate 922,690,947, forward strand.
AAAGAAAATTAAACTCCTCTAATACCACATTGTGACATCCCGACTAGAGATCCACTAAACGGTGCCCCATATCGGTTGGAACATTCCCTCAAGCACGCCTCCCCATACACTAGAGGGAGCTAACTAGCAGCGAGGGTGTGGTAAGTCAACCTTGGGGAGACTATACCCACTTTTATTAGAACAAACCACCAATAGAAGAAAATAAAAATATCCATGTGAAGAAGTTTCTAAATAATTGTAACAAATCCATGTAATATCATAAGAAAACATGAAAATAAAATAAACAACTGAATGTTTAAACATTATACAACAATAAAAATGCAAAGTGTTTATAATTCAACTAAATGTAAAGACAAAACAACTCTTAAAAGGGTACCGAACCACCTCTTATTCCATCTCTCATCCTCCAATCCCTAATGGTAGTCTATCCTAGGGCCTTTCTTTTATCCTTCCCTGCAATAACAAATTCCTCTCAGATGCAGATTAGGAATCCCAAATAGGGTGTGAGTATGACTTAGTAGGCCACCACCAATGGTGTCTAAAACAAGTCGAGTCAATAGATAGTGTATTTAGTTTTATGAAGCAATAAATACAATGCATAATTAAATAATTATCACATTGTCATTTAATATTTAATTTTCACATTAGGCCCATTATCAATTCATGTATTCTGTTTGAATCATCATTAATTATTATCATTCATTTTGTGTTGAATGTACTATCATGCACCACAATCACATTTTAATAATCATTCATTATTATCATTCATTTTGTGTTTGTCGTTATGACTAGCACCCCAAATCACATTAATTATAGGTCACCTTGCCTATCACTTAATATCTCATTCTGTGTAGGACTTCATCCATAGCACCCCATAATATCAATCATGGATATCTTTTGGGGTGGAATTACATGTCCATGTCTAAACTTCTAATTGGTCTAGAACTCCATTTCTAGCACCACAATAATGTGATCCATTTAATCATTCTATAATTCACATGAAATTTCCACCTAATTTCATTACTAATCCCTGTTGGAGTTGGTGGTCTAGAACCAACTGCTTTGTACTTTATTCATAAAATAAAAGCCTTATCACATCCTGATTGTTCTTCTGCATGACATGTCATGTGATAATGTCCTAAGGACAGCTGTTTCATTAAAGGGTCGTAGTGGATCCATGCTATGATGAGAACCCAAAAGTGCCATAACACTGTTCTTGAATGTATGTTCTATGGCCGGATAATATTATTTGAGGGACACAAATAATACAGGTCATTAGGGGTAAGGACTCATAAAACTTTGAGTCACCTTCTCATGGTGTGCGCCCTTGGTAATATCCAGGAGGATATTATGAGAATGAGACCCGCCAGTAGGAAATCCACATTTCATAGTGTCATTGGATGTTCCTAACTATGGACGTGTGTATTGATCCTTAGACTTTAAGATTATTATTAATGGGTATTACAACTCGCGCACTTATGTGTATTGACGAAAACTATGACGACACACTGTTTGCAACAAGGTAGGATACGTTGGGTGCATCACGAGTAATACCGCATTAATAGATAATGCGAGAAATGATTTTTCCCTTCCGTTCCATAACGTAAGTAGATATCTCAAGCCCTTTGATGGAATTGATATAGCCTAAATAAATCCATGGCCATGGTAAGGTATGGGCAAGTTCAATTTTGGGAAGTCAAAGAAAGAATAATCAAGCACATGGGTTGATGGCACTAGCATGCAACCCTCTTGATTGGAGATATCAAGACAAAGGGATTATATTACACGGTAGGCGTTCGTAGGAGGTGACACGTCATTGTGGTGTTAACTTCCTTCTCTATGGGTGCCTTGGCGTGTTGCTAGACGCTAACCTTGGACTATAGGCAGGTTCAGCCTAATGCCACTGAGAAAGAGGCCTAGAGGGTCACACACTAAGTTTGTCCATGTATCTTAGTTAAATATTAATTTAACAAGTTAAATAAATATTATTCCCGACTGGGGTTTAATAATTATTTAAGGATGTCTAATCACATTTATTTTGACACTAGTTATTCGAGAGAATATACTGTGGATAAAAAATATATTTATTAGCGAGTAATGCAGTTACATTTATTTAAGAAATAAATAGTCATTACTCAAGGTCTAATAAATGTGGTGGAGAAAAATGGCAAATAAAAGTACACACCGTGTATATTAAATATACACGCTGTGTAGTTTTATTGAAAACAAGTACACTCCATGTATTAATTATTACACGCCGTGTAGTTTTTCTAATTGGGATTTTGAGGATATAATATTGTTTTATTAAATGATATTTGTTATAATCAACGTGGCCGCATTTCAAAGAATTAATAGTTCAACATGGGGGTTTTCAATAAGAGTTAATGATATAAATAAAACGCATAACGCGTTTATTTATTGTCATAACTCTTTTAACCTCAAACCTGATTATAAATATCCTCGCAACCCCAACATTATTTGGAGAGCCATTGTTGTGCACAACGGATTTGGAAATACTCTCAAGCCAAGAGAGAATTCCCTTTCCACCAAGAACGCCCTCAAGTTACGAGAGCAAGATCCTCCACCGGATCAAGGCGGTCGAAGGCGGACTTCGCAAGAAAAGGTTCTTCCGCGCTAGCACCCGGAGATATCTTCGGTGACGTCCGGAGATACGTGACACACGTGTGGATCACCTCTAGAGGAATCCTACACATGGATTCTACGACGCAACGACGGATCACCGAATCGTGACCGGACACATCAATGAAGAAAGAATTCCAACGAGGTAATTCTTATGCATCAATTAAATTAATTATAATCAATATATGATGATCCTCATCTAGGGTTCTGGGAATCATCTTTTCTTTTCGTTCTTCATTCTATTCTGAAGATTCGACGTTTTATATCGTGACAGATCTCTGATTGAACACTGTTTAACGAAAAATTAAGTTGGGCAAACCCACCAATGCGCTTCCGCTGCGCCCGGAACCTACAAGTGGTATCAGAGGGGGTCATATCGTTGGTTATAATTATTTAGTTTTTTTGTTGGTGATTTACACATTTAATAATTTAGTTATTTCAATTCATGTTTAATCGTTTTGGAAATCTGAATATCGAGATCTGTACCTCCTCTCTCGTTTCTCGTTCACCTCACAGAAATGGATTTGTTCTTTTAATTTTGATTAAAATAAAATAGAGGAACTCATCTGGAGGAGCCAAATGTTTCTGGCCATATAAAACCAGAATACATGACGTGTATTCGGAAGTACACACCGTGTAGTCTAGGTTCAATGCATTGACTGATCCTCCAAATCAGGCCGTGTATTGGATTATTTATAAGAATTTAAGACACCATGTGTTGACCAGAAACAGGTGGCACATGGTTTCCGGAATACATGTCGTGTGGTCCAATGAACACGGCGTGTAGTCCCTTTGGGTTAGGGTTGGGTCGTGTACTCCATACATAGCCTGCCCAGCTAGAAACCGTGTAACGCGGAAAGTACACGGCGTGTGTCCCACTGTACACGTCGTGTACTCCGAAAATTTCCGAAGTACATTAACACACCCTATCCCCGGGCGTGTACTTCGGATGGATGGTGAAGAAAAATTACACGCCGTGTAGTCGGAACTACACGCCATGTACTCACCCAAATTACGCAGATTTATTAAAATTTATTATTATATTATACAAACCCTTGAGACGTGTACCATGGTGCAGGCGTAAAGCTGAGGCACAACACGTGATAGGTGTTTTATATATATGTGTTTAATTTAACATCTGCGTAATAAATGGGAATTCTCCTAGTTGCCTCCAATGTACAAGTTGTGTACAAGGATAATTTTAAATGAATTTATTTGTTTACAATTATGATGGATGAGAATCTCAAGGAAATTCAGAAAAGGTATTTAAGATAAAAGGATTGATTAATTAAAGATAATTAATTGATTCGAGCGTGATTTATCTTAAACAAGAACGATTAAAGAATTGAATGCTAGTTTTATTTATGCGTAAATATCGGTGAATGTATGGATGATCATGAGCTAGACCGAGACCTTTGTATGTGAATGGTTTCTTTTAATTTATTTATTTAAATTAAATTTTTTGGCCTGCGAGCCATCTCCTCATTAATATGTAGGGCCTACGCGCCCAAGGATTCTTTTATGTAAAAACCCCTTTTTCCCCTCACATGTGTGTGAGATAAATGCATATGTAATTGATGGAGCTCCCAAGATAGTGGAAGCGGATCAAGTCAGGAGCCAAGATGAAACCAATCTAAGGAGATACAAAGGTGGATAGGTGGAAAGATGTAAACACGAACCCGAAAGGTTCAAGGTGTTTCTCCCCTAGGTCTTGGATTAGTTTATCAACCGCTAGATAAACTAACCAATAGAAAAGCTCATGATCATACCATTTATTTTATTTCTGTCAGTTTCATGGTTTATTTATTGTGGGTTTGTTGTCACAATCACACAATTAATGAATTAAACGAGCATGCAAGATGGAACAAAAATAAAATTGGCTTATACATAAATATTATCTTAGACATGGTTAATAACTTAAGTATATCCCACTTAATATTAACAAGCATGTAATCAAAGATAATAAAATTGAAATTTACGTATAAGGATAAAATACCTCAAAATAAATATTAAGTCGGCATAGCCTTCCATAATCTTGGTTAGAATCGAACCATAGTTCAAAGTGCTTGACCGACCCTAGTTGGGGTTCTTTCAATAATCGGGGAATTCTAATTCAAGGTTTTTGGGTTGACTTGACTTGGTTCACATCAATGGTTGACTCCCACAGCAGGACATGGTGTGACAAAGAGGCAAAGGTTGAGGAAATCGAAAAAGGATTTCAGGATTGGGGAGTCCACTCAACAGATCAAGGAACTGTGAGTTAATGCAGTTGGCATTTTGAATGCCTACCTAAAACCCTTCAAGTTGCTTGACCAACCCTAGTTGGGGTAATGCGAAGGGAAATATGGATCCTTTCCACTAGAATATTCACGCAATAGAATATTCCGAAGTCAATGGTGAGGGAAATTGTATTTCGATAAAATAGTGGGAGACTAATAAGTATTAATTTATTTATTTGTCTCATTTTTTATAATAAATTACTAAACCTTTGCTCTTCTTAAATTGTAGAAATGGCAAGAAAATGACTTCAAACATATCTTTGCGCACCATACTCGAAAAATAAAACCTTCTCACTGGCACCAATTTCCAAGAGTGGTAGAGGCGTTTACGCATCGTCCTTCGCAACGAAAGGAAATTATATGTGCTGGAAGAGCCTATTCTAGTTGCGCCTGGGAAAGAGGCTAGTGATGAGGAATTATATCTCTACATGAAACACATGGATGATGCCACAGATATCCAGTGTTTCATGCTATCGGCCATGTCTAATGATCTCTTGAAGCAACATGAAAACATGGATGCGTATAGCATGATGTCTCACCTTCAAGATCTCTACCAAGAGAAGGCGAGACAGGAGAGGTATGAGATATCCAATGCTTTGTTTACCACGAATCTTGGAGAGTCTGTGCCAACTGGGCCTCATGTGGTCAAGCTTATTGGCTACATTGAACGCTTGGACATCTTAGGGATTAAATTCCCAGATGAGTTGCGTACAGATCTCATCCTATCATCATTTCCCAAGACCTTCTCTAGATTCATTGTCAACTATAACATGAGCGGCAATGAGAAGAGTCTATCAAAGCTTCTGAACTTGATTCTCCAGGTAGATAAGGACATGGGGCGTGACAAACCCACGGTCCTTATGGTGAATAAGAACAGGAAGGACAAGGCAAAGGGGCCAAAGACTTATAAACGGTCTGCAGCCCCCAAGCACCGTCCCTCCAAGAAGGGGAAGATCCAAAGGCAGGGCAAGGAACGGGAAGAAGTGTGTTTTCCATGTGGCAAGCAGGGCCAATGGAAGAGGAACTGCACCTAGAAGTGTGGGGATGCTAAAGGTGCGTTCGTTATCGAGTGAAATCTTTCTATTTCTAGACATTGGGTATTAGATACATCTTGTGGGGCTCACATCTGTATTCAAATGCAGGAACCGAGTAGATTTAGAAAGATCGCCAGAGGAGAGGTGGATCTTCGAGCTGCCAATGGTGCAAGGCTGGCTGCGTTGGCTATTGGCAACTATCACCTCTCATTTCCAACTGGCATGATTTTGGTTTTACAAAACTGTTATTTTGTGCCTACTGTTACCAATAACATAATTTATGTATCTTGTTTGGATATGGATGGATTTATTTTTAAGTTTGGAAATAAGGGTTTTCTCTTTTATAAGAACAACGTATGTTATGGTATGGCACATTTGAATAATGGTTTTTATGTATTAAATTATGAAAACCATCTGTTGGCAATCGATAACGAAACACACTCACATGACTCATACATCACCCAGTTATGGCATCACCGCCTTGGTCATGTGAACGAGAAGTGCTTGACAAAGCTCTGCCAAGATGGCTATTTAGACTCTACTGAGCTAAAACCACTTGATAGATGTCACGCTTGTTTACAAGGAAAAATGACCAAGACGCCTTTTGGTGGACAAGGTGAAAGGGCCACAGAGCTTCTAGGATTGGTACACACAGATGTGTGTGGACCATTTCCATTAGAAGATAGAGGTGGATATTCTTACTTTATTACTTTTACTGATGATTTGAGTAGATATGGCTATGTCTACTTAATGAGGTATAAGTCAGAGTCCTTAGAGAAATTTACGGAATTCAAGAATGAAGTAGAGAATCAACTTGGTAAGAAGATAAAGAAGCTTCGATCGAATCGAGGTGGAGAATATCTGAACCATGAGTTCATCGATCTTCTACAGGATTCTGGGATTCTATCTCAGCTCACTCCTCCTTATACACCACAGTGGAATGGTGTTAGTGAAAGGAGGAACCACACCTTGTTGGACATGGTGAGGTCGATGATGAGTCCTGCGGATCTTACATTATCCTTTTGGGGATATGAATTAGAAACTGCAGCATACACATTAAACCGAGTACCAACTAAGGCGGCAAATGGAATTCCATCCGAGTTATGGAATGGAAAGAAACCCACTTTATCGCACACACTTGTATGGGGATGCGAGGCGTTTGTTAAGGCCTTCTCAGGAAACAAACTATCACCCCAGGGCCCGAAGTGTATCTTTATAGGATATCCCAAGGAAACAAAAGGATATTACCTATATAACCCCCAAGACATGAAAGTGATTGTCGCCAGACAAGCCGTCTTTTTTGAGAGGGAGCACATCCTCAAGAAGGATAGTGGGAGAAAGATTGATTTTGACGAAGTTGATGCTCAAGATACACATGAGTTCGTACAGGAACAAGTTCCACAGGTCCCCGTGGAAGAGGTTCCAGAAACACAATTACTGCATAGGATCTCAAGAGAGGTAAGGGAACTAGAGAGATTTGGTTTCCTAGTCACCAAGGATGGTGAATCATTATTGTTGGACAATGATGAACCTCTCTCCTACAAGGAAGCAGTAGAAAGCTCAGAAGCTGCAAGATGGCTAGAAGCTATGAATTCTGAGATGGATTCCATGAATCAGAACCAAGTTTGGGTTCTGGTCGATGATCTAGTTGATGTAAAGCCTGTTGGATGCAAATGGGTCTTCAAAAGAAAGCTGGACAAGGATGGTCAAGTTAGCACCTATAAAGCAAGGCTAGTGGCCAAAGGATTCAGACAGCTTCAAGGAATTGACTATGATGAAACATTCTCGCCAGTTTCCATGTTTAAATCCTTAAGAATCATACTTGCCATAGTAGCTTACCATTACTACGAGATTTGGAAGATGGATGTCAAAACAGCATTCCTTAACGGGAACCTTCAGGAAGATGTCTATATGACACAACCAGAAGGGTTTGTGACACCAGGTGAATCCAAACGGGTTTGAAAGTTGCAGAAATATATTTATGGATTAAAGCAAGCATCGAGGTCATGGAACATTCGATTTGATGAATCCATAAAGGAATTTGGTTTCATTAAGAATGAATGTGATCCATGCGTTTATAAGCGGTTTAATGGGAATGCGGTCGTCATCCTAGTGGTATATGATGATGACATATTGCTTATTGGAAACGAAGTACCAGCCATACAGTCAGTTAAGAATTGGTTGAACAAGTGTTTCTCCATGAAGGACTTAGGAGAAGCAGCCTACATTATAGGGATCAAGATCATTCGTGATAGATCCAAGAGGCTGCTTGGACTATGTCAGGGTACATATATTGACCAGATAATAAATAGATTTAGTATGGAAAAATCCAAGAGGGGATTGGTTCCAGTGTCACATGGCTTACATCATTCTAAGAAAATGTGTCCCCAGACACAACAAGAGAAAGATAGGATGAGCAAGATCCCATACGCCTCGGCTATAGGATCCATCATGTATTCCATGTTATGTACCAGGCTTGATGTTGCCTATGCACTGAGCATGGTAGGCAGATGTCAAGAAGATCCAGGAGAACAACATTGGACTGCTATTAAGACTATCCTTATGTATCTGAGAATAACTAAGGATATGTTCCTGGTGTATGGAGGAGACAAGGAGCTTGTCATCAGAGGGTATGCTGATGCTGGTTTTCAAAAATATCAGAATGATCTGAAGTCGCAATCTGGATATGTTTTCTGTCTCAATGCAGGAGATGTGAGCTGGAAGAGTTCAAAGCAGCTAGTTGTCGCCGATTCTACAGCGGAGTCCGAGTATATAGTGGCTTCTGATGCATCCAAAGAAGCCGTTTGGATTCAGAACTTTGTCCAGGATATTGATGTGTTGCCTAGCAGTAAAGATCCCATTACATTGTATTGTGATAATACTGCAGCGGTGGCTCTTGCAAAAGAACCAAGGTCACATCAACGGACAAAACACATACTCCGGAAGTATCACCTCTTGAGGGATTTCTATCAAAGGGGTGAAGTTGCAGTGAGAAGAGTGTCCACGGAAGAGAATGTGGTGGACCCCAGGACTAAAGGCCTATCTCAACAGAAGCATGAATATCATGTGAGAGCTAGAGGGTAAAAGGTTGTTAGCAGTTGGATCTAGTCCAAGTGGGAGTCTGTTGGAGTTGGTGGTCTAGAACCAATTACTTTGTACTTTATTCATTAAATAAAAGCCTTATCACATCTTGATTGTTCTTCTATGTGACATGTCATGTGATAATGTCTTAAGGACAGCTGTTGCATTAAAGGTTCGTAGCGGATCCCTGCTAGGATGAGAACCCGAAAGTGTCGTAACACTGTTCTTGAATGTATGTTCTATGGCCGGATGATATTATTTGAGAGACATAAATAATACAGGTCATTAGGGGTGAGGACTCATAAAACATTGAGGCACCTTCTCATGGTGTTCACCCTTGGTAATATCCAGGAGGATATTATGAGAATGAGACCCGCCAGTAGGAAATCCACATTTCATAGTGTCATTGGATGTTCCTATCTACGGACATGTGTATTGATACTTAGACTTTAGTATTATTATTAATGGGTATTACAACTCGCGCACTTAGATGTATTGACGAAAACTGTGACGACACACTGTTCGCAGCGAGGTAGGATACGTTGGGTGCGTCACGAGTAATACTGCATTAATAGATAATGCGAGAAAGGATTTTTCCCTTCTGTTCCATAATGGAAGTAGATATATCAGGCCCTTTGATGGAATTGATATAGCCTAAATAAATCCATGGCCATGGTAAGGTATGGGCAAGTTCAATTCCGTGAAGTCAAAGAAAGAATAATCAAGCACATGGGTTTATGGCACTAGCATGCAACCCACTTGATTGGAGATATCGAGACAAATGGATTATATTACATGGTAAGCGTTTGTAGGAGGTGACATGTCATTGCGGCGTTAACTTCTTTCTCTATGGGTGCCTTGGCGTGTTGCTAGACGCTAACCTTGGACTTTAGGTAAGCTCAGCCTAATGCCACTGAGAATGAGGCCTAGAGGGTCACACACTAAGTGTTTCCATGTATCTCAGTTAAATATTAATTTAAAAAGTTAAATAAATATTATTCCCGACTGTGGTGTAATAACTATTTAAGGATGTCTGATCGCATTTATTTTGACAGTAGTTATTCAAGAGAATATACTGTGGATAAAATAATATATTTATTAGCGAGTAATGCAGTTACATTTATTTAAGAAATAAATAGTCATTACTCAAGGTCTAATAAATGTGGTGGAGAAAAATGGAAAATAAAAGTACACGCCGTGTATATTAAATATACACGCTGTGTAGTTTTATGGAAAAGAAGTACATGCCATGTATTAATTATTACACGCCGTGTAGTTTTTCCAATTGGGATTTTGAGGATTTAATATTGTTTTATTAAATGATATTTATTATAATCAGCGTGGGCGCATGTCAAGGAATTAATAATTCGACATGGGGGTTTCCAATAAGAGTTAATGAAATAAATAAAACGCGTAACGCGTTTATTTATTTTCATAACTCTATTAACCTCAAACCTGATTATAAATATCCTCGCAACCCCAACATTATTTGGAGAGCCATTGTTGTGAACAACGGATTTGGAAATACTCTCAAGCCAAGAGAGAATTCCCTTTCCACCAAGAACTCCCTCAAGTTATGAGAGCAAGATCCTCCACCAGATCATGGCGGTCGAAGGCGGACATCGCAAGCGAAGGTTCTTCCGCACTAGCACCCGGAGATATCTTCAGCGACGTCCGGAGATACGTGACACACATGTGGATCACCACTAGAGGAATCCTACACTTGGATTCTACGACGCAATGACGGATCCCCGAATCGTGACCAGACACATCAATGAAGAAAGAATTCCAACGAGGTAATTCTTATGCATCAATTAAATTAATTATAATCAACATATGATGATCCTCTTCAAGGGTTCCGGGACTCATCTTTTCTTTTCATTCTTCGTTCTATTCCGATGATTCGGCGTTTTATATCGTGACGGATCTCGGATTGAACATTGTTTAACAAAAAATTAAGGTGGTAAAACCCAGCAACGTGCTTCCGCTGCGCCCAGAACCTACAATCCCTCGATAGGTTAAACATTTTAAAGACCATTATTTAATTCAAAAATTAACTAAGCACATAATCCATTAATTAATTCATCAATAAATTAATCAATCAACAAAAATATATTTTCATAATTAATTATTCATAATTAATTATCCATATCAAATCTATACTTGTAATTATAAATTCTCAAAATAAATAATATTTGATCAACATAATGGCACATAATTAATTCTCACAATTAATTATATTTTGTCCATATCATAGAACGTAAGTAATTATCAGAATTAACTATCTTACACATTATTACATAATTTCATAATTAATTACCGCCAATTATGTATCTTAACAGAACCAATTATATATCTCAATTAGAAGACCTCAACCTGTAATAAATCTACAAAATATCTATTCATGCAACCCCCATTTGTTTGTTCTGTGATTCAATTATCAATTGATCACCAAGGTAAATCACAAGTCAAATCCGCATTCTTAATTACTCTAATTTATGATTTAAATTATTAAGGTAAGCTAGAAAATCATAAACTCGCATTAAAATATCAAAAATCACAACAATGGGAGTTCAATTCAGACTATCTACCTCATTTTATTGGTGGATGTCAGCCCAAGAAATCCCCAAAATCTAAGTGGCACCACGTCATTGATCAAAATTCAGATCTAAATCCGTATCCAAAATTAAGATCAAAGGCATCAAGATCCTAAAAATCTATATCAAGATCCACAATCCTAGAAATAGATATCAACCCATTGGATTATATCCATGAAAATTGTGGAGATATTCCATTAAAAACCATGAAATGATAGAGTAAAAAATGAAAGAAGGAACAAGGTGAAATCCACTTATCGGGAAGAGAGAGGATCTTTAATTCGATGTTTCAATCTCAAAGAACGAGGTTCTAATTTCCTTGTAATTTCTCTGATAGTCTCTAAGATCACCATGAATTTGTCAATACAAAGCCAAGGTTGAACTAGAGAGGTTTTGGGGGTTCGTGTGGTTTTAAAACCCATTTTAAGACTAAACTACTCTACATGGATGGTTTGACAAAGGAGGTCACATGCTTAGACCAAACCCTGTGCCAACTCTGTAGCCATCCACTACTTGTACGGATCGATGGTATGCAGTTAGGAAAACTCTGCCTCAATAGTTCTGACGTCCTGTAACAACCCCAACATTTATTAATGAAATCCCCTCTTGATATAATTAAATGTCTTAATATGTGAAATGGATATACAACATATGAACCATTGTTTTATGTTCTTGGATTTTTAAATAAAATTAAGAATTATGACCGTTTATAATATAGTAATTGAACAATGATCACTTGATTTGTATAAATATAACGCTTTAACAAATTCTTTTTACTCAGACAAAGGAAGCGATGGCCTCATCTAGTAGATGTTCCCCATATGAAACCCATTTAATAGATCTTGGTAAGGAGGTTGAATCATTGGGCTTCTCTCTTGACCAAGACCATGATGAGCATGAATAAGTTAAGCTCGAGTGGAACCACCTTCAAGAGAATTGGATGTTGATAGAGATTACAACTTGAGAGATGTTATCCGAGCCACCCCCAGAGTTTGTTTCCATCGTGAACCATGCCCTAAGGCCTTATGAAGGTGTTTTAAGTGGATATGTAACAAGACCCTAGTACAATGATTATGTATATAATTTTGGAACATAATAATCAATATAATGCCATTTTATTATTGTTATGTTGTAAGTAGTATTTTTAAGCACAAATTGTATTTTTTGTTCTATATTCAACTAAGAAAAATATTTTGTTGAATTAATAAATTTTTGAATTGAATAATATTTTAATATAAAAAATTATTATTATTAAATTAATGTTAATTAAATATAAATGATCGTATAATTTTGTGAATACAATAGTTGTTTTAGTTAAGGTTTGAACGCTTTTGTTTGTCTAAACCCATTAATTTTCAATAAATGTCGGTTTTTATTTGAAAAGTGTAAATTAATATATTTATAAATTTATTTAGAAGAAATTAATATTATTTCTGGCATCAGGACATCGAAATTATCCAAATGTGAGTTTTTCATAATTTTCTGAGACAGTCAATTGTTTGGGTAAACATTAAATACCACATAAAAATATAATATGTTTTAAGAAATCATAATGAACCAATAGTGATGTAATAAAATACTATAAACTGTATTTTCCTCTAATATATGTCTTACCATTAAAATAATGTGATTTTGGGTTTGTTTGATTTATTTTATAACTCTTTAGTAGACCCTCCAAGACTTATATAAAATTTTGACTTTTTAAATTGTTTTCCTTGAGAGTGAGACTCGCCTCCACCTAAGCAAACATAATATTTTAATAAATTATGAAATTGACCATATAAAATATTGTTTTCCACTCCCCTTTTGTAGAAACAACATGCAAAAACAATTGGATGTTTTGTGGTTTTGTTTAATTTAATGTTGGGTGTCCCAAACCTAAATAATAAACAATTCTATCTACTTTCATATATAAACCAACACATTCTCCCACTTAATATTCACTCAAATCCTTTTAAATTCATCCAAACTCTGACCTCTCTCTAGAATCCTCCCAAGGTTCCCTTAAGCCTCCCAAGGTCTCGTCCTTCAAGATTTCAAAGTTACACTCCAAGGTAAGGGATCATTTCCCCCACCTCTTTTAAGTCATTACTTCCATTATGTTATGTCTTCTAGTTTCCATTTTATTATATGGGATATGTTAGCGTATATCATTATTACTGTCCATTTAAAGTGAAAATGATGAGAAATCACATATTCTCTCTTCCTTCAAGTATCATTTTCATATGGTATTTCCTTAAAATAACTATAAAATGATTTAATTTCTTTTTATTATATACCCTTACTGTATAATGAGTTATTTATGAGTGGGTGACCCATTTACCCACTCATTTTATTGTTTTTTATAACCATGTTATATAGCCGTTATGCTGTAGAATTTTTGTCTCATATTTCTCTCTCTTTATCTCATGAAATTAGCTTGTTTTATTTATGTGAATACCTAGAACTATTTAGTTTTAATGGGTGGTCATAAATACAAATAAAATATTTGTTTGTTTCTGTAATTGACATACATTTAAACCTCACTCCCTTTCCATGGGTTATAAATGATATAAGAATATAATTTTTAAATCACATTTAAACTTAATGATTTTGAAATTAAACCCTTTTATTTTATTCAATATGGGTTATTTATGAAATGTTTTATTACAATCTATGTGGCTCACATGAATATAAAGACATATTGAGGGTGTGAACTATTAGCGATCTAATACATTGGGTAAAGAATTTATCTCTAGAGATAACAAGTTTCACGATACCTTGGTGAATAACCTTGGTAATTTTTATGATACCTTAGGGTTATACCTTAGTGATATGTTCATCGATGTCAAAATGAAATTTTGTAGCCACATATAAAAGTTATTTTTCAAGTTATTTTTATTATGATATTCCTATACCTAAATTTCTCAGGCCATTATGTTTTTATCATGTTCTTATTGATATCACAATTAAACAGATTACCTTGCCTTCCTTAAATGGCCTTCTTCACACCATTTCCTTTGATGTATGTCTCTAGGTTATAAGATGCAGTATTTATAATTAGTTTGCATCAGAGGATAGTTTATCTATATATGGTAATTAAGATATGAAAATGATAGAAATAACCCTATAAAAATTTTTAATTATAAGAAAACTTCCTGGTATTTTAGAGATTAATGAGTAAGTAGTTTATAAAACAAATGCATCCCTGTCTGGATACAAGCAGGTAGAGGCGGCTTTGGAACAAATGTATAGAGGGGTAAACCCCAAAAAACCTACTTTTAGCTATACATGAATGGGAACTAGTGCACAACGACGGGCCTTGCTACACTCTTGGTTATGACACTCCCGGGGGATATGTTTGGTTAATAGAATGCTTTTTATTGAATCATTATGAAGGAATTATATAGAAATGTAATTATCTAGTCGTGAGGTTTTAAGACATATAATCCATTACGGTTAACATATTTTTAAATGAAATAAGTTTCTCAGTAAGGTTTTATTCTTTTAGAAAATGGTTGGCAATAGGAGGAACCGTGCAAATTGTGACTACAATGGACCTTGCGTAGACGACCCTCTGATGGAAGCCGGAATGGAAGCATTCATTCAAATAGTGAACCAATTTTCTCATGTTATGGGAAATAACATGAATCAAGATGAGAGACCTATCTCATTGTAAAGGGAACAACATTCTGTTTAATCATTTTTTTGTCAACGACCACCAACCTTCTGTGGATTGACCGAACCATTGATTGTCGAATAGTGGATTAGCTCTATCAAGAAGATATTTTGTTGTACTCCACTATTCTGAAATAGATAAGGTTACAATGGTTATTTATCCCTTAGAAGGAGAATCTGATCAGTGGTGGGAACTGATTAAAAACACAAGGCGAAGAGTGGAAGTGGATGTTATGGAGTGGGAAGAGTTAAAAAGGATATTCTTCAACAATTATTTCCCTGGATCAACGAGAATAATAATGGTGGAGTTTCTTGAGCTGATGTATAAGGAGAATGAATATATGGGAAGCTATGAGATGAACTTCATCGGGAATTCACGTTAAAACTCTACCTTTGTCTTGGATCTGAATGGCATGGTTGATAGATTCTTAGGCGGACTGAGACCTCATCTACAGAAGAATCTAGACAACCAAGACTGTGATAGCTATGAGGAGATCATGCGGACTGCGATGAAAGTCGAGCTGGAATTGGGTGAAACATAGTGGTCTAATAAAAAATCAAGAAGAAGATATTTATGGTGTCGATCATAGGTAGAACCTTTGACCATGGAAGAGGATGAAAGCAAGTGAAACTTCCCACGTGTAATAAATGTGGGAAGAAGAATTCGGGGAACTGCCTGATCAGGAGTAGAAAATGATACAAATGTGGAAGAGATGGCCATATTGCAAGGAATTTACATAGTGAGGTGAAAACTCATCTTCCAAACACTTACGAGAAGGGGAATATAGTGCAAGACCTTCCTAATGTCTAGTATTTTATGTGTCCACAACATGGGAGATTTTCCAATCACTATCCAAATATGAGGTGAGTGGATGGGAACCACCATCGGCCTCAACAAATTCCAACGGAGCAAGGTCATGAATTTTCTATCACGATAGCTGATGTTGAAGATTTGAATGATGTGGTAGCACAGACTCTTATTGTTCTCTAAAAGCAAGCATGTACTTTGTTTGATTCTAGTTCTACGCATACCTTTATTCCCTTCAAGTTTGTAATGAATTTAGAATCAACTCCCGATTTACTAAATGTAGAGTTATCAGTCCAGACTCCTAGTGGGATTATCCATGCATCATCAGTATTTAGAAACACTAGTATTTACATTACTGAGCCCAATCTTATCACAAATATAGTTTTCATTCCCATGTTGAAATTCAACATTATACTAGGGATGGACTGTCTATCAAAGTATAATGCTAATATCAAATGGAGAAGCAAGGAAATATCTGTAGCAAAGAATGGAGAACCTAATGTTATCTTCCAAGGAGAGATATATCAACCTGATCTTTATCTATAAGAACCTCCTATATCATTCTTTTTAGAGTTGATCAGAGAAGAAGAAGAAGAAGGGAATGATAGTTTGGATATAGAAAATGTCCCCATCATCTAAGAATACGTTGACGTATTTCCTGGACCTCCCCAAGAATGAGAGGTAGAGTTTTCAATTGAAATCATACCTAGATCTCATCCAATATCAATGAACCCATAGAGGATGGAAAATGTGGATCTGGAAGAATTAATGAAACAACTCCAAGATCTTTTGGAGAAGGGATTTATATGATCAAGTATGTCTCCTTGGGGAGAACCATTTCTCTTTGTGATGAAGAATGACGGATCGATGCGGCTGTGCATTGATTATGGAGAACTAAAATGGGATATAGTAAAGAAAAAATACCCTCTTCCAAGAAATGATGACTTATTTGACCAACTTCATGGAACTAAATTCTTCTCTAAGATTGATCTTAATTCTAGTTATCATCAATTGAGGGTTAATAAAGAAGATATTCCAAAAACTGCCTTCCGATCAAGGTATGGGCATTATGAGTTTGTTGTTATACACTTCAGACTAACTAATAAACCTGCAATGCTTATGTATTTGATGAATAGGGTCTTTATGGACTACCATGATATCTTTTTAGTATTTTTTATTGATGATACTAGAATATATTCCAAAAGTTGCGATGATAATGACGATCAACTAAGGGTTATTTTGAAAACTCTATGGAAGGAGTGGCCTTTTGAAAAGTTTATCAAAAGAAATTTATGGTTACAAGAAGTTGCATTATTGGGGAACATTTTTACCAGTGCAGAAATACCAATTGACCCTAAAAAGAAAAAAGTTGTAGAGGAGTGGCCTCAACCTACAACAATTACTAAGATTAGTAGTTTCCTTGATTTAGAGGGATATTATATGAGGTTTGTGAAAAATTAAAAATTACTTTCTAATTCATTGACAAAGGTAACTCAAATATGGGTCAAGTTCATCTAGACAAAGGATTGTGTGAAAAGTTTTCAAGAGCTAAAGAATAGATTGGTTATTGTAGCTGTGTTAACTCTTCACTCAAGTGGAGAAGGATTTTTTATTTTTAGTGATGAATCTCTGTAAGGGCTTCAGTGTTTCATCATGAAAAATGAAAAAGTCATTGCTTATGCATCTCGAAAGTTGATGAATCAAGAGCAAAACTATCCTACGCCTGATATGGATCTACCTGCAATTGTTTTTTCTCTGAAGATATAGAGTCACTATCTTTATGGGGAGAAATGTGATATATACATTGACCATTAAAGTGTGAAGTATATTTTCACACAAAAGGAATTGAACATGAGACCAAGGTGATGGTTGTAACTTCTGGATGATTATAATTTTTCGATTAATTATTATAACAGAAGAGCAAACAAAGTCACTGATGCATGAAGTAGGAAATACCCAGTGGTTCTTTCCATTATTAGGATTAAAAAAGATCCTTTAATCAATGACCTAGTAAATTTGGACATGTAAATTATAAGGGAAGGGACAACATCAACACTAAACCAAATGATTACTCAAATGTAATTAAATGGGAAGATAAAGAATGATCAGATGAAAATACTTTGTTAGAAAATAAGTTTGAGGATGTGAAGGATGGGATGTTTCCTAAGTTCATTATTGATCAATAAGGTTTACAGAAGTTTTCTACAAGAATATTTATTGCATATATTCTAGAAATAAAGAAGGAGCTGATGGATGAATCTCATAGCTCTACTTCTTCTATACATCCTGGGAGCAGAAAATTGTATAGGGACATTCGTGGTCATTATTGGTGGGATAATATGAAAATGGAGATTGCTTAATACACTTCAAGGTTCCTGGTATGTCAGCAAGTGAAGGATGAGTGAAAAAATCCCTAAGGGATATTGCAACCACTACCCATACCAGCATGGAAGTGGGACAATATCATTATGGACTTTGTCACTGGTATCCCAAAAACATCGATTGGAACCAACATGATATGGGTTTTTGGGGACCATCTATCCAAGACTGCCAATTTTATCTCTATTTGGGAAGACTTCTCTATTGATTAACCTTCCAGGATTTACGTGGAGGAAGTGGCAAGGCTGCATGGAGTTCCACTTACTATTTTATCTGATCGTGATCGAAGGCTCACATCATAATTCTGGAGAATTATTCAACATTTTCTAAGAACCGAATTGAATTTCAGTACAGCTTATCACCCCCAAACGGATGACCAATCTGAAAGGACTATTCAAACACTTGAGGATGTGATGATAACATGCTCAATAAAATTTAATGGTGGATGGGATCAACATATCCATTTACTTGAGTTCTCTAACCACAATAACTTCCACTCGAGCATTCAAATGGTATCCTATGAAGATCTATATGGGAAGAGATGTAAAACACCTACTTGTTGGGATGAATCTGGTGAGAGAAAACGTCTTGGGCCTGATCTTGTACAATTGATTAGAGCAAAATCCCACGCCATCCAAAAACACATTAAGGCTACTCAAAGTCTAAAAAAGAGCAATGTCGACAACCATTGAAGGGACTTAGAGTTTGATGTTGGTGACAAAGACTTTCCCTGTATTTCACCTTGGAAGAGAGTCATGAGGTCTGGAAAGAAAGGAAAACTCAGCCCTAGGTACATTCACCACTATAAAATCCTGGATTGTGTGGGATATGTGGCCTATCGTCTTGAACATACTCCAAATCTTGCACAAGTTCATAATATTTTCCATGTATCCCTCTTAAGAAAACACAAACCTGACCTTTCATATGTACTAAACCCATAGGTGGTACAACTGGAACATGACCTCTCTTATGAGGTGCAACTGGTGGAGGTCTTAGATGGTAGAGACAAGGTTCCACACAAAAACTCTACCATCCTTGTTAATGTGTTGTGGAAGAACAAAAAATTTGAAGAACCCATGTGCGAACTGGAAGATTCTATGAGGCTGAAGTACCCACACCTTTTATCTTTTTAGGGTATGGGTTAAAATTTCTGGGATGAAATTTCTTAAGGGGGGAAAATTGTAATGACCAAAACTTTTATTAATGAGAACCCATCGTGATCTAATTAAATTTCTTAATATGTGAAATGGTAATACAACATATGAAATTATTTGTTTTATGTTTTTGGATTTTAAAATACCATTAAAATTTATGACCATTGGTAATATATCCGTTGAATAGTGATCACATGATTAGTATAAATATAGTGATTTAAAAAATAATTTGACTTATACAAAGAAGTGATGGCCTCATCAAGTAGACTTGCCCCATATGAAGCCCATTTAACATAGCTTGGAAAGGAGGTTACATATTTGGGCTTCACTCGTGACCATTCCCAAGCTGAGCTTCAATACGTTAATCTCTAGTTGAGCCGCCTATGGGAGAATTGGAAGTTGATAGAGATTACCAATTGATCGATGTTATCTGAGCCACCCAAAGAGTCTATCACCATCACACACCTTACCCTGCGGTATTATGTAGGTGTTTTAAGGGTTTATGTAACATGACCCTTGTACTATGATTATGTACATTATTTTTTTATATAATAATTGATGTACTTTCATTTTATTATTATTACTTTCTAAATAGTTTTTTAAGAACAACTAGTATTTTTAGTTAAATATTGAACTAATAAATCTATTTTGATGAATTAATAGATTTTTTAATTAAATAATATTTTAATAAACTACTATTATTATTATTAAATTAATTTTTATTAAATATAATTGTTTTTTTGTTTTTATGAATGCAATTGTAATTTTTATTAAGGTTGAAATCTATTTTGGTCAAAACCCCTAAATTTTTGAAAAATGTCCGTTTTTATTTTGAAAGTGAAAATTAATATATTTAGAAATTTATTTAGATAAAATTAATATTATTTATATAATCAGTACATTGAAATTATCCAACGGTTATTTGTACATAATTTTCTAAGACAGTCAAATTTTTGGATAAAAATTAAATACCGTGTAAATATATAATGTGTTTTATGTCATCATAATGACCCAATAGTGATGTAATAAAATACTATAAACTGAATGTTCTACCAATATATGTCATACCATTTATATAATGTGATATTGGGTTTGTTTGATTTATTTTACAAAACTTTAGAGGACCCTACAAGACATAAATAACATTTTGTCTTTTTAAATTATTTTCCTAGAGTGTGACACACCTACACATAAGAAACCCTATTATTTTTAGAATATTTTACATTGAACATATAAAATATTTTCTTCCACTACACTTTATTAGAAACCATTGAAAAAAACCATGGGATGGTTTGTGGTATTTTAATTTAATGTGCGGTGTTCCAAACCTAAATAATAAACATTTCCATCTCCTTTTCTACATAAACCCACCCAAGCTCCCACATCCACATCACTAAACACCTTTGAAGATCATACACACTCTACCCTCCTATTTAAGAATCCTACCAAGGATAATTCATTCCTCCCAAGGACCCGACCTTCATGCTTTCAGACTTACTCTTCAAGGTAAGGGATCCTTTCAGCCACCTCTTTTAAGTCATGACTTTCATTATGTTATGTCTTATAGTTTAAATTTTATTATATGTGGTTATGTTATCCTATATCATTATTAATATCCATTTATTTTATAAATTATGAGAGACCATTTATTCTTTCATCGGTTTATTTTCTGAATTTTTATGTGACACTGTTAGGCTGCAGAATTTTCGTAAATGGAATCGCATATTCTCACTTCCTTAATGTTTCATTTTCATATGTTATTTAAGTAAAATAACAATACAATGATATTGTTTATTTTTATTATGTACCCCTTCAGTATAATTTGATATTTATGAGTGGGTGACCCTTGTCCCCACTATTTTAATTTTTTTTTTAAACCAAGTTATATAGCTGTTATGCTGCAGCAATTTCATCTCAAATTTATCTCCCTTTCTCACATTAAATTCTCTTGTTTTATTTATGTGAATACCTAGGGATATTTAGTTTTCATGGGTAATCATAAATACACAAAAAATCGTTATTTCATTCTAGAATTTACATACATATAATCCTCACCCCCTTTCCATGGGTTATAAATGACATAACGATCTTATTTTTAAAACACATTTAAAACGTATTGATTTTGAAATGAAACCCTTTTCTTTTATTCTATATGGGTTATTTAAGAAATGTTTTATTATGATATATGTGGATCAAATGAATGTAAAGTAATATTAAGGGTGTTCCATGATATCACACCATTGCATCGGGTATATAATTTATCTCTCGAGATGACATGTTTCATGATACCTTGGTGAATAACCTTGGTAATTTTTATGACACCTCAGGGTTGTACCAAGATGATATGTTCATGAATTTCTAAATGAAATGTTGTAGCCACATATGAAATTTATGTATCAAGTTCTTTTTATTTTGATATAACTATACTTCCATTTCTCATGTCGTTATGTTTTTATGATGTTTTTTTGATATAACAAGTTAACGGATTCCCTTGATTTCCTTACTAGGCCTTCTGCTCACACTTTCCTTTGATCTATGTGTCCAGGTTATAAGATGTAGTAATTATACATAGGATGAACTTATGATGAAGCCCTAAAAGTGGATTAGAAGAATGTTTTATTTTTTATTCATGTACTATGTTCTTGATTTCAAAGACACTAGTCTTTAATGATCTTCTATTTGTAAAATGTAATGAAACATTATGTAATAAAAAGGCAGGATTCCATACCTCCACTGTCCACATGGTTAGCTTGAACATCGTTTTTCCAAAACATGCACGAACCATGAATATCCCGAATCTTATTGTGTTCTTTAAAAACATCACCCAAAAAACCCTAGGTCATACCCAACACAAAGGTACATAATAACAAAAAAATTACATGAAAACACCCTTCATATTGCTCTAGAAAATGATGGGATGTTGCACATGATTAGTGAATGCTATAATAATAATTTGATCCCATTAGAGATAATTTAGACTAATAAATTTAAATCATGAGACATAATTACAAAATTATTATATAATTATGTCATATGATTATGCCTTATAAATAGGTTTTGGAATGATGGTAAGAGTTCTATTACACATGGTTGAAATCATTCTCCCATATATTGGTCCTTTAGTCATGAAGTCTCGCACCATTGATCCAATTTGGATCGTGGATTTTATTTTCAATGTCCCTTGTTCAGTGTTGTAATAACAGTACACTCACGACATCAATTGTTGACATGATGGGACACTCACCATCATGAGTGAAGAGCATGATGTCTCCTACTCATTATGAGATGAAGGGAATGTACCCTTCAGCTTAATATTATAGGCTCATTCAGACTAGTTATGGATTACTATGTTATTCCCCAGTCTATCCAAAACCTAATATTCTATGTATACATAAAAACATATTTGAACATACATGGTTCATATAGGTGAATTCAATATATTAATAAACTATATATATAATAATTAATATATATATATATATATATATATTTATAATAATTAATATATATATACTTTTTTGAAGTCTATTTCAGGTGATGATATGAAATAGATAGAGCCTCTACATGTCCTTTAGGAACCCGAGTAGGATGATGTTTATTTATTTAGTTTTGTTTATTATTATTGTTACATGCACACTTATTTACTTATTATTCATGAACTGTATTATGATTTAGAAATCATTGGTTGTAACCCACTAGTATTTATATCTCACACCCTACTCGGGCTACCATATCAATCGGGTACTAGAGTTGACCTTATGATTTTAGGACCATGGATTCTGGATTGTGCTGATTTTCCTATACGTGGGAGTTAGGAGAACAAGTATGAGATGAAGCTTGAGATGGTCATGGGCATCACACATGGTGATTTTATTTTATTTATTTATTATTACTATACTATAACTATTCGTATTTTTCATGAATATTTTTTTATTATGTATCATTATTTAGATATGCATGCATCAATGGTCTATTCGAATTATAAAACCAATATATTCAGTTTATATTATTTTTTCTTTGCGCTATCTTTTATTTATTTCTGCTTCCGCTATGGTATGTTATTTATTATATGATAAAATATTATTCTAATTTTATATAAAGGTAATACAACCCACTATCAACTATTGAGACCCTTGCTGCTAGTTAGTAGCCTCTGGCATACGAGGATGCATGATTGATAAAATGTAACCCATTTTTCTATTTACTGACTGGGTGGTCAGTAAAAGTTTGACATTATAAAGTAGTATTATAATGGTGTATATTTTTCAATATCTTACTATTTGTGGTTGGTAGAAAGGAGACTAACAATGTGTCGACACTTGGTAATTAGTCTTACATGGGTGTGATAAACCAACATAAGGGGAAATTATAAATTGTCCAGATATGATATTGTAGTTCATGATGTTTTCTATAACAGTTTATTAGGATTTCAGCTTAAGTGATTTTTTTACTTTCCTCTACATACTGATTAATGGTTTTTATGTTATTTTCTCTTATCATGGTATGGTATAGAAGTCAAATTACAAACATCATTATAGTAAAATATATACTCACATTCCATGCATATTCCATTCCATTTAGTTTTATTTATAGTGCATCATTATAATTATGATTTTGTGCCTTCAGTGTCACACCATGCTTTTGTTCTCTTTAGCATGACTACTTGTTTAACATTCTAGGTTTGTTTATTTATCATGTCAATTTAATACCATGATTTGGTAATTATATTCTATTCTACTGGATTATATATCATGTTAATATATTTTTCATTCCTCTATTCTTATTAGAATACTTCATTGGGTTTTTTGCATATAATAACATGCCTTGTTTTGATTTGGATAAATAAATGGTTTCATGTGATGAATTTATTTATTGTGATCAAATAGGAACCGATTTTTAGTTATGAAGGGGTATGGGTGCCTTATAATTGGGAAATGGTAACCCATATACTCAAAACATATTTGATCTTTATATAAATATCTAGAGACATCTAAAAATATAAAGTTTCCTGAACTACAAATATTGAAATGCAATATTTTAAGTTAATGGGAGACAAATTACAAACTATAAAGTGTATTGTGGATTTATATTTTGGTAGATAAAAACACATGTAACTGATCCATTATGCATGACCATGTGATATATTTTAACATTTTTTAAATTTAAAAGCTATTTAATTTTAATCTCTAATGATTTGTTACCTAAATAAATGCGTGTGAATCTATCACAAGTGCATAAAGATTAGGGAATTATATTTTTAAATTTATAACTATACAAAGGTATGTCATTTGGGGCATGTTTATTATGAGATGAACCACTTTGAGTGTTTTCATACTTTTATTGTTAACAAAATGATATTGGTTGCATTCTGGTGATCTCATGTTGGCTTAATAGGACCCTCGTAGGTCACCAGATCTTTTAAAACCAAAAACTAATTTATGTACCAAATTTCCTATCTTATGACAGGTTTTTAATTAATTATTAATGATTACTAAAGAATGTATATATAACATTATAGTTTTTTCATCATGGAATTAATTGAAAAAGGTGACATGTTCTTTTTTTTTATAATTTATTCCTTGAGTTATGTTTAAAATCATTTAAATGTTTAAAATTATAACTCCAAATAAATTTAATGAGTTAAAGTCGATCTTGAAGTGGTGTTATTAAAATACACCCCTATTTAAGGATAGTCTCAAACCTCATCATGAGTTTCCATGGAATGGAAATGTAAGTGCTTCCTATACACTATTTTCTTTTAGAAATAGCTTAAATGAGAGGCTCATAAACATAGTGACATCAGTTTTGTGTGACATATTTATAGGTACGATGCATATTATTTTTTGAGTGGATATCCGATGGTCGGTAGAATGCATAGAGCTCAAATTCCTTGATAAATTTAGTGATCTTCCTATTTTATGGTATTTTTTGAGTGTCTTTTTCCCTAGTAGTAATATGATCTTCTATATTAATTATTTTTTTATGTGGGGTTGTGAAATCTTTGACCCCTCTTATGGGAATGAGTATCAAGTAATGCATAGTTTAAAAACGTTATACATGCCTCAAGAATGATTGGCCAATTAATATGTAATATGATTATTTCTTCTTCCTTAAGGATGAATGAATTGGTACATCACCATTCAGGTTAATGTCATTTTTGGAAATTCACCTCTAGGTTAACTCTCTTGTATTGATCACCGGATACTTGAATTCATATAGCCGATAGTCTATGGATAGTATACATGATGTTTCATTAAACATATGAACCCTTGGGGTGGTATTCATTGATATACATGGTACCCATTGAGTTTCTAATGATGTAATAAACTAGTTGAGTTCAGTGGAATCCTTGAGCCTTATCTTGTTTAGTATATTCATGGCTCATATCGGGAGTAGAATTACATGGTATGTAAAGGAATCGTGTTCATCCTAATTCTTTGAAGGAAACATCTAGAGGATCAAGTGTTTTTACATGCTAGACTGTTTTTCATTTATGACAAATGTTTTTACTTGTGTGAGCATGACATAGAGGAGTGTCATATTTACGTTCAATGTGAGTTTGAACTAACACGATTTGAATTAGATCTTTTCTATATTCTATTTATGACATGAAATCTACTGTGGTGGGAAGAATCATGTCAGTTAGAGTGGATATTTTCCCTTCCATATAGAAAGAACACAACAAAATATAAAAATTGAAAACGTTATTCCTTTCTTGAGTTCCCTTGTGGATCTCATGACTCAAATTATTTCACTGCTTACTCGGTAGAACAATGTTAATGTGGGTCGAGTTTCCTCCTTATGGCTTTCAATTAGTGTACTATTTCTTATATATGATAACTTCCCATATCATAACTCTATCCTTAATGCAGTAAGAGATCATTGGTCTTCTGTTTCACTAATGTTTTAAATATTGTTGATCATGATAAGTGATATCAAATAGAGTTTCACAATGTACGCGTTGGTATTTTCACAACATTGTTGGAACTAGGTAGTACTTTGGATCCCATGTTAGAGTGACTTGGACGAACTCTAGGACATATTATATTTCCTTCGACTTGATAGCCATACAGATGACGCTCTACACTTCCTCAATGATAATATATGAATTTCATAGCCTTGTACTAATTTCTCTTGGTAAACATAGAGTATGGACTATGTAAGGTCAATTCCTAAGACTCTATTTGAATTAATATGAGGTTATAATTATAGTGTTCCATAATCAGAGGTAATTATTAAAGGGTGAAAATTCCAAGGTTTTGGATCAATGTTACGTGATTGTTCATGCTAAGGCATGATTGTAATGATGGATTTAAGATTGTTAGATTAGCGTACGTCATCAGAAGTCAGGTATGGAATTCAGTGAACATGATCATTTTAAATGAAAAATTCCGAGGAAAAAGGTATTATAATTCAATTTTAATTACATTGGCCGTTTAAAATTATATTCTTAAGAACAGATAGCCAAAGTTGTTTTGAATCTTGATTCTCCTTGTTTACTGTGTTTGGTCGAATGGAACTTGTTTAAAGCATGTCTCCGAGATAATACAAGTATAGTTAAATAGACATCAATGTATTATAAGATATCTTGCAGGCCGAGATTGATTTTTTATCTGGACTCAACAATTTATTTACAGTGAGGTTTTTCATTATGGTCATTGATGTAATCTTGTTCACCCAAATAGTTAAATAATGTGAGTAGAATCACTGGAATGATTAGAGGTATTATTTGTATAAAATTCTAATGGTTGAGGTGTTGTGCCTCATAATTTAACCATTTTTTCTTAAGACCTCTAGCGGGGAGCATCATCATCTAGATGTTTAAAGAGAAATTTTGGTCATGTCACTTGTAAAATCCGGTCAGGGTCAGTATCATTTAGGTATTTCAATCAGAAAACTAGCTTGGGGTCATGTTTTTATGGCATTAATATCATTTGATTAACTAACACTTTTAGTTCATTTGGGCAATTTAAAACACAACATGACTGTTTTAATGAGAATTCATGAACCTTTTAGGTCAACCGGTGTTCTATTAGTTCATGAATAGTTCTCAGGGATGCGATGTTCTAAGCTGGGGAGGTTTTAACAACCCGTGATTTCGTCCCAAGGTAGAATTTTATGGGAAGTTGAATTTTGTGGTTTTGTAGACATGCAATTATTTGAAATTAGATTTGGATGTAATTTTAAGTGTTTGAACACATCAAAGTGTTGTTTTTATACTTGAGTAAAGAGCCTAGGGTTCCATCAGGTGTATCTTTGAGTCTTAGTACTGTTGGGCCCTAAAATTAACTAGTCTGGAGGGTCTGTACAGGTTGAATAGTTTTTCTAAAACCGTGTGGCCCCCAACACTATATTGTTTTCCATGTTTAAGAGGTGTAGAAGATGTCTTCGGGGATTATCATGGTTTACCCAAAATATACACCTAGCCCACATAGTTAGTACTACTTAGATAGTCCATGAGCACAATTCATCACATGGTTATGGCATGGTTAGGAAAACCATATGACACAAAGAGTGAGAGGTGGTATTACAAGGCAGAGGGAGCCACGTGGTTTGTGCACAATTTGGTCAAACTATGAATCCAAACAATGTGACGCTATTTTAGTATGAATGTACTATTTTCCCTACCTGATTTTTTATGTTTCTCTTCTCTATTTCTTTCTTCTCCCTCTAGCAAGTGTTTCCTTCTCCAACTCGCATTGTGGGTGTCCTTCAAGAATAACCTAGAATTTTATAGATCTCCTCCCTTGATCATTGAAATCGAACACTATTGGTCTCTATGGATCCACATCAGAATGATCTTGATTCTTTTTGAATCATGCATTATTAAATCTTCACTATATTGAGTTATCATTGTGTGATCTGTTTTCCCATATTTTCAGGGTTGATGTTCATATCTTAGATTTCTTATAAACTATACTAAATTCAACATTGATTTTGGAAGAGTTGAATGTCTAAGGAATAATTTAGGTATTTATAGATTTTTTTCAAATAATACATTGATATATAAATTGTTTCCTTATTTCATGCACGGACCATTGATGAGTGTCTCCTTTTAATTAAGTGCCTCGTATTAAATTTATCATCACACCTAGATACACTCTTTGTGATAGTTGTTTAGTATATATTGGCTGTAAACCACGACCATGAACACTCATTGGGTTTTTTCAGCTTGTTGTCCCATTATTAAATAAATGAATAATTTATTTGAACTCCCTTCTAATCATTCAGTTTATATTTTGAATGTAGTTTCCCATACTAGTAAATTTTCCAATTCATCATAGCACCTCTTAAGCAGCATGTTGAACTTTATTAATGATTTTATAGGTATTATAGAAAAATAAAATGATATTATTTTGTTAATTGAGATGTGATTCTTGAATGTGGTTTTTAATCATGACTAAATAAAATGTTTATAAAAATGTAATGTTTTTGTAATAAATCCCCGTAAATTAGCTGAACTATATTTAAAATTAAAATTTTTTAATTAGTAAATTGTGTATTTTTTTTATTTTATGAAATGGATATTTTTTGTATAATTTTTTATGGTTAAGACAATAGCATGTTTTGTACATACCATCCTTGGTTGTTGTTAAGGGATTTTTCCTCCTTTGATATAAATGTCAAATGAACCAAGGAACCTCCTAATTTCCTAGCTAAGTCTTTAATTTTAATTACCCATGTAGGTAATTTCCCTTTTTCCATTGACACATCCTATGTTCTCACTGATATTTATAAATTTATTTTTATAACTTTGTAAATTAAATAGAATGTCTATTAAGATGGGATGCCTTTATTGATTAATTGGTATAAAGGAAATGACTTGAAGATTATAAAAGGCATGGTTCATGATAGTTATCATTCCTCGAATGAATTAATTGTTTCTAAACGAAATGAGTTGTAAATTGTGGAAAGTTCATGTTGATCATCGCATGTTTAGTACATTCTATAATTATACTGTGATTCCCATAGAGATATTTTTTTTCTTAATAGATGTAATTAATGGGAGATAATGGCTCGAGGTTTATAAAAAAAATTATATAATTCTGACTTATAAATTGTATGTGTAACTATGAAAATGATTCTATTGGGTATGGAGAAAATCACACCCCCTTACATCAGGTGTTGAGTATTCATGTCTGGCACCATTGACATGATATGGATTGTGGGCTTGATGCATAATGTCCATTGATGATTGTTGGAATAACTGAAAAATCATGACATCCAGTGTTGACATGATGGCACACTCCCCATCTCAAGTGACGATCACGAAATCTCACACTCATTATGATATGTAGGGAGTACCCATTGGGTTAAAATTATAGGCCCATTAGGACTTGATATGGATGTCCGAGTTATGTCCTTGTCCTGCAAGCACCTACTATTCTAGGAATATGGACAATTATGTACACATGTAATTGGTTTATATAGGTGGATTAAATATATAATTTAACTAGATATATATAATTATTAATGTGTATATGTAATTATTAGTTTTAAATATCATCATGATCATTATATGCTGTAGGTAGAGAAACCGTTTTTACTTTAAGAGCCTGAGTGGATTTTTATATTTTATTTAGTTTTTTATTATCCTTCATAACTAAAAATTGAATTAGTTATTTTTCATGGACTGGATTAAATGTTAGATACATTGGGTGGTAAAATATTGGGATTTATATCTCACACCATTATCGGGCATCCATTTTATTGGCGTACTCGATTGGACCTTATGTTAATACGAAAATAAATTTATATTGTGATGATTTTCTTGTACCAATGAGTTAGGGGCACATGACCGAGCATGATCTCAGGATGCTCCTGGGAATCACCCATGGGTATTTTATTTTCATTATTTATTTTTTACTATATTTAATATTTTCTCATGTTGTATGTCCATTGTTTTAGATAATGTATCATTATCTTGACATGAATATATCTATTGTATATCGGAATTGGTAAAATTTTAAATTCATTTTATATAATTTTTTCACTTTTTTGTTTTCATTGATTACTAATTTAATTTCTGTCTATTATTTCTTATCTAATAAACCAATGTGGATCTTTTATATGAAGTTATAGCCTCTCTAATATCACCTTATGTGACCCTCTATACAAGTCAACAACCTCTATCATATATGTATGCAAGCTTGAGGCCATGTTACTGATTAGTCTGAATACTATCTTAGTGGTCAGTCGGGTCGTGATGTTACAAATATCACTATAATTCTCCATCATGGTAATTATTGTATTAAAATGATATTTAATACTCACATAAGGGAAACTATTTTCAATGAAAGGTTGACTAATCCATTCAACATCCAAGTCAACCACTACATAAAAATACATAATAATGTTTTTTGTAAAATATGTTGGACTAGGTTAAATTCAAAATTTTAATTAAAAAACAATATTAATATCAAATCCTAAGGATATACATATTCTGAAAGAGTATTCTTATTAAGTAATCAACACATGAATGATAATATCAATAATTTTTATAGATTAGAGAGATTCACAATGAAATTAATTTTTATAATATTTTTCAATATAATCCCTAAGATCCTTCAAATCTATTTTTATATTATCCTCAATCCATATTTATTAAATAGGATGTGAAACCATCATGCACTTTTTAAAAGAGTTTCAAAAGGGATGTTTTGTCACCATAATTGATCCACATGTTTATAATGTTTCCCCTTAAATATCATCCTTTATATTTATTAAATAAATTAATTGTTATTGTGTGATCACATCTAAATTATAACTAGCATGATAAAAATTATAGTTTTTGTTCACATACTATAAATTCATGATACTATTTTGGAGAAAAAATATCTATTATTCATTGAAACCGAATAAATATATAATATATTGTCTGAAACTAGTCATTAAGTCCTTTAATTTGATAACAGAATCATATACACTACTTAAATAGTAAATTACATTCAATTTATCGTTAAACAGACCCTAAAATTCATAAATTTGGATCCATGAATTATTGAATATGATATTGATAGAGGAGTAATTTTATTTATGTTTAATATAAGGAAAAATAGAGTGACAATATAGGGTATATCAGTTAATGGTAATTCAACTCACACAGTTCTAGGAATCTAGAATAAAGAAGATGGAAAATTTAATATTTTGCTAACACACTATTAAATGTCTAACATTACCTCTATATGATGTATATTTTCACTAAGATGGATTGATCTATAAATGGATATTAATATCAAAACATTCTCTAAATTCCTTGAAAAAAATTGGGGTATAAATAAAATAATTTCTCTCATCCATGCCAAATGTAGAATCAATTCTACAATGATAACATTATGGAAAAACAAAATGATGAAAAAGTTCCATTTTCCTATAAAATATTTACAATTGTTTTATGTAATGTAATCATATAGAAAATACCTATCAATAGGTTTCCTAGAGTAATATAATTGTCAGGAAATATTGGGATTTATAATTTTAACCATATAATTATTTTTGATTTATTTATGGTCTAGAAACCAAAGGGTTTCTCCAATAACATTATGATTTTCATTTCCCATAATTTTCACCATGTTCTATAAAATAAAATGAAATTATAATAAAACTGATCTATGAGATCAGAAACTCTAAAAATATATTTATTTAACTTTAATAAAAAACATTCCATGTATTTTTCTATTCCATCATTTTCCAATCACTAAAAATAATAAAATTTAAAAATATTTACAATTTTATTTTCCATTTATCTTCTTCCCATTGACATTATTTATTTTTTAGTATGAACACTTTTTTGTATTATGTAACATTTATTTGTTCGATACTGTCCTTTATTCCATAGATGGTTTATCAAATTAAAAATTAGATTATAATGATATTTTTCAATCATCTTCATCATTATTCATATCATTATCATTTATCCTCAAAATTTAAACATCTACTAGGTTAAGATAATTTAGAAAAATTAACAATTAAATTTTTTTAGAGTTTTTCCAAAACTCATTTCTTTATTCATTTTTATGTTTTTTGAGAACTCATGTAAGATCCATCCATCTCAATTTATAAGGATGTTTTGGAAGACTCCTCCTCTACAACCAATTGGTTTCGATATTTCATGGGACCCTTTCTTGATTCCCTGGTACCCTTATCCACATCAATAGATAGAGTTTTTTTCTAGTAGATCCTTCAATCCATGGTATACATGACCTTATATATGGATGGTTCAGCTGTAATTTTTTTTTTGAAATTTACACTATTCTTGGTGGGAGAAAATACATCTTGATTCATCTAGTTGGTATTCTGGTCTATAATGTTTCCAATATAATTGTAACCCAAACAAATAGCTACTAATAACATATCCTCTTCTACCTACCTCTCATATATCATGGTGATTGGATGATATTTTATTGAACCCATTGATTTCTAATCTACCAAAAACACTAATATTTGATATTTATATCCTGAAATTTTAGGTTTATTCCAAAAAGAAATGATAATATTCTTAAATCCTTAAAAAAATTCCAAGATGGTATTTATCTAATTTTCAAGAAATCTGACATTTAATGAAAACTAATTGATGATATAAAAGTATGTTGATACTGGATGACTACCTAAAGATCCTTGAATATTTTCTTCTTGTTAGTCGGTAAATGATAATGAAAAAATATTTTCAAAAACTCTTAAACCTCATTTAACATTCCCGTCTCCTTCTATATTTTTTATTCTTCTAACACTATCACACATACATTCATGTGATCCCATAAATTTTTCTTAGTATCCATTGTCACACTAGAATTTGTTTCTCCAAAAAAAATTTAGAATTATATTTTGGTACATTGTTTTTCTCTTTATTTCTTAGTGTTCAAGATTTAAATTTAGTGTTTCCCATGTTCTTGATTTAAATTGTGAGACATGAAAAAATTTTGGGGTATTTGTGATTTCCATTGTTAGTGGGAAGGTATGAGGGGTGGTGACTCAAAAAATGAGTTTGTAATACTAATATTCCCACAATTTTATCAGGTATATTTGTTAGATGGATTATCACCAAGAGTTAGATGAGTTTTGGGGTGAAAAAGGTTCTTTTGGGGACTTCTTCTATGTCGCATTGTTAAGGAGCATAATTATTTTACACATGAATTTAAGTTTGTTTGCGGTCTCATGGTGTTCTTATGGTTTAACTGACCATGGAACCTAAGTGTGCAGCCCCTGCAGAGCTGGATAGTAGGAAATAACATGGTTTCCTCATGGTTTGTTATACCTAGTGAGATAATCATGCATCCCACTCTAGAGTGAGTATTTTGGGGTGTTTCCTTTATTTTAATTTTTTTTGTCATCTTCGACCAACCATGAATTCTCCCCTAACCTAGATTCCTCATATGGAGAGTTTTGGATCCTCTAAGTTCTTTTATTCTTATTTTTATGGGTTTTTTGGTTATTCTTCACCTATATCGAAAGGTTAGGGAACCCTTATCATTTTCTTTTGATTTTATTCCATTTTTTCCTTCTCATATTACCCTAGATGCAATGTTTTTATTATTTTCATACCTCGGTTGGTGGAAAATTGGCATCTTTTCTTTCCTAGGGTACCTTATGGTTGCTATTGCTTCTTAGATCCTTCATTGAGTCATTTTGGTTGGGTGTTATTAAAGAAGATACGATATAACATAGGATTCAATTACATTCCCCTATGATTTTATGAATAAATTTATTTATTAATTTTCTCACCTCGCATGGATGAAAATTAGTTACAGATGATTTTTATAATTAATGTTTGATGGGGAATGAAGTTATATCAACTTGATATGAATTGTTTGAAATGGTTGTATTTATTTTTCCAAACCAAGTTCTTGAGAAAATTCCCAATTGGATCTTCTAAATGTTTTTTTTACTCGAAGTGATGGTTTCAGTTTCATAAATGGGTTCCCAAATGTGGTTTTTTTATATTGTATTTTTTGTGTTCTTTGAGAAATTATTTGATATATGAATATTATATAAATCCTGATTGGATCTTTTGAGGTGGTTTTGTAGGAAAACCCCTATCATAATGAGTATCTTGATTTTTTGGTTGACAAAGAGATGGGATAGCCCTCAGTTTTGGACTTCCTCTATGTGATAATGGTTTAATGGAAAGGCATTAATCTTTAGGATATCTCATGTGGTGCTAGTTTAGTGACTTTTATGATTGATTTAATATGTTATTTGTTGTATGTATTGGTTTGGAAAACCCATTTGTGAACATGATGGGAAAAAAGACTAGCTGTAAGGAATTCTAATAATCCTTTTTACACTATATTATGTTACACACTAGATAGTGGCCATTAGTGTGTACTTTCTTCATTGGGATTGTTCCCCATGGTCAGGCCAGGTAAGTTGTGATCAAGTATTTGGGCGTTTTGATATCATTGGGTAAGGTATTCCTTCAGGATTCGTTATATGTATAGTGTGTTCTAAATTTTCCTATGTGTTTTTAGATGTTCCCAAGTTTCATCTTATAATATATTATTTCTAGTGGTTAATTTAGATGTCTCACCTAGTATAGTCCCTTATGGGTCTTTATCACATTTCCCTCGTTGTGTGATCATATTATTTGTTCATGGATTATGGTGATTTATTGGAAAATGTATAATTTGTAGTTTTTAAACAAAAAAATGATAAGAAATATTCTTTGAACAAATGCATTTTTTTCTATTTTCCCTCTAATATTGAAAATGTTCATTTATAATTTTTTTCCCTTTCCCTTTTTCCATAAAAACTTAATTCTCCATTATTATTGGTATCTTATTTTAAATAATTAGGGAAATAGATTGTGATTTTTCTTCACTAAAATGAAATCTATGGAAAACCTTGATTTATATAATGTATTTCAAACCTGAAATTAGAGTTTCCTTATTTAATAGATGTGTACTGTGAATAGATTTATTAAGGCTTACCTACATAGTTCTAATACTCATGCCTAGATCTTTTTGTTTATAGTATCTGCTGTAGGTTCTAGCATTAGTTTGATCATCTGAGGTGAATTATTATTATGTATTGGAGAGTGACGCTCATGGTCACAATGAGATGGTAGGGTTGTAAGGTTTAGTTTTCAGTTTTTTTTAAATAGTTGGGTTGTCTAGTTTTATTTTCTTCTTGTTTAAGTGTAATTTATGTTCATTTTAGTAATAATATATATATTGGACTCCACTATTTTTTCATTTTTTGGTTTATTATAAGGTTTAAAATCATTCCCTTGTTTATTATGTTGGTTCCCTAGATCAAGTTTCTAGTTTATGGGGATCGAGAAGTCCATTCTGGCCTCATTCTATGTGAGGTCAGGTGTCGCATTAGATGGTATCCTGAAATAGTTCCTGACAAAATGACATCAGAGCAAGTTAGTCATTAGAGGACCTTTTTTTTCAAAGAACCCAATGATATTTGTGGATGTCAAGGTATATGTAGTAGGATTTTTGGAACCTCAAGGAGTATGTATGGGATATTCTCTTGCCAACACTTTATATAATAATCCTCATGTTTCCCTTTGATGTTTGGTTTTAATCTATCTCTTTGGTTTTACTAAATTTTTTTGTTTGGGGAAATGATAAGAGACATGGACTAATGGTCATCGTGAGCTCTCAGGGCCGAGAAATACATGTCTATCAAAGGATATAGTTCTAAAGAACTCCTCGTGGTAGTGCTGTTATTGGAATATGGCCACCAACCATATGGTCGAGTCATCCATCAACACTAGTTTCCCCATGTAATTTATTTTGGGTACCACTTAATTATAAATACTACTTGAAAAAACCAATAATTTGAAATAGTGACAAACTGATGCTTTTATGCTTGTGGTTTTCATTTTAGGAATATAGAGAATAAATTTTTAGATTCATTTTAGAAAGAGTTTTGGAAAATTTCTATAATTAAAAATATTTTTTGATATAAATATTCTTAATCAAAGTATTTTGATAAAATTTGTTTTAAATCAAACGATTCTTGATGAAATTTAATTTTTGTAATTAGTGGAAATTGTTTTATTAAAATGAATTGGTTTTATTTTGGTGTATTTTTTTGTTAGTTTAACTTGTTAGATTTTGGTGCTTCAGATGTAAATTGTCAGTTATTGATTTTTTCCATTATCATATGGTCAACACACAGTTTAAGGAAACAATGTGGCATGGTGTAGGTAATCATTAAAGATTTGGGTTGCTTCTATTTTTGGGATAATGAACCATGCACGGTTAGTAAAACCATTTTTATTGAATGTGAGGAGCCACAAAATCGAGATGGCATCATATCAAATGAGGCACATAGTTTCCAAACATTACGGTCAAATTGTGTAGGTTACTAGGTTGTCCAGTAAGGGGTGCACAACTTGTCCATGGTTTTGGTAAACTATGTCTCCTAACCATTAACAGAGTCCCAGTGAAAAAAAAAGTTAAAGCATGGGTTGAATATTTTATTTTAAAGGTGTAAAAGAATTTTTGGTTGGTATTTCATATTCTTGTGAGAACCCATATTCAAGGATCTGTGTGAGAGGGTTGATGGTTGTTGTCGTGAGAGGATGGGTGCCTGGATTGGCATGAAAATGCGAGTGTGTCAGGCTTTGAGGAATACCATTGGTGATTGTGTAACCTTTCAACATTGACACTCTTTTTGAAATGTTTTTTAAAGAGAAAAATAAATTTTTATGTTTTAGTGATCAGTTGTGGAGTAATATTATTTCTTTTGTTTTGAGAATGATTTTTCATACGCAGTTTATTAAGGTTGGTAATTCTTTGGGATATTTTTGTTTTAATTGGGACGTTTGTTTTCATGTTTCTTAGTGAATTTCACCTCAAATGATTGAGGGATACTCAATGTTCCGCTAATCATGGTTCACCCTCAACGAACATTCTATTTGATTAACCAATATAACCCCATATTAAATTTAGAAAGTAGAATCAAATTATATTTAATGGTCAAGAAGATTCTCTCGAAGTGGAAAAGTGTGTGAAGAATATTTAGGGAAACCTGAGTTTCCATTAGTTTCTAAAGTCATTAAATTTAAAATTTGCTAGAATTATGCTCAAAGATCCAACCTTGAAATGGTGGAAGTAAGTTTCTCCAAAAACCATATAGAAGGATCTTATCCAGGAGTTTATTAAGGCTTAATTCATAAAACTATACTTTTTTAGAGATGGTGAAGTTAAAGAAGGGTTAGATATGTGATGTATTCAACAAGTTGATGGATCAGTGGTGGAGTTCTATCATCTCTATGTATAAGTAGTTCCATATGATCTATCATATGATGAAAAAGATCCCTTGAAGTCTCGACATTTGGATTAGGGGCTTTAGTCTAATCTACAGTCGAAGGAATCATAGTTGAACTTCTTTTTTCTAATGTAGTGAGGAATGGTATTTCTGTTGAAGTTATATGTCAATGAATTCTTGATATGGATGAACTTACTCCATTATTTGGAAGTGTTTATTAGATTTCCAATAACAACCATGGAAAGAGACCTAAATATATTTCCTATGGTATTAGAATTAAGATCCCTTTAGATCTCTCATCTGCCTCTTTTGGGTGCAATATCTTGATATGTAATTAGTGTGGTAAGAGTGGGCATAATAATTCTTTGTTTCTAAGTGCACCAATGACCATCAATTCTTGTGGAAGCCTAGTTCAAAAGAAATGGTTTAATTGGGTTGATTTTAGGATGGGTCGTGGGTCCAGATCTAACTCTCTGAGAGACACCCTTATCAATATGCAAGAGTATGGCATTGTTTGGGCTCAGTTTAGAGTATCTCTCATAGAAATGATTTATTTTTGTAAAAATTGGATCTAGAGGTGTTTTTGGTTATTTATTTAAATTTTTTATGAATGGATGTTTTCAACTGCTTGTTAGGTTCTATTTTAATAAAACTATGTTTTAGAAAATTATGAACTTTGAGTTATGATCATGTATTTTCACCTTCTGAATGTGAGGTTGTGTATTCTTCAAACATCATGACTCCAGCAATAGGCCGCAGTGTGAATATGGAAAATATTAAAGAATCACAGGGGTGTGAGTGGCCTTACTCTAGATTTTGGATTTTGTGAAAGAATGTGAAATGTTTTAGGCTCCTCATCGCATCTCTTGTTCCCCCTTGTGGTGGGGTTGTTTGATTTGCATGTGGGAATGTTTCTAGGTTGGATAGTGTTTTGTTTACCTTTATGGTCATTACAAAAATGAAAAGGGGACCCACCATGGTTCTCATTGAAATTTCTCCTTTGATAAATCATGGCTTGTTGTTTTCTAATAGTGGTGAGTCCATTCCGACATCCCCGTATTGATATCCCAGTATAACCTCTAGTGTAGTCTGTCAATGGGTTGTTATATTTTCTAATTTTTCTTCTGTGTATTGCCTTTAATGTTATCATAGGTATTTTGGAGTAGGCATAATAGTTTTTACAAAAGAGGTTTTAGAATTCACCATTCGATCATTCCCTCATTTATCAAGAAGTGGTTTTGGATTGTTAATTTAATTAAAGTGGATGTGTGTGTTTCTTCATTGTTTTTTCAGGGTGTTCTTCAATTAGAAGAGTTTGATTAGGTTAGTGTGTCAAAAAATTTCATCGATCGATTGACTATAAATTTTGTGGAATTTTGATGGCAGAAGGCGTAATTTTGGGGAAAATTCTCACAGACAAATTTTCATTTCCATCATTTGATTATAATTATTATATGGTTCACCGTTTTCTCTCGTGTTCCAGGATTTCCTATTTTAAATTTGGTTTTTAGGTTCTCTTGATTTAAATTGTGAATATTCTATGTTTTTTGTGGTATTTGGCTTTTTCCATTCTTAACGGGATGGTTTGAGGAGGAGGTATCTTGGAAAACGATTTTGTAACTCTCTAAGTAGAAAATGATTATGGTGTATGTTGGTTGGATGGCTTATCCCATTTAGTTAGATGAGTTTTGGGTTGAAAAGGATAAATTTTTGGGACTTTTCTAGGTCGTATTGTTAAGGTTAGCTCTAAGTTTTATGACGCTGGTAATAGTGAAAATGTACGTACAGTTTGTGCATAGTCTATCTTACCATGTATCCAAATTGTGCATCCCATGCTGCACTAGATAATGGGAAATCACATG
The DNA here is from genome assembly GCA_963277665.1 of Viscum album. Taxonomy (NCBI): domain Eukaryota; kingdom Viridiplantae; phylum Streptophyta; class Magnoliopsida; order Santalales; family Viscaceae; genus Viscum; species Viscum album. The sequence goes on from OY728139.1 coordinate 922,730,663, forward strand.
GTTTTCACATGGTTTGTTAAAACATGAATGATAACCATGATACCCACTTGGGAAAGGGTATTCTAGGGTTTTTCCCTTCTTTTAATTGGGGTTTCTACCTTTAGACACCCCCCAATTAGTTTCCCACAACTGAGATTCCATATATGAATCATTTTGGATCTTCCAAGCTCCTCCAAGGTGACTTTCCAGGGGTATTATGGTGATTCTTTACCTGAATCAAAAGTTTTGGCCTCCCTTCTAATTCTCCATTTCTTTTATTCCATCTTCCCCTTCTCCACTAACCCTAGTGTCCATGTTTGGATGATTTTCGTACCTAGGGTGATGGGAAATTGGAGTTTTTATTACATATGGTTCTTTTTGGATTCACATGCTTCTCTGAAACATTATAGAGTCATTTTGGATGGTAATCCTTCAAGCGGATGCGATATGAGGTATAATCCCCTTACATTTACCATTTAAAATTATGAATACATTGATTACATGATTTTCACACCTTCTAATGATATCAATTAGTTATGGATTAATTTTAGAATTATTTTTTGATGTTGAATGAGGTGATTTCCACTAGATTATAATTGTTTTAAATGGTTTTATTGGGTTATGTTCACCAAGTTCTTGAAAACATTTCCAGTTTTTCTTGTAACTATGTTTTGGATTTGAAGTTATGGTTTGGGTCTTGTAAAGGGGTTTCCAAATGTGTTGTTTTTTAAATATTGGATTTTCTATGCTTCTTTAAGAAAATGTTTGATATGTGAAAATTATATGAGGATCGATTGAAAATTTTGAAATAGTTTTGATGGAAAAATCTTATTATAATGATTCACTTTCCATGTTGGTTGACAAAATTATGGGGGTGTACTCGATTGGGGACAACCCTTCTGTGATGATGGTTTAACATTAAGGGAATACTCATTGGGGTGATAGGGGGTTCCCTTTTATGTGACTTATGTGATGTATTTTATGGGTTTTTTGTTGCATTGATGTTTTTCCCAAACCCCCTTGTGAACATAATATGGGAACCTAGTAATCATTTAGGTCTTTTGAGAATTCTTGTTGCACTAGATTATATTATGAATAGGATAGTGGCCCTTAGTATATAGTATCTTCTTTGGTGTTATTCCCATCAGTCAGGACATGTAGGGTGCGATCATGTGTTTGGGCGTCATGATGTCATCTGGTAAGGCATTCCTTTGGGATGATTTAGATGTGTAGTATGTTTCAGATTTTACGTTACGTTCTTAGATGTTACCGTGTTTACCCAATCACTATATTATCTTCATTGGACGATTTAGATGTCTCTCCTAGTAGGGTTTCTTGTGGACCATTAGCCCATTCCACTTGTTGTATGATCATATTCTTTGGTCATGTTTTATGGTGTTTTCTTGGTAAATATTTAATATTTTTTCTTCATAAAAATTTTCCAAGAAAAATGTTTCTAAGGAATGTATGTTTTCCCTTTTTACACTTTTATGAGAAATGACCATTTCCCAATTAGTTCCTTAACCATTTTCCCAATGAACAAAATTCTACAATATGAAATGTAGGTTGTTTTAGATTATGAGAGGACTTGATTGTGTTTTTTTCTATAAAATGATTATTATATAAATATTAGATTTATATAATGTATTTAAAACCTAAAATTTAGGTTTATTTATTTAAAATATTTGTATTAGTATTATATTTATTTGGGATTAACTTCTGAGTTTTAATACTCATGCAAATAGTTATTTCTTGTTTTTAATTTCATTTGTGGGTTCCATTATAAGTTTCATCACCTCCGATGATGTTTTTATGAATTGGAGAAAGGTCATCATGGTCACATAGAGTTATTATGGTTTTCATGTTCTGTTTCCATTTTTTCTGTATAGTTTTGACATCCGATTTAATGTATTTTTTTATGTTTAAATGATTTTTAGTTTCATAATCATAATTATATTGGAATGCTCATTTTCTTTTTATTTTTTAGATTATTTTAATGGGAGAAATCATTCCATTTCATAGTATGATGTAGCCCTGTCACTACTTTCTATCTCGTGGGGATTGGGAACACCCACCAGTCCATTTTTTGATGGCTTGGGGGGTCGCATTTGATGGCATCCTTGCTTAGTTTATGACTTCAATATTTTCTCTCTTGAAAAAAGACAATTCGTGTATCGGAAACCATAATAATTTTCATTCCACTCTCAATTTTTTTAAATTTTTATTTTATAGGATATCTAGAGATATCAAATAGAAATAATCGTGAAAAAAACAACTTTATTTAACAATGGTCGTTATGAATATATCACCAAAAAAGACTTGTGGATTTCTCGACCACATTCTTCTGAACTATAAAAAAATCCCCCTTTTCATCTTCATAAAAAATAAAAAAATCATAGACACTCTATATCATAACATCTATAAAGATAAGTGAAAAATAAGTTATTTCATGACTTATTAAAATAATCGTCAACATTCTCATCACTATTTCAACTAGTTCAGATTTAATATTCATTTTCCCACCTAATTGTGGAATAATAAATGTTCTTAAATATGTTATATGAACTTTGATAAATAAAATAGTTAAAGACACATCTTACAACACATATAGATTATAATTTAATTAAAATCATAATATAGTCATTGAATCAGAAAAATTATATTCAAGATTTAATATTTGGTGTTTGTTATACGTAGACACATATTTAATTAATATCTTCATAGTAAAAACTCATAAATCATATTGAAACACATAACTAATTTAAAATATGTTATATTATAATTAGTTTAGTCCATCACCATAATTTTCCCATTTATATACAGATATATATTATTCTTGAAACATATAAATTCACATAAAATATCTCTTAGTTTTCTCATGCTTGATTTCTTTTTCATGATATGTGGATTGTTAATTCATAAAACCAATTGAATGAAATTATAATTTTAAGGTTTAATTCAATGAATTAAATATTTTTAATTATATATTCTGATTAATATTCAAAAAATATTTTTATCAACTTATATTGTCATTGTGTTTAGTTTTTAAAAATTCTGTAATTGTTAATCCTTATACAACAATATGATCATTATTATACAAACCAGAAATAATGGTTACACAGATATATGAGTCATTCAAAATAAAAATTTATTATTTTGGATAATCAAATGATTCTTATATAGATCAAGTATATTTATACCATGATAAAAAAGACACTTACATGTATTCAAAAAAAATATAAAACACAGACCAAATGAATCTTACATGTTTAAGGATGATACTTACTAGTTCTCTAAATGAATCATATAAAATATGTATTATCTAAATTCTATATTATCAACCAAAGTCTGTATTTAATCATATATTACATAATATATTCCAAATAAATTAAAAAATTTATCTTTAAACCTCATATTGACTTCAAACATTTTCAAAACTGCATTACATAGCTTATCCCAAGTTGTTGATAATAAATACAACAACCATCAAGAATTCCATGGTATCATTCAGTTTATCTATTTAGATTTTTCACCTTAAAAATAAACATAATTTAAAAAATTAAATCAAAATAAATACATAATATCACAAAATATGCCACATTAGAGGATTATTAAAACCACTCAATCTGATATAGTTGATTTTTAGACAATTCCATCACTATGTGAAGAGAAACATTGGGTTGAGTTTCATAAATACTCTCTCCAAGATCCATGCATTTTCAATACTGACACGCTATAGAGTCCCCTCCAACAACCCTTAGAAATGAAAAATTTCCACCATATATTTCAACATATAAGAGAAAATATATACTCCCCCATCACCATTTTCAATAATTATTGAGAACAATTTACAACACAATGAAATAATTATCCCGAGATATATAAGGTTTTCTTCCTCACATTTAATGTGTGATAGAGGGGTTGAACATGTTGTTTTTTATTTATGTCTGAGAATCCATCCCTTGATGATTATTTGGTAAAAATATTTTCAACCTTTTTCTATATGTTAAAAAACTAATGCTTTACATCTCTCTCTACCACCTACTCTAATAAAAATATATATAAGAAAAATATTATTTTTTTCTGGGGTGTTGAACTAGATTATTAAAAATATCTATTGATATTTTTTTGTTATTTAGAATATATAGTTTCTTCTCAACCAATACTCTTAAGTTAGTTGTTTATGCCCAAAACCTCATTTTTTCTGCCAAAGTATTTATGGATTCTATATACTCAACATCAATAATTATCAATTCCATTTAGCATGTCTTCATACAATGTGATTCGAAAAAATATCAAAATGAAATTAATCTCCATCGATAGTTGAATTCCAATGATCACATTACCCCTACCAATTAGTATTGTTTAATCATTGAAATATCAATTGAAAAAAGGTAATATGAATCCAGTTAAAAGTAATTTTATTCATTATGTATATCACGACTAACATGGAAACAACATCTGATACTCCTTTATATCACATTGAAATATTGAATAATTATCAACAATAAACACAATGTCTTGAATATAAGTGGTTATGTAGATGGTTTACCAGTTAATTTTATATACTCTCTTCGGTTTCCCAATTTTACAGCAACATTTTATTTTGTTTTGTACCAAAATAAATAGGATTACAATCAACTTTTCAAAATTCCATTCCAAAACTCTTCACCAATTCCCTAGATTATTTTTATTTAAAAATTATAATATGTCTAGTTTTTGTAGGATTTATGACCCAAAAAATTTTACATTTCAACCAATATGTGCATATAAAAATAAATCATTATTTTCCATTAAAATTATTCTTATAGATAAACATTATCACCCAAAAAATAATGTCATCATTATATTCTATGAATATTTGAGTACCCTTAGATAACTCCTTCACGTAGTTATTAATATCAATTTTTTCATTACAAAATCCATGTCTCTCAAGAGACCATCCATCATAGGTTACCAAGCTATATGGTCCTGATTTATACTATATTACTATTTCAAAATCATGAACACCACACATTGACATTTATATAGAAGAAGACACTCACGCTGTTCAATGATAACCTCTTCAACAAGATCAGCATTTAAGATGGAATATTTCACATCCACTCGAAAAAGCCTTTAATTTTTTGAGCTCATTAAATTGAGAACATAATAATGATATAAATCTTATTAACTACTAAATTGGTTTCTTCAAATAAATCTCCTAATATTTGTGAAGACACCTTGCATAATAGCCTTGGTTTATTCCATGTAACGTTACCATTTTCACTAGATTAATTTCAAATTAAAATATTTCATTAAAATATATTTTTATTTTTATCTACTTGTACATAATACAAAATGAATTTCATATCAATCGAATCAAGACACTCATTTAAAGCATCAATTAATTCTTTATGATATGTTTTCTCGGAAATAGTTTGAGGTTCAACTTTCGTCAGAAGAGTGGTTTAGTTTAATAGTATTAAACTCTTTATTGTCAGATGAAACATTATGATAGACAATGATATTGTATGAATCAATATGAATATTAAAATTTAATTTCATTTCCATTAATTTAAATATATTCTTTATCATCGGTTTCATATGAATCAATATAAAGCACAACAATATCATTTACGACATAATCAACAATATATTTTTCATAAGTGTCTATATTTCCCTCTTCCGTGGTTTCAAATTCAGGATCAATAATGTAATTTTTTTTAATTATTTAGAAATAGATTTATATATTAACAATATTTGAGATTTTATTGTTTTTATCCAGAATTTCTAACCACTAGGATTAGAAATATATCCCATGAATATCCCAACTTCTTTTTATTCTTTAAATGTCCCTAGATTCTTCTTCTTTATAATTATATAACAATAGATTCGAAATTATTTGAATTATATGATTTTACCCATTATAACACATCCCTTATAAAATCCTTTGAGTTTCATGTGTCATTGTTAACCTATTTTGAATGAATGCAGTATTGAAAAAATAATCTCTCTAAAAGAACATTACTGATCATATTTAGTAATCTGGGATCTACCCATATATTAAATTCTTTTATTATTCCTTTCTCTCATACCATTTTTTGGTAGGTGTATGGTGTTATATATTGATATTCTATCCCATACATTTCCAAATATATCTCGAATACATTGGATTTGAAATCCAATCAATTATAAGACCTCATTTTCATTATGTAGACAATATATTCTATCTCAAATTGTCTTATAGTTATTTAAAACATATGAAAAGCCTCTAATTTAAGAATAATATAGAAATAAGTGTCCATGATGGTGTAGTAATTAATTAATATTATGATATAAATAAATCCTTCAGTCATGTTTTTTTTCATATGACCATAAAAATATAAATTTAGATGTTTTAATTTCATAGTGGACTAAACATATAAATTTTGGATTGCCCCTTAGAATATCTTATCCTTTTTTCGTGTTTTAAAAAAGAACTCATCTTTCCCTTTTGAGTATCAATAGGTCTCTCATCGCTTAATGTTTTAGAATGTTCTTCATTTTTCATATCCTATAGTAGAAATTTATCCTTTTCCGCTGGACATTCATAACCTTAGTACTCATGAAGAATTACTATCTAGATCACTAATTTGAAATAGGTTTCAACTTTTTCATTAAATTTTGATTTTTATTCTTCAATATTTTTAATTATTTGTTCTACATTATTTCTTATTAAATGAAACATCATTTCTTAATCACATAACTGGTTAATACTATGTATGTTTCACTTTACCCCTTCAACAAACAAATCATTTTTTCTATTGATACCATATACTCAATTTCAACAGTTGACAATCAGTTTTTTTTCAAGGAAATATCATTTACTAATGTATCTAGTATTACTTCCTATTCAACAACGTTTTATTATTATCATTGTGTCTCTGGTATAACATCCTCAAATGATAAAGGGTTAAATGACTAAATGATATGACTCATGTAAACAACTTGCACCTTCTTTTTCAGGATCCTGTCTGATTAGAACTCCATAGTTAAGCATGCTTGGCTTGGAGAAGTGATTTGGATGGGTGACCTTCTGGAAAGTTACCCAGGGTGTTTGTGAGTAGGGACAAAGCACCCTGGAAAGGACAAGTGTTGGCCTATGGGGACAATCATTAGTCAGATGACCCGTTCGGGACGTGGGTGGACCCTGGGATGGGCCCCATGTGTCTGCGGGGCAACTGGTGGTACCTGGTGGGCTAGGACCCGACGGCCATGTAATGGAGGGGTGGTTGTGCTGTCACCGGGACCCGGTTGTCACATTTGGAATCAGAGGAGGAACCCAGCCTTAAGTACGTGGTGCACTGCTTAGGTTGAGATTTATGGCCCACAATGAGGGCGTTGTGCTCTAAAGGTGGGGGGTTGATTGTAACATCCCCAAATGATAAAGGGCTAAATGACTAAATAATATGACTCATGTCAACAAGGTGAACCTTCCTTTTCGGGAGAACTCCACAGTTAAGCGTGCTTGGATGGGAGTAGTGATTAGGATGGGTGTCCTTCTGGGAAGTTTCCCAGGGTGTGTGTGAGTGAGGACAAAGCACACTAGAAAGGAAAAGTGTTGGCCTATGGGGATAATCCATAGTCAGACGACCCGTTCAGGCATGTGGGTGGACCATATGGTGGGCCCCACGTGTCTGTGGGGCAACTGGTGGTACCTAGTGGGCCAGGACCCGACGACCATGTTAAGGTGGGGTGGTTGTGCTATCACCAGGACCCAGTTGTCACATTTGGTCATGTCTGAGAAATATCCACTATTAATAATCCATGGATTTACTGTCATTCTAGTTTTTCATGCCAATTCAATAATAAGGGACTTCTCTTATTGAATTATTATTTTCTATAATTTTCAATTTTTATTATAAGAGAACTTTCCTAGGATATTATTCATACACATATTATCATAATTATATTGGTTTTTTACATCTTCAAAACTTATCTTATAATAATTCTATTATGTTTTGGGTAGGTAAACCAGAGGTATTTCGTTCTCTTCATTCTTCTTTCAAAGCTCATGCTTTATAATTTAATGGTTTCTTAACCTTCAATCGTACCATCTTCTGAGAAAGGACATGTTGTACTTATAAGTGTTTTCATTTTAACTATATATTCAACATCACTAATAGTATCTTGTAAATACTAATCATCAATTGTTGGTGTAGTTCTCCCTGAAAAACATTATAACATATTTTGGATATAACTATAAAATATTTACTAAATATTAATGCATTATCTAGAAGGATTATTCTTATTGTAATCTAATATCATCCGAAGTTATAGAAGATCATTTCTCACCATCTTTAATAGACTATAGTTTTTTTTATTTTGGATTATCACTATAATGTTTTTACAATAAATATTTAACTATTTATGATGTTTTAGGTATAGTTTTAAACAATTTTTTTTGAAATCAATTGATGTTATGTTATTGATTCATGTATGAAATAATTTTTTTAAAAGTTATTTATCATCATTTTCAAAATATTTTTATCTATAATATATTTTTTATATCATCTCACTCAATTATACATCATTGATAATACGTTTTTCTTTTGGATATCTAAATATTTTTCCCTTATCCACAATATATAGTTCGGATTTCATGAATTCATTAATTAATAATGTTTCCTTATTGATTAAATATTAAATTCAGTTGATTATATTTAAAATATATAATAAAAACATTGATTGCCCCTTGATTTTTATTTTCTCAAGAAAAAAATTTTTAAATTCAGATTTTACAATGTGATCCTTATAATATATAATGAAAACATTGATCGGCCCTTGATTTTTATTTTCTAAAAAAAATTATATTCAGATTTTACAATGTGCTCCTTACAATCATACACCATACATAAGTTCATAATTGAAGGGGATAATATTGTTGTTGGTATTGTATCACGGTTATTTCAGACAATCTACATTATAAGAATGTAGTTATTGTACCAGGTATTATAGTGTTGTACTGTAGAAGCAGTATTATTCATCCCGAATGGGATTTTGACCCATTGGGCCTTCGTGCCAACATGGTGGCAGTGGTGTAATCATGGAGGGAAGATGGTGACGTAGACATGATGAATGAATGGAAATTAGGTCATCTAATGGTGGGTCATGTAATGGGAATCATGCCCACAAGACATTTGGGCCAAAAATATATAATGTAAAAACGTGGTTTGTCATGTTGGTAATCCCTTGGGGGATATAACCTGACTATCAGACCTGTTGTGTGTGGTGTGTGTATTTATTAATCTAGTTATACCTCTAAGAACCTTATATATATATATATGTGTGTGTTTCTTTTACTTCTACATCATTTTTACATGAGGATATTTATTACTTCTCAATCGAAGAATTTAATTTCATAAAATTTTGCAATGATTTATCCTTGGATTAAGTAAAATATGATGTCTTTTCCTCTTCCCCCTTTCTCAAAAATACTCTTCATATTCTTCATCTTATATTTCTTCTAGGTAATTTCTTTATACTATAACCACATTTAATCACATAATTTAAACTCTTAATACATTTTTCAGTTTTTTAATTATCATCATGTTTTTTATCCTAAAACTAATAAGTATTCATGTTGGGGTAGTATATAGAAAATAAAAAATGTATTCACATGTAAAACAAAATTAAGGAAAAATTCCCCATTTATTAACATTTACATTTTAAAAAAATTATTATAAGAGAAAAAATTCTCCTCCAATCCTCATCTATATCATATTTATCATCAGACCCAATAAATGGTTTTGGATCATCTTCATTCTACATCATAATCTTCATAGAATCAAAAGCTATCACATATTTAACCTCAATTTTAAATATTTGTGATTATATCATTTCTTCAGTAATGAGGATATTTCTTATCTCATTAATATAAATATAGTATATATATTATTTTTTTAATTTATGGATTATATAAATTTTTAAATTTCCATATTAATTTATTTAAAATAGCATAGGTGTAAATATTTTCACCAAAATATATTTTTTACTCAAAGTCTCATTAACCCTGTTGAATCATCCATTAATTAATTCTTCCTAAATCATCTTTTTATCATCAATCATCCCTATTGTAATCTATATATATTCCTATTTATCATTGACCCTTCCTTTATAAATAATTTATTTATCCCACAATAATTTAGCAGTTTGGAGACCATTCACATATTTAAACCTACATTACTAAGTAGAAATATTAATGTCATTCATATCATGTTCATGATTTCTTTGACAGAAAATAACATATATTCACGACATTGAATGGGATTAAATCCCACTACTGTTTCATGAGTACATTCATGATAATTTAGAAATATGTGATTACCTGCTTAAAGAAATTATAAATATTATGACATTATACGTCATTATTTTTCATCTAGTGTGATTTTTCATGAAAAATAGTTAATGAATTTAATATAATTCAATTCATGCTCAATACATGTAGATCCATTAAGTTTGTATTATTCTCAATTATTGAATATATTGGTTTATATATTTTAGAAACACTCCAGCCTTCTTGATTTAATCTTGACTTATTCTATTTTTTGGTTCTTCTCAAAATATAACCCCTTTCTTTGTGTCCCACATTATGCATTCTCTTTATACTAACTCCCCATAATTGGACACAATTGTTTTATATAGATTTCCAGATTAATTACAATTTCACATTCCATATATTGGAATTAGTAGGTCACAAGATATTTAAAGGCAAATGATTGAAATAATTTTGAAAATAAAACCACTTTTTATCTCCACTGGTCCAATAAAAAAAATAACACGAAAAATAAGAAGTTTTTCAATCTCCCACATTCTCATACAAAATTTAAAAGTTTCTCTTTTCATCCTCCAAATGGAGAAATAAAATGAAAAAACTCATAATGTCTATCTCCCATATTAAATAACAGAGTTATAATTATATTTTTTATAGTCTAAGAATACCCATCATTGAATTATTCCCCATTTTAACTAGAGTGAAATTAGTTTTCACTTTCTATAATCTTCTTATGGCAGGAAAACATTTCCCCACTAAGCCTAAGAATTTTCAATCACTGAGGGACATGAAAACATAGCTTAAATCACATTATAATATTGTTCTTTAACTATATACCACCAAATAATCATCCTATTTAAAATAAATATTTGATATCTCTATTTTCTAAATATTCAAGATCAACATAAATTTTTATCTTCATACAAAAAAAATTTCTAAACAAAATCATCTTGAATCACATAAAAATTTTATAATATGATATTTTGGAATCAATGATGTATAAGATAGTAATAATAACAACAATAGATAAATTATTCTTGAAAACATATAAAAATAAAGAAAATTTTTTTGTTCTGTCCCATCATTGATCCTATTATACAGGATATGATGACCATGTTTTTTTCATAAACCTTGAATCTGAATTTAAATATCATATTTTAATCACGGAATATTTAATTTAGAATTATATAGTTACATTCCCATTTCTAAAATAATTTTTAATTGATATTTTATTCCAATATAATTTCTATAAATTCTTTAACAATTGATCCTTACGATAGACAATGAATACTTTTACCTAAACTAGAAATATTTTTTTCAAAGAAAAAACACATTAAAATTTAATGTATTCATACAAATATTCAAATGACTCTAAATAAGAATTATTTTATTCTTACAGAAATAAATAATACACTTAAATAGACCCCAAAAGATAAATACGTTGAACTGATGATACATATAGAGATGATAACAATGATTAATTTGAGCACTAAGTGACCCATTTAAAAATGGTTTAAAAAAATTATAGATTCCCTATAGATGTAAATATTCCATCATTAAATTATATAGCTTATTTAGTCATAATTCCATGAATCTATAAATTCTTCAAAAGTTCTCAAAACATGTTGACACTTATTTATCCAAAAAATATCTCAAGGTTTTTCCCAAAATTACTGTAACAAACAATAATTCTAAGGGTTACATAAACTTCCTGTAGTCTTGGATATTATGAATATGAATTTTAGATAGATTAATATTTAAATATAGATTTCCTTATTTAATACCACATCTAGTGTGTCGAATTTCCCTTAAACATAATTGATTTTATTCATAATAATCAAAGTATTTATTTTTAATGTGTCATCATTATTCAATTCACTATTTTTATTAAGACATAATTTCTATGCAGTTAGATAGCGTAACATGCTGTTCCATAAAGGATCAATGTTTATCATATTTGGAAATGATAACTCTTTTAGTTAGTGAGAAGGCATAGATCTAGCCTATTTTTCAAAGATTCAAGATATATAATTTCTAGATAATTCCACACTTCAAACTGGTTATCTCTCTTCTCCCTAAAACTCTCTCAATATGTTGAATAAGATACAAATACCTTACTTAATTCTCTTTAAAATGAAATATATTTCCTTCCCATATTCGATTTATTCCAAATCATGTCCTTATCAAGTGACAGAACCATTTTTTTAATTCTCAATCTACAACATCTACTTTTTGTATATCAGGATCATTTCATTGAAATATTAATTTCAATGTAATGTATAGGAATAAATAATATTTTATGTCAATTGAAATCACAAATCAGTTACCAAAATGACTATAGAAGTTCTCTTTAATCATTATTCCAATAATAATATTAATATAATTTATAAAAATAAAAAACTAAATAATTAGAAATATTCAGTCACAATAATGATAATAATAATTAATTTTATATAAAAGGGGTAACAAAAAAATGCAATCACACACACATGAATGGTTCAATATTTCAAAAATACATGCCACTCTCAATTATTAATTAATCCAAATTCAAATTATCATTTTATATTCCCTATGTTTATACATGACCTATATGTCCTACTCAATATTTTTTTCCTTGCAAAGCTGCTAATAATTACTTTATGTATCTGCATCTCTATGCCATATTGAACAATGTGAACCATACCATAATAACTATTCTTCCAATCCTTAAATCTATCAACCAAAATCCAGGCATCCCTGTCATGGAATCATACACCTCAATACCAACCCTCCCTCTTGTCTCATCATTAGTGATCGAAAAAACAAACCTAAAATTAACCATAGCACCTACACTATAACTATAATGATAGAAAATATTCTATAAACAAGAGGTTTTTAGGATTTGATTCCCCAAAATTATATTATTGTGTATAGAACCATTATGGTGGAATAGATGAATTCTCCCATTATAATGATACTTATTATTTTAATAATAATAATTATATGATTATTATTTTAATAATAATTGTAATTATTTTTATCTGTATTATTCTAATTGTGTTTTTTATTTTTTATTTTTTTAGAATGAAATTGTAAAAAAAACATCTTAATTCATAAATTACATCATATATTCATGAGTTTAAACTCATATCAGATACAATTATGAAAAAATTTTGGTGGAGTAATTTTCATTTGTTTTATATAAGTGTGGCATTGATACACACTTCTAGTTTATTAGAATGGATTTTAGTTCATTGAAATTGTGTGTGGATGTTGTGTTTGAATACTGCAATAAAACAGACAAGGGGAACCCAATATGAATAATTCCAGAGACTCATGTGATGCAGCTAATGTAGAAATAGGTATTAGTAAAACCATAAGGCCATTAATCTTAGATTTCATGCTAACTTGTCTAGTTTTTGGTCTCAAACTATATACCTTTTAGGACCATTGTTTTATCAATTATTTAGGCATATTAGGGTCATTTAATATTTTGGGGAGGGTGGGAATAGTCAAATTAACTAATAATGGGATTCATTTATTCTATTTAAAATAATAATATGGGTAATCTTATAGGTGGAACTACCAATTAGTGGTGGTGAGGTACTGTCTAAGATTACCCATTGGGTGTGTGATTTATTTGGTATGTTTTAACCTATAATTAACATATAATGTGGAATGTCGTTAATATAACTAATATAATTAAAAATAAAAATTTTATTAGTAACAATATTTAAAATAGTATTATTATAATTTTTGTAGGAGATAAGGTATGACATGTTTTTATTTTTAACTACTAGTGTGGAAGTTTCAATACAAAACATTCATTATTTGTGGAACTCCAAATTTTCCTCCAAACCATTTGGGAATCTGAATTCCACCATATGATTTAATTTGTGATTCCTATGAATCATTTTCCCTTATAAAAAACATTGATGATATAGAATTCTGATTCCAAATACATTCGGATGTCCATTTTTCTTGTATACTAGTTCGCGCCAAAATATATATTCCAAAAAACATTTATCATTCTTTTGGATAAATCTTCTTAAAATCTCCTAAAATTTTATTTTGGTGGTTTTTTTCACCATTGGATAATTATTTTCCCCATAAATATTCAAAAAAAGGGATAAAATTCACAACCATGATAAAGATAATAGTTTACATTTTTTATGAAAAATTATGATTTATAAATAACCTGCCTAAAATGAATATTGTATTATGGACTTCATTTTTTATGTAATAAAGGGGGATGCAATGGAATAATCCCAATCACTTATCATTTTAACATGGATTTATTTATGATAAAACAATTCCGACAATGAGTTTGGTATAATGATTGTGAAAAATTATATTTTCATGATAGAATTGTATAATTTTGATCACTCTATCCCTATCATAGAATAAATTACATGATAATGAAATATGTGGTAAGTGATATGGAAATAACACTTCTCTTTTCCTTCACCCAAATCAATTAATATTGAATATGATTCCTGAGATGCATATATAAACAATTTTGTAAAGCATTTGTGATGCGGGATAAGGGATTCAACATAATTCATGTTGGTAAGTAGAGAAATTTCTACTGAAATCCTTACCAGATAGAACAATACAGATGATGTTATTTTTAAATAAAAAAATTTGGGTATTTAAAAATTTAAGTAGTGTAATCGATATAACACATTACATATGGTATATTTTTAAAGTTTTAATAAATTTAAAATATATTATATTCAAGTAAAATAAATTTTCTACAATATTATATTTAAATACGTCATATGGATTAAAAATGTACAATATAAGTTTTTTAATAAATCATATATTTTCATATAAAAGATTTTATATGATTTATTTTTATCTGATGAAAAATAATGTGTCTATATTTATAATATAAATATAATGTGTTTATACTATTATATTATCAAATCTCCAAGGATTAATTTTTAAATTTTTAATTAGTAATGATTTTCTTGTTTATGAAATATTATAAAAATCATACCACAAGTCAAAATGATTAATATATTTACTTATTTCATACTTATTTATTGTTTAAAAATATAATGTCACTATATATTCATTAATAGTATTCTTTAGTTCAAATTTATTTATACTCATAATAAATACCACCCCATGAACATACGATGTTTTAGTATAGCTACGCTATTTTACTAAATTATGATCAATAATAAGTATGATTTTTTCGATATAAATTCAATAATAATTATTGAATTTGATTTATACATGCCAATAATTAGGAATGTAATAGAATTAACGTCTTTAAAAAGTATTCATATATTGATTATGGGACATTGGGTTTGGCTTCACCCTATGTTAAGATATTCTATTATATTATTTAATGTTTATATTTGAAGGTTGTTTCACTATAATGTCTCTTTGGTTTATTTTTTTAATTATTATAGACCCATACATTTTTGGGTTTCATATAATATATTCATTGGATTGATTTATATTTTTGTTGATATAATTAGATTTTATTTGGTATTAGTGTCATTAATAATTAGATGTAAAAGGGGTTATTCCAACATTGTAATTTGTTTTAAGGTATAAGGTATGAAATTAAATCATTATATTTATGTTTATATATAGTTTATAAATCATAAATTATTTTGAGATATTTCATAAAACATAAAAATACTATGTGTTTGATTCATTATAATGTGATTGTTTAGTAAGACATTAATCATTGAGTATGGGCTTCACTAAAATTTATAGTGGCGTGGAATATCTTATATTTGGGATGGAGGATGTGGGGACCCTAAGAGAAAGGTAACCTTATCCCATTTCCAAATATGGGTTACTATTTTTCTGGTATATATAAAAGTTAGGTTACTATAGTAATAAAGACCAGATAAATACATATGTTGTATTTTGGAATGGATTTTCTAACTCAACCATCCTATAGTCATATATGATTTGATTGATATTATTGTATATATAAATATTTTTTTATTATATCACTATTATGGTCTGATATATTACATGGAATTTATACCTTGGACCATTACATATATGATTTAAATGATACAATATTAAATATAAAAAATGTACACTCATACGATAAAATAATCTATTGTAGATAAAATGAAACCATTAAAATTACTATTATAGCTGATTTCTATCATAGAAAATGATGTTTTTAGTACAAGAAACAACTTGATCTTGTATAGGATCCTGAAAACTATTCTTATTCAAAAACAAAAGCATTATATTTCATTAAAATCCATTTCTAAATAGAATTATTTGGATAAAATTTCCGAACTAGATATGGATTCCTATTTGAGGTTTATAATGGATTGAATTGATTAATATATTATAATTATTGTATCAGTTGGACCATTATTGTAAAAGAAAAACGTTAATAAAGATGTATTAAAGAAAATGTATAAATTAAATAATATATTTCCAGAAAATGTAATTAATGAGATATATTTTTTTTATGTTTAGTTTAAAAAAAATTAATTTCAATTTCCAATTATGGACATAGTATGGATAGGTATGATAATGACATGGAGATAGTGGGACATCTTTTTTGGTTAAAAATATATATAAGATTCACTATATAACCATTTCAACAATGGTTACAAATTATTAATTCTAAATTGTAATGTAAATGAGTTTATCGCATATTTAAATAAAAACCACAATATATTTATAATATATGACAAACACATTAGAGTTATAACCTCTACTATTTTGATAAGAGAATATAATGGTAACATTTATGTTACAAGAATACTGAAAATAGTGGTAGGGTACAATAATCATCATGGGTCATTGATATTTAACTGAGGTCTTAAGAAATAAGTGAAATGTTTCCACAATAGAAAGGCTAGTCATAAGATATAAAATTTCCTCAAACACCTAATGTGGTGGAGAAAATATATAAAGATTCCATGTAAGGAATCATTATTATAAAATTATTTCTTTTAATTTTGAAAGGTTTATTATTCCAACTACACAAGCAATAATTATGGTTAACATGAATTATTGTACAGAAATAAAAAAAATTGATAGAGATTTAATTATATATATAATGAAATTATTGTATTTATGGTGAAATGAAATGAAAACAATTACATACATCAAAATAGTTTCTTAAATTATAAACAAGATTAAATATTTATACACTCATTTAACATTTTTGAGATGATATATTTCGTTTATGAAATATTGGTTTCATTATAAAATGATAGATTATTTTAATAACCCATATTTATTTCATGACCCATTCGATAACATTATTTCAATGAAAACCTAAATGGATTTATATACATGATATGTGTAATTTATAAAAAAAAATTAATGTAAATGGGATGGAGTTCCTTCGATTTTCAATGGTATGTTATTCAAAATAAGTTTCTGTTTTAAAGGATATTGATAAAACACCTAAATTTATATATGAGATATGATTATTTAGATATTATTTGTTGAATATCCTCAAAAACATAAATATTTGTTTATTAATTTATAAACTAGAGTTTGTTTCATAATTATATTTTCATGGGAGAATAATATCTAAAGTGGCTAGTGAGAGTTGAATTTAACAGAAATATTCTCATAATATAACAAACAAAATATTGTATAAGTTTAATTTAAAGTTATGGTCACTTTACAACTTAATGAGGTTTTTCATATAGAGTAAGCATAATAAAATATTTTAAATAGTTTTATTTTTTATTATTTACAATTATTTTAGTGAAATATTTTTGAAAAAAATTGTATTATGTGAGTTACACATTTTTTAAAAAATAAATCAAAATATTGGATATTATGAAGTAATTTTTTTATATATTTCACTATATATTAATCTGATTTATTATAAATAAGAATATCACTTTTTGGAAAAGATTATTCATTATATACAATATCTAATTAATACTTCTCAACATGATGATTTATTATATGTTCACATAGTGATGTGACAAAAGATTAATGTTATGTATGTTGTTTAAAAAAATAAAAAATATTTCATCTAAATTTGTTTTTTTGTTCCCTTTCGTATTGGATATGTAATGTTTTCATACTTATGTGTTTTTTATTTGTTATTCTTAAAAGATTTTAATAAATTTAATTGTTTTGATGTTAAAAAATTGTCTTCTTTACATTATCATTTATTCAATTAGGCGAGTTATTTATTGGAATAAAGTGATAACTATCCATGTAATGTATATTTTTTTGTTTTCCCATTTTTTCATTATTTTTATTTTTAGGATGTGATTACATACGGGGACTAACATAAGATGGTGATCCAATGAATATATCATTTCTCACCCATGACATATAAAATGTGATTTCCCTTATGGATGAAAAACATGAGCATTCCATATAAAGGATTATACATAGTTTCATTGGTATTTACGGTATCTATGTTTAATAGTAATCCATGTCACCAAATGATAATATATAACACCCAAATATATCATGGTATATATCATTTTATGTAAAATCTTTTTGATAGATTACATTGCACGTAACACCAAACATAAATGAACCATAAAATAATATTAATATTATTCGTTAAAATCAAATTACCTCATAGATATTAAATTAGTAGTTATGAATACGATTAAATAGTTTGTGAAAAATATTATTTAAACTTGTTTATAAAATGAATTCATTGATTACAAATTAATTGAAAATTAAAATAAAAACTAATTGAATATAAAATATGTGCTTCTATTAAAAAAATTATTTTTATGAACACAATTAAGTTTAATCATAATAAATTAAATTAAATAGTGAAATATATTAATTAATAATATATGTATTATATTTAAGTTTTCTAAATCATCTAATATATTTCATTGTATTAAGATAAGAATATAACCAATTTTAAACATTAAATTCTATATTTTTCTAAAGGAAGTTTTGTTTCCTTTCGATGGAGCACTAGTTTCACCAAACAATTTTGGCTCAATTATAAATTCAATTTGTAAAAATAAACTTCTAATTTTAAATATTAATAAATAAAATTTCATTTGTTTAAATTTTTTTATATTTTTTGATAAGTTTCATATTTTTATGAACAATAACAAATTGTTGCATTTTAGTTGAAATTATTTTTTTCATCTAAATAAATTATAGTGTTAAATTATATTTAGACTTGGTTTTAAAGTATAATTATATCACTATTTTATAATTAAATCTAATATATGTCATTTTAATCAATTTCACATTGTATTTGGATATAAAAACATGTAAATGTTTTGAATGTTTTCATTTTAAAACCCCATTTTCATTCTATTAAAGAGTTTAATTGTAAATTCATTACTACAACATCTATGTTTTTAATTATAAAAAATATATTTGTTATTTTCAATAATGGGGTCAAAATTATTAAAATTGGTTCCTTCTATTTTTTTAAATTATGAAGTACATCTTTACTAATTTTTATTAACACAGTTAAAAGTAAATCTAGTTTTTAACGGTAAAAATAATATTATAAATATTATAAAATTAGCATAACACCAATCCTAAATTTAATATATGAGCGATATTCGTCCAAACCCATCATTGGGATGATTTTATATCCTCTGGGATCTACTTGGTTGGATTTATTCCTTTTTAGTGTTTTCTTTTATGAAAAGTGCAATATTGTCAAACTTATATTTTTAATAAGTATTAAATTTTTTATATGTGATTATTCAGAAGATATAAATGAATATAATTATTCATTAGAAACATTAAATTTTTTTCTTCAAAATGGTAAAATATTTTATATTTTTTTAAATAAATAATTATTTTTAAGGTTTTACACAATGATAATGTAGTAATTGCTTTATTACTGGAAACAACAAATAAAAGATATTTAAAATATTCAAATAAGTATTCTTTCATATAATTATTATCTCTCATGAATTTTCAAGATTTAATTTACATATTAGGGATGCATTAATGTTTTTTTTGAAGTTATGTTGTTTTTAGGAAATTTATAAAATTCCAAGTAATGAATAATGTCAAAATTTGACCCCAATAATATTTCATAGTAAATAATATTTTATTAAATGATATATAATTTATAAAAAATATTACATTAGTATAAATTATTGAGATATGGTTTTAAATATCATCCATGACACGTTTATTATTAGTTTTTCATTTTATCAAAACTATATTAGACATTAAAGAGTAAAAAATAAAAGCTCTCATGCTAAGAGTTGAAGGGATTAAATAGTCATTAAAGGTAAAGGATAAGGGTAAAAAAAATTCATAAATTTGAATAATTTTTTTTATTGGATGGATTTAGACACATATGAATATTATATTATAAGTAATTCACTTTGGATCCAATTGTCATTGAAAATTAATTTATATTAATTTACTATTATGGGATTTTACAAAATTTCCCATCACATCAATTATAAATGGTCCCCTCATCCCTCTCTTCCTAATAAAACATTGAACCTTCTATATCATAAATAACAAAAAAATAAATCTTCTAAATTCCCTAGCACCATCATTGAATCCTTACTTTAATAATAAATCCAAAAAATGATGTCCATTTATGCATATCAAAATGAGATACCCAAAGATGATGTAATATTCAACAAAAAACGTTATTTATTTCATAAAACTATTATATTATTATTATTTCATGTTTTTATAATATCCCCAGTATTCAAAATATACTGATACTTAATTTTATTAGATCTTTAGTGACACACACTTCAGTAAAATTGGATACACAATCATCGTTCTTGTGCACTGCGAACAACCACCTCGTGAACTAATGTCACTCGTCCTTCCATTTCCACCATTAATTGGTGGGAATAGTGACTAAATTTATGTTTTTATATGATATATATGATACTTATTATGCATTTATCATACATTAATTACAATATAATCCATACGATCATACATTAAATTTTTTCGGAATACAATAACATCATTTTTGGATGTGCGGACTACCACACACTCAAAGCAGTGAGATTCATTCACACAACACATGGAATGTATTAAGTATAATTTTCAAACATATATATGAAATATAAAACATAACTATGATACTATAATTATAATATAAATGTAATTCATTTTTTCATTATTTTAAAATGACAATGAAAAAGATGTAGTTTTCATGCATATGTATGACTTACTGTCTCCATGAAAGTCTAATTTCAATTACAATCTCCACATTTTATGGATAATTATAAATAAATATATAGAGAATATTTATGATAATTGAAACATGTATGAAATTCTGTATATGATTAGATCATTATTCGCATAGGGAGAAGAAAATAACAAGTCAAAACACACTAAATAACGTTGTAAATTAACACATGAAATATTGAACATAATGAAGGATTATTAACAAACACGTAATGATATAATATTAGAACAAAATATATTCTATAATAAACATTATTATTCTTCTTTAATAACTTAATAACATTCTTAAAACTAGTATACAAGAGGTTTATGAATGTTCACCCAAAATGAAACTTAATTTAATGGATTTCCCACTCATTTTATTTTTCATGTAATAGAAACCATGATAACCACCTGTTTATTATAAGTGTTGTATATATCTTCCATGAATGTATTTTACGATTCTTATCCTAAATATTATGATACTTTCATATACATATAATTTTTTATTGAGTACACAATTTTACTGGTTATAAAGTGGTAATGGCCTATTTTACAATATCATCATTATTAGATATTTCTTCTGTTAATGTATCCATTGGGGAATATTTACCTTTAATGTATATGTACTTAAAAAATTATTTCAAAAATATTTCAACTATTTTTAGAAATTATTTTTCAATATAATCTAATTATCATAAAATTATTCTAAATGAATATTTTTGTCGATTTTTATACAAGCATTTTTATAAGTTTTCTCAAAAAAATATACAGAGATATTTTATTAACTTATACAACATGAACAAAATTTTCATCGATTATGGACCCCTAATGTATTAAATCATACATTAAATTATTACAAAGTTCATTTAAAGTAAAATATATTCTTTTACAAAAGTAAAACCTTTAATATAAATGATCACACCATTGTAGATATTTCCTCATAAAACTTTTACTTCTATAAATCGATTTTACCACTTATTTATTCTCTATGATGTATGGATACTACTCTTTGATATATCATATCATATGCTTATTTATATTAATTGTATTAAAATATTTAAAATTGCAATGGGGTAATTTTAATTAATGTATTTTAAAAAAATGTATTATTCAATATATGAAAAAAAAAATTACTATTAAGATATGGGTTTGGGACCATTTAAAATAATCCACTCGATACATCTGTAGACTTAGGATGTGAATTTTTTGTGAAATTAGATGGGTTTCTACTCGATATGTTATAAATTATTGTGAATGTTATTTATTGTAAAGTATTATATATCTAGGAAACATGGAATCCAATAATTAATCATTTTGTATATTAAGAATTAAGTTATTATTATTAATATCCATGAGGCTATTGCTATGAAATTATCTTATAAATTCATTTCATATTCAAAATAATGATTAAATGGCTTGTGTTTCATTTATTTATTATCTTATATTGCTTATGACTTATACAGAAATTTAAATGGAATTTGATCTTGAGTATTTACCTTTTCATGTTGATTCAGACATTTTTATCGATTTTTGGTTCTATTTTATATACCCTTACTAATAATTTCATCTCACCCATTTCATATATATTATTTTCCATGGGTCTCTAAGTTTCTTATTAGACTAATATTAATGGTTAATCTAGAAGAATAACTGTGTTATCACAGAAAATAATTTTTTTATTTTATCATTAAAATATAATTTAAATTTCCAATATGTATCTAGTATACCAATACTACTAAAAAATTTGGTCCTCTAGGATTCAATTGATTTTATCTAATAATATTTTTAAAAACTTATACACTGGATTCGGGAATCAATAGTATGGGAATTACATAATAATTCATATTTCATGTGAACCTTCATACCTTGATACATAACATAATCTATGCTTGAGGCGGAATAAATTTTTGGTGGTTGATGTTTTTTAAAAATATTGGTAGGTTTTTATTAATAATTGTGGGTTTTTTCATCTATAATATTGGTATGATACCAGGTCTCTCAATTTTGAAATAGAGTGAATATGTATGTCATTCTAGGATAAATGAAATTTCATGTATTTATCTATTTAGGTATTTAGAATGTGTTGTACTCCTCTACATGGATGCAAAATACGTTACATTTTCATTAATATTATTAAATATTAACTTGAATAACTAATAATATATTAATGGTCCTATAAAATTTCTTTTACTGATGATACAAGTCTCAAAATGCAATTAAAGTCTAAATAAAAACCATCAATTTTCATAAAAAATAAATGAGATAGAATAACATTAAAATAAAATAAAAATACCATTTTCAAAAATGATTGGACTATTTAGATAGTGCTTTAATTGATGAATCAGGGACCCATTTTATATCCATGTATAATACCAATCACCAATTCCTTGGCAGTATATCGTTCAATATATGTAATCATAGTCACTGTAAAAGTTATGGTCTGAAAGAGAGAATAAGGAAAATAGTTAAGAAATTATTATATATGGAAAACATGGTAATTGTATAGGATGATTAAATTTATATAATTATAAGATAAAAACAATCAATCTCATAATGGAATGAATAATAAAAATGCTCATAATTACTATTTATAGAAATATGGGAATTTAATATCCCCCAAAGAACCAAAATATGTAGTAAAATAAAATAAAAGTAATAAATATGCATTAAAAGTCATTTAGATCATTAAATAGAATCCAAAATATCTTTTAATATAAATAATCATGAGATGTGGATTATTCATCCTCTAATTCAGATAAAACTAATAATTTTTAATTCAATAGTTACATGAGGTAGACCTATGGGATTACCTTATGTATTGGTCCTTAAAATCCCATTACATACATCCATACCCCAAATACAATATTTATTTTTCACGTAATCATGTTTATTTATTAATAATATAAATGATTCATTATTTATACTATAATACCATATCAATTATATAATTAAATAACATGTGTTTAATTACATACTTTAAATGTAAAATATAAAAAAAACAATTTTTAATTATAAACATAAACATTTAATACATGTTGACTAGACAAATTAGTATAAACATATCAATTATAATTATATTATATTTAAACCATATGTATATTTGTAATGTAATAAATGTTAATGAATCTAATTTATCATTATAAACTAAAAGCATTATCATGAAACACATTATGGATAACGAATTTATAAAGGTGTTGGTAAGATCAAATCCACTACATATTCATTATAAAATTTATTTTATCCTAGACATAGAGATTAATCATGATACATAGATAATGTAAATCGAATATATCTTATCCTTTTTAGCCTAAAATATTATGATTACTAGATATTGTCTAATTATAAGATTCCATTTTCATTTCATGTTCATTCACCTACACAGTCAAGAATCCATTGACTGTTATATTGTTATAACTTGTCATATGGGAATACATAGTTCATATTGGTTAATAATAAATCTCTACTTTTCTTATGTAACTCTCAATTAAATTTTTATAATCCTAATTCAAAACTGAAATTATATATGTAAAAATGTCTGAAACCTGACAAGTAAGGAATATAATTGATAACATCATTTTAAAGTATATACAATCAATGTTCAGTTGAGGTGTAGAAATTACACACACAGACATAAACACACATATTTATATATATGAAAATAAATGTGGTTTAACATATATTCATAATGATGGATGGGATACATTGATGGTATATGGACTATATGGGGGTTAATAGACCATTATAAAAATTATAAAAGTCATTAAAAACAATAGAATAAATTAGTGGTTATGAATTATTAAAAAGTGTTCATAAATAGAATAATAATAGTGGATATGTTAAGTGTGTATAAAAAAATTAAATAAATTAAAATAGGGGATATTTATTGTAGTTATGATATAACTAATCCAAATATACTTTTTATAGCCCATTTTATGATGTATGGAACCCACTAAAAAGAAAGACATAATTTTACATGGGATTAATCAAACCTGAAAATTTTACATGGGATAAATCCCAACCATGGACTCTTATATGTGAGTCCCCAAATATAACAACACTCATAATTGTTTGGGAGATAATAAAAACTTTGGAATTACTATAAGAATCATCCATACCCTTATTTATTTGATTTTCGTTCAAGAATACAAAACAAGGGAATATCATTTATCTGTCGTATAACTTTTGTGAGGAAGTATTTAAGTACAGATGTTTAATCAGATAGAAAATATAGAAGAAATATTACAAGTGGATAGGGAAATGATTTTTTGATGATGAAATAGTTTATATAGGACCCTGTAAATGATTTATAAAATTTAATATGAGCATTCCATCATAGGTACAAATAGACACTTCAGTGTGTTATGAATTCAATGTTGATTTCTTCCTAACATGATATTTCTTCAAAAATTATGTAAATAGTTGACCATTAGATTACATGATAAAGGCATGAGTATGAACATATGTCGTTATCTTTCTCTTTTCATGTAAATAGATGAAAGGACCAATTTACATTTTAAAATAAAATATGACTCCATAGTTGCGAGTGGTTAAAGATGTAAAAAGTAAAAAATGGAAAAAACCATATTTTTGGTAAGAGAGAGAAAATAAAAAATTTATCATTTCATAATAATCACTGAACTCACATAAAAAATTGAAAAAAAATAAATAAAAATTCAAAACATCTTTTAAATTGTCCATCAAATAATTTATTCCAATTTTATAACAATAGTTCAATGGAATCCCCAAAAAAATCAAGTCATTTTTTTAGATTCTGAATTCAAAAACATTTAATTTAATTTGAGTAGTTATATTGTGGATAATTTAAAATGTTAATAATTCTACATTAAATATACTAAAATAATTATAAATAAGTATAAAATAAACTAATATTAATTGATATAAAATATTTGACCAAAAAATACAAAACAACCAAAAATATTTTCAAGGTTCAAAATTTATACTTCACGATTGATAATTAAAAAATCATTTGATCTTCAAAAACACATGTTTAATACAAGAAAAACGAATTTCATGAGTTTTGAATTATCAAAATAAATTTATAATGTAATTAAAAAATTAATTATTCTAAATGAAGAAGAATAACATCGAAATAGAAAATATTATGTAAAAAAGTACATATATCCATATTTTAAAAGGCGTATAAAAATTTACTTTAAAAACATGGATGATTCATGTAGGGGTTTCTTACATAGTTCTTTTTCTCTATATAATTAAATTAACCTTGTAAGAAATTCCCATAGGTGAATTTATGTAGTATATTAACGTAAGTGAATCAGTTTAATTAAAACACATAACCATATATTTGAAAAAGATTCCCATATCCAAATTTTTATGAATTTTAATTATATTGACATGATTATTTTAATACCTATAATAGAATTAATAAATTATATTACAAACATTAGTTCTAGTTTAATTATATTTTGAAAATTTATTTATATTTCTCATTATTCAATTATATCCTTAATCAATCTTATATAACTAAATATATGATACAAAAATTTGTGAAAAATAGTTATTGAAAACAACAAAATATTACAAAAAACATACAGTTAATTCTAAATTAATTTATGATGGTATAGAGATCAATTAAGAATGCGGTTTATTCCAATAAACTTTAAAAACATCAAGAATTTTTAAAAAATGTATCACTCAATTTGGATTTTTGTATCTCATGAAAATAAAAAACTACATGATGTAACTGATTCTATAAAATTTTTTATGTGTATTTCAAAATGGCTATATTAATTAAAATCAGTTTTGTGGATTATGAGTTGGTTATGTGGTGAACAGTATATAGGCTATGTGGAAATAGTAAAAAATATGTATAAATGATATTTTAAGATCCAAAACGACTTATTTAGGTAATTTGATATTTCATGAAACATGTATAATTTTTTATGACCCATAAAACATAAAATAGAAATATATTTTATGTAATTAATTATTATATTTCATTATATATTATGTGTACATTAAATATTACATAATTAATTGTCTAAATAAATTTAATGGAAATAAACAAATAAATATTTTTAATTATGAAAAAAATGTGGATAATGATTTTACCAAACATTTTCCCCAATTTTGATAATTACAAAGCCATGTATAATTTCCAGTACATATTTCTATTTTTTTAATCATAATTATAATAAGGTTTAAATTATTTAATTGTATGTTATATGATATTGAAATAAATAAAAAATAAATTTTTAAAAAACATTTCTTGTCAAGTATCAATTTCAAAGTTATACACTCTTAAAATATAAATTCAAATACAATATTAATAATTTATAAATAAAAATTGATAGAAAAAACAAATAAATGAAAAATTATTTACAAAATTAGATTTCTTGAAACCAAAATGTCCATACAGTAAGTTAAAATCATCTAAAATAAAAAGATAAAATTTTATATTTAAATAATTATTAAATTTTATAGTTTTCTATATTATTTTTTCATGTATATATTTAGTAGTGATAAAACATAATAAATGATATAGGAGTAGCTCCCCTAAATTTATGAACTGAATAATAATGATCTCCACCCCTATAAAATAGATAAAGAATATTAAAAAAATCATCATGTGTTGAAAATGCATTTCCTCTAATAAATGAATGATTATTTATATACAAACCACTATTTGATAAAACATTGACATATATTTGGTTGAGTTCTATAACAATCAATGAAAAAATTGGTACCCATGAAAAAAAAATTCTACTTAGTTAAGTAACATATTTTTTGGTACCCATAAAAATTTAATACTTTTATTGTAAGGTATATGAAAATATAAATTTATGGAGATAGGATATCTAGGAATACCGATATATTGTGGGAACCTGTTATACAATTCATTAAAATGATGTCCTTCAAACTGATATTTGAAGTATGTAAATATTCAAAGATTCCGTATAGAACATTTAACAAATTGTGTTGTATATATCATAAGAATCATGTGTTTATAACCAAAAACATGCTTATCTCTATTTTGTTTTATCATATATAGTAATTAGTTATATTATTCCATTCCTGGAACAAAATTTTATATAAATTATTTAAGATTTACCACTTCTTTTTTAAGGTTTACATTTACCTTCTAATAAAATTCATGATCATAAAAAAAATTATATTTTTTAGATGAATCAAAATTTCCCAAAAAAATTATTTTCCATTTCAAGAATAGAAATATTATTTTCCTTAATCTTATTTCTATAATTTTCATTATCAATATCATGAATACAATTTTAATCTTTTCATTTTCTAAAATAATATTTTTCTTTTATTTATAAACATTCATATTATCCTTAGTAAAAATTTCAATTTTTTTAATATTTTCAATTTCCTCTTAAAATTCAACACATAAATAACCAAATTATTTAACTTTAGAGTTTTCAAAATTTGAACTATAAGTATATTCAGAATCAAAATCTTAATTAGAATAATTTTTCTCTTTATTTTATGAATCCATTAAACAAAAACTACAATAATTTAACATATCATCAAACCATATGTTTCCAAAGGATATTTACCCAACATAACAAGTGTACTTGTCTATTTTTTATTTCATATTCGTCACTAGAGTCTTATTATTCAATGAAACCCAATCTAATATGATAATAATTATTTATTTCCTTCTTCAATATCTTTTAATTCCATTTTTGGTTCATCTTTGGACACTAATATTTGATATTTTTGAGTTTCCAAAATTCATAAGAAATTATAGTGGACTAACCTTTTAGGAATTTTTATTTGAATTGTATCTCTTGAATTTCCCTTTAAACATTTTGGTAGTATTTTTTTCATTCTGAGTCCTTGATTGAATTTAGGAACTTCAAATAGATCACCATCCATATTTTACTAATAATAGTTTGAGGAATAACTAAAATAGTTGGTATAAAAAATTATTATTTTATAGTATCTCCCATAATTATTTTGATGAATAAAGATTATTTATATTCAATTCATGATTGTATTATAACAAAAACCCAATCATATCATCGTGATACAATTCATCAAAATATTATATTTCTATATTGTCTTGTTTTTTAAAATTCCACTTATTTGGTAAGGGTTTGAGTAACATTTCAATATTTAATTAATTATTTATAGTTTCACAAAATTTACCATGTTTTTTATAATATTTGTGAATATTTTGAACTTTCATTCACAAATTCATGGCCATTCATTCTATATACTAGAAATTTATCCCAATTAATTCCATTCTTAGTTCCCTATAATTTTTTTAATCCTTTATGGGGGAATTTTAATGTAATCTAGATGTTATAATTTTTTTAACCAAGATATATGACTATAAACATTCATACTATGAGAGAATTAATGATAATTCCAAAATATTAAATTTAATATATATATTATAGTATCATTTCTAATTAATTTTACATGAGTGAATTCATTCATTTTATAAGATCAGGACACAATAGTTCAATATTTAGTGCATTCAATTTAAAAAAATACTTATTTTTTTCCCATCATTGTAATATCTTTCGATAATATGAGGTTGTCTCAATTGTTTAATTAATACAATCTCATGAGTTTCCATCACATAAATAAACATTTACTTACACTTATTAAAGATATTGATAAAAAGTTTCTCGAATAATAAAATAAATAAAATGTTAATATCCTTGTAAGGAAAACATGTACTACCGATTTAAGGAATTAATAAAATTACAACATAGTAGAAAAAAAGAATATTTAAAATGGTGGCCCTTAAATACAAGTTAATGATATTTGTGAAAATAATATAATAGATATGTTATTCTTAAAAAGGATCTCGTTTGATACCGTGTTTAGAGTGAAATATATTCATGTAATAATGTTTAATTGGTGGGGGATATATCATTATTGAATTTTTAAATGTAATTAAAAAATAATTTTGGTATTTGGGGGTTTAAAAATATTCATCTATATTAAATTAAATGAATAAGAATACTGGATTCATGTAATTGTATACAGAATAATAAAGAGATGAACCCAGAGATTTTTTTAAAGTATTTCAGATATAAAAAATATGAATATACACTTCACACCATAATTAATGGAATATCATTCCAATAATAAAAGTGAGAGACACTTTTACGTGGTAGAAATACAAATATAGACATTAACATTGGATTAATCAAAACCATGGAATTCATGGTGAGCATCCCAAAACCTAACAATACGCATATATTTTATGAAGTGGATATCAACTCAGAAAATTTTAAAATGTGTATCCCTAATCTAAGTGTTTTACAATTTTTTCATTTATGCATACTAAGGAATTCCTTTTAAATATAGTATAGAATGTGTGGGAAAGGATTTATGGGTACACCTTACACACATAGAAAATTATTGAACAAATATTCCTATAAGATTAATGTATTATGATAAATTATTATGAAATTGTTGATTCATACACCTATGAATAATATATTCTTTGTTCATAGAGTGTAATATGAATGGTAAAGATCAGATATCCATGTTATATTGATGTTGTTGAAGATTTTTTCCACCCATGAGAGTTCATCAAAATGGATGATAGCTGTTGATCACTGGATTAAATTATTATTACAAGAGTATGAGATAATATGTTTATCTATCAATTTCTTACCAAATAGTAGGATATAAAAATCAATTTTAACATAAATTAACTCTATATAGCCAGGAATAGTTAGTGAATTCAAAATTCAAAAAAGTTAAAACAATATTATCAAAAAAAGGATAGAAAAGGGACAAGTTCTTGTTTTATAATAATCACTAAACTCGCATTCAATATTCAAAAAATAATTATTAATTAAAAAACCAATTTTAAATAATCATCTAAATAAATCAAATATAATCGATAATATTAATTCAAATAAATCCCTTTGAATGAAAAATATTATTTTTTAAATTAAAAATTGGAAAACATTCCATTAAAAACAAGCCTTTAATATGAGACGAATTTAAATAATTATTAAAAATTTGTTAAAAATATTAAAACAAGTTTTAATGAGTCTATAAGAAACTAATTTTACATTATAAATAATAAAATCAGTGAAAAAAATAGATTAATAAAAAAACAACTTCATTGTTTCAAACTATATGTTTCATGCATTAAAATAGAACACCTTTTTTCTTCCAAAAAAACATATTTAAATTAATAGAAATAAGATTTAATTTGTTTTATATAATTAATATGAATCTGTAAATTCATTAGAAAAATTAAATATTTGAAATAAACTTTTAAAAAATCAATATATTAAATATTACATAATGTATTTCAAATTTCAATATTTTATAAAAACATATAGAAATTCACTGAACTATATAGGAAGATTCACATCACGGTTTTAAGGATAGGATTTTTTCTCTATATGATTGAAATGACCACATAATAAATTCAAATAGGTGAATTTATATGGGTGCTTTATATAATAAAAACTTCATAGTTGAATAACATAACCAAATATACATTAGGGATTCACAAATATTAATTATCAAAATATATAAATTGGTTAACTTATCTAAATTTCAATCTAAAAAACAAACTAAATGATAGAATTTTTTTTTATATTTTCACTATATTTATAAAATTATATAATATTTATAAACATAAAAAATTAAACACAATAATACCACTAAATATCAAAATTTGATTGAAAAATAGAAGGAAAATTGTTGAGGGAAAGAACCGAAACACAACTGAATACATATGGTTAATTAAATCATAATTTCAGATAATATATATATAAATAAATAAAATTATATATTATAATGATTTTTATATAGTTTTCTTTTATTTACAATTAAAGTGAATAAAACAATTTTGAGTTCAGAGATTCATTATATGGTTACAATATAGCGACAAAGAGATTTTTTGAAATCGACTACGTCAATTTCAAAATAGTTACATGTATTACAATACAAATATGTGGATTATTAATTTCCAATATAAATAATAATATATTTTTAAATGGAAACTATTAAAAAAGGTATAAATGATATTCTAATGTAACCATATAATTATTTATCAAAAAAACGTCATGAGACTTGTAGAACATGTTATGACCAAATGGAACATGAAATTTGAATATATTTTTAGAAGCTAAATATTATGATATGATCTAGATAATGTATAATTTACACACTACATGTTTCAATGTGTAACGATATTTCAAGGAAGTAATCAAATAAATTATTCAAATTATAAAATCCTAAAGTGGTTTAAGGAGCCACTAGATATGGTAACCCATTTACAACATCTCGTATTTATATCCAATGATTGATTAATTTTATTTCCACAAATGAAAAATTATTCATAAAGATATTTAAATTTCTTCATGACCCAATATGATTATCATTAATCAAGGATAACCTGGTGATACAGATATTATTTGTATTTTTTATCATGTCATCACATTTATTGTATGTAATAGACATAGAAAAATGATAAAGTATTTTTCATTATATAATAAAATATTTCCCCTTGAAAACAATAATGGACTGACATTGCTATACAAATATTAATAGTATCATACAACGAATAAATATAGTCTCCCATGTATCTAATATAATGAGAACCAATGTGACATTCATGATTATTTTGTACAGGAAACTCATTAGGGGTCCAAACTATCATTCTTTATGAGAATTTTATGCATATAAATATAGAAACTATCAATAATCCATAAAATGATATAAAATCAATGAAGGATATTTTTGGAGAGTCGGTGAGTCCATAGATCCATAGAATATTTTAACACTAAATTATAATAAAAATATAATTCAATTAATTAGGTTTTTTGAGAAACCCATAATTAATTTTTAAACATAATTAAACAAGAACATTTTTTCGATGCATATGATTGTGTGATATATTCATCTTTTATTGTAGAAAATTGTTTTGGATTTATAGAAATTTTATAGCTTATCCATCCACTATTCGTGAAAAATATAATATCTTACTTTTATTAAATTTCATTTTTTTCTACTCAGAATCTACAATCAATTAAAACATTTACGATGAGATCTTTCTCACCACCGAATACTATAAATAAAAACATATTTCTTATTATTTATTGAAGTATATTTATTACTGATACATAATGATATTCTAAATGATTTGATTGGTATATATGAATCATATCTAATGAATGAGATGCAGCTGGATGAGAACATAACAATGCACACATGATTGGTTTATACTATGATGCATCTGGAATCATATTCATTATATATTATTCTTTAACTTTTTATGGACTATGTCTTTCAAATTCTCCTTCCATGAAACATATCTAGATAACCATTATCTATGTATTACTTTTAACTATTTCAACACTACAATAATGTTCAGGTTTTGAACAAGGATAAACATTCCTTTATAGTAACATTTTTATATATTCATACCCATTAGGTGTGTTGATTCAATTAGATCCTTTATTTTCAAATAATCATCTAACCAATATTTTCCATGATTATAATATTTGGATGTTACATTAGATATGAAATATGTCACCCTAATAAATACCAAATGTACAACCATTCTCCCAATTTCACATTTATATATAAAAGTTTCATCCCGATTTTAGATATAGTTAAACATTTTTGTAGTTATTGGTAACTAAATATTTCATCATCGAGAATATTATTTTAGTAAGTTCATAGATCTTTACCACCTAGAAATCCTACCTGCATTTAATGGATCATAAAAATTTCATGGTTTTACAATATATACATCATCAAATAAATTTTTATAGAGGAATATAGTTTTTAATTCCATATGATATATAACATAATGATATTATTATTTTATATTTAAAATAATCCAAATAAGATTCATTATAGCCGATAGAGAAAATGATTCTTTATAGTATTAAGAATGGATCAGACCATGAGTTTAAAGATAACCAATGCAGACCAAAAAAATATTAATGAGAAGATTTATAATGATTACATGAGGTGCAATAATCTTGTACCAACAAAGATCCAATGTAATAAAGGTCAAGTAATATTGTAACAAAATTAAAGTTATAAAATTTTAGAACATATAAATGATTACTCCATCCAAATATACTGACTGAAACATCATAACCTGACATCAATATCTACCTTTGATTGTGAGGTTTCCTTTAGAGTTGATGTAGTCATTAGGTTATAAAACATAATTCCAACAGCCTTTATAAACAAGTGGGTTCCATCATAAAGAAAAAAGTTATAAAAAACGTCCATTATTACCATAATGTTCTTAGTGAAGCACCAATATTCCCCTCCTCATATAAGAAACACTGAGACATAGAACATATGAAGCTAAAAAAACTGGTCTGGTCTGACTTTTCCACATCCGGAAAGTTAAAAGAAAAATATCAACCAATTCTCAGGATTTAACTTCTTTTATGGTTGAAGAGAACCAAAATTAAATACCCCTATAGCATGAAAAGTAAATTAAAATCTACTTTTATTTCCATATTAATGATCCAACATAAATCATAAATTCTCTCAAAACATCTCGTGCTTCTTTCGATGACCCATCCTGGTTATCACATTTTTATTTTATCCTTCCATTAGGCATATTAGTTCATAGATCTAACAAATCGTCTCTCTAAAAAGATCATAAGAAATAGTAAAAGGATAGAATAAATGTCATAAATAAAATTATATTATTTTTATTTAACATCCTCATGTTCAAATTTACTGCAACTATGTATTTTGGAAATAAATACCATTTAAAAAATATAGTATATCGAGATAAAAGAAAATTTTGATCTAATAGATTTCAAAAATTATAATACATTATCAATTTATTATAACTAACAAATAAAAATTTATTTTATTTGGGTTCATCTTTCCATGGGGTAATATATCATATATAAGTTTCACACCCCCAAATATTTATAAAATAAAAACTGGCATTCTTCATATTCTACACCACATATTATGTATTCGGAGAAAATATGATGGAATATTACATAGTATAAATAAAATAATTTATATATAATTATCCGAAAGGAAAATAATATGCTCTACATGTCTCATTATTGACCAAACCATTTATAAAAGGTTTGGTTTCTCTTTTCAAATACACAATTTAAAAATGATGTACAAGGTGGATTGTTTTTTGATACTGTTACACAATCACCTAAAGATTAATTAAGTTTTTTTCCTCAAATATTCCTCAAATAACTACGATGATTATATTTTAATCAGTTTTTTTGTAACTTTTATCCTTAATTATTCAATACTTTAAATATTTCAATGTGTTCACACTTATCTATCATATGATTCAAATACATATAACAAATTAATTCATCAGTAATTTTCAAAAAGTCACTAAAATATACCTTTATCTATTTTTCATATAGGACCTCCTTCATCGATATGTATGAGTTCAGCTAAATCATTATCGATTTTTACATATCCCAAAAGGTTAATATTTTCATTTAACATTATAGATATAGTTACATACATAAAAGTATTAAAAATATTTCAAATAAATTAATATATACTAGCAGAGTCTTTGTAACAGCCCAAGATTTTATAAAAAATATTCTTTTTAATTTTATTAATGTCTTGTGTTGTACGCTACACCAAAAGGAGCTTTCACAACACACATCCTTGACTTGCCTTGCATTATACGCAATCGCGACCTTCCTCGATAGCGTGTGTTGTACGCAACACCAAGTTTCGCTAAACAACGATATGCTATTAAGATATTATTAAAACTAGCTGTTGTGAATAGTAATAACCACTTTTTGAAATTTTGTAAATTTTATTTTTCAAAATGGACTTAATTTATGGATTCGGAGTATCGAATTTAGCCTAAGGTGAAATTTTTGTACTTTTCGGATAACTTTCATATTCTGATGAATAGTGAAAATTACTAAATTATAATTAAAAACAACTTTTTTAATCGAAATAATTAATAGTGATAAATTATTAATTTGAGTAGTTTTAAAGTATATTTAGAATATATTTTTACAATTTAATACAATGTTGGTCATTGGATGTAATTTCACATTTAAACTAGACATAAACAAGTGTCAATCTTTTGATAGATATTGTTTCTTAAAAAACACGCTATTTGTTTTAACAGCGGGATTTAATTATAAAATTAATTAATGCAACTTTTATGTTATGAATTTGGTAAAATAGACTTCATTTTTGAATTCGGAATATGAAATATAGCTTGGGATGAAATTTTGGCATTGTTCTGAAAAACATCAATTTTTGATGAATAGTGAAACTACTAAGTGGTAGGTTAAAAACTGAATTTTTCATAAAACTTAATTTTTCCGCTTCTGTGAATGGAATTTCGAAAATCCGAGAGACACGGTTAATATCAAGGACTAAAATGTGGTTCAATGAGATGAAAATAATTTTTTGGTGAATAGTAACTTTTTACTTTTTTTACCGCGGTTAATAGTAAATAGCGTAACTAAGGGTAAATATGATATTACTATTACCCTAACACATGTCCTAATTCTATTGGACAAGTGTAATTCGACCAAAAACAAACTTAGGAATAAAATATGACCATTTAGGCCCACTTGTATTAGATTAGGACATTTATTATTAATTTATTTAAAGAAGGGTTAAAATAGTTAAAATCAAAGTTTAATAAGTAAATCATTTTTAATATGGGGTTATACATAAGATAAATTCGACTATAAATATTCATTAGAAAGATAAACAGATTTCCTACATAATGGTATTTTATTTGTAATTTTTAGACATCAAATAATTTAATTAATTTATGACACAAAGATGATGCAGTAATTATCTTATTTATGAAATATTGACATAATTGATGTTATAAACACCAAAATAAATGTAATTTGAGAATTTTTATGAATTCCACTAATTTTCTAGGTTACTATGATATATTAATGTTGATTTAATCAACTTGGTTAGAACATTTAATTCTGTTATGACTTTCACAAAAATCATATATCAAATAGTGTCAAAATTGACACAAAATAGTTTTTAAATCAAATATTATATTATTAATTGTTATTTTATTCCTAAAAATCTAAGGTTCGGCCAAATGACTTAGATAAGGATATATATATTAATAATAAACAATTTGGGGTTCGTTTGGCATGTTATAGTAAGTGTATTAACCATATAGTGAAAGAAAACAAAAAGACACGGTAAAAGTTAAATTATTTAACTTAGAGTTAAATCTAATTGATAAGGTTTAAAATAATATCCAAACATGTCTAAATTTGATTGGTTGATGAGATTACAACCCTATCTCATCTAAGCTTCGAATATGAGTCATTTTTTGGAGGTTTTGAAGTGGGGTTAGATTTATTATAAATTAATAATTTTAAGAATTCCTAAGGTGCCCCTCTCCTCCCTTATAAAAGGACACCTCCTCCCCCTCCTCCTCACACCAATTTGAGCACTCAATCTCGGCCAACCCCTGCCAAAATCTCTTCTCCACTTCCCTAGAAACATCCTAGAGGTTCTGGTATTCCTCAAAGACCAATTCTAGTGCCCTAAGAGGAGGTCTCAAAGAGGCACTTCAAAGAAGAGGTAATTACCGTTACCAATTCTTTCATCTTTATTTCTTCTTCCACTTCTTCTTATTAGGTTGTTTCATTATGAAGTAATAACATCAGTATCACTCATATACTGATATGTTATTATAATTATGAAACAACCCTATTTCACCATCTATCCATCCTACGGAAAAATAAATCACCGCGCGTGCGTACGTACGGAATACCGTCTCCACGCCGTGGTGTAATCTATTTTCCACCACCACCTTACATGGATGGGTATAATGGTGTAAAGAATAACTATACACAGTTATTACAACATCATATTGATTCTGATATATTGTATAATCCACTCCAATTCAATTCAATATTTATAGAAATGATATCATCGCTCGTGCGTACGTACGGACTACCGTCTCCACGACGCGATGAGATTCATTCTCCATGTTAACCATTTAAGAATGATTATAAAGTATATATAAGAAATAATAATGAAATATATGACATTATAAAGCTACTGGATTTATGTATATATATACATATGTATGTCATCAACTTACTTCCATTTCAAGACAATAAGAAAAGGAAAACAGCGTTCATGCGTACGTACGGACTACCGTCTCCATGAACGGTGTTTTTCATTTTATTTATCTACCTATTGTATATATATATACTGAATATATATGATATATAAATCATATTTTATATTCTGGAAGTAAGTAAATCATGATATAAGTAATAATGATGTCAAGAACAACAAGTCAAAACACCTACGATAAATGAAACGATTTTACCCAAAACGCTTCTTTAACATGGAATTTACAAAAGAACGGGTAATATAATGTCATAAGTGAACCATATATGATATCATAACAATGAATATGATTCTGTAATAAGTCAATGACATTATTTAAATCATTATACAGGAGGTTCGGACACATACGAAGCAAATCGGACCTAAGGTAAGGGAAATATCACAATCTCATTTTTATCCGAGATTGTTTATTCGTAAGTACTTACTGGGGTGTATTTTATCATCCACATCCATGTTCCCTCAATATGAAATATTGTTTCCTTCCACTTGCAATAGTTTAAATCCAATTTTACCCTTAGGTGAGTTTTTAGTAAAGAATATGAAAGGAATCTTTTGTCGTTTTTCCGTACGAGGTACTTTTTGACTTTTCCGACAAAAGTACGAAGAATGTTTGTTTTTTAACTTATACGGCACGAACAGATTTATACGGTTTTATAAAGCCTTATTTTCATGAACCTTCCTCCAAAATATTTCATGACAATTTTCAATAAAATCTCTTTCTTTTAAAATTGCATGATGTTTTGTGAAAAGAAATTGATTTTGAAGAAGAAAGGATATTTTCCTCAAGAATTCAATTCAAGTGTTTTATCAAAATTATTTTCCATCTAAGATAATAAAGGGTTCTGTTTCTATCCATATTTTTTACATTGATTTGACTATGTTGTGATGGAATTATGTTTATGAATTCCTTTATCTTATATGAATGGTTTTATGATGTCATGTTGTTTAAGAATCCCATTTTTATTACATGGGTTATGCAATGATGTATGATTTATGATTTTGTGGCACACATAAGAAAGGATTCATTAAGAGATGGGTGGGACCTATATCTCCCTCCAATGCATTGGGTAAAGATTTTATATCTCATGAGATAGACATGGCTGGAATGGTAGGTTATACCGGTTCAGTGAAACAGGACTGAAACGAGGATTACTCGATTCAGAAAGGGACTTTGTCCACTAAGATAGTCTTGGCAATGAGTCTTGACTAACAAGAAATGATTCTCTATGATTATGTGTGTATGCCACAATGAGTAATGTTTTAAGTTATGATTTCATTTCACTACTATGATTTATCCCATGTTATGAAATTATGCTCTCTTTTGCAGGTTAAGATTTCCAAAAAAGTTATGTTCTTATGAAAATTATGTGATTGATATTTCTTTTGTTTACCCTTACTGAGCATTTGAGCTCACCCTTTTATGTTTTCTTTTCCCTAGGATATAAAGAAAGGTTTTAGGTAAAAAAAAAGGGATGACCTTTATGGGAGATATTGAAGAACTTTCACCACGATTAGAAGATTACGTTCCGAGTTTCCAAAGACACTAAACTATTACGATCCTTTAGTGTGTGTTTTTGTTATGTACTAAGTATTCCGCAAAAGTAATGTAATGTCAATGTACGATAAGCTTCGGGTCTCTACAGTTGGTATCAGAGGAAAGGTTTAGTCAACCTTTGGAAACTAGGATGCGAAAACGTTAGTGAGATCCCTAGAGATATTTCTAAGGTATGTCTAGGGATTCCCCTAAGGATAAGTATACGTATAGGATATAGTTCTAGAACTATGGTAACGATATTAGATTAAACCAAAGATGATAGATATTTAAGTTACTCCCCCTTTATTACGATTTTTTCATCTAACACTATTCTGTTTGGGTTTTAGAAAATGGCTGGAAACAAGATGATTCACAATAATGGAGGATATGATGGACAATAGAATGATATTCTTCATGAGCAACCAAATGAAATGGGATTTGGATGTCCAAACATCATTATTATGCCGAATCAGCAATCTCACAACATGATCAATAAAGTAAAATTTGGTATGTTTCCTGACTCGACTAATAAGAGAAAGATGGAGTTCCATGATGATCATAGAGGAAAGAAAGTTCAATTTCCCCTATGTACATCATGTGGGAAGAGGCATCAAGGAGAATGTTTCAAGGGAACTGAAAGATGCTTTGGGTGTGGAAAAGAAGGACACAAAGCAAGTAAGTGCAAAGGAAAAGGGTCTGTTAACACCATGGATGAGGATAATGGTATTGCTACGACATCAAAAATGGTTAAGTGTTTTAAATGTGGAATGTATGGGCATTATGCAAACAAATGCCCTAAGGGAAAGACTCATGAAGAGAATCAGTATGGTCATATGGGTAGTATTTATGTGGATGATGATGAAGAGACTACAAATGATATGTGAGATGAAAGAATTTTTGAAGCTCGGTCAATGGTTTGAGAATGTAGTGGAATGATTACATGTTTATCATGTGTAATTTTGGAATAAAGAGACATCTATGGATTGTTACACTGTTGTCTTTCCTTGTGTTTTGAAAGTGTATGATTAATGTTACTAGTATCCATGAAAGGTTATTTAGATATTTTTGGAATTTAGATGATATGCGCATAATAAAGGGATAAGGATAAAATTAAATGTTTGATAGTATTCATGAGCTCATGATTGATATAAGGACTAAGTGATATCATGGTTTGAGTATATAGAATTTTGAGGATTTTGGTATGTGGAAAGTGTTAACTTTTAACTGCACTCATGTTTTCACAAAGGTATTCAAGAGAATACACGATTAAGGACTTTGAATGTTTGGAATGTGACCAACAAGACATATCTTATGATATGTGGGGATCAACGACAGTATTAAATCTCTGGTAATCGATGTCACTATATTATGAGA
The DNA here is from genome assembly GCA_963277665.1 of Viscum album. Lineage (NCBI taxonomy): Eukaryota > Viridiplantae > Streptophyta > Magnoliopsida > Santalales > Viscaceae > Viscum > Viscum album. The sequence goes on from OY728139.1 coordinate 922,772,047, forward strand.
GTGGACTGCAGTATTATGTATAAGCCTAAAGATTAGATTGGATTATGTTGGACATAAGTTAGTATTGTTTAAGGATAGAAGATTTTCGATATTATTGATGGGATGTTATAGTAACGTAGTTTTAGAAAAAGGGACAACCTGCAGGACGGGCGACAGCCCATCGCTTCGGACAAGGCTGTAGGAATCGAACCCACAACCGAAGTGCGACTGGCCTTTATCGCCTACCACTGGCCTACAGGAAGTCCCTGTTTATTAGAAACTAGTTTTATTATATTAAGAAGTATGATATATGAAGTATAAGTCCATTTTAGGAACCATATATGATTAATCCCACTATAGATCGACTTATGTATATAATTTTTGCTAACCTTTTGTTTGAGACAGATGGAATGACCCGTCATTCTATCACATGATCTGCTAACACTTCACGAATAACAAATTCAACTTCATTTATTTAAGAGATGAAGTGGAAATTATTAAAGGCACGAACAACAGTGAGATTGTACCAAAATAAAGTAAGTATTTATTCTATTTCAAATTCTTTAACTTTAGGGAAATGATCTTGAAAACCAAAAATGTTTTCCTAGTTCTCTTATACCTGATGAATCGGATGGTACCTTAGATCGTCACAAATTTATGGATTTGTGATTGTTGGCTTTTCCATAGCCATGTTCTCTACCACTCTCCATCAGAACATGATGGTTAGATTTCTCTTCCATATCCATATTTTCACCTATGTGGAAACCCAATGATTAGTTTATTTGGGTAACCGTTACGTTTCATACTTTTGTTTTTAAATATTGGTTTTGATATTCCTTTTTACGATGTGGGTTTTTATTAAAGAAACTTTCGAATAGTAAACCATTTATAACCCCGACGAATTTCGAGGGCGAAATTCATTTTAAGGGGGGTAGAATGTAACAGCCCAAGATTTTATAAAAAATATTCTTTTTAATTTTATTAATGTCTTGTGTTGTACGCTACACCAAAAGGAGCTTGCACAACACACATCCTTGACTTGCCTTGCATTACACGCAATCGCGACCTTCCTCGATAGCGTGTGTTGTACGCAACACCAAGTTTCGCTAAACAACGATATGCTATTAAGATATTATTAAAACTAGCTGTTGTGAATAGTAATAACCACTTTTTGAAATTTTGTAAATTTTATTTTTCAAAATGGACTTAATTTATGGATTCGGAGTATCGAATTTAGCCTAAGGTGAAATTTTTGTACTTTTCGGATAACTTTCATATTCTGATGAATAGTGAAAATTACTAAATTATAATTAAAAACAACTTTTTTAATCGAAATAATTAATAGTGATAAATTATTAATTTGAGTAGTTTTAAAGTATATTTAGAATATATTTTTACAATTTAATACAATGTTGGTCATTGGATGTAATTTCACATTTAAACTAGACATAAACAAGTGTCAATCTTTTGATAGATATTGTTTCTTAAAAAACACGCTATTTGTTTTAACAGCGGGATTTAATTATAAAATTAATTAATGCAACTTTTATGTTATGAATTTGGTAAAATAGACTTCATTTTTGAATTCGGAATATGAAATATAGCTTGGGATGAAATTTTGGCATTGTTCTGAAAAACATCAATTTTTGATGAATAGTGAAACTACTAAGTGGTAGGTTAAAAACTGAATTTTTCATAAAACTTAATTTTGCCGCTTCTGTGAATGGAATTTCGAAAATCCGAGAGACACGGTTAATATCAAGGACTAAAATGTGGTTCAATGAGATGAAAATAATTTTTTGGTGAATAGTAACTTTTTACTTTTTTTACCGCGGTTAATAGTAAATAGCGTAACTAAGGGTAAATATGATATTACTATTACCCTAACACATGTCCTAATTCTATTGGACAAGTGTAATTCGACCAAAAACAAACTTAGGAATAAAATATGACCATTTAGGCCCACTTGTATTAGATTAGGACATTTATTATTAATTTATTTAAAGAAGGGTTAAAATAGTTAAAATCAAAGTTTAATAAGTAAATCATTTTTAATATGAGGTTATACATAAGATAAATTCGACTATAAATATTCATTAGAAAGATAAAAATATTTCCTACATAATGGTATTTTATTTGTAATTTTTAGACATCAAATAATTTAATTAATTTATGACACAAAGATGATGCAGTAATTATCTTATTTATGAAATATTGACATAATTGATGTTATAAACACCAAAATAAATGTAATTTGAGAATTTTTATGAATTCCACTAATTTTCTAGGTTACTATGATATATTAATGTTGATTTAATCAACTTGGTTAGAACATTTAATTCTGTTATGACTTTCACAAAAATCATATATCAAATAGTGTCAAAATTGACACAAAATAGTTTTTAAATCAAATATTATATTATTAATTGTTATTTTATTCCTAAAAATCTAAGGTTCGGCCAAATGACTTAGATAAGGATATATATATTAATAATAAACAATTTGGGGTTCGTTTGGCATGTTATAGTAAGTGTATTAACCATATAGTGAAAGAAAACAAAAAGACACGGTAAAAGTTAAATTATTTAACTTAGAGTTAAATCTAATTGATAAGGTTTAAAATAAGATCCAAACATGTCTAAATTTGATTGGATGATGAGATTACAACCCTATCTCATCTAAGCTTCGAATATGAGTCATTTTTTGGAGGTTTTGAAGTGGGGTTAGATTTATTATAAATTAATAATTTTAAGAATTCCTAAGGTGCCCCTCTCCTCCCTTATAAAAGGACACCTCCTCCCCCTCCTCCTCACACCAATATGAGCACTCAATCTCGGCCAACCCCTGCCAAAATATCTTCTCCACTTCCCTATAAACATCCTAGAGGTTCTGGTATTCCTCAAAGACCAATTCTAGTGCCCTAAGAGGAGGTCTCAAAGAGGCACTTCAAAGAAGAGGTAATTACCGTTACCAATTCTTTCATCTTTATTTCTTCTTCCACTTCTTCTTATTAGGTTGTTTCATTATGAAGTAATAACATCAGTATCACTCATATAATGATATGTTATTATAATTATGAAACAACCCTATTTCACCATCTATCCATCCTACGGAAAAAGAAATCACCGCGCGTGCGTACGTACGGAATACCGTCTCCACACCGTGGTGTAATCTATTTTCCACCACCACCTTACATGGATGGGTATAATGGTGTAAAGAATAACTATACATAGTTATTACAACATCATATTGATTCTGATATATTGTATAATCCACTCCAATTCAATTCAATATTTATAGAAATGATATCATCGCTCGTGCGTACGTACGGACTACCGTCTCCACGACGCGATGAGATTCATTCTCCATGTTAACCATTTAAGAATGATTATAAAGTATATATAAGAAATAATAATGAAATATATGACATTATAAAGCTACTGGATTTATGTATATATATACATATGTATGTCATCAACTTACTTCCATTTCAAGACAATAAGAAAAGGAAAACAGCGTTCATGCGTACGTACGGACTACCGTCTCCATGAACGGTGTTTTTCATTTTATTTATCTACCTATTGTATATATATATACTGAATATATATGATATATAAATCATATTTTATATTCTGGAAGTAAGTAAATCATGATATAAGTAATAATGATGTCAAGAAAAACAAGTCAAAACACCTACGATAAATGAAACGATTTTACCCAAAACGCTTCTTTAACATGGAATTTACAAAAGAACGGGTAATATAATGTCATAAGTGAACCATATATGATATCATAACAATGAATATGATTCTGTAATAAGTCAATGACATTATTTAAATCATTATACAGGAGGTTCGGACACATACGAAGCAAATCGGACCTAAGGTAAGGGAAATATCACAATCTCATTTTTATCTGAGATTGTTTATTCGTAAGTACTTACTGGGGTGTATTTTATCATCCACATCCATGTTCCCTCAATATGAAATATTGTTTCCTTCCACTTGCAATAGTTTAAATCCAATTTTACCCTTAGGTGAGTTTTTAGTAAAGAATATGAAAGGAATCTTTTGTCGTTTTTCCGTACGAGGTACTTTTTGACTTTTCCGACAAAAGTACGAAGAATGTTTGTTTTTTAACTTATACGGCACGAACGGATTTATACGGTTTTATAAAGCCTTATTTTCATGAACCTTCCTCCAAAATATTTCATGACAATTTTCAATAAAATCTCTTTCTTTTAAAATTGCATGATGTTTTGTGAAAAGAAATTGATTTTGAAGAAGAAAGGATATTTTCCTCAAGAATTCAATTCAAGTGTTTTATCAAAATTATTTTCCATCTAAGATAATAAAGGGTTCTGTTTCTATCCATATTTTTTACATTGATTTGACTATGTTGTGATGGAATTATGTTTATGAATTCCTTTATCTTATATGAATGGTTTTATGATGTCATGTTGTTTAAGAATCCCATTTTTATTACATGGGTTATGCAATGATGTATGATTTATGATTTTGTGGCACACATAAGAAAGGATTCATTAAGAGATGGGTGGGACCTATATCTCCCTCCAATGCATTGGGTAAAGATTTTATATCTCATGAGATAGACATGGCTGGAATGGTAGGTTATACCGGTTCAGTGAAACAGGACTGAAACGAGGATTACTCGATTCAGAAAGGGACTTTGTCCACTAAGATAGTCTTGGCAATGAGTCTTGACTAACAAGAAATGATTCTCTATGATTATGTGTGTATGCCACAATGAGTAATGTTTTAAGTTATGATTTCATTTCACTACTATGATTTATCCCATGTTATGAAATTATGCTCTCTTTTGCAGGTTAAGATTTCCAAAAAAGTTATGTTCTTATGAAAATTATGTGATTGATATTTCTTTTGTTTACCCTTACTGAGCATTTGAGCTCACCCTTTTATGTTTTCTTTTCCCCAGGATATAAAGAAAGGTTTTAGGTAAAAAAAAAGGGATGACCTTTATGGGAGATATTGAAGAACTTTCACCACGATTAGAAGATTACGTTCCGAGTTTCCAAAGACACTAAACTATTACGATCCTTTAGTGTGTGTTTTTGTTATGTACTAAGTATTCCGCAAAAGTAATGTAATGTCAATGTACGATAAGCTTCGGGTCTCTACAGTCTTTATATGGGATTCTTATATATATAAATTAGGAAACAATCTGGAATATATTAATTTCTAGAAATTGGACCTATAAACTAATGGTTTTTCTTAATCCTTTTTATAGGTACCATGGAGAGACACTATACCCATGGGTTAAGCCAAAAACATTGGTATAGGTCCCTTGTATAGATAATATAACCATGTTTTTTTCAAGACTACTGATATAGTTACCATATAGAGACCAATAACCACTATTTTGTCTAAACCATGGTTTTATGTCCCTTATAGAGACCCTATACGAATAGTGTTTCCAAAACATTTAGTATAGGTCCACCCTATACCAATGGTCTTTCCAAAACGATTTTTATAAGACATAAAATATTGGTACCTATACCAATGGATTTTATAACCATCTGTAATGGTATCTACCAATATATTTCGGAACTATTGGTATAGGTACCCATATGTTTTATGGATTCTTTTGTCAAATAACATTAAATACATCAAAATTTAAAATAATTGTAAATAAACATATATAAATATTTATAAAATTATAATGTCAGAAGTCATTTTATCTTAGTGTTTAGGTAGTTGGAATATAAATAGGATGTGCTAGGATCAAAAGTGGTTGGGTATTATTTTTTTCATACCATATACAAATGGTTTTGACAAATAGTTCATATGGGTTTTTCATATGACATATAAAAATCGTTTACAAGACCTTTGGTATAGGTATGTACAAATAATTATCCCTAAAATATTTGTATAGGTATATAATACCCCCATAATATAAAACACCTCCCCAAACCATTGGTATTGGATACACCAATGGGTTGTATATATTAAAGAATGGTTCCAAACCATTGGTATATGATTTTTTTTCTATTACTTATTTTGGATTAAAATCATTAATTTAAATATATTATTATTTATACTACAGTTAGGATTATCAAATAGTAATAAAAATATTAAATTTATGAGGTTTGTAGAACCATTAAACCATTCATTTATGTAACTTGAAGAAACAAATTTCCTTATTATAAATTAAAAATATAAAATTTTTTCAAATGATAAAAAACATCTTTTGATTTATCGATGATATATAATAATTGTTCACTAGAAATAATGAAAAGAAATTAAGAAAATGTTGATACACATTATCCTATATAATGAAAAAACTCATTATATATTCCTAACTGGATTATTCACTTATCCTTTATTCAATTTCATTTATTCATTGACCATATTATTATGACAACAAAGATGTGATTCATATCAGGTATTTATAATTACTAAAGATATTATTTAATGTTTTTTGAGAGGTAAAGTGAATTATGTGTTAACAATTAGTGTACTTATATGAATTTTTATTTAAATTATAATTCCAATATTTGGGAAAATGGATGTGTTTTTTGTTCAACTATAATGGCTATTTAAAATTTATAGTGGATGTTTGGAGGTTTTGGTGTGGAAATATGAGTCCTGGATTACTGTAGAATTCATAAATATCGCATTGTGTGCCTAGTTAGATAGAAAATATATATGATGCCTACTTGTGGGTATAAAGAACACTACAGTTTCCACAATATACAAGTTATATGGAAAATGAGTACTCATTAGAGTATCCAAATTGTTCGCACTTTTCTGAGGACCCATTATTACACAGTTGGGGTTGGATAGGTTCCCTAAAAAGTTTAGTAATGTATTTTTACATGGGGATATCTACCATTTTAGATTGACACATTATATTTTGAATTCATATCGGCTCTTCAAAGAGTATATTTCTATAGCCACTTCCCCTTCATTTAATCATCAATAAGCCCCATTGAATTCCCTTGTTTTGAGGTTGATAGAGAATAATTTCGTTAGTATTGAGTCTATTAATAATTCCTATTTTCCATTGGTATTAATCATCATATTTATTATTTAATCTTAGTGGCTGGTTCCCAATGGTTTTCTTAATATTCCACTGGACATGGTTAAAACCACTTAAAATTAAGCAGCATTAAGGTGTTGTGGGTTGAAGATTCCAAAAAGAGGGATAATGTCTCTCATTACTTTCCTAATTGATAGATGTATGTTGATAAGTGATATTTTAAATGTAATTTTGGTATAAAAATTACTAGTGTATAATTTATTATTATATAAAAGGTTTTTTGGTTCCTATGGTTCCAGAGACATGGCATGAGCCTTCCACATAATGTTGTATTTGATTATAATGTCATGACGATGTGTTGTGAGTTTCATATGATTTTACCTCATTGTATAAAATTGGATAATTAATATAAAATGTTTATAATTAATTATGTTATCCTTGTAGTGTGTTATAAGCACATAAACAATGGTGTGGCATAGTTAAGGGTAAAAGGAGGCTTAGTATAGTATCATATGAGGATGGTATGTATATTTAAGAGGTATGTAGTCACATTCATTATTGAACATATATGTGTTTGCATTTCCATTTCATGTGTGGGATCTTAGGTGTGATTTATAGGTATTGGAACTGTACATTAATGAGATTATAATTCATAAAATTTTATCGAGGTTATGGTTACACCTTTAAGTAGTTATTTTATAATACCATACATGGGTTGTACATTTGAGAAACTCCTAGAGGTTTTTCCACGGTGTGTCCTAGTGTGTAGGTTTTTTTCAAGGACCATCTAAGTGGGAATTGATCAAAAAGGAAATTGTGAATAGATAACAATCATAATTTAGATCTAGTAAAAGAGATTCTAGGTGGTTGTACCTTGAAAACTGGTTAGACAGTTTTAGTGATATTGAATTGTGTGAGAATTTTAATCGTAATAACATTAAAATATTCATCTTTCTTGAGTGAGAGAAACATGATGTCATGAATGGATTTAGTAAACTATGGAATTTCATATATCAATAGTTTCTTTTTCTATAGGGTTATGGTAGAGCATGGTCATTCTCTTGGATTGATCTTATAGGAACTGAGTGATAGAACATAGAAGGAATGTGGTCCATTATGTATTGAGATCTTGAGTTTTACATGAACATTGAATAAGTAAGAAAAACTTATGGGAATGCATGAGAATATTAGTCAACATATATAATATGATGCTGATGTTTATAATTTTAGTGATGTATAATTTATTTTAGTGGTATTATGGTGGTATTGATTGATAATGTGTATTCCATGAGAACCAATTGGGTATATTATGGCTTATGGGGAATAGTGGTTTTCATAAATTATAATGGCTTACGAGGTCGAGCTTGAGGTTGAGTATATCTGAAGGAAAAATTATCAATATGATTTTATTGTATCTTTAGTATTTATTTCTATGTTGTGTATGAGGAAATTAATTGGCGGTTTTGATAATATTTATGGATTAACCTCTATTAGATAGCTACATTGTGATCTGTAAGTGACTAGATAAGGGATATATAATATGATATATTTTACCTGAATTATTGTTTTAATTACTAAGAATGTTGTATAAATATAGAAGAAAAATGATTAATTATAGATAACATATGATTATTGTGTAGAGTTACATGACCCAAAAGATAATTCCTTCCATGTAATAATTTGATCAAATTTTGAGTAAGATGATCCCTGCTTTCTCTATTAGGCAAGATTGGAAATTTAAAACTTTTTCCAAGACGAATTTCATATATATTCAACAATATCCATGAAATGCCTTTCCCAAATTGTCCATATATTCCAAGGACGTTCTTTGTTTTTTCCTTTCCAATGAAGGGTTTTCATTTTGGCCATGAAATGTTATGTAATGAATTCGTATTAGGGTACTAAATTAACTTAATAATTGTTTTATTACAAAATTCACCTAATAGGATTTGTATGTGGCGTGAATGTTTTATAATATTATTTCCCATGATGTTTTTTTAGTAATTTAATCAAAGGAAATACTATTGTTGGTTGATGTATGTGGGGTTAAGTGTGGGGGTATGGTTATTACATAATCACTTTATGCAACTGGTCTCATTTTATTATGCATAGATTCACAATTAAAGGTTGAATAAAAAATTTAGAAATCATTTTGGGATACATTTTAGGGTAGGGACTCAGGTTTTATAGACATGTATTTAGGATAATTTATCTGTTTTTTGTTCTATATTTGGGTAACCTAATGGGAAACTATTTTTCATTAATATATGATCATCATTTGTTCATATATATATAAAATGTTCTAATTATTATTATTGATGGTTGGACCTTAATTAAAGAAATTTTACTTAATATGAATATATATATATATATATATATTATTTTTGAGTTACTACATCACATGGTGACACACATTGTTCTGTCTCACCACATTGTAAATGGACACTCTCTATTAGCCAATGGCCAATAGTATTATGGGTGCATGTTTGAGATCAGGATTCCCCATTGGGTTTGGATCTGTTTGGGTTATTATAGTTTGGGAAGTATAATAGTGAATTAAATATTTTTTTATTATTTATTATTTAGGAATATTAGTTAGAGGAAATTTGTTTTCCTAGAATGTGAATAACCTTATTTATAGTCATATGTTAAAAAATTTTAATTAAATTGGTTGATACCAAAGTTGATTTTATCTTTCATTGGGTTTTACTATTATGATGCATTTTTTTATTCCAAAGGTATCCAAGACTTGTGTAGGAATTCATGTACATTCAAAATTTTATTCACAATGGTAAAATGGTTTTGTAAATATATTAAATGGATATATATTGAGAAGTAATTTTGAGAAACTTGTTATAAATAATTAAATAGAAAAAATTAATGCATTCATACTTTTTCAGGATAACAATTGGATGGTGCATTAAATAATTGGGATCAATATGGTTAATTTTCTATGTTGTTATCTTCAAATTATATTTTTAATGTTATTATTATAGAAGATGATAACCCAAATGTGGGTAGGATCTAGGATGACATGTATACTATTCTCCTCTATATATGATTAATTGGGTTTTGAGCTATGGATATGTGGGAGGGTTTCATCAATTAGTGGAACATGAGTACGTTGAGATTGTTAGAATTAATTCCTTGGGATAGCGAGGCAAGCCTCTTAATTGGTTTAATTGAGTTGGTATAATGGTAATAATAATGGTCATTCATATTAGGGTGGTTAGATATGATGGGATAGTGTGGGTTTGTTGATCCTACTTCTCATATGGGATGAATGATGGATTTTTATCGACGAGGTTGTTACATTAGAGGAAATAATTTTGGTTGAGAATATCATTGTTAGATTCATTGGTTGTTAATGGATGATTAATAGGTGTCTACGATAGAGTGTTTTGGTTTTTTACATTGACTCGGCTATTGTATGAATGATGTCACCCTCAGAACATCACGAAAGATGTATGGATTCTTATAAATTTGTACAGTGTTTTTTTAGTTGAGAATTCAGACTGTAGCTTTGGAGAGTGTCTAGGACTATTGTTCTGGATCAAGAATATGGAATCCAATTGTGGCATGGATGGATGATTAGTGAGGTGATGTAACATTCTTAGTAAATAAATTTTTTTAAGTACTTTGGTTTTGGTTATGAGTTGTTCTATAGATGATAATATCATTTATAATTGGTGGTGTATGGTGAAATGGAAAGGGCATTGTAGTATATCTATCACATTGGTAGAATAATGTGGATGAGTTGTTACAATAGAAATTATCTTCAAAAATATGAAGTGTGGGTTCGATGTGTCTAGTATAATGACATAGTGAATCTACCATAGGAATAGTTTTATAGTGAATCTTCAATTCTCAATACGGTATGTTGTTGAAGATATAGTTGGTGAATAATTATTTAGGTTCTCATGGAAATCATAAAAGTTTTTTAGAGGAATGTTGAATTATATTGATGGATTCCTAATAAATCCATAATATTTTATATTCATTCAATATAGAGGCAGTTGTTTTGTTCGTTATATTAAAATGATAACAACCTTAATTGAACACCATGGGAGATAATGTTTGGTGTTTATTCATCACTCCAAATGGAGTTATATTAATTGAGAGATTGTATAGTATTATTCATGTTCATAGGTAAATACTACCTAGTTCATAGAGGATCTACTACTACAAATAGGGATTTTAAAAGAGCTAAAAATTTCCTTTAATAGAGCTAGAAAATTGTAGTTAGTCACAATGAAAATAAATAGGGGGTCCCCATTAATAGCACTAAAAAAGAGCTAATAAAGGGTTCCCTTTAACCACGCTAATAAAATTGTTGATAAAGGTCCCCCTTTGTGAGTGTCATTTTAGCGCAGATAAAGGCCACCTTTATCAGCATTTTTGATCATCGATTAACTCGTCATTTATCAGCAATCAATTAATGCTAATAAAGGAAATGTTTCCTGATAAAACCCAGCACCTGCACAAAACCGACACACCTGAGACAACGCCTGCACACACAGTAAAAAATAGCACCTTCACACAAAATAGCTGAACAAAACAACACCTACACCCAAACAAAGCATAGAAGAAAAAAACATCACACACAAGAGTTTCGAAAACAATGCAATATACATTTACATGAAATCATGAATACATGAAAAACACGCTAATATATAAATATTAAACTATGTTTTATATGGTTACAGTTACAATTATCCAACAAATAGTTTAAAACATTAATGTTTCAACCCTTTTTCTGATTTGTGATCCCCTCTCAAAAAATTGTCTTACATGGTATTAGTTTATGAAAAAAGCATCTGAACATCAGAAAAACAAAATCAACTTATATATAAAAACAAATATTATGTTATTAATACAATAATAAAATAAATTAAACATCAATATGAAAAAATTCATTAATAAAATGTCAAATGTTTTTTAAAAAAGGTACATTTGGCTAGGTAGGGGGCTATATGACAAGATGATACTTCATACTTTACCTTCATATGGGTAGGTAAGATACAATGATAAGATAATAGTGTAATGGAAACGAAATAAGTCCACAAAGTACAACAATTAATGATTTTGATAGGTTTCTTTGTGTATGGACTTACCCACATTAACTTCTTAGTCATCTTAGAGGAAGGAACTTAAAATAGGTAACTTGAGGTACCAAATGTGGTGTTGAGGTAGGAATAAATGGTGTTTCCTTTGGATCAGAAACAACCACATCCTTGAGCTCCATTTTACTTGGACAGCCCTGATCACCATCCTTTCAGTCGCTTTTTGAATGAACTCTATAACTATGTCCCTAGGAATGTAAACTAGAGAGGTGGGAGGTGACCAAGTTTTACCAGCCACTAGAAATATCCATGACAAATGAAACTTCACCATAGTCCTAACAATATCAATGAATATATGAAAGTGATGACAAAAAATATCTTCCTTCATCACTAAATCCATCCTATTCTCCCTTATCTTCACTAGTTACCATTTTGCTTGGAATTATCATTATCTAATCTTGGGGTGTGTAATGGTCTTTCCTTTTGAAAGAATTAATCACCACACTAAGTGCATATATAAGTGATTTAAATTTAATTGTATTTTTCTCATAGAAGATTCATTTTGGAGTGATCAAACACTTAAATCCCTCTTCATCTATTTCCACTTGACACGTCACTCTCCAAAACTCTATGGTCAATGTATTCCTCCTCTAGTTGTCCTAGTATTGGAATGTGATGGGAAATACCACCATAATTAGAGTACATCCCCGACCGACTGGAACTTATTTTATAGTAACCACATACATTGTTAACAAATCTCTTGGCACCCACCTTGATTATGGTGTTGGATATACGTGCCTTATTTTCTTCTAAGACATCTAGAGAGTTGTGTGTATTCTGTAAAATGTTTTTTGTCTGAATTCTATCATTTTGATAATGCCAGAGACCATGATTCATCCTCTTCATCCTCTATTATAATAACTATGTGCTTTAACACCAATGAATCCAACTAACCATTTGGGTATGATTAGACCAAGGTATCGACATAATCCTTGTAGAGGCCAATACCCACAATATATTGAGAGAAGGTCACCCGCTCCTAAGTTACTAGTCATGTGAACATTATCCACAATTGGTGAGGCACCATGGGATGCATTTCTGAACGGATGTGGAGATGAGTATAGAATTTCATCTGAATCCACTGAACTATCTCTCAAATGGTATGATGCATTACACTTGTAGAATAACATTCATTTCAACCATGTGGATAAAACACCCTCGCATATGGATTTATGATATTCTTAGCCTACTCGATCACTATTTACATTATTGGTAATTTCTCAAGTTGGTACTCTGTATGATATGAAAAACTGATCATACCGGTTCACTTTTCTCTTGATCTTCTAGTTCTTAATTGTGATTAGCCAGACCCCACTGATACTTTATATAAATTTCCTGAACATGTAACATGGAATGTTGTTAGTATTAAGTAACTCACATCAACCAATGTGGTCCCCCGTCTAACCCCGCTGTAGTTGGAAGGGGCTGGATATTCTGATTGAGGCATACCCCGATAGATTTTGTGAAGTTAGCAATATAACGTAACCATCATGGGAACTAACAAGATGATAATCCTACCACCAGAAATCACATCTACTATCATTAAGGTGTATACCATAACTTCACCTTTTTTGGCATTGTGAATAAGTACCTTCTTAAGTATATTGCTACGAATCTCACTAGATGAATAAGGTGAATGTCCTAGGAGGTTACTGACCATTCCTAGTCATTGAATTGATACTCTTAAACAATTTTAAATTGATTACCCTCTTCCCCATAGGATTTTCATGATTTCAAATTCTAGTTATTCTTATACAGACACTCATGAGGAGTCTTCTTGAGGAACTATTCAACCCACTTCATAAAGGGGATGTCAACGCCATGATATCGGTCCTTTCTAAGGGTTGTTATGGCCAAATTGATGAGATCCTCTATAATGTGAGGATTCTATTCCAGGTCATCTTTAGTATATGGAAAATGAATTTACTCATCATATGTGTCCCCTAAAATCATTGCACCATAGATAATATTAATGTCCCATATACAGATGTGAAACTCACCATACATAAAATGAAATGAGTTCATGTACTAACTCTATAAACTGAACAAATATACAATCATAATTTTGTTTCAATATGTAGAGGTTTGGTAATTCTATGTAGATTCATAAAATCCTATCTTTCTCAGCTCAACCACAAACTCTATGGTAGTACACTGAACCTAGAAGGTACCACCCAAGTTCATCCCAAAGATTCCACATGATCAAATAACCCAGCCAAATAACCACCCAATATTCTATTTTGATATATAATTATGTTCCAAATCATGTTAGAACCCTGGAAAATAAATCCACATAGGCTTAAAAATTAAGTGCATGACTTGTTCAAAGTCATCTGATCACATGACCATAATAGGATCACATGATCAAATGAACCTGAGATATTTATACAATTACATGACCCATGATGATTTATATAATCATGTAAATAAGACAAGAATACAGGAATCATGGTCCATGTGAATTACATTGATTATGTTATTTGATTATGTGATTCGATCATGTGATGAGATCACATGATTAGTTCACAAGAAGCATTCATAAAAAGGAGCTTCTGTGACAAAATCTCCTGAAGAGGCTTATGTTAAGTAGAGGAAAAATCTAAGATTTCTCATAGAAATATGAAATATTAAGACATTAGTGAAATATATTTCCCATTCCTCTCCTATATATAAGAACGTTTATGGAATACCAAGAGTATCTTAGAATACTAAATGAAAAATAGAAGCCCAAGGGTATCAGTCAGATATTCACTTTCTTATAAAAAAATTCATTGTATCTTCTTCTGGAATATTTATGTGAGGTGTGTATGCATCTGGGAATTGATGTGAAGAAGGTTCTCTATGATGTGAGTAGGCAACCATATTTTGAATTGTATGAATAGTTATGTATTATAGGGGTTTATTTGAGCAATTATTGATATGAAAGGTCTATGGACAATGATATTACTCTACAAACCTCAATATTACCTATATGATTGTGTAGAAATAGCATCGTTTCTCTTCCGGCAATGGCATGTCACATGGATAGAAATCTTCTAAATTAAACTACCCCTGTACTGAATAATAAAAATCTAATCAATGTTTCATTATATAATTTTCCCTTAAAATTGACATATTATATCATAACTCTACCTTTAAATCTTTCCAAATGGTTTCTTTTGTCCAAATATAATCTAATTACAAAACTAATGATTATTTGCGCACATTATTAATATTGGTTAACTACCACTTAACATTGCATCTAATCTGGACATCCGATCTAGAGTCCTCATGATTCTCTCATCTGACACCATCTAAATGATATCATCACTCAATGTTAACTTTTCCTTCTCTACTTACACTAATTATCCTAGTAAATGGGTGTATGATGAGAAGGAAAAGTGAATGCAAAGTGATGATATCATAGAGATGTTGTCGGATGAGAGCATCATGGGAAAGCCTGATCGGATGTTTAGAGCTGATGTGATGGTAAGTAGTAGTTAACCTATGGTATTGAAGAATCCATAATTTTGTTATTAAATTTGTGAGTGGTGTACAACCAATATTCTTCCAACACACTACATCCATAGAAACAGCTACATAATAGACCAAAATACCGAATATAAATGATCAATTCCATAATAATTTAGGTCTACTACTTTAGGAACCATGGAAACACAAAGGAATAGTTCATAAGAGTCTCTCATTTAATTATGATTTACAAAAATGAAAAATAATTTATAAAACCATTATTCATCACCTACAGATATAAAACATAATAAAGGGTGATAATATATACTTAATAAGATTAAACAAGGGAGATATCAATGATCATATTAGGATAACATAAGTAGTAAAAATTCATCATCATCCTATTTTTTCAATATTCCATCAAATATAAATCCCATTCATTTATATCCACATAAATATTATCTTTTGAATATCAGTTTTTGCAATAGTATAGCTGACAATGCTATATATTTAGTGCAACCAGCATACAATAGAATCATTGTATAACTCTTTAACTTCTCAAACAATTTTGGGAAATCACAAAGATCATCATCAACTTTCCATGTCATTTCCTCAATATGATTTTCATCATCATTCACATTTATAATCACATCCTCCATACGATGGTCTAGAATGTTCACACTGGTAATCATATTAAATGATCCATAAAACACTGTGTTATCCCATCCACTAACTTCATTCGTTTTATGCTCATTGTCATTCCAACATGTAGAACTTTGACCTATTCCATGATAAACCAGGTGTTTTCCCAACTCCTCTGGACTAATTTGTCTTGAATAACAACAACGTAAACACGGACAATGGATTTAAGAAGGGTCATATGCTTGATATTTTGCATGCTTGATAAACTCTTTCATAAGATCGTCATACTCTTTTGTCAACTGATAGGAATTAATCTATTATTTATTCTTTTTCATCCTATTAGATACATTTATATTAATATTTAACAAAATAATTACACAAAGGATGTTTAACTAGGGTAATCATCCAACTATAATCAATAGATCTAGCAATGGTAAACAATACCCTTACCTCTCAATGCATTACTCAGGACCAAAGTAGAGCACACCCATCTTCCCAACCACATGATCAATGGAACTAGCAATGAGAATCCCTTCTACTATAATGTTATAGTAACCCACATGTTATCTATATGCATTGTTGTGAACCAATTTTTTAGTTTTTCTCCAGAAACATAATGTCTCTAGTCAAGAACTATGGAAATAAACTACTGTATGGTATGATTTTCAATAGAGTGCTTGTGGGTGGAAGGATACATTACATGTGTTATTATGGTTATTTGACTTGGGTGTCTATAAAGTGTCTCATAGAGTCCCCTAGTGCCGTGTTTTTCTAAGATTCTGTGGAATTTCACTAGTAAAAAAGTGGTTGTTCCATTGAAATTGTTAATTTTTTTATTTAAATTCAATGGTGGTAGAACTAAAACATGGAAAACCAACGGCATACCAACCATACCAACAACTGGACACCATAAAAATACACAATCGTGGTCATAATCGCATCACCACACAAAACAAAAAATAATAATTTCATATTTTAAAAAGCACCCATTATTAATTTTAGTTTGTTAATTCAAGGGTTATCACAAATGTTTTATCAAATTTGGGAATTCATTCATTAGTTAGTATACGTAAATTGCCAATTTTTATATTAAATTATTCAATAAGAACCAACCAATATGCAATTCATTATGTGCCCAAACAAGGACCACCAACAGCCACAATTTTCAATAGGGCACTTAGACCGTACATTTCACAACATAACCATCAATATCAAACAATAATAACATGTGAACAAGAGGAAACCAAAGATTAAGAAGAGAAAACTCACCGCAAAGGTGTCGTTCCGTGCGTATTAGAGGTGCTTTCGTGGAAGAGGAGAGGCGCGTGATAGAGGATATTTCAAATTGAAAATAAAACATAAAATATGAACTCACAGGTTAATCAATTGAATTGGTTAATAGTGGAATTTTATTTTACCTCAATGATATCTACATACTATTTATTTATTTTTTTCATATCTAATATTTTCCAAGATGTTTATCTAATTAATTTTACTTGTCTACTTTTCAATAAAAAGTTCATTTTTAATTTACTCTAATTTATATGTAAAATAATCCACATTAATTGTATTTTTTTGAGGGGACTGTTGATATACCATAGGGATCATGAACAACTATTATATTAGTGGAAGGTCAGGCCTGTGTTTTGTTATGATACCATATTGGGACATATCATTACATTTCCAATTGTAGTAGACTGATGTACATTTAAATATACAATTTGGGGGGGGGGGGTCAAACACTAATATATAGAAGGAATAAGAGAAGTAAAAATTATCCAAGGCTCACCAGTACATGTGATGAAAGATGAAACATACACTGGGTGAGGTTGAGCCACCAAAGGGGAGAGGAGGGGGAGGTTGGCGTATCGCGTAGGGATTCTGGACGAGAATAGGGGAAAATTCATTAAAACATAAATGGATCAAAGGAAAAGGGGGTGGGCAGTCAGGGGGGATGTAGGGGTGTGGGGGAGGGCATAACATGACCATGCTCCTATATAATCCAAACCATTAACTTAAGGCGGGTCCCATGGATAAACTGACATACATAAAGGAGAACCCAAAGAGGAATAACCAATCTATCTTCTAACACAATCTGAATAATTAATACAAGTTGTTCCCCATGGATAATAATATATACTATATTTGGATCATGAGAATGTCATAAAAGGTCAAACTTACTGCCTGAGAAAGACTACCAATGTAAGGAAGATCCCTATGATAAATGAACATACCTAGAGAACATTCTAGGGAATGTAAAACATAGCTAACCTTAAACACAATCTGAACCACTAAAATAATTTATGTCTTGTGGAAAATGAAAAATAAACCATGATGTATAGCCAAACATAAACTTTAAAAAATTTAAATGAATTTTCACCTTGGTGGGTTATCTCTACCTCGAAATCCCAAGGTCTCTAAGCCTCATCGTAATCATAGATATATAAAAACGATTAATATATAATGAACATTAATGGAAGATTTGCGTCCTCAGAGATCTCTGCTATCCAATGATGGATACCTATCATCGAAGAGGAGGAGGAGCATGGTCACAATGAATGAGAAGGAAAAGGAAGTGGGAGTGGAGGAGGAGTGGGAATCATTTCCCAACACTAATGTTTAATTTCCCATGTCATGGGATCGACAAATAATGGGTATATCATCCATGAAATCCATTCCTTTAAGATATCAATATTATTAGGGAGTGCATCTCAAAACATTTGAATATTTCATAATTTGTATAGCATCTCATATCACATTATTTTAAGGTATGTGGGAAATGAAACTTATACAACACATCATAGTATCACATCCTGTATATCATCCCATTATTTAGGCATCTTCAGCATAAATATTCATATCATACCAGTAAATAGGCTATGTTAGAGTGACTAGGCAGGTCATCCCACACCCAAACAAAGATATTAAGCAAGGGGTAGTATTTCAACTACAAGAAAATAGAATTACCAATGAGAATAGTGTAATTTAGTATATAAACAATATAAAATGGAATAATAAACATATTATTAAATAATAAATGAACTATAACCAAGTTTTACTAACATATGACTCACTCAATGATTAAGATCAGTTGATCTACACATGCCAAACCCATATCCAAATCCAAAACTAGGCTATAACCCACTCGGATGTTATAGGTATGAAGGGGAAGAAACATTCACCCCATAAGCTTGTCAAATAATTTAAAACTTATACAAGGAAACACTATGTTCCAATTTGGTCAAGGCTCTCATAGACCTCGTGTAATCTACACATCCATTTTTCACAGGGGATAAGGGAACCAATTTTGTTTCCACTGTCATATTTTCTACCACAAAAAATTTCTTATAGGTTATATATAACATAATTAAAATTAATTTAATTTTCAAACCTGGAACAAATTATTCATTCAATCACTCTAGATCAAATTTTTTGATATCAAAAATCCCATAAAGAACTTACCAAATCATAGGTGGTGAATTAAAAACTTCATATTAAAAACATCAAAATGGAATCTCTCAATTATACACTTATCCCATATCAAGTGTGGAAAAATGAACCTTATCCAAGGTCCTATGAATCGTAGTATAACACAAGGGAATCCACCAAGGGCTATTTAATGTAATGTTTGACGTATTTTAATTTATTCCCACAACCCCTGATGGTCGTGGAATTAAAGGATAATACTATGGTCGATAACATCCGTAGCTGTTTTTTCCAATGCATATAGTCAAGGAAAACAATATGAGTTGATTTAATACCAACTACACAATGGTTGAAAGACTACATGTCACCCAATGCATGAAACAATACATAACACATTTGTAATGGTTTGAATCCACCAACCTCAAAGTGGATTTGATCCCTTTATAATGCTCAGACACTATATTAGAATCACATGAGGTGGAAGTTGCGGCAGAGGAGGATGATTCGGTTGCCGGAGTAGGAGGAGGCAGTGGCGGTGAAGGACGAGGAGAAGTAAGGTCACTGTGGAGGACGGATCATGGAGGAGGAGGATGAAAAGGTAGTAGTGGTGGAGGAGGAGGAGGATGGTCACATAAGAGGAGGAGGACAAGGCAGTAATGGTGGCGGAGGAGGAGGAGGGGTTGCGGCGCAAGGTTTAGCATCTGTGAAGGCTTGAATGGGTGCAACAAAAGAGGGGCCTACTTGGGTTATTTTATAAAAACCATTAGAACCATTATCTGAGCAATTTAAAAGCACTGATAATGGGTTGTATTATTAGTGCTAAAATAGAAGCACTGATAAAACATTCCTTTATCTCTGCTTTTGGTCCCCTATTAAAACAAATATTTATTAGCACTAAAATTATAGCGCTGATTAATAATTCTTTTAGTACTACTTTTTTACTATATATATATATATATGTATTAAAACATATTATATATTTATCAGTAATATAAATATATTAAATATTTTGAATATCAAAAATATAATAAATACATTGAATTAATTTAATAAATCCAATAAATCCCTAATAAATATAAAACTCTAATAAATATATTTATTATCTAATGTAATTTATACAAATCTTATAATCATATAATTATATACATATTTAATTATAATCCTATAATTACTTTTTTCAATTTAAACATTATTTATATATTTTTTAATTATTAAAAAAAATATATTAATTGTAAACATTTGTTTTTTATTTAATGTATTCAAATAAAACTTATTCGTTAATATAAATATAATTATTTTATATAAATTAATAATAAAAACATTTATCAGTGCTAATAGTAGTGTTGTAAAGTGTACATTTATTAGTGCTTTAATATGGTGCTGATAACGACCCACCCCTTTATCTGTGCTTTCTCCTTAGCTCTGATAAAGGGTTGCACTTTCCTTTCCCTATTTTTTGGTAGTGATCATGGTTTTTTTTCATGGGGAAAACAAATCCATTATGGTGAAAATTGATTTGGAGGATGGGTGGTGGTTGTCCTGATGATTGAAAAATGAAAAATTTGGTTTTGATGTGTTGATTTACATTTGATTAGAATAGATAAAAGGGATGTCTCTATAGGAAATATTTGATATTTTTTCATAGCATCAAAGGTCTTCAAGAGAAATATCTAGTGTAGCACTATGAGTGTTAGGGGGGTTATGAAATAACTATCAGTTACTGTTGTGATGAATTTTATTTTTACTCATAGGTCATGATGAAATACCCTTATTTTTTTGCATGTTTCTAATTCGTAGTGTCCAATTTGGGTTATGTATACTGAGTAAGGGATTACCTAGGCTGTTTGACATTAATAGAATCCGAGAAGGGAATCGTGAGTTGAGAATCATGGGATTGAACTATAAGTTGGAGATAAAATGGAATCTGATGTGTAAATTCACATTAAAAAAATATTTTTTCACAATTCTATAAAATAAAATAAATGATGTTGAAATAATTTAATTTACCTAATAAAAATTAATAATAAATAAAAATAAAGAAAAAATTAATACATTTATAATAGATGAAAAAAAATATTTGTAAATAAAAATAATCACATTAACAACGGAGTTTCGCAATAGCTCAAGAATGATCCACTACATATTCTCCCCTATAGAAGGATATATAGGGTAATATTTTTCTATTTGTTTTAACGTATAATATGAAAAAAATTAAAAAATAAAGAATACCTTGTTTTTAATGGAAACAATGTACTAGAAGAAAAATCATAACTTTAATAGGATGTAAGAATCAATATACATTATATTAATGGTTGCTAGAACCTAATGTTGATAGATAATATATACTTTTATTTTTATAAACCCTTTCCTAGAAGACTAAACACTATTTAAATGATTTATAATATTATCAAATATTGAGATGGATAAGGAGATGGTAGAAGAAGAATAATTATGAAATCATAATGATGGAGAAAAAATAAAAAATCCTGAAGAATAATATAAAAAGTGATTTGATAGAAGCCGTTAAATCACGAGTTCCCATTTCAAAATTGTAAGATTCATGGAGATCTCTTTAAACAACACAGTGTGCATCAATCAATAATCATTAGAGAGGAAGGGTTTTCATAGATTTTATTATTTTATATCTAAGAATATCATAGAGTCAATTTATTCCATTAATAATAATTGGAGGGTTCTTGGGTCACACTAAATATTTAATAAGCCGTTTTAATGAATTTAATACCATTAGTTAAAGTACTTTGATTGATTTAGATCGAATCCATTGGGTAGACTATCTGATTCCACCTGATATTTTTTATGGATTTTTATAGCTTCCTGGGATACTGTAAACACCACTATATACCGGTTATTCATATTGGGTTTATGATGAATCACTTCGAAGTAATCTACTTATATCCAATGCCATCGGGTAGTTGCTGACTTTTCACAAGGTAGTTAGTGGCACATGTAACAACCAGAAATTTTATAAAGAAAAATTATACTCGTATTATTATGTCATATAGTATATATAACATAAATTCCCAATGTCAAAATAATAAAAATTTCATAAATGATGATCTAATGACATTTGATGTATTTCTAGAAGTTAAAGAACCCATACAAATTGAATAGTAACATGAATGTTGGAATAATAATATGACCATTAAGAATATTAAACCAACCATTAGAATAGAAAACTCACATGTTAAAGAAAAAATAAATTTTGTGTATCTTATAAAAGAAAAATATTATATATTTATATCACTGTATAAGAACATACAAGTTTTAAATTTTTTAAATTAACTGTTGATATTTTTGGAAAACGTAAATGTTAACTCACAATTTCATAATTAATATAATGTTTTATCTAAACATATATATTTATAATATATATTAATAAATTTACATTTTATTTTGATATAATTATATGATAATTACATGAGACCTTAATACATATTTCAAAGTGTCATAAAATCAGTTATATTATTAAAAATTATATTTTTCAAATAAATTATTATTGTACATAAAATTGAAATTTCACATATTCAGAAAAATATTTTAAAAAAATGGAGTCCAATTTTTTAATTATACATATCGATAATTGGTTAGGGAGAATTTCTTGTATTTTTCTAATATAGTTTATTTTTTAGTGAATTGCGGAATACAGTAATTTTTTGTATTTAACATTTTAATCCAAATACATTGGTTTTTTTAGTCTAGGATGATTTATAAAACTCATATTTTAAAATAAAATACCCTATTTACTATACATGGTCACAATACACCTCACTATTTATAATCCTGAGATAAAATAAAAAAATTAATAAAATAATAAAAAAAACTCATCTCCTTTATTATAAATACCAACCCTAACCACTTATTCTCGTCACACCATCCATGAATTGAAGCTTGTAAAATATTTTTTCAATCCTCTTACCAATACCCCACCCCCCCATTTTTTAGCAGCTTCTACGCTGAATACAAGATGAAACCCAATTTCCACAAGGATATTCTCATGGTGAAGCAGTTGAAGAGGTAAAATCGACTTTTATTTTCTTTTAATTTTTTAAGTTTATATTATAAAAATATCCCCTCCAAACATTCTCATATTGAAGTGAAATGATAAATATTTTTTCTTATATATTCTATAATTTTGTTGTATTAATCGAAGATCTATTATCCCACCTCATCTCAAATCCATTTTATTCTAAAAATAAAAACATTGTTTGTGGTGTGAAATTTTCTTCCATCATGGATGAAGTGTATCCATTTACCTTCACTACCATCAAGGTAGTTCATAAAAAATTAATATGGTTAAAATATATTTAAATGGGTAATTTATATAATTTTTTGTGTTTTGGATCTAATATATATACATAATATTAAATAATAAAACAAAACTTGTTCGTGATTATTGAAAACCTGCCAAAATAATATAAACTATTAACATTAATGATTTATCTAATTATTTATACTATTGTACATAAATATAATTATATTATTTTCCATTAATAATTATTAATGTATATTAATTCCATATTTTTTTATTTCATGATTTTTCATTCCATTTGATAAGAAACACAAAAATTGTTCAAAAGAGGACTGACCATGAAACCATAAAACAAATCCTCCTAGAATAATTAAACTAAAAAACAAAAGTCAAAAAAATGGATATAAATGAATGTTTTAAAATTATAGTCAATAAAATAAATTTTTAATAATTTGTGAGTTAAATAGTTAATGTATTTAATTTTATTATATGGGATTTTAGTTACATGTTTAGAATAGTTCCATTCATATGGTAAGGCATTCTCTCCATACCCACGTATTTTCCATTAGGTTACAATTTCTCTCTATTTACCAAAATATAATTCTTAATTCATATTATTTACTACTTCCAAATTATTTTTTTATGTTCCAAACATATTTACCTAGCTCAATTCTTCTTTTTTTGATATGGAAATACATGTGTTGTAAGGATCTCATTATAATTATTCTCAATAAGAATTATTGATTGAAGATAATATCCCAATTTCATACCCATTATTAAGTAAATTATATATTATATTATAATCCACCACTATTTTTCTAAAAAATATCTTTTTATCAGTAAAAAACAACTATATTCATTTCTATTTTTAAAAAACAATTATGAATTTTCCCTTTTAAAATACTCTTAACGATTTTCCTTACATCTTCATTAATGTGGTATATTTCAAATGTTTCTTAATAACACATTTTATATGTTTTAACATCATAATGAAATCATTTAAAATAATCTAAGTATATTTTCTCTTATTAATGTCTATGCACTATTTAAATTCATTCCTTTTTTCATACCATTATTATACACCAATTGGTTATCCCTTATGACATTATTATGATAACTATTTCCTTTCATGGGTAACCTTTGTTTTTATTCCTTATGATTGATTATTTATGTGGAAAAAATATATATCAACATGTGACGATGGGTGTGAAAAAGTATCACTCCAATGATTTGGGTAATGTTTTTCCTCTTAAGATTCCACATTGAGACAAAGAGTAAACTAGATTTCATAATAGGACTTTGTCCACCTGGAGACCTTGTCTCGGTTATAATCCATGACTCATGTTTGTGTCATGATGTATGTTTCTTTTATATTCATTTATTTCCATGATTATAATATCCCATGTTATACTTGATATTCTTTCATATTATTATTCTTTTTTCATGATATCTATGTATTATTCGTAGGATTATTCGCTTACTGGGATTTTTAGAACATCCCCTTTTTCATATATTCCCTTGGTTATCTATTATTATTTAATATCTCAATTTAATATATGATATCATTATTTGGATAATTTAAATTTATTTATTTTGGTTTCATAATTTCTAATTATGGACCAAATATTCCAAACATACAAGAATTTACGATCCTTGGTTTTTATTGGATGATTATTTATGGTCAAAATAATGTAATAATATTTTAAAATTTTAGGTTCATTTTACTACTCCAATAAAATTGTTTTGTTTTCAACACCACTATCCTAACGTTGGACTTTTTCTATGTAGTCAATGAAATCAGGCAGTGATGAAATTGAAAATAGTCTTTGCAATTTAGTTTGATGCCTCTTCTTGGTCAACATGATCATTAAGACGATTTCCAAAAACTATAAGCAATAAAAACTAAAAAAAGAAGATAGAACCACATTAAGTAATTTTGAACATATAATAATATTTGAAGATAAAAAACATCTAACATTTTGATGATAAAAACCACATTTTATATGAATATAAAATATAATAGATAATAGGTTGATGAATAAGAAATGTGATTAAGGAAGATATAAAATAAAATATATTTAGTGCTTTGAAATTCTATTTTCCAGGACATAAAATATCACTTTTTCTCTCCCTTAAATCAAGATCCATTGATTTCCCCTTATAAAATATTTTCTCCATAAATGTTATACTTTTCTCCCCAATGTACTTTATACATTTATCCCCCATAATCATAAAACTATTCGCCCCATTTTTTATTATCTAAAATAACTACAAACTAATGTAGTTAAATATATTTAAGTTAAAACATGATGAAGATCATCTCTATGATCATAGAAACATTAATATGATAATAAATGACATTAAAAAATAATCAATATTGTGAAGAAAATAACAAATTCATATGTAGATATGAGATAATTAATTTCAATATTTACATTCTGATATCCCCTTTAATTAAAATATAATTTTATAAAGAAATGGTTTTTATGATATTTGTGAATTCTTGATATATGATAATATATTCTAACATGATATCTCTATATTTAAATTTATCTCTCAGAATTAACATTTAATATCAATGTTATTTATTCATGGATGTTGAATATCAATTCTAGACATTCTTATAGAATTATAACTATCACATTTAATTAAAAAATAAATAAATTTGAATCCAAAAGAAAATAGTGTTTCTCACATACATATAATCTGGGTGAAACAACCAATTGTTTCTATATATTTCACTTAATCTTGAAAAAATTGTATTGAATTATTATTTTTAAAATTATAAAATAATTAATTAATTTCAATGATGTTGAATGTTCGTAATAGTACTTCTGATACCTAGTTGTAGTGCTCCAAAATCCACATCTAAAAAAATGATGATTAAAATATATTATAATAATATAAATCAAACCATATATTTTAGATCGTATAAAAATAGTACAATAAATTAAAAGGGTCATAAATGAGATTCTTTATTTTAGACATGAAAATGAAAACAAAGAATAAAATTAAACATAATGCTATTTTGGATCATAGATGGTAAATACAAGTCCCAATGATACTTATATAATTATTTTAACAACCAGTTTACTGGTTTAATCCAGTGGTAACTTATAATAAATAATCAAATGAGTATTTTTCTCCATGGCCTAATACAATCCAAAAATCATTAAATGTTCATTACTAAACATATATTGTCTTATAAAAGTGCCATCATAATTTTTAATGATTTTAAAAAAATAACAGTAACTCTCTAATAAAACTCATTTAAAATTATTTTCCCATTTAATTTGAATATTCTTTACAATTAGATTCATTTTTTGATAAGAAAATTACAACGTTGATATAATTTTAATGATTAAAAAGTAATTTGAAAACATATTTAGTACTAATTTGGAATATTATTTTCCATTTTTAAAATAATTTAACAAAATAAATGGATTTAAACATTAATACCATTTTGATGGGGAGTGTTTTAAACCATATAATAATTTATTTAACATAAATTTAATATTATAAATTTTGAATATCATAAACTTGTTTGTTATTCAAAAAACACACTTTTTGAAACAAACACTTTCCAAAATTAATTTTGACATCAATATAAAATTGATGTAAATTCTATTTGATGGAAGTGTCCAATAATATTCTTATAGATTCTAGCATTGAAATGCGGTTGGAGGTTTCACCGTAATGATTTCCTTCTTATATAATATATCCTCTAGTTATGATTATAAATGTTTTCGGTATGATTTTACCTTTATCATATAATTTTTTATTGAGAAGCCATTTTGTACAAAAATATCATTATCATTAGTTCATTAAAGAGATATCAAAAAATTATTTTATTTGGAAATAGTATTTATTTTCTTGAATAGGAAAAAATTATCAATAGTTTTAGCATTATTATGGTCTTCAGGTTCTCTAAAAGAATTAAAATAACTATTTTCATCATCATATATGATATTACTTCTCATATAATTACCATATTACAAATCAATGCCTTTTTGAAAGGCTTGGGATTTTCATTTTTTTTAATACTTCTAGTAAAGGATTATAAAGAGATTATTCTTCAGAAGGATTTTTAGGATAAGGTGGATCTTTCAATGGAAATGTTTCACTATTATCCACATACTTGAATTTTAATGATGTTTTGGTAATATTCCCATGAAATATAATATGGGCATATCCTTCATTGGTTTTGTTTATTTTAATAAAAACATGTTTATATTTACATGAATTTTATTACCCAAAATAGATTCCTTTATCTGAAATTTTAATTAATTTTCTGTGGTTTTATTTAGTGTCCGTAATATAAATTTCATATCGAAACCCTTTTGAAAAGAAAAAATTTCGAATTTTATTTCTCAGAATTTTTTTAATTAATTTTTTGTTGATGGGTCTTAAAAGAACATAATTTATTAAATAGAAATTTATATTGACAACTATGTATTATAATCATCATGGTAGAATCAAATCATTCAATATTAATCAAGATATATTTTTGAAGAGTTTTATTTCAACTTCCTACTACCAAATTCTGTTGAGGTATTGTAGGAGAAGAAAAATAATGGTTATAGCCTCATTTCACACAAAGATCATCACTCTCGTTGTTGTCTTAATCATTCCCCTGATCACTATAAATTGAAATTATTTTATTCCCGTTTTCATTTTAAATACTTTTGTTAAATATTAAGAAGACTTTAAAAGAATCATTATTTTGTGGTGAGAAAAATAACCATGTGAATCTTGTATAATCATTGGAAAGTCATAAAATAACTTGATTTACCTCTATTAATTTTTCATTTATTTTTTCAATAAATATCAATTTGAACAACCGTAGAGGATTTAGATGTCAATAACTCTTACATAGGTTTGAAATATGTTTTTTTGATTATAAAGTTGGAAAAGTAAAAAACAATTAATATTGAATTATAATTTTTTTAAATATCATAACAGATTATGGTGGATGAGATTAATGAATGTTTATATGAAACAATTGCTAATGAGTCTATCATGAGGCTAATACTTATTATATTCGACACTAAAATAACAAAATATTTGATAATGAATATATTTAACAATAATTTTTCAGAACTGAATAATTCGTACAGAAAATTATTTTAAACCATCAATGAAAAACATCCTTTATAAATATTTAATTGAAAAAACCAATTGTACCTATACTGGTAATTTTACTTCTTCATTTTTCTCTGAATTCCAAGTATCATTCATCGATTTTTTTCAATTTTGTAAAAATAAAAGGGTTGAATACATATGTTTCAAGATAATCCACTATCTATGTACAGTATGGCCTTTTGGAATTTATTATTTAGATAAATTTCCTATTAAATTAAAAACCTTTCTATTTTTGTA
The DNA here is from genome assembly GCA_963277665.1 of Viscum album. Taxonomy (NCBI): domain Eukaryota; kingdom Viridiplantae; phylum Streptophyta; class Magnoliopsida; order Santalales; family Viscaceae; genus Viscum; species Viscum album. Next base: position 922,801,336 of record OY728139.1, read on the forward strand.
CTATGATTTTGGGTTCACATATGTTATCTAATAGCGATTTCGGTTCCCATTTTTTTTAATTTGATGTGATATGTGATGAATGATTGATATTATTTTCATATAGTATCAAGTATTTTCTAAAATAAATTCCTGAAATATATTTCTGGTTTTATGATGAAACGTAAAAAACAAGGTTTTTTTGAAATCCAATTTAAAAACATATTCAATTTTTGAATAACAACCATTATTTGGAAAACGAAAAAAAATATTTTTATCAAATAATTTTATTCCAAATAATTTAAATATTTGTTTCTTTATTGGTGATTTTCATGAGGTATATTTTGAGAAAATTGATAGTTTATTATAACTCATGAATATTTAAATGATCATTTAATATTATTGATAATTAATCTTTTTCAATTTTTATTTGACAAGTAAATTTTATTGATTGATTATACATATTTTTAATCTCTTTGTATAAATATGTTAGTTCAAAAAAACATTATTCAAGTTGATAACAAGCATATTTTCATATTCCATATAATAAGAGATTGCAAGACAAAGGGGATGAAGATTAATTTGGAGGGAAAAATAAGAGAAGTTTGAGTTTACTATAATTCAAAAATTGACATTTTCCTTGAGATATTGGGAACCTGAATGGATCGACCAACTTGAGGAGAAGGAATCATAACATTCACTCTAGGGTAAAACCATGAAGGATTTGTTTTTTTATTCTACTTTACATTCTTATTATTTTTGATCAATAGGTATTCTATACTTTTTTGTCCCATCCTCTTAAATTAGAATTGCATCACTTATTCTACACTTTTATCATCCCCCATTTTATCACATTTGTATGAGTTCTTCATTTTGAAGATTGTTTTTTATCTTCATGGTTACAAGTGAAATTTATTCATTATTTTAATAGTAAAAATTAATATATTTGAATGAAATTATCCTTTCAATTTGAATTTTTGTTTTCAATATTATCTTATAACTTAATTATGATCTTTTATGTTGGATGTATCTAATTATTTCTTAAACTAACATGTTTTTGTATGTCCTTTAATTTTTGGATTTCCATCATCTCAGGTCCTGAATTTATTGGAATAACCGAAATTATTTTCTTGAATAATGTTTCCATAGTAAGTGTATCCCCATGACACGTAGTTATTTTGAATATGTCAGTAAATGAGGTTATCATTTCATTAAAATATTTATTTTGATCCATAATAAAAAAAATTAATATATTTTCTATACGTATCATGTCATGTATCTTTTACTTTATTTGTGCCTTAATGAGTCACTTCTAAGAGTTTCAATATTTCATGATAAATTCTTCTAGTAGATATAACACTAACATCATATTGTTCTATACTGTAATGTAAATAATTCCAAGATTTACTATCTAATTCAAAAGGTATCAATATCAACTGTTGTCAAATTTTCTTCTTTTTCACTCGTAGGAATACAACCAGGCATCAAAAATATCCTTTTAGGAAAAAAATTAATATAAGAAAAATTTCAAATATGTTTCTTCTGATACAATAATTTAAACCATATAAATAATGTTCAATAATCATTGATTACCCTTTGTAGGAGCCATAGGATTGGGAAAAAATTGAAATTAAAAATATAAAACATAAAATAAGTTAAGATATTAAAAACCAAAATGAATTATTGAAATCTATGATATTTTATGATAACATAGATTATTTTTTATTCAATACCTAGGTTGGAGATAAAATGGAAATATGGGTGGTGAATTTACATTCATAAACCGATTTTTTGAAGACAGTATAAAATAAATTTAATTATTTTGTAAGAATTAAATTTAAGTATAAAAAATGAAAATAATGTTGATCATATAAAAAAATTAAAACATTATGCCAAGTATAAAATAAATTGTGGAATTAAATGGAAAACCTTGATAAGGGAGAATAGAAATTTATAAACAATGATATCATATGTATCCTCCCCTAAAAATGGAATGTGATGGTTTTCTTTCACACATGGGTTTAATGGAATCCTAGAACAAATGAAAAAATAAAAAATCCATTGGATTTAATGTAAAACAAGAACCAAAATAATACCCTTGGATTTAACTGAATCTAACAACAAATAACCCAAACTTAAAATATTATATCACCTAATGAAATAGATGAAAAATATATAGGTATTTTTAGAAACCTTTAATAAATAAATCAACTCTCTCTTGAAGAGATAATTAAAAATTATATATTAAGAGGGAGAAGGTGAAAGGGGGAGATAATGTGGAAGAAGTTATTATAATGAATTACATGGGTGAAAAAAAATAAAATGTCTAAAGAAATGAGGAAAAATATTAATTTTTTTGAATCCCTTTAAGCATAGTTTTTCATTTTAGAATATGAAGTTTCTTGGTGATCTCTTTTAATATAATTCCATGGGTTAATCAACTATCATTGGGAAAAATATAGTTCTTAGATGTAAATTGTTAGACGTAATCCTCTGTTTGAATCCATTTCTATCCTTTATAAAATATCCATGGTTATTGGGTCTCACAGAAGATTTATTGAGACAAGTCATGGAATATAGGACCATTATTTAATTCACATAATTATATCTAGATGGAACCCAACGGGTTTCTAGTCTAATGAAATTGGATAGGTTGTAAGAAATTTTATATCAATCTAGGCTATAATAGACACTAGTGGGTAGCTCATGGGATCCACTAATTTTCATGTGATCCGCCTAAAATAAATCTTCTTCAATCAAATTCATCCATGTGGGATGTGATATTCCATAATTTAGCATGTGGTACTCTTGGAGTTACGGTAGTTATTTCCAACACCACTATCTAGTTAGAGTCATTATACAAGGAAGACCATTTATCCAATTTGTGAGGACCATTGGAATGCTCATCTTATCCTCTATTGATGCTTCATATTGTCCAATAATTCATTAGAATGAAGATTTACCGGCATAAAAAATAATTTTTCAAATTATAGGATAGAAACCCCTTAATTGTCTATGGTCATAAAATCGTATTAGCGGTTTAACATCTAAGATATGAATCTCAAGGAAATTTGTTTCTCTATGATTATCATATAGAAAATACTATATTTGACAAAATCTTATAAGTATTAAGTTTTTTCCCTCAATTTTGGTTTGTAGTAATCAACTCCTATGTTTGAGATGATGTAAATCATAGAATATTGGTGAGTGTGTTTTTATGTCTGGTTCCAAGTCCATTCAAGATTTACATAACCATGTTTTAATTGACTTTTAAAAATGAAGAGGTGTGTATTTTATTAAATTTTCCAAATGAATCTTATGCCTTTGATATTTTCATACTAATTATGGTATTGTTTTATATATTATATATATGTATCTAGGTCTGAAATTTCCCATATTAAGTAATTAATAATTATAAATATTTGAAAGTAAATTATTGTGTATAATTTCTTTTGGTAAATTGGTTTTCAAATAAAATTCATCGTTCAAAATATTATTTATAATTTTGGGGTGTTGGACCATGATTTATGAAAAAAATTTAGGTTAGCTGTATCAAATGTATATCATGTAGGTTGATAGCCAATAATAATCAAGAATTAGAAATGAAATCATATTTCAATGTTCATATTGAGTATAATGTGATCATATAAGATGCTTCATGGCGATTAGAATCCAAATATCGGGGTTTTTCAATGACGCATTTTATTATGGATTAGTGATTTAATAGTTAATTTAGTTGTTATGTTTAGAGAACATGGTTTTAAGAGAAGTTGGACTTGGATTGGAATCGTGAGATTTGGGCTATATATATATTAATATTTTTTTCAATTAAAAATGGATTTTATAATTTTTTTAGTGTAATATTGAATTATTGGGATCCCAATACAGTAGAGTTAAATGACTATATAATTTTATAGTTTCCACATAGTACCCAATTGGATAGAATTATGTATTCCATTTATGCCTAGGGTCTATAGAAATTTATAATCATCACTACGAACCCAATAAAGGGTTATTAGGTGACTAATGGAGTGTATTGTGTTTTTGAATTTCTAAAATGGCCCCAAGTACATGGTGGGGATTGACTGAGTACCACTTATAGCTAGAAAAAATGTTTTATCAAGTAATGTCTTGTCTATTTTTTGGAGAACCTCCACTCATCAATAGTAAACTGGGAACTAAATATAAAAAATTCAGATAACTTAACCCCCTTTATTTCATAAAATTTTATCCCCCTTTTAAATCCCATGGATTTAAATGGATCTATGGTCACCTCATCGCTTTTTATTGCAATAATTCATACCATATTCATTATATTTTTCCTCTTCCACCATATCATAAATCATTGAGTTGTGTCAAGGTGTATGGTTATTATTCCATTAGATCATTGCGGATCCCTATTAGAATTATTATAATTCATAGTGTAGATTCTTGAGGATATCTAAACATTATGAATTCACATCATGATTTCATTTTATAAAATGGTATTTTATCATATGGTTGTTTCAAGGAATTTCAAAAACATTAGTTTGTGAATAACTGATTATAGATTGATGTGGTTGTTTAGGATATTAAGAGGCTTGTTATATTACTTCAACATGTTCTTAGTTTTAGTTTTTGTGTATTCAGGATAAATAGTAAGTTTTAAATGATTATTCCATATTTGATAAAATTGGGTAATTAATTATAATTTTTTATAATTGACTTCTATAGCATGTTTCTTGAGATAGGGGATAAGATAATTATGTGTCTTAGTAGAAGATTAAATGAGGCTTAGTGGGGAATTAAATGAGTATAATAACAAAAATTTTGTATTTCATGGAACCATTAACACATAACCATTTCCATATGTATGTTCTTTTTAATCATGAACCTTGGGGTTTCTAGTTATTGGTATGGGGAATCTACAATGGTGTTCGACTGTATAAAAGAATGGGAGTAAGTAGAGGACTATACCTTTTAGTAGAGATTTAAATGTCCCTCACAAGGTATTTTGATTTTAGAATGATCCAACCTCTATGTTTATAGGGGGAAATTTATATAATTTCTTAATGGACTCCAATGTTGACATAGATCATGCGATAAAGTTATAATAGACAAGAATCATCCATAAAGAGATAATTAACAGGTTCTTATGTTGTTGTACTTTGAGAAACATTCTTATCTGTTTTATGTATTTTGAGTTGGGTGAGAAAGGATATATAAATTTCCTTGAAATGTTGAGACTTTATGATTGTGAGAAGTGGAATTTAGGGAATTGATTATGTGAAAAACTGAAATGTATGTGGTTTCAGTTACTAGAGTCATTAGGTTTAGTGATTGAGTGGTCAATCAATTTTAGTGTGCCTAAGGGAACTACTTGAGGGTAAATACGTGTCATGAGCTTCTTTGAGTATATATATCCTAAGTGATATGGGAATATTTAAAGAGTAAATACCACAGTTAAAAGCCCTTGAATGTCATAGATAGTATACAGGAACTCCTTAACCCAATTTCCATTCATTGGGTTAAACTAATAATTATTTATTTTGTTGTGTAGTGAATATGTGTGAATGAAATATGATTCTTTTACAATTAATATACACTAATATTGAGTGTATTTATATTTCTGACACATTATTATGTCATTGATTTATCGTTAATCTAATGGAATAATATATTTAGGGGGCAGCACCTCGATCCCCATTCATTGAGGCATATCATGATATTGTGCACAGTTATTATCTTATACGATGTATATATAAGAATTTTGAAATTTTATATCATTAATATAAATATTCACATGATATTTATAGTTTTATTTGATGTTATTCTTTTATTTGTTTTTTGAGTTTCTCGAGTGGTAAAGGATTCTTTAAACTAGAATATCGTTTAAAATGATTTAAAGATTTAATCTCATAAGTCCTTTTCCTTCAAATCCATTTTTTAGAAATGATTTTAAGGATTTATATATATGGACATGAGTGTTTTAATATTAAAATTCATTGAAAAATCTTTAGAGTGGTATGTGACACATTGATTCAAAACCCTTCTTTTTGAATGTTTTAAATGAATTGATTTGTCGATATCTTGAACTGATATCCTATGAATGCAATGTAGAAATGTTATATTTATTTTTTGCTTCTTTTATGGGATATGAATATGTTATGGTTATTAGGAATTGTTTATGTAAATGGGGGGTTCCGTGATAATCCTTGTGCAGGTGATCCCAAGATAGATCCCCAATGCATTGGGTAACATCAAGGAGGTAAACGTAAATGTTTCTCCTTAGATATTTAGGGAATATACAATTATGAGTATTATAAACCTAACTCCCTATGAAGATGTGAAATTTACAACGTAAGTATGTTATGGAGGCCACAATTTACCATTAGGATTTATAATTTCTATATATTATTCATAAATATTATGATTTCATGATTTATAATAAAGATAATGTGGTTTGTATGTGTTGATGGACTAATGTTTTTGTTCTTTATTTTATATTCCTTACTAAGATTTTAATTCGCATACCTTGTTTTTTAAATGTTCTATTGGGGACTAAATGATGAATAGGGTCAAGGATGTGATCACGGAAAAGTCATGTAATCTAAAACATGGACCTAAGCATGTTTATTTTTTTTAAGTGTTCTTATTTTAGGAAAAAACAGTTACTGATTTGAAGTGTCTATATGTAATCCCTAAGATGTTTGTTATAAATTATGAACTAATTATCTAAATCTCTACACCCAAAAAGACCCTCAATGTTAATTATTTACTTAATTCATGATTACGTAATTTTAAATGTTGGGGCCTTACAGTTAGTATCATCGGTCAGTTTAGATAACTTTAGATGTTAGGGTCTTATTTAAGTATAAGTGATATAATAATATCGGTTTTCATATTTTAAAGATTCATAGTTATTTTATGTGAATTTAATGAGTTTAATATCACATTAATAAGTAGTGTTTACCCTCCACATAATATTTTATATGATCATTTTACTAATATACTCACAATGACCATTCTGGTTTTAGTAAATGGCTAGATCTAGAAGACACCAAAGTAACAATGGATGTCAAGAAAACTATGATGGTTTTCTGAATAAGAAAATAAATTTATTTTGGGATGTAATTAGAACTCTTGTGGTTATTCTCAACCAATGCACTAGATTCATGATTGTCCACCTGCTCCTTGGTGATATTTATGAGGTATTATATTTGTCAGAAATGAATCCCAATGGAATTTCTATTAATAATAATAAAGGTAACTATATTCCAAAACCAATGTTTCAAGGATGTGGAAAGAAACACCTAGAAAATTTCATTAAAGGGGATTAAGATGCAATAGATTTGGTAATAAAGGTCGTAAAGCAAGAACATGTCATGGAAAATAGAAGCATCCAGTTGTCTTGACTAAAGTGAAAGATGTTCTTTCAAAATAATCAATTTATTGTTTTAAATGTGGTGTACATGGTTCTTATGCTAATATATTTTCTACGAATAATGTTTGGGAATCGTATTAGCAAGATCATACAAATATATGTTTACCAATTCCTAATTCCATTCTAATTGAAGATTAGGAAACCTAAAATGACCTATGAAAGGTCTGGATTATTTCTTGGCTCATGTTTGGACATTACCAAAATCAAATGACATTATGATTGATTTTGTTTTTAGGAAATAATTATAAAAGAATAATATGAAAAACATGGATAAAGGACAAGGAAAAATGTTCTATGTTTAAGATGTCTATATTTTAGGAATTGAAGAGTTATGTTAGATCTATGGATGAAGATATGTTTAAATGTATTAATGATAGATTTAATTTGGATGACTTTTCTTGTATGTGTATCCCTGAAGATTGATATGTGAAAATGTTATCCAAGGAAAAGTTATCTTTTCTTTTATGGATATAATTATAAAAACCATTATGGTTTATATGATCCTTGAATTTTAGGCAATTACAAGTTATTGATTTTTGGGAGGAAAATGTGATGTATATGAGAAAATTTGTGGTTAAAATATGTTATGGTTATTTTTGAGGAATTTATCTCTTTTTATGGGGAATTTTATAAAATTATATCGTTTTTGAAAAAGGACATCACGCAGCCCATGTGACAGCTCACTGAGTCAGACAAAGCTTCGAGAATCGAACCCACAACCAAAGTGCGATTGAGATTTATCTCCCACCACAGGGGTACGTGAATTCCATTATTAGTATGATTAATTCTTTTTAGTTAGATGATTTTATGGATCAATAATAAGTTTATTTTGGGAAAATAAGTTTTATAAAATGGATATACTTATTATTAGAAAATAACATGGTGATTATGTGATAAAGGTTATTTTGGAAGAAGTTCTCTCTTTTGGGAACACTATATTCTTAATGAAAAAATAACACTATGGTATCTCATTTGTGGAGTATTGGATTAAATTTTATTTTGGAAGAATCTATGTTTTTATTATAAATATATAAAGATTTGGGTTATTTATAGAAATGACTAACCTGTCATAGTGATTATATGATTAGGTTAATTACTTTTTATTATGACACTTTAAGATCATACACTGTTATTTAGAGATAAATGTATAGATTTTTGTGGAAGACTATGTGATCAACTCCTTATGAATTTTGGATTTCAAATAGAGATTGGATTATTTTGAATATTTTTAACTACAATTGGGTATTGAATGGACTTTCTTGGGCTTTGGGTATTATTTGTTCAGTTTTGGAGATTAAGAGTAATATTTCATTTTATAATAGATTTTCTTTTTTGGGGATTATATGATCTTGGACTAACCATTTTTGTATTGGATAATGTCTAATAATAGAGAAATATATATCTTATACTTTTTGGATTATGTGATTCTCCATATTTTTATTCTATCACTTATAGAGTGACCAAGTCATCTTGTATACTCATCATATGGATAAAATATATTTTTTGGTAGAAATTTATTAAATGATGAAAGTCTACTTGAAAATTAAGTATATTTCCTTTTTTCCTTAGTCAATATCATAAATAAATTCTATAAATTTATTAAATCAAAGTTAAAACAAAAACATTTTTTGTTTACTTTTCCTACAGGGAAACCAAATACCATTTAACATATCACAAGTTTGTGATTTTATGGTGGTTAACTTTATCCTGATTATGTTTTCTATCACTCTCTATCAGAACATGACACATAGTTTCTCCTCCATATCTATGTTTTCATGGATTCCTATTATGTGTAATCTCGGGTGACCATTTTACATCTCTTTATTTATACTAAAGTGATAGTTTTATTGACTTTTTTTCCAATTTGGGATACTAAATGAAGTTTCCAAGCCCAATTTTAAAATATTGACGACGTAATTCCCCAAAGGAGGGAAGGATGTAACATCCCCAGTAAATAAAGAATATGAAAATTTCATATTTATTAGTATTTCTTAATTAAACATTAAATATACCTTAAATGGGATGCTATGTTTGATAGTGTACTCAACATGTAACAATTATTTTCTCTCAAATCTTACGTTTCACAGAATGTTGTGTTATACCAAAAAATATTATAATAATATTATTATTTTAAATGGTAGTTAATGACTGGCCATTGTATTCGTTGTAATGAACAGAACTAAATATATTATGATTAAAAAAATTTGATAAATGTTTTTACAATTATCCAATAAAATGTACACTCTTAAAATGAGAATGAATCCAATTGTAAGCATAAATACTCTAACATTTTTTTAAAGATAGTTTTACCGCCCTTTGAGGGACAGCCACCTTTAAATATAGTTTTTGTAACTTTTATATGTTTCATTTGAAAAAACATAAACTTCTACTTTTGAAGTGGGATATCAAAATTTACATTGGGTAAATGTTTGGTATTTTTCTGATAAATAACATTTATTAAGGAATAGTGAAAAATAATGCATTTTAAATAAAAAAATCTTTACATATGATTTATTTATATGGTTAGAATATATTTTCAAATGGCATTAAAGTGTAATTTTATTATTTTTTTACTGTATTTCAATTGGTGGTCATTCGATGTAACTTACCTTTGAAACTGGACATAAACACATGTCAATCTTTTTGTAGTTTTCACTTCTTCAAAAAGAACTTTCTATATTTTAGAACAGAAATTAATTTTATATTTATTAATAAAATATCTATGTTTTTTATATGTGAAATAGACATTATTTTTGAATTCGGAATATCAAAAATAACATTTGTTGATTTTTTTTGAAAACATTCATTTTTTTGAATACTGAAAAATTCTACATAGTAGTTAAAAACCCGAATTTTTCATTAAAATAAAATTTTACAACATTTCTGAGTTGAATTTCAAAAATACGATATACATGGTTGTCATAAGTAAAATTTGTTTCAATAGGATTAAAATAATTTTTTGTGAGTGGTAACTTTTTTTTTACCATAGTTAAAGGTAAAAAGGGTGATTCAAGGTATAAATTATATTATAATAATATAAACATACTTAAACACATTTCCTATCCTTATTGGATGAGTCATGGATGACCAATACAATCTTTGGGTAAAACGTTTTTCCTTTGGAAGCGACTTGGGTAAGATAATTACATTAATAAATTTTTATTTATTTTAAAAATAAAAATATCATAAACATGTATTGTTTTGAAAAAATAATTTTTGTGTGGTGTTATATAATTGATATATTTTACTACAAATATTCATTATAAAACTAAAAAAATTTCATAGATCATGGTAGTTTATAACTAATTTTTTGATATAAAATAAAAAAATAATTTCTGACATAATGATGATGTAATGATTAAATCATTATTGAATGTTTTAAATAAATAAGATTATAAATATTAAAATAACTTTATTTTGAAACTTTTTATGTCGTTGATTAATTTTATAGATTATTATGACATGTTATATTTGAATTAATGACATTTTTTATAATTTATCTTGTTTTTATGGATTTCTTAAAAATTAATGATATAAATTGTATTAAATTGATAGAAATGAGTTTTTTAAATCAATTAATTTTTTCTTAAATAATAAAATAGACCTAGAAATCTAATATTCGTCCAAATGACATATATGATGTTACAAATGTCATTAATGATCCATTTTGGGTCACTGGATATATTATTTAAAATATATTAACCATATAATATGAATATACAAGAAGACATAGCGAGTGTTGTATTCTTTTTAAATTTTAATTTAATTTGTTTTTGTCATTTTAAAACCCAAATACTTTTTTAATAAAATAATACATCCAAACATTCCTAAAGAGTCCCTCATCCATCATATAAAAGGACACAACATCTAACTCATTACTCACACCACTCGAGCCTCTTTGATCATCCACACTATGCACAAATAATGTCATAACATCCCTCTATTCCACCTAGAATCCTTCCCCTAGGAATAAGGCAATTCATGAGAGCCCTTTGTCTCAAATCAAAATATGTTACCAGATTTGAGGTAACATATTCTCTCAAGTTTCATTCCATTATTTTTCCTTATCCACTCACTATGATCTTATTACTATTTTTCATATAGAAACATCGTTGTCCTCAATATATGTGGTTTTTTTATGAGAATTATTCTAAAAACACTTACACAGACCTCTATCTAATAGATATGAACATATTGTTTCTCTGTACGACAAACAGTTACCTCGTGAAATGATGATTGTTCCATTTTACCCTACCAATTCTCATGGTGGCCATTATGATGGAACTGTAATTATATATGATATTTATGATATTTATTTTATCTCTATTCTTCAGTAATTCTAATTTATAACATACCTTTATGATTTTTATGTTGTATAAACACGAAAATTTCATTTGAGAGAGTGCGGACTACCGCCCCTTCAAAGTGATATGACTCGTTCATACCATACATAAAATATATAAAGAATGTTGATAATGAACTTCTGTATTGTATATAAAATATTATAATATACTTTAATAATATTATACCTAAGTATCATTAGGTTTTCATTCATTTAAAAATAAAAAAAATGAAATGAAATTATCGTTCATGCGAAAGTAATGTTTACCGTCTCCCGAAATAGTGCATTTCATATTAATATATCCAAATGATATGGAATATTAAAAATAAATAAATAAAGGATATATATTATATATATATGATATATAAATCATTAATATCATTATTGATATAATGTCATTTTGTCCACATGGACAATTTGTAATTATAACAAGTTCATTTCTGACTCATATTCCGAACATCGACAAAATGTATGATATGAACTCAAATAATTAACTAACTGTTATAGCAAGGTAATAAGTGATATAAAAGCAATAATAAACATGAAAAAGGTTATTAATAAATTATTAGTTAACCTAGGTCTATAATTTGGGAAGAACATGGAACATACAAGACAAGTCGGACTTGAGGTAAGGGAACTTCTTACCCAAATTTCCATTCTATTGGTTAATCTTCTAATTATTTATTATGACATGATACGATTATGTGAGAAATAAAAATTTATTTAATGTATTGTATAGATACATTCTTTTTTGTGTACTTATATTGAATACACATAATCAATCTATTTTATCTCGAAATGATCATTGTAATGGATCCTTTCACCCTCCTCTTTCTTTCAATGACTTCTTTTTTGTTATGTCTTTTAAAAACCATTCTATTATGTTGGGATATGTTATTATATAACCTTGTTCCTATAAATTTTATATCCAAATAATGTGATACCCATTTCTATCTTTGCAACTCATTTTATGAATGTTTATGTGATGTTGTTAGGTGCCTAATTTTCAAAAGGGAACTCCATAACCCAATTTCCATTCTCTGGGTTAAACATATACTTTTTTTGTAGTGATATGAATATGTGTGAATGAAATATGATTATTTTATAATTAATATCCACTAATATTGGATGTATTTATATTTGTGACACATAATTATTTCATTGATTTATTCTTAATCTAATGGTACAATATTTTTAAGGGACTATATCTCAATCTCCATTCATTGAGGCATATCTTGATATTGTGCACCTTTGTTATCCTATAAGGTGTATATAAAACCATTTTGAAATTTTATATCATAAATTTCCATATTGTGATGATATTTATAGTTTTGTTTGATTTTATTATTTAGTTATTCTTTCAAGAGTTTCTCAAGTGGTAAAGGATTATTTAAACTAAAACATCATTTTAATGCTTTTAAAATTTTAATATTCTAAATCCTTCTCATTCATGTTGATGTTTTAGTAGTGATTTTAATGATTTATTTATATGGATGTGAGTTTTTTAATGTGTAAATTACTTTAAATAATTATAGAGTTTTATAGGAAATATCATTTCAAAACACATCTTTTTGAATGTTTTAAATGAATTGATTATGTCAATATATTGAATTGATATCTTTTGAATGCAATGTGGAAATGTTATCTTTACATTATACAAGTTTTATGTGTTATGAATATGTTAATTTTTTTGGTCATTATTTACTTGTATGGGTGGCTCTATGATAAATCTAGGGTGGGTGAGCCCGAGATATCTCTCTAATGCATTAGGTAACATGACAGAGGTAAGGTAAATGTTTCTCCTATGATATTTATGGAATATACTGTGATGGTTATTCCAAACGTAACTCCCTATTTATATGTTAAAGATACTACATAAGTATGTTATGGATGCCACAATTTACATTGGTGATTTATTATTTCTATGTGTTACTCACAAATCTTATGATTTAATGAGGTATGTTTAAAATCTTATGTTTTGTATGTGTTGATGGACTAATGTTTTAATTATTTATGTTATATCCTTTTTGATATTTTTAAGCTCAAAACATTTTTTTGAAATTATTTCCATGAGAATCAAAGATGTATATGGTCAACGATGGGATCATGGAAAGGTCATGCTATCTAGAACATGGATCTTGACCTCTTTATTTTTTTAAGACTCTTTATTTTTTTTAAATGGTTATTGAGTAGAAGTGTCTAAATGTAATATTCAATATGTTTTGTATATGTTATGACCTAATTCATTAAAGATATAAACTTTAAAAGATCCATAATATGAATTATTTACTTAAGATTATGTGATGTTTAAGGCTGGGGCCTTACAGGTTGGTATCAGATGTCGGTTTAGATAACATTAGAGGTTATGGTGTTATCTAAGCATAAGTTACATAACCATAATGGTTAAAATATCATAAAGATTCGTAATAATATTAAATAAATTGAATGAGTTAATTTAAAAATTATCAAGTATATCTTAGTTTCTACACTCCTCATTAGATATTATATGATGATTTTTCTGATATACTCACACTAACAATTTTGGTTTTATTAAATGGATAGATCTTGCAAGAACCAAAGTTACAATGTATGGGATGAAAATTGTGATGGTTTTATGAATAAGAGACCAAATTAATTGGGATATTCTATTATAACTCTTGTGGTTATTCTCAACAAACTATCTGGAGTCATGAATGACCACTTGAATTATGGTGTTTTTTCAATGTAATTATATTTGTGGAAATGAATACTAATGGATTTTTAGGTAATAATCATAAAGTTAAGTATATTGAAAAACCTATGTGTCATCTATGTGGAAATAAACACCTAGGAAAATGCTTCAAATAGACGATAAGTTGTTATCGATGTGGTAATGAAGGTCGTAAAAGAAGAAAATGCCATGGAAAAAAGAAGCATCTAGTTGAATCCAGGGTAGGGAAAGAAGTTCTTTCTGAATAATCAAATGAATGTTTTAAATGTGGTGTGCATGGTCGTTATAAAAATAGATGGCATACGAAGAATGTTCTGGAATGGGATCAGTAGGACCATACAAATATATCTTTACCAATTACAAATGAAATTCCAATTGAAGATGATGGAACTAAAAATGACCTATGAATGGTATGTATTATTTCTTAGCTTAGGTTTTTACATAACTAAAATCTCTGGAAATTACGCATGATTTGTTTGTAGAAATGAAGTATAAAAGAAAAGGATGTAAAACATGGATAAAGGATTAGGAATAATATCTGATAATTAAGATGTCTTCATTTTAGGAATTGAAGAGTTTTGTTGGATCAATGGATAATGATATGTTTAAATGTATTAATGATAGAATTACATGGGATTACTTTTTATAGTATGTGTAAAAATGATGTTTGATATGTAAAAATTTTATACAAAGAAGAAGTATCTTTTCTTTTGTGAATACATTTATAAAGAACCATTTGGGATTATATGATCCTTGAATTTGAGGCAATTATAGGTTTTTTACTTTTTGGGATGAAAATGAGAATTATGAGATAACCATTTAGGTTAAAATATGTTATGGTTATTTTTTTTGGAATTTATCTATATTTTTGAGAAATGTTATAATATTATATAGTTTTTGAAAAAGGAAAACAGGCAGACTGTGTGATAACCTGTTGCATCAGACAAAGTTGTGGGAATCAAACCCACAACCAAAGTGTGATTGAGATTTTTAGCAAACCACTGGTCTATGTGAAGTCCCTGTTTAGTATGACTAATTCTATTAAGTTAGATGATTTTTTGGTTCAAGAATAAGTTGTTTTTGGAATTGTATGTTTTTTCAAATGGATATCCTTAGAATAGAAAAATTATTTGGATATTAAGTGATAATGGTTATTTTGAAAGAAGTTATCTATTTTGGGAACATTATATGCTTATGTAAAATAGAACACTATGGGACCACATTTGTGAAGTAATGGTTGAAATTTCATTTTTGAAGAATATCTATTTTTTTGTGGACATAAAGTTATTTGGTTTTTTTTATGGAAATGATAAGCCTATCATAAGTAATATGTGGTTAGGTTAATTACATTTTAGAATGAGACTTTAAGAGTAGAAGATATTATTTAGAGATAAATGTTATTATTTTTTAGGAAGACTTTGTGATCAAATCCTTCTAAATGTAGGGTTTCAAACATAGTGTGGATTATTTTGAATAATTTTAAGGAAAATTGTATATTGAATGGAATTTTTTGGTATTTTGATATTGTTTGTTAAATTTTAAAGATTATGAGTAATATTTGGTTTTATAAAGGAGTATCCTTTTGGGGATTATCTTATCTTGTAGTAACCATTTTGGTTTTGGTTAATTTCTAAATATGGTTGAAATATATAGTTCATCTTTTTTGGATTATGGGATTCTATATAATTTGATTATATAACTTTAAGAGTGACTATGTAATCATTAATACTCATCGTTTGGAGAAAATATGAGTTTTTTTAGAAACTTATTAAAGGATTAAACTCAACATTAAAAATAATTTTATTTACATATATCCTTAGAAAATATCATTAATAAATTATCCAACATTATAAAATGAAACTTTAATTAAAAAAATTGTCTATTTACTTTTCCTCTTGGGAAACCAAATACTGTTTAACCAATCACATGTTTGTGGTTTTCTGGTGGTTAACATTCTGCTCATCATGTTTTCAGTCACTCTCCATCAAAACATGACACTTAGTTTCTCCTCCAAATCGATGTTTTCATGGAATCCTTGTATCTTTTATCTCAGGTGACCTCTTTACATCACCTTATTTATTTTAATGTGATATTTTCATTAACTCTTTTTACGATTTGGGACTTTCAATTAAGTTTCAAAGCCCAATATGAAAATTACAAGGATATAATTCCTAAAGGGGGGGAAGGATGTAATTTCCCAGGTAAATAATGTATATGACATTTCCATATTTATTAAAATTTCTGAATTATATATTAATTTTACCTTAAATGGGATTATATGTTCGATGGTGTACTCAACACCAAACAATGGATTTCTCCAAAATATTACGTTGCACATAATGTTGAGTTATACCAAAAAATAATATATTATTTTTATTATATTAAATGAAAGTTAACGCCTAGCCATTGTATTGGTTGGAATGAACAGAACTAACCATATTATGATTAACCATGTTTCTTAAATGTTTTTACATTTATCTATTAAAATTTAGAGGCTTAAAATAATAAGTAATCTAATTTTAAGCATAAATACTATAATATTATTTAAAAGGTAGTTTTATTGCCTTTTGATGGAGAACCCCTTTTAAATCTTGTGGACTTTACTTATATATGTTTCATTTGAAAAAATAAAGTTCTTCTTTATAATTTGGATATAAAAACATTAATTTTCAAAAATATTTGGTATTTGTATGATAAAGTTCATGTTTTTAATAAATAGTGATAATACTGCATTTTAAGTCAAAACAGTATTTTCATGTGACTTATTTATATGTTTAGATTATCTTTTTTAGATTGTTTTAAATTTTAATTGGATTAAATTTTGACCATTTAATCCAATTTTGTTCATTGTAAGTAATTTCAATTTTATCTTGGACATAAACACATGACAATCATTTTGTAGTTTTTGCTTCTTAGAAACATGCTTTCTAGTTTTAAAAACTGATATTAATTTTCAATTTATTAATGAAACTTATATGTTCTGAATTTGATAAAATAGATATCATTTCTAAATTCATAATATTAAAATTATCTCTAGGTTATTTTTTTGTTATTTTTATGAAAATTTTAAATTTGTTATTAATTTTGAAAAACACTACGTTGTAGTTAAAAACCCTAATTTTTCATTTAAATGAAATTTTATCACTTCTGGAAATTGAATTTAAAAAATCTGACATACCTGATTTTCATTAGTAAGTAAAATGTTATTCAATAGAATGAAAATAATTCTTGGTGAACAGTGACTTTTCATTTTTATTTACCACGGTTAAAGGAAAATAGGGTAATTCAAGGTAAAAATAATAATATAATAATATAAAATTACTGTAGAGCATGTCATAACATTATTGAATGATTAATTTACAAACAATACAATAATTGGGTAGAATTTTTGGCTTTTGGAAGCCACTTGGGAAAGATAATTACAGTAATAACTTTTTATTTAATGTAAAAATAAAAATATCATAAAGTTGTATTCTTTTGACAAAACTATTTTATTGTGGGTTATATAATTGATATCTTGTACTATAAATATTAATTACATATTTAAAAATATTTCCTACATCATGTTATTTTATTTATAATTTTTTTACATTGAATACATAAATTTATGTTAGACACAATGATGATGTAATGATTACCTCATTAATGAATATTTTAAATAAATGAAATTATAAATATTAAATAAATTTATTTGGAAAATTTTTATTCTATAAAAAAATTATGGATGATTATGACATATTATATTTTAATTAATGATGTTTATTTAATTTATCAAGTTGTTATAGATTTATTAAAAATACATGATATGAATGTTATAAAAAATAAAATAAACGAGTTTTTAAAATAGTTAATATTTTATTAAATGAATAAATAGTCATAAAATTATAATATTAGGAAAAATGAAATATATAATGTTACAAATGTCATTAATGGTCCATTTTTTGTCTCTTAGAAGTTTATTGTAAATATATTAACCATATAATATGAATATACAAGAAGATATGGTAAATGATAAATAAGTTAACCCAGGGTTAAATAGAAAGGATAAGGATGGAAAAATTACAAAAACCTATCTAATTCTAATTTTATGATTTTATTTAGACTTATATTCATATTATCTAATAATATAATGAGTTTGGCATAACTTATGAAAACAAAAATCATTTTATAATAAAATAATACTTTCAAACTCTTCTAAAGAACCCATCCTCCCTCTCATAAAGGGAATCACATCTGACCCATCACTAACACCTCTAAATCCCATTTTCATGTAAAAAATCTTCCTAAATAATCTCTCAACATGCCTCTCTTACACCTATAATCCTTCCCTAATGAATAATGAAATTCAAGAGATCCCTTTGGCTCAAATCATAATAAGTTACCCGATTTGAGGTAATGTATTCTCTCATGTTTCTTTCCATTATTTTTCATTCTCCATTCCCTGTGTTATTCTTATTATAATTTTATATAGAAACTCCAGTAGAATATATATACTATTTTGTTTTTATTATAATTATTCGAACTACAATTACACACATATCCATCTAATGGATACGATCATATTGTTTTTTTGTACGGCGAACTGCTACCTCATGAAATAATGATTGTTCGATTTTCACATACCACCTATCATGGAGGCCAGTATGATAGAATTTTAGTAATATATGATGTTTCTGATATTTATTTTAACTATATTATTATGTAACTCTCATTTAGAACATACCTTTATTCTTTTCATGCTGTATAAATATGATAATTCCATTTGAGGAAGTGCGGACTACCGCCACATCAATATGATATGACTCATTCATAACACACATTGAACGTATAAAGGTTGGTGTTAATGAAATTATATAATTTATATAAAATATTATATAATACTGGGGAAAAATATACTTGATTATCATTTAGTTTTCATCCCTTTAAAAATAAGAAAATTATATGAAAGTAGTTTTCATGCATATGTACGGCTTACCGTCTCCAGGAATGATGAATTCCATTTCATATAAAAAATGATATTGAATATTATAAATAAATATATACTAGATATATATGATATCTAAATCATGAATATCATTCGTGAGATAATGGAAATTTTACCACATGGACACTTTGTAGTTATAACAAGTTCATTTTTTCTCTAGTTCATAACATCGACAAAATATCATATATGAAATCAAATAATTAACTATTTTTTATTTCAAGGTAATAAGTGGTATAAAATTAATAATAAAAATTAAAATTTTCTTAATAAATTATAAATTAACTAAATTTTATTTTTCAGGAAGAACAAGGAACATACCAGACATGTGAGACGTGAGGTAAGGGAACTTCTTAACCCTATTTCCATTCTTTGTGTTTATATTCTAATTATTTATTATGTTATGAAACGATTATGTGATAAATAAATATTGATGTAAATTCTCATAGTTATACTTTATTTATGAGTATATAGATTCAATACACATAATTGATCTAGTTTATTTACAAAATGGTCTTTATAATGGAACCTTTCACCGTCCTCTTTCAGTCAAAGACTTCTTTTCGTTATGCCTTTTAATTTCCATTCTCTTATGTTTGGATATGTTCTTCTATATAATTATTTAGAAAAAATTTATTTCCATCTGAGGAGATACCCTTTCCAATCTCTTCAACTCCTTTTCTTAATGTTTAAGGGACGTGGTTAAGCATCCTAATTCTCATAAGGGAACTCCTTAATCTAATTTATATTATCTGTGAGAATCATATAATTATTGATTGTGTTGTGTTATGAATATGTGGGAATGACCTCTGATTGTTTTATAGATAATATCCAATTATATTAGGAGTACTTATCTTTTTAACACATAATAATATCATTGATTTATGCTTAATCTAATGGTACAATCTTTATAACAGACTACGTCTCAATCTCCTTTACTTGAAGCATAACTTGATATTTTGCACATTTATTATCCTGTAAGGTGTATGTAAAACCATTTTGACATTTTATATCATGAATATCTATATTCTCATGATATTTATAGTTCTAGTTTATGTTATTCTTTAACTATTTTTTCAAGAGTTTATCAAGTGGTAAGGTATTCATTAAACTAAAATATCGTTTTAAATGTTTTAATGACATAATCTTGTAAATCATAATTTATCATGTCCATGTTTTAGAAATAATTTTAATGATTACTTTATATGGAAATAATTGTATTAAAGTGAAAATTAAATTTAAAATTTTTAGAGTGGTATGGGACACTTTGATTCAAAACTATTTTTTAAAATGTTTTAAATGAATTGATTATATCAATATCTTGAATTGATAACTACTGAATTCAATATGGAAATGTCATATTACTTTTCTTCTTATTTTATATATAATCAATATGTTATGGTTCTTGGTAATTGTTTATGTATATAGGTGGTAGCTTGATAAACATAGGACAGGTGAGCACATGATACCTCTCAAATGCATTGGGTAACATGAGGAAGGTAAACGTTAATATTTCTCCTAAGAGATTTAGGGTATATTCTATGATGGGTATTCCAAACATAACTACCTACATTGCTATGAAATCTACAATGTACGTATGTTATGGATGCCACAAGTTATACTTATGATTTATGATTTCTATGTTTTCTTCATAAATCTTATGATTTCATGAGGTGTTTTAAAGTGCTTATTTTTTGTATGAGTTGATGGACTAATTTTTTCTTTCTATAAATTATATCCCTTACTAATTTTTTTATACTCATCCCAATTTTTTGAAATATTTTCCATAGGACATAAATATGAATATGGTCAATCATGGGATCAAGGAAAATTCACGATGTATAAAACACGGAAGAAGACATGAATCATTTTTTAAGAGTTTTTATTTTATCAAAAAATGGTAAATGTGTAGAAGTGTCTACATGTAATATTCAAGATGTTTTGTAAAATTTATGACCTAATTATCTAATTCTATAAACCTAAAAATATCCTCAATGTGAATTATTTACTTAATTCAATATTTTTTAATGTTTTAGGCTAGGGAGTTAAAATATTATTCATTTCCTAGATGCGTTCTAAATATGCTCAAGATTGGATATGTTATGCCTTTCCCCTAATGTGTATCTGATGTACTTAAAAGTGATTATGTTTTTAGATTGCAATGTGGATTTCTTATGAGTTGTGACTATGGAAAAATCATTAAGAACATTGCCTAAATTACCAGGTATATAATGTTGTGGTGGTCTAGTAATCACATGATGAATTGACAGTATTTATTTCATTATGTATGTGGTTCTGAATTTTTTTCCCATACATGATTACACTATATATGATAAGATATATAAAATTTTTGTTTGTATCATCCTATTGAGTTTTATAATTACTTGTTATATGATAAACCTAATTTTCATTCTAAATTTATTTTTATTTTTCAAGAGATAGGTTATATGAGGGACATGGTGGTAATTTTGGGGTATATACTTTTGGGAAAATTTTAGATTTATCATCAAGTCTCCAACAATATTTAACTTTTGTTTATACATTATTTGTTCATACAAAATGGATACCCTAGTTGTAAGTATACATGATTATTATGGGTCATTATTGATGATAGGGAGGGGAGATGGAATCACGAGGTTCTGGGTTCGATTCCACACAAGGAAATGTGCACCATATGCCAAAAAACCTCTCGTGGGCCCCTCTATCCCGTTGGAAACTAGCCTAAGACAAAGGGTTGGCCACCTTGGGCCTCACAGGGGATGTGCGGCACGCATGGGGGGAGGACACCCCAATAGCTTGTTACCCAACAACACATTTAATGATAGGGAGGGGAGATGTAATAGCGAGCGCCGCTGAATGTACCTCCTGTTGAACACTCAAGAAACCCAAATTCTGATTCTCAATCCTTTGCGGATGTGGTTTTCGGTCGAACTATTGAGTAAAAGGAGCCTCCTAGCGACCAACATTTTGATCCTTATATTGCACCCAAATCGTTCGGACATTGAGGTCATGCTGCAATATCATTATCACCGAATGAGGATCTCCTACTATCGTCAGATCTTCGTTTCATGCATATTGGTAAGTTCTTTAAACATAGGCCCTCTTTGAAGTACTTACGAAAGACACTGGAAGCTATTGGGTTTGTTAATTGTCACATTGGTTTGATGAACTCCTAAAATGTTATTTTACTATTTTCTTATGAAGATGATTACTATCATTTCAGGATGAATAATTCATCGGTTTTGGGGGGATGCCACATGAAAGTTATTAAATGGCCCCCATCTGTCGATCCTTACTTCAAACCACCCATCATTCTAATATGGATAGGATTTGTTGGCCTCCCACTTCATCTGTTCAAATGAGAAGCTCATTTTCCAATTTCCATCCTAATTGGCCATCCGCTTAAAATGGACTATGCTACCAACAATCTTTCTATACCCTCAGTTATGAGGGTTTTCACTGAATTTGTCATCTCTCAACCTCTTCCAACCATTGTTTGGATACAAAATTGTGATTCAGGATTTTATGAAGAGATAACGTAAGAAAATATACTAGCCTATTGTAAATAATGTCATAAGATTGTTCATTATTCTAAATATTGCAACCATGAATTCACTATTCCACACCCTCTCACCCGTAACAAGTCAGTCTGGGTGGAAAAGTGTAATTAGAAGTTAGCTCCTGAAGAATTTAATGATTAATCTAACATGTCCTTTGGGAAAACTTTCCTTGATATATCTGTTGATACCCAACCTCCCTAGGAGATTGTGTTGATGGATAATGCACAACCAGACCTTGAAGTGGTGGATAAAAAGGCCCCAATGAGGCTCACACCAAATAGGGATGTGGTCTTTCATTCCAAATAGTCCTAGCCATTTTTCCCTACTATTGACGATTCCTCTGTCTTTGTGGATGTTATTAATAATGCTCATCCCACCTTTATTACCTCAAAAGTCACACCTTCTATTCAGATGAAAAAACATGAGACACAATCTGAATTTAGTGAACCTAATCAATATGATCATTATCATGTATGTCAAAATGAGGATGTGTATCTGCAATCGAGTGGAAAAAATGGGAGGAAGACGATAGTTGACCCGGATGGATTTATTATTCCACCATCTAAGAAGACATGAAAATGTATCGATTAATCTAAGTTGGAGAGAACCATTGTAACTAGATACTCAGGGATTGAATTGGAAAACTTGTTATCCTTCCTCAGCCAGAATTTGGTGGGGATCCATCCTCCTTATTGGATGAAGAAGAATCCTCCTCGCCTTCAGATTCAAAGGAGTCGGATGATGCTATTAAGATCAAGAATTTCACTCTTGTTATCAAGGAGGGCTATAAGGAGTAATTTTACCCCTGGATAGAGGAAAAATAGTGGTCGTCTTTTAGAAGATATACTAACAATAAGATAACCATAGATGATTATTTGAGTATCAGAGAGAGGATGTTTGATAGGGTGGAATTTGAACTTGATGGAGACCCTGATTTTGATATTTTACAACTTCCCTGGGAATATATGGATGTGTATTAGTCTCTACAAGGATGTTGATCCATAGATGTGGTCCTGAATTCTATCTTTTAGATATTGTGGTTGTGCTATTTCTAGCTTCTTTTATTATGCTGTGTGATCTGTGATTCATTATGACCGAACAAAGGATCAAATGATTTGGCACTCTCCAAGACGGATTACATGCTTCAGGGGGATATCATCTGGATACTCTTCATTTTCAAAACCATGTATCTTGAGAAGTGGATGAAATTCTCTTATACCTTCCTGTAGTGATTATGTATGGCTTCCAGTGAAACTTATCATTATGATCATGATCATGTTATACTTTTTGAGGAGGAATATTTTCTATCAAGATCCCAAAGGCTACACTTCCGAAGTATTTTTCTCTGCGATTCATGATTTCATTTTCATAATGATTTCTATTGATTTTCACGATCTATATTGGTCTGCATTATACATTCAGTTATTTCTTGTTAATCCAATGACTGAAGTTTTTCACAGCCTTGGATCTTGTAATTTTTTGTAGGTTGTGCCATATGACTTCAGGTTCTGGTGGATGGATTCTCATCATGTATCTTGATGATAACACAGGCTGAATGAGGTGCTTTAATCTGGTATTATCGACTGCCCAGTGCATGCTGAAATATATGGAAAATGTATGACCCTGCAGGAGGAAAACGTGAACTAGATTGTGTATAGTTGAAGTCTACAATTCAGTATTTGAAAGCACAGTTAAATCCTACATCAATTCCCGCATGAAGTATTTTTTCTTGATCCTACAATTCATGAAAAATTCATATTATGTATCTTAATGTATTAATGAAACATTCTCATAAAATATCTATATTATTTACCAATAAAATCACATTTTTCCATTATTAAAATAAATTCCATGTAATTTAGTATTAAAGTTAATGATTTAGAAATCTTAATCATCTTCTAATTTTTTCTGTGATGTTATCCTTTCTCATATTCATTTTCATGATAGGTAACCCGTGTTTTATGGTCTATATAAATGTTATAAAGAGTTTGAGAATCATAGGATTGGGGTAACTAATCATGTTAATTATAAATTTAACATCAAAATGGTTAAAAATTCATAAAAATCAATACATGCTCTCATAAATAGCCCTCTTTTCATGGGAGGTAAATTGATTCATTTCATATTATTTATATGCCTAAAATTTTGACCATATAAATAAAATCCAAGAATCATTTCAAATTAATTCCTTGAAAAACTGATTTGAATGCTTCAAATCATTAAAATATAGATAACTTTTAATAAATCTCATAAATATTATCAATAATATTAAATATATTACAAATCATGTCTTTATTACATAGAAATTAATTATTTATTACAAGGAATAAACGAAATACAACTAAATTCAAGAAGTCTATTTTATTATGGAGTTGGGTACATTACATAAAGACTTAAAACATGGGTTATATTGACATTATTGAAAACATCCTTAACATGCTCATAATATTCCATCATACATAAAACTGTAAAGGCTAACCTGAGGACATAAATAAGAAATGGGTGATATATAAATCCCATTATGGGAATAAAACAACTCATAACATGAAATAAAATACTGTATGTTAGAGGATAGGAATTTTCATGGGGCATAAAATGGTTTAGAATTATATACACAAAAATTAAGGAATGATATAACATGATAACATAAATCAAACATGGGAATATGGAAATATATATAAATAATGCATCACAAGAGTAAGTAAATGTTAACCACCAAGATAACATAAAATAATTTTTTTAGGATAAACTCTAAATAAAAATACATGATATCTCATGAGACTAAAAAATTACCATATACATTGGAGAACTATTTGGGTGCACCCGTTAGAATGATTTCATTTACATGAATAAATGTGTCACATAGATCATATACATAATAACATAATCCATAAATTTTAATCACAATTTAATGGATTTTGTATTACATAGAATTATGTCCCTTATAAATGAATTAATACTTCATAAAAGTGTACAACCGTGATTGGAAATGGGTAGGAGTATTCAGTCTATAATTTTAGTGATGGAAAATTGTAGTGAAATTTTCGTATCATAATGGGGGAAGGAAAATTTTCATTTGTAGGAATAATGAGAGTGAAATGGTTCTCTCATAATTTATAAATCATAAGGTTTGTAAGGGGTATATTTATTAATATATCCCAACATTATGAATTGGATATAAAGGCAGAAGATAGTGAAGAAATTTGAATAAATAGGAGAAAAAGAATATACATTACCTTATGAAGTTCATTTCAAAATCTTGGGAAGGGATTTTGAGTGCTCGGGATACCTTGGGAAGATTTTTGAGAGATTATGGAAGAGTATTTACGTTCAATAAAGTTTTTGAGTGAGTGAGAATGGGATATTTGGTGGGTTTATATAGAAAAAGGGAGGGGTCATTATTATTTCCCAAACATAGTTTTTGGACTCTATATAATATATTAATCAAACCAAAAATACATACCAATGTTTTCCCCATGTTTTCATCTGAATATGAGTGGTTTTACATATTTATTAAAGATAAGTGACTAACTTGTTAAAATAATACCATGGTCATGTGCAAGCAATTCTTGTTCTCAAAGAGTATACATTTAAAAGTTCAAATATCTTGGAAAATTATGAACAATTCACCATTTCAAAATTTAAGACATTTGATTCAGGAAAAATAGTTATTTATCCAAATAATTTTCTCTATATGGTAATTTTCAAATTTTAAATTTTATTTAAAATTTATTGGGAAATGCAGTTTTTTGACAATAAGGGGTTTTCAAACCCTTATAAAAAATGTTTTTGACATCATAAAATTATATTCTCAATTAAATACAACAAAAATAATTTAATAATAAACTTTTAATAAAATATCAATATTTTCATAATATATATGTATTCATCAAAATGAATGTATTATAGGAAATTTTATATTACCTAAAAAATTAATTTTTGTGTCATTATATCATAATCAAATAAATATATAATGTTACCAAAATAACAAGTAAATAAAATTAATATCCAAAAAATATAATATAAATATAAATATTTTATTGTATTTAATAAATAAAACTTTATTATACCAGCAACACCCTGAGTGTAAGGTGTGTGCTAGTGAGATTTTCTTGGGGTGGTTCAACAAAAATGGTTTGGGTAGTGATCATGATAAGTTTAAAAGTATCCTATAAATGATTCATATTGTTCTATAGTTGTTGAATATTTTCAAAGGATTGGTCAACGGATAATCATAGTTATGATAACTCCTTTAGGAACTCCCATAAAAGGTCTTCATAGTGTATGATCCTGGTTGTTGAGGCTATCACTCCCATTGTATGTGTCAATCGTATTATATGAAATGATATATTTATTCTAATAATATGATAACTATTCAATGCATAAATATTTAGTGGTTATGATGTAAAACAGTAATTTATATATTTTATGATTTAATGAAATAAAATATGTGCATTTTTTTCAATAATCCTATTACAAAAATTGGGAATTTATTTCAATCACAAAGGGAATATTTATTTATAATCATTTGGGTCATTAAAATTTACCTCAATCAAAAATTTATCCCTAAAAATGTTTATTTGGAACACTAAAAGATATTTGGGTACTTTCTCATCACCACCTTCAGTTATCATGTTACTTCATCAAACATGAAGTTACTCCATTCCCTTTTGACAAGGTGCATAGTCTTAACTTATAGAACATTGTCTCTATGATCAAATGTTGTTACATGATTCCCTCATAAGAAGGATAATTCTAAAATCGTACAACCTGTAGATTTAGTACAGTTAGGTGTTTTGGTATGTACTTCTTCGATAGTAATACATGAAACACATCATTTACTTGAGATAGGTTTTCTGGGAGTTCTAGTTGATAGTCTACCACTCCAATGCGATCAAGGATCTCATAAGGACTTTAATTTATTGGAAAAAAATTACCTTATTTCAAAATATCATGACATTATTACATAGAAGTATTTATAGGAATAACTTATCTATTTACTTGATATCTAGGTATTATCTAGGTAAACTACATATATATTATTTCAACTATTAGATGACCTGATATGTAATTGAATGGTTTTGAATGTTTTAACTTTTTTCATGACAATGTTATGACCTATTTGTTTCTGTTCCCCAACATCATCCCAAAATATAGTTTTTCTACACAGTTTCCTATAAAGGGACTCATAAGGGTGATTTAGATTCTATGGTTTAAACTATTATTGTTGAGAACTCAACTAGATAAAGATGTTGATCACATCTTAGTTAGATTTAAATTGAGAATTCTCTCAATATTTCCTTAACTATCTCGATAGTACTCTCAGATTGGCCATCATTTTTAGGTTGAAAATATGTTCTAAAGTTCATATCAATATGTAAAGCCTATTGGAGACGCATCCAACACTTTGAGTAAAATCTTGGATATTGATCAGATACAATCAGTAGAGGTGTTCCATGTAGTCTTGTGACTTATCTATTGAATATCCATGTAGGTTGATCAAGTGAGAAGTCCTCTCAAATTGCAATGAGGTTAGATGTAATTTTATAAAGATCCATTATGATCAACATAGTACTACATCCTCTTGATGTATTCGGATGACCAATGGAAAAGTTCATGGTTTTGTTTTCCCATTACCTTATAGGCATGGGTGAGGGATTCATCATCCTCCTATACTTTTTCATTTATGTCTTCACTTATTGAAATTCATGATACCATGATTTATATTCAACGATCTCATTATTCATAGTTCCAACCAATAGAAAATTCAAATAAAAAAACAATTTTGTTTCTCTTGGGATGGCTGTAGTAATTCTTTTTATTTCTATCATCCAACATCTCCATTAGCACCGGATTTTATGGTACACATAGTTGTAAACTAAATCTTACAAATCCTTCTTCATCAATTTATAACCCTATATTTTTCCCTTTTCATATAGCCTCTACAATGTACTAAACTAAAATGTATACTCATTGAGAATAATTTATCCTCTCCAAAGTTATTGTTATGAAATATTTTTTGAATGGATTGACAATGTTCATTATTTTAGGATTTCCAGGTACATCATTTTCATGTATAAGGAAATTGGACCATTCTAAATTTATGTCAATGATAGCATTTATGGATCCATTATATATTAATAACCTAACAATTTTTAACATTAATTGGATTTTAGTGGATTGAGAAGTCGTTTTCCTTAATCATATCTAATCATCCTCGCTGGTGAATACTCATCTCTTTCTGTGTGAATATATACATGAGGAATGTATGATGCGAATAAAATTAACACTTCTACAAAAATATTCAATGACTCCCAATTTTCATCATGAAGATCACTATATCCAACACCAAATAATTTTCTGGATGGTTATGTTCATGAACATTCAATTTCCTTGAGATATATGCTATTAATTCTCCATTTTGCATTAGTACATAGCCCAAGACCTTCTATGAAGCATCATTGTATACCAGGAAATGTTTCCCACTTATGGGAAGAATAAGTATAGGTGTAGTGATATTCATCTTTTTCAACTCCTTGAAGGTCTCATCCCATTCAAAATTCTAAATAACACGTCTCCCTTCCGATCCAACATGGATACAGGGTTTGAAAATCGATTGATATTTCTCAAAAATACATTATAGTACCTTCATAATCCACGGAAAAAGCGTATTTCAGGAACACATGTTTTCTTTTACCATACATCAATTTTTTCTTTCTTCTAAGGGTCTACAAGTATACCATTACATGTGAAAATATTCCCCACGAGGTATACTTCCTTCAATAAAGAAACACATTTAGTAAAAGTTTCATAAAAAATATACTTTTGTAAGGTCTTTTTCCTAGTTTTCAAATTCACTCCTTGCACCACCTTAATTTTGTAGTACAATGTAATATCACCATTAAATTATAAAAAAAATTACAAGGATAAATATGAGGAATCTATTCATCATGTACAAAAATATTGTTAGAGATTTAGTGAGTCAAAATGGCATTACTATGAACTCGTAGTGAATGTACCTTCCTCCCTCTACACATTTACTTGGTTATACCCCAACTGAAAATCCACCATGGATAGGTATTCGGCTTCACATAGATAATCAAACATGTCATAAATCCATGGTAGATTATACATTGTCTTTATCATGATCTTTTTTATCTCACAATAATTAATGATAAGGTACATTGACTCATCCTTCTTGATGATGAAGAGGATTGGTACACCCCTAGGTGAGTCACTTGGGAATATTAATCCATTATCCATATTCACCTTTATTTTTTTTTATTTATCACTTCAGGTTTCATAATATCCATTCAGTATAGTGTCATAGGTAATGGAAATTCCCCTAGTATATTTTTGGTTTAAAATTAATGTTCTTAGCAAGGAGGAAGGCCAGATAATTATTCAAGAAACACATCAATGTTTTACCTCACAATTGGAATGTCAACATGGACAATATTATCTATATAATCAATCATTTGGGATATATACACTTTCTTACTGGATAAAAATATCCATTCTTGAGATTTCAATGACAAATAAGATTAAACCTCCACCATTTATTTGTATAGAATCATAGGTCGATTCATGATATAGAGAGTGATTTTATTCTCATGTAAATTTATGTTTGATCTATATAAGTATATCCAATCCATAACCATAATTACAAAAAAATCAATTAAAGGGGGTATCCCAATGTTCTCGTGTAGTTTCATCCCAAATATTTTGAGAGGGAGATAATTATATAATAGTGATGCAATAATTTCCCAATATCTAATATTCACCAACAACTCTACTTCAATGATTTTTTGAGGGTTTGGAAAGTTATTCTAAACTTGTATGATATGAAAAAATGTGTAGAACTGGAATAAAAAGGAATGGTAGAAAATCATGAATAAATAATTGGTATACATGTGATAAAATAATTGTCGAGATATAGCTCAGAAGATAAAATTTCATAATCTCATCCTTGTTTCCATGGAGGTTATTGGCGTTGATTATATTTGAGATCACTTGGCTTAGGGATGTGGTTCACATATTCTCTTTGTTCTGTGCATTTGAATCATTGGACAATTGGATTTGGGTATACTAGAGAATTTCTCTCTTAAATTGCAATGGTGGGTTTTTCCCATCAGCAATTTTTTTGTTAGTTGTGCTTCCTTTAAACACCTTCAGAATTTGCACTCCCCCACTAAGAAATTTTCAGGGTGATTCTTTCCACAATTTTAACAAGTGAGATGTTGAAATATCATACCACCATTAGATTTCTCCATCACACCGACATAACTAAACTCCAATTTCAACTCCTTATCCCTTAATCACAAAAAATATATTTTATCTTCATTTCAAAATTGAGGGAAGATTAGAAATTTACATATAGCTATCAATGTATCGGATAACTAGGGCTCCTTTTGACTCATTTTTAGCCCACAAAATAAGTGGTAAACATTACGGTCAAGGGTAATGACTAAGACATTAGCATGTCATGCAATTTATGTAAATCATTCCCTAGAGTAATCAATGAACTCATAATCTTTTTTTAGGTAATGAAAATACATTTACATTTTATGTCAAAGAGTGCAAGGAATCTTTTTGTGAAAATATTTTCCATAATTTCTTCCAAATCAATCATTTTATCTCTTCCACAGGCATATTAATCTTGATAAAGTTTCACCACTGATCATATTATCACTATGTTTGATAAAAACCCATAAATAATTCTCTATAGATCATAAAATTAATTTATAGAGAAGGTCCTCTCCATGTTGTTGATCATTTGTTTCATCATTAAAGGATTAGATGATCTATTGAATGTTGGAGTAATTTGTATATAAAGATCTCAAAAGTAGTTTTTTATTTACTATGGGGATTTAAAATTTTCACCTGATTTAGGTCTCTATTTACAAATTAATTCACCTAAGAGAGTATAGTAAAAATTTTCAATATTACTTCACTGATCTGGTTGGGAATCTTTTCTGGGAATTCATTATTTTTTCCTTCACATTGGTTGTTTACTTGGTTATTATTATTTATAGAAATTGAATATAAGAAAGGAAAAAATATGGATTTTTATTTTCAAACAATTAAAATCATAAATTATAATCCAATAAAATTGATAGTATAAATTATATAACACAATTATTTATTAACTCTTCAATTTCTAGACTTCAATCTATCTAGTCTATGATGTATTTTATTATAAAGAATCTAATGGGATTTTTTTACATTACTAATGGTTTATAATTGGCATGGGAATTAATCATGGAATATCCTCATGATGTTTCAAAACGCGTGTAAAAAAGTTCATATTGTTATGAACCTATTCCCATTCAATTCTAGCTTGATGCATTGTTTTCATGTTTTACCACTAGGTACAACAATACAAGAGCCACATCCACTTATAGTATGTAGAAATGGATATATATTTTTTAGAAATGACATACTCTATACTTCCCAAAATGTTGGTATTTTCTCTTATTTATAGTCACATACCTCTGCCTTTTCTATATATTACTTATCATAATCACAAAATAATGGAACATTCATTAGATACCAACTATGAAAGCCCTTATTTTTATAAATATTTATTCATTATTCATTACATATGAATACACATTATATAACCCATTAGATTTCAAATTATACTATCTTTGTGAATTATCTATACTACATAACAAATTATAGAAGGGGATTCATTAGCATCATTTGAAACTTCCCTATATTATCATATAATTAAATCACATATAAAATGGCACGGGATACCAAGGGGAAATATATAAGAAAATGGATAACAATAAAGAACAGTATAGGAATAGAAAATTAATAATATTAAAAAAAATTACATGATTGACAACAAGTATTTCCATTTTACATAAAAGGGGTGAGTATCATAAACATGAACAGTGAGGAATGATTTAACATGATAACATAGAATCAATGTCGGAATATGGTAAGCAATTTGAACACTTCATCAAAATAAAAATTCATGGTTAACCACAAATAAAACATAACATAATTTTCATAAGATAAAATATCGTTCATCACACAATGCATATCATGAGACAAAAACATTACCCAATTAATTATAGGATTATTTGAGCACACCCATCATAATCATATCATATACATACATAAGTGATTCATATAGATCATATATACAATAATATATTTCATTAAAATCAATTTCATTATAATAAATAATTTATTACATAAATGTATGTACCTAATAAAATAATCCTAATTTAGTAATGTTGAACACCCTTGATTTGAAATGGGTACAGGTATTCACTAAACAATTATTTGAGCTAGAAAATAATTGTGAAACTTCAGCAGAAAAATGTGGGAACATAAATGTTCATGGGGGTGATTAATTTGAGAGAAATGGGTCAACCATAATTTTTACATCACACTATTTTTATTATTATAGTGTAATAACATATCCCAACATTAGTAATTAGAGATAAAAGGCATATGTTAATGAAGATGCTTGAATAAAGAGGTAATGGAGAGGATCCCTTACCATTAAAGGGTGATTCCAAAATAATATGTTGGGTTTCATGAGATATTGGGGGAACCTTGGGAAGACTCTAAAAAAATAGGTAAGAGTAATGATGTAATCTATTGTTTTTGAGTGAGTAAGGTGAGTTATAAAGTGGGTTTATATATGAAAAGAGAGTGGAGTTATTTATTATTTCCCAAACATTGGTTTTGTACTCTATACAATAATGTAATCAAAACTAAAAACCTCCCCATGGTTTCTTCAAAAGAGGATTTACTCACAAATTTTGTAATCCTAATGTATTAAATTATTAAAATAATACCCTTTGTGACGTTGAAATTAGTCATGTTCTTAAATATTTTTTTAAAATTCTAAAATATAATATTGGATTCAGAGGATTCATTAAAGATTTATAAAATCAATAAAAAAACATTAAAAAGAATTATATTAAGGTGGAAATTTTTTTTGGCCATGGATAACTGTTATGAAATTTATTACATCACTTTTGGGTTGTTATGTTTTTATAATACACTCTGTATATTTATACCATATTAAATTTCTATTTGAAAATCTCACTATCTAATAAAATTATAAGAAATTAAATGTTTTATATTCTTATATTTATGATTCCAAAAAAATAATATTTAGTTTTTACAACTAACAATCTAAATGTTTTAGTTTTCACTTTTGCAATAAAATTTTACATTTATTGTGAAGTCATGGGTTTTTCTATAATATAAGTTTTCTGAACCCTTATAAAAATTATTTTTGACTTCATAACAGTATATTGTTAATTATATATAATAAATATAATGCAATAAAAATAATATTTAATCGATAATTTATAAAAAAAAATAATTCATTAAAAGGAATGTTTTATATGAAATTTTATATTATGGAAAAATAAAATTTTTGTTTTCTCATATAAAAATAATAATCACTTATAAGGTAAAAACCTTAAAAAGTAAATATAATTATTATTCTATTAAAAATATCAAATTTATAGTCATGTTATTAGTTTCTTGTTACATGTCCCTTTATTACACCAAAAAACACCCAGAGGTCAAGGTGTGTGATGGTGAGATTTTCTTATGGTGGTTCGGCATACATGGTTTGGTTCATGATGTAACACCCCAAGATTTCATAGTGTGTTATTTCTTCAAAATAATTCAATAACATGCACTACACGCAACACCGAGTTCAAGCGCACCATGACTCACCAAACAAGCCGTTCAAAAAAGGTTATGAATAGTATTAACTAAATTTTAAACTTTATATAATCCTTATAATTTTAGAATCCATATTATGAGTTTCTTAGACATAATGTAAGAACAAATTCATCTTCAGTATTGTAGTTTTACCAACTTTTAATAGTGAACCCTTTTTAAATAAAATATTTTAAACTTTTTGACTAAATGGGGATATCAAAAAATTTAAAATAAAACATCCCAAGCTTACACGGTACGCTTTCCTTTGAATAAAACAGTAGCGTGTGTTGTACGCAACTTCGAGTTTTAACACACACCACAACCGATCAAACTAACCGTTATGGATAGTAATACCTAAATTTTGAAATTATGTATATTTTATATTTTAAAATGGACTTCATTTTTGGATTCGGAATATCGAATTTAGCCTAAGGTGAAATTTTGGTACTTTTCGGATAACTTTCATATTTTGATGAATAGTGAAAATTACTAAATTTTAATTAAAAACAACTTTTTTAATCAAAATAATTAATAGTGATAAATTATGAATTTGAGTGGTTTTAAAGTATATTTAGAATATATTTTTACCATTTAATATAATGTTGGTCATTGGACATAATTTTACAATTAAACCGAACATAAACAAGTGTCAATCTTTTGATAGTTATTATCTCTTAAAAACACGCTTTTTGTTTTGACAGCGGGAATTAATTTTAAATTAATTTCTGCCACTTCTGTGTTTTGAATTTAGGAAAATGGATTCCATATTTGGAATCAGGATGTTCAAATTGTGTAAATAGGTAACTTTTATTTTTAGACATTTTGAATAGTTACTGTGGTAAATATTTTATTTACCATGGTTAAAGGGTAAATCCGGTAAATAAGGGTTAAAAAATAATATTATAATAATACAAAATTACCCTAAAAAGTGTCCTAACCTTATTGGTGGACACATACCCGACCATGGGCATCCTTGGGTCAATTTGGGGACCCCTTGGAGCCACTTGTATGTGGTAGGGACACATTATATTAATAAAGTTAAAATAAAAATAAAAATGGAATAAGCTTACATCTTTTAGAAGAACAATTTTTACATAGGGTTATACATGTTGCATTTTCAATTATAAATATTCATTAGAAAGCTAAAAATATTTCCAACATGATGATATTTTATTTATAATTTTTAGACATTAAATAATTTATTTTATTTATGACACAATGATGATGCAGTAATTACTATAATAGTGAAACATTAAAATAATTGATATTATAAATACCCAAAAAAATATAATATGAAACTTTTAATGAATTAAACTAATTTTCTAGGATAATATGATATATTAGGATTGATTTAATTGACTTTGTTCGAAGTAATCAATCTGTTATGAGTTTCACAAAAATCAACTATTGAATAGTGTCAAAATTGACATAAAAGAGTTCTTAAAACAAATATTATATTATTAATTGATATTAAATTTCTAAAAATCTAAGGTTCGGCCAAAAGACTTATATCAGGATAGGTTCATCATTAATGGACCACTTGTGGGTCTCTTGGATGTATATAGTAAGTTTATTAACCATATTATATAAAAATACAAAGAGACATTGTAAAAGTGAAACTAATTAACTTAGAGTTAATACTTAAAGATAAGGTTAATATAAGTACCCAAACCTGTCTAAATTCTATTGTTTGAGTGGTTTTCGACCTATCCCCACCTTAGACTTTGAATAATCAACTTTGGAGCCATTGGAAACCGAATATGAATTTATTATAAATTAATATTTCTAGCTTTTCCAAAGGTGCCCCTCACCCCTCTTATAAAAGGGCACTCCTCCTTCTCTTTTCTTCACACCTCTCAAGCCACTTGGCTCGTCCAAACTATGCCCAACTAAGCTCCCCACATCCCTCTCCTCCTCCTTGAAGCTTCCCTTTAGGTAGAAAGCATTTCAACAAGTCCTTTGGTTCCAACCAAAGTGAGTTACCTAAATTAAAGGTAACGTTTTCTCTTAAATTATTTTCATTTATTTTCCTTCTCCAACCCCCAAAATCATTTTATTTCCTTTCTTTTGTAACAACACCAGTATCCTCAATATACTAGGATGTTGTTATAAGAATGATTCAAACTAAACATACACACAACTCCATCTAATGGATGATGAACATAATGTTTCTGTGGATGGCAAACTAACGCCTCACGAAACGATGATTGTTCAAATACATCTTACCGCCTCTCATGGTGGCCATTATGATGGAACTGTAATTAAATATGATGTTAATGATATATATTTTATATATAAGCTTCTGTAATTCCATTTTATTTCATACCATTATTCATTTCATGTTGTATATACATACAATAATTTCATTTGAGGAAGTGCGGACTACTGCCCCCTTAAAATGATATGACTCGTTCATACCACACATGGAACGTATAAAGGATGGTGTTAATAAACATAAGTAACATATATAAAATATTATATTATACTGGAATATTAATATACCTATGTATCATTTGGATTCGATTCTTTTAAAATAAAAATTAAATGGAAGTAGCGTTCGTGCGTACGTACGGACTACCGTCTCCACGAACGCGATGAGATTCATTCTCCATCGTATCCATTCAAGTATAATTATCATTTGATGATTTAAAAATGATGTTTAAGAACTTGATACCATTCTGGATATGAATAATATACATCCCATTAATAACGAATATGGCTCACATAACAAAGAATATAAAGTAAAATGAACCCGTTAACACCCGAAATGACGATAATTCTAAGATATTATTAACAAATCAATGATAAAAGATCATATATGATATCATATTAAAGTAAATGATTCTTTTATTATTCAATAACAATTATTTCACCATTATACAGGAGGTAAACCTACCATCGACCAAGGAAAAAGTACAATGTAAGGGATTTTCTAATCTCACTTTTAATTTCGTGAGAATTCTATTGTTCACCACTTAATTATTGCATGTGGTGTATGTGTACTGCCCATGATTGTATTCATTGTGTAATATACTTTAATTTATGGGTATTTACATCATCATGGTATGATACTTCTTTCATGGGTGTATGTTTCGAAAGTTACCTAATCGATAAGGGAATTTGAGATTTCAATTTCCACTCATTTGGCTTTACACATATTTCATTGATTATATTACCCCAAGATTATGTGTGGAATCACTATTCATTTGATTATGTCATAATTTCCACTCCCCTTCCTGTGGATATAAGTTTTATGCACATAATCACTCCATTGGTAATTCTCAAGTCATTGATATGAATTTGATAAGAGTAATTTTAACTCATTCTCCATTTGTTGAGTTAAACATCCAATTCGTTGGTATTGTTTTTACAAGAATATGTGTGAATGTCCTTTGATTGTTTTACACTGAATATCCAATCATATTTAGTGTATTTATATTTGTCACACATAATTATGTCATTGATTTATCCTTTACCTAAGGATACAACCTTTACAAGAGATTTCATCTCAATTTACATTCCATTGAGACTTCTTTGTTGATATACACCAAATCACTTTTATGTGGTGTATATAACGTACTTTGACATAGTATATCATGAATCCCTTTATTCTCATGATATTACAAAGTTTTGATTACCACAATTATTTGTATTCAAGTGTCTCTTTTGGTTGGAATCTCTAACAAAAATACCATTTTTAAAATGATTTAAAGACTTATTCATCTAAATCTTTCTCATTAATGTCCATGTTTTAAAAAATGGTTTTAAGGATTTATTTATATGGACATTAAAGTTTACAAATTAAAACTCCTTTTAAAAATTTTCAAAGTGGTATGGGACACTTTGATTCAAAAATCTACTTTTAAATGGCTTCTTGACAAATAGTGTGACTTTTAAATGTTTTCAAGAAAAGGGGGATATTTCTCTCAAATAGTTTTGATGATTACTTTCATTTATGTCAACATCCTTCATTATTCATGATTGAGGTTAATGTGATACAATACAATCTTCCATATTGTATCAAATGAGTTATGTTTGACTGTGGATGTTCTATTTTTATACCATTCATGGTTTGTGGTTAAAGTATTGACATTTCGTATGCTAGTTTTAATACGAATGTTTATTTTATGCTTAAACCTATTCATATGAGGAATGCATTGGACTTAATAAGTGACGGGTGGAGCCCGCTATAGCTCCTCGATGCATCGGTAGGTCTCATGAGACAAACTAGTGTCTTGGCACAAGGCCTTGGCAAAATCTTATTTGTAGTCTTGGCACGAGGCCTTGGCTATGTGGTTATGATAGTCTGGCATTATGCATTCCATCATTATGAAAGTGGTTATTGATATTTCATGTGATCATTCGACTAGTAGAATATCCATGTGAGTAAGTAAATGGAATTATTTCATTTTACCTTTTCCATTTTATGCTGAAGTTCAAGTTTAAAAGGCTTTTGTTTTAGTTATAAATTGCCTTAAGTGTTTATGATTATTTATGAAAGCTTCTGCTATAATGTTATCCTTACTCAGCATCCGAGCTCACCCCATTCAATGTTTTATTTTTTTTCCCAGGATTATGAAGAAGTAATTAATGAATGACCTGCAGGGATAGTATGAGGGGATATGAAGACAAGATGTTTTTTTTTATGATGTAATGTAAAAATTTATGGATGTATCTAGTTATTCCAAGGCTACTAAACTAATCGGTCTTTCGAGACTTGATCTTTCTCATGATCATGCCAATGTTATGTAATAATGCACCGACTCTGGGTAACTAGGGTCGGGGCGTTTACAGTTGGTATCAGAGGAAGTTTATTACAAACCTTGGTAGCTAGATTTAGATAAACTCTGATTAGAGCACGTAGACCTAAGATGAACTTTGAGGATTAGTATAAAAGAACTTCCTAGAATTTTGGTATTGTAGAGATTTTGTGAGTTTTCCGAGCAATACATCCCTGTCTGGATACGAGCAGGTAGAGGCAGCTCTGGCACAGATGTACCTAGGGGTAAAACCCGAAAACACCGCTTTGAGCTAGACTCGAACGGGAACTGGTGCACGACAATGGGCCTTGCTGCACTCTTGGTTACGACACTCCTGGGGGATATGCTTACGATAATTTACATTTTCTTTACAAACCTATTTAAGTAATATATACATAAGATGAGAGTAAATGACCTTGGTTAATCCTAATATGTTTCAAATTGAGAATATGGTGACATTTTAATCTCTAAATGATTTTACGACTACTATTACTCACACAATGCTTTCTGGTTTTAGTCAATGGATGGATTCCAAGGAAGTCATAGTGACTTTGAGAATGATGTACAAATTGGGAACAGTGGTGGCAATGAGCAACAAAATGGAATGTTGATAGGCGTAAAAGATATCGTCTTTATGCCAAATCAGTTTTCCAAAAATATGATCAACAACATATATATTAACCAACTCCCAGACTCAACAAGGAAGAGAAAGGTGATAAATGATAAGATCTCCAGCAATGGAGACCATGGAGAAAAGAAACCTCAATTTTCATCATGCAGTAATTGTGGAAAGAGACACCCAGGAAAGTGTCTCAATGGGACAACGAAATGTTTTATGTGCGGGAAGGAAGGACATAAAGTGAAGAATTGTCGAAGAAAAATGAAGAGTACTATGGAAGAAGATAAAAATGGTCCCAAGAGTCCATTTACAGTCATTTGTCGTAAATGTAGGGGACCTGGCCATTACCCGAGTGAATGTCCTATTTTATAGGATATTTTCTTGCTCAAAGAAGAAGCTATACGGAAATAAATGGTTGGAGAAAAATTTAAAAAGTATTAGCACTCCTTGTTGATGGGTTTACTTTGGAATAATTTTCTCTTGTATTTGTAACCCCTCAGTTTGCCATGTGAGAATGATATTTGAGGAATAATTGTCTCTTCTCTTGTGGATATAGGTATAAATAACCATTTGGTTTTATATGATCATTGGGGTTTGAAAAAAATGATAAGTTATTATAATTTGGGATGAAAATGCAAAGTATGATATAACATTTGTGGTTAAATTATGTTATTTTGAAAAATTTATCTCATTTTGGTAATATTATAGAATATAGTTTTTGAAAAAGGACAACACGTAGACCGTGTGACAACCCGTCGCGTCGGACAAAGCTGTGGGAATCGAACCCACAACCAAAGTGCGATTGGGATTTATCGCCTACCACTGGACTACGTGAAGTCCCTGGTTAGTATGACTATTTTTTTTGTTAAATGATTTTATTGATCAATAATAAGATGATTTGGGTTCTTATGTCTTATCAAATGAATACCCTTGGTATAGGAAAATGATTTGGTGATTAAGTGATAAATGTTATTTTGGAATATGTTCGTTTTGTTAGGAACACTATATGCCCAAGGAAAATAGAATACAATGAGGTTTCATTTGTAGAGTAATGGTGGATTTTTATCTACATTTTTATTGTTGATTTATAGTGATTTGGGTTATTTATGGAAATGATTAACCTATAACAGAGAATATGTGATGATGTTAATTACTTTTAAGTATGTGACTTTAAGAGTATTTGATGTCATTTGGAGATACAATGTAACATGGGAGACTACATAATCAAATTCTTCTATGTTTTGGGTTTCAATATTAGTTTGGATTATATTAAAGGATTTTAAGGACAATTGGTTATTGAATGGTATCTATATAACTTTGGGGTATTGTTGGTTTAATTTTAGAAATTAAAATTAGTGCATATTTATCTCAATGAATATCCTTTTGGGGGACCATTAGATCATTCACTAACCATTTTGGTTTTGATTAATCTTCAAAGACAATGTAAATATATGGTTTATCCTGCATGGATCATGTGATTCTATAGAAGTTTATTCTAGCTCTTCCAGTGTGACCAAGTCTTCTTGAATACTCATCGTTTAAAAAAATTGAGTTAGTGGTGGAAATTTATTAAAGAATGAAAATCTACTTAAAATTTAAGTATATCTCATATTGTTTTTAGTCAATATCATAAATGAATTCCTCTTCCTTATGTAATGTAACTTTGAAAAAAAATGTTGTCCTAGATGGTACCTTAAATCATCACTAATTTATGGCTTTGGGATTGTTGGCCTTTTCATAGCCATGTTCTCTACCACTCTCCATCAGATAATTGATGGTTAGATTTCTCCTCCATATCCATATTTTCCTACATGGAACCCTAGTATGTGTTATTTTCGGTAATCTTCATACTTTCCACTCTTTATTTTAAATAGAGGCCTCATTAATTCATTTTTCGATGTGGGATTTCAATTAAGATATTTTGAAATGTCAAAAATGTGTGATCCCAATACCCTATATTTTGTTGAACCGATGGTACTTCAAATCATCATAGATTGATGAGTTTAAGGACCTCAATTTTATACTTGTTTGTGATTGATGACCTCAACCACTACCTATAAATATTTACGTTTTTCCTCCAATTATATGTCTCTAATTGCCACCAATGTTCTCCTAATCGAGATCATAATTTGGTGGTGACCCTTTCATTTCTCTTTTCCGCATATTAAGACTAAATTTTAGTAAACCAATTTCTGATGTGGGTTTTCCCACAAATATATTTTCTATTTTCAACCTTTTATTTTCTAAGAACAATTTCAAATTGCGAGGACGCAATTTATTGAAGGAGGGGAGAATGTAACACCCCAAGATTTCATAGTGTGTTATTTCTTCAAAATAATTCAATAACATGCACTACACGCAACACCGATTTCAAGCGCACCATGACTCACCAAACAAGCCGTTCAAAAAAGGTTATGAATAGTATTAACTAAATTTTAAACTTTATATAATCCTTATAATTTTAGAATCCATATTATGAGTTTCTTAGACATAATGTAAGAACAAATTCATCTTCAGTATTGTAGTTTTACCAACTTTTAATAGTGAACCCTTTTTAAGTAAAATATTTTAAACTTTTTGACTAAATGGGGATATCAAAAAATTTAAAATAAAACATCCCAAGCTTACACGGTACGCTTTCCTTTGAATAAAACAGTAGCGTGTGTTGTACGCAACTTCGAGTTTTAACACACACCACAACCGATCAAACTAACCGTTATGGATAGTAATACCTAAATTTTGAAATTATTTATATTTTATATTTTAAAATGGACTTCATTTTTGGATTCTGAATATCGAATTTAGCCTAAGGTGAAATTTTGGTACTTTTCGGATAACTTTCATATTTTGATGAATAGTGAAAATTACTAAATTTTAATTAAAAACAACTTTTTTAATCAAAATAATTAATAGTGATAAATTATGAATTTGAGTGGTTTTAAAGTATATTTAGAATATATTTTTACCATTTAATATAATGTTGGTCATTGGACATAATTTTACAATTAAACCGAACATAAACAAGTGTCAATCTTTTTATAGTTATTATCTCTTAAAAACACGCTTTTTGTTTTGACAACGGGAATTAATTTTAAATTAATTTCTGCCACTTCTGTGTTTTGAATTTAGGAAAATGGATTCCATATTTGGAATCAGGATGTTCAAATTGTGTAAATAGGTAACTTTTATTTTTAGACATTTTGAATAGTTACTGTGG
This sequence comes from Viscum album, assembly GCA_963277665.1. Taxonomy (NCBI): domain Eukaryota; kingdom Viridiplantae; phylum Streptophyta; class Magnoliopsida; order Santalales; family Viscaceae; genus Viscum; species Viscum album. The sequence goes on from OY728139.1 coordinate 922,844,630, forward strand.
TAAATATTTTATTTACCATGGTTAAAGGGTAAATCCGGTAAATAAGGGTTAAAAAATAATATTATAATAATACAAAATTACCCTAAAAAGTGTCCTAACCTTATTGGTGGACACATACCCAACCATGGGAATCCTTGGGTCAATTTGGGGACCCCTTGGAGCCACTTTTATGTGGTAGGGACACATTATATTAATAAAGTTAAAATAAAAATAAAAATGGAATAAGCTTACATCTTTTAGAAGAACAATTTTTACATAGGGTTATACATGTTGGATTTTCAATTATAAATATTCATTAGAAATCTAAAAATATTTCCTATATGATGATATTTTATTTATAATTTTTAGACATTAAATAATTTATTTTATTTATGACACAATGATGATGCAGTAATTACTATAATAGTGAAAAATTAAAATAATTGATATTATAAATACCCAAAAAAATATAATATGAAACTTTTAATGAATTAAACTAATTTTCTAGGATAATATGATATATTAGGATTGATTTAATTGACTTTTTTAGAAGTAATCAATCTGTTATGAGTTTCACAAAAATCAACTATTGAATAGTGTCAAAATTGACATAAAAGAGTTCTTAAAACAAATATTATATTATTAATTGATATTAAATTCCTAAAAATCTAAGGTTCGGCCAAAAGACTTATATCCGGATAGGTTCATCATTAATGGACCACTTGTGGGTCTCTTGGATGTATATAGTAAGTTTATTAACCATATTATATAAAAATACAAAGAGACATTGTAAAAGTGAAACTAATTAACTTAGAGTTAATACTTTAAGATAAGGTTAATATAAGTACCCAAACCTGTCTAAATTCTATTGTTTGAGTGGTTTTCGACCTATCCCCACCTTAGCCTTTGAATAATCAACTTTGGAGCCATTGGAAACCTAATATGAATTTATTATAAATTAATATTTCTAGCTTTTCCAAAGGTGCCCCTCACCCCTCTTATAAAAGGGCACTCCTCCTTCTCTTTTCTTCACACCTCTCAAGCCACTTGGCTCGTCCAAACTCTGCCCAACTAAGCTCCCCACATCCCTCTCCTACTCCTTGAAGCTTCCCTTTAGGCATAAAGCATTTCAACAAGTCCTTTGGTTCCAACCAAAGTGAGTTACCTAAATTAAAGGTAATGTTTTCTCTTAAATTATTTTCATTTATTTTCCTTCTCCAACCCCCAAAATCTTTTTATTTCCTTTCTTTTGTAACAACACCAGTATCCTCAATATACTAGGATGTTGTTATAACAATGATTAAAACTACACATACACACAAATCCATCTAATGGATGATGAACATAATGTTTCTGTGGATGGCAAACTAACGCCTCACGAAACGATGATTGTTCAAATACATCTTACCGCCTCTCATGGTGGAAATTATGATGGAACTGTAATTAAATATGATTTTAATGATATATATTTTATATATAAGCTTATGTAATTCCATTTTATTTCATACCATTATTCATTTCATGTTGTATATACATACGATAATTTCATTTGAGGAAGTGCGGACTACCGCCCCCTTAAAATGATATGACTCGTTCATACCACACATGGAACGTATAAAGGATGGTGTTAATAAACTTAAGTAACATATATAAAATATTATATTATACTGGAATATTAATATACCTATGTATCATTTGGATTCGATTCTTTTAAAATAAAAATTAAATGGAAGTAGCGTTCGTGCGTACGTACGGACTACCGTCTCCACGAACGCGATGAGATTCATTCTCCATCGTATCCATTCAAGTATAATTATCATTTGATGATTTAAAAATGATGTTTAAGAACTTGATACCATTCTGGATATGAATAATATACATCCCATTAATAACGAATATGGCTCACATAACAAAGAATATAAAGTAAAATGAACCCGTTAACACCCGAAATGACGATAATTCTAAGATATTATTAACAAATCAATGATAAAAGATCATATATGATATCATATTAAAGTAAATGATTCTTTTATTATTCAATAACAATTATTTCACCATTATATAGGAGGTAAACCTACCATCGACCAAGGAAAAAGTACAATGTAAGGGATTTTCTAATCTCACTTTTAATTTCGTGAGAATTCTATTGTTCACCACTTAATTATTGCATGTGGTGTATGTGTACTGCCCATGATTGTATTCATTGTGTAATATACTTTAATTTATGGGTATTTACATCATCATGGTATGATACTTCTTTCATGGGTGTATGTTTCGAAAGTTACCTAATCGATAAGGGAATTTGAGATTTCAATTTCCACTCATTTGGCTTTACACATATTTCATTGATTATATTACCCCAAGATTATGTGTGGAATCACTATTCATTTGATTATGTCATAATTTCCACTCCCCTTCCTGTGGATATAAGTTTGATGCACATAATCACTCCATTGGTAATTCTCAAGTCATTGATATGAATTTGATAAGAGTAATTTTAACTCATTCTCCATTTGTTGAGTTAAACATCCAATTCGTTGGTATTGTTTTTACAAGAATATGTGTGAATGTACTTTGATTGTTTTAAACTGAATATCCAATCATATTTAGTGTATTTATATTTGTCACACATAATTATGTCATTGATTTATCCTTAACCTAAGGATACAACCTTTACAAGAGATTTCATCTCAATTTACATTCCATTGAGACTTCTTTGTTGATATACACCAAATCACTTTTATGTGGTGTATATAACGTACTTTGACATAGTATATCATGAATCCCTTTATTCTCATGATATTACAAAGTTTTGATTACCACAATTATTTGTATTCAAGTGTCTCTTTTGGTTGGAATCTCTAACAAAAATACCATTTTTAAAATGATTTAAAGACTTATTCATCTAAATCTTTCTCATTAATGTCCATGTTTTAAAAAATGGTTTTAAGGATTTATTTATATGGACATTAAAGTTTACAAATTAAAACTCCTTTTAAAAAGTTTCAAAGTGGTATGGGACACTTTGATTCAAAAATCTACTTTTAAATGGCTTCTTGACAAATAGTGTGACTTTTAAATGTTTTCAAGAAAAGGGGGATATTTCTCTCAAATAGTTTTGATGATTACTTTCATTTATGTCAACATCCTTCATTATTCATGATTGAGGTTAATGTGATACAATACAATCTTCCATATTGTATCAAATGAGTTATGTTTGACTGTGGATGTTCTATTTTTATACCATTCATGGTTTGTGGTTAAAGTATTGACATTTCGTATGCTAGTTTTAATACGAATGTTTATTTTATGCTTAAACCTATTCATATGAGGAATGCATTGGACTTAATAAGTGACGGGTGGAGCCCGCTATAGCTCCTCGATGCATCGGTAGGTCTCATGAGACAAACTAGTGTCTTGGCACAAGTCCTTGGCAAAATCTTATTTGTAGTCTTGGCACGAGGCCTTGGCTATGTGGTTATGATAGTCTGGCATTATGCATTCCATCATTATGAAAGTGGTTATTGATATTTCATGTGATCATTCGACTAGTAGAATATCCATGTGAGTAAGTAAATGGCATTATTTCATTTTACCTTTTCCATTTTATGCTGAAGTTCAAGTTTAAAAGGCTTTTGTTTTAGTTATAAATTGCCTTAAGTGATTATGGTTATTTATGAAAGCTTCTGCTATAATGTTATCCTTACTGAGCATCCGAGCTCACCCCTTTCAATGTTTTATTTTTTTTTTCCAGGATTATGAAGAAGTAATTTATGAATGACCTGCAGGGATAGTATGAGGGGATATGAAGACAAGATGTTTTTTTATGATGTAATGTAAAAATTTATGGATGTATCTAGTTATTCCAAGGCTACTAAACTAATCGGTCTTTCGAGACTTGATCTTTCTCATGATCATGCCAGTGTTATGTAATAATGCACCGACTCTGGGTAACTAGGGTCGGGGCGTTTACACATGATCTCATGGAGTTTCAACTTCTCTCACAAATGGTTTGTCTCATGATTTAGTTGTTAGATCAAGGATTGGGATTGGTTATGGTAAACTCTCAATAATGTTATATCCCCTAGTAGCTCTGATAAATGGACTTCAAAGTATATGATTGTCGTAGTTGAGGCCATCACATTCATTGTATTTGTCAATTAGATTAATCAAAATAAAATTATTATCCAAATGAAAGGATTAGTGTTTCATAACTATATTACCAATGTTTATGATATTTAATGGTCTTCAAAATACGATAGGATTTAATAAAACTAAAAAATCCCATGTGTCTTGTATAACCATAATATATAATAGGTAATTTAATGCAATCACAAATGTTTTATAAAAAAAATTGGGTCATTACGAAATACCTCCACTGGTTTATGTTTCATTGGAATGTCATGAGTCATAGTAGCTATAATTAAACATGATACCTCTATAGAATATTTTATGTGCTTTTTATTATAATCCTTATCCTCATAAGGGATATTATAAATTTATTTAAGATGTATATGTATCTCTAGAATATATAAGATCATTTCTGGTTTAATAATATTTCTAAAAATATGATATTTGCTAATGATTTTATTTTAACCTTATTTTAGCTTTACCTGGATTGATCTTAATGAGTATCTTGATATTGATTTTAATTCTATGACTATCTATAATAAAACAGGTGTCATTATTATTATAATGTATATTTTTATTTAACATGGTATTTTATTTAATACACTCTATCATAAATAATATTACACTTCACAATATTGAATTATAAATATAGTGGGCCAACATCTATATTTCTATATATTATTACAATAATAATCTTATGTACAAAGTAATGTATATTTTGGTAAAAATTTATTATTACATATATATAATATATCTCTTTTAGGATTTAGTGAATAGAATATTTATGATGTCTTCGAATTAACATGTTCAGCAAAACACCATTAGGTATTAATTAGATGGGGTCACATATTCAAGTGTAACATAGTATTCATAATAAGATAATTGTTTCCTGTTTCTCCAAATCGAATACTTCTAATTGATTCTTGGATAAGAACAATCCATATATTGTTATCAATTTTAGTCCCATATTCTGTTATAATTTTTTGGATATATCTAACTCATGGATATTTAATAAATACTTTTATATATATTTCCACCATTAACATTACTTTTATCACATACATACACTAAATTATTATATTAATAGTAATTCAACCAAATGCATCATATAAATAATTAATATATATTAAAATATTAATTACTTAATTAATTTACTTTTTAATATAATATAATATATATGATGTTAATAACATTAAAATGTAAAATTATATTTCCTAAAATCATTTTTAGTAATCCATGATGATATTGCATTATTAACAGTCCTAATGGACTTCATCAAAAGGAATCCAATATTTCACTTAGTGGATGGGATGAATTCCGTAGTCTAGTGTTACCCTTGATATGAGTGATCAGAGTGTCAAAAATTCTATTAATGCTACATTTGATTCTTAAATATTTTTTACATAGATATAATATATCACTATATGATATAATATTTTAATATTAGGTATATATGTTTTTAATTTATTTAGTGTGGATCAAATACTACTGCAAATTTGGGAGGATAATATCCCTAACATTATCATGTTCAATTTGGTATCCATATAATCATATCATAGAACTCTACTTTTAGAACATCATTAGATCTAAAACTCATTTCATTAAAAATAGAGTTCCCTAGAGGAATAAAAAAAATCATTACATGTTCATGAGTGAAAATTCATAAGAATATGTTAATGGTTACCTATTATATTATAACATGACAATGATTTTTTAATTGTACAAACTCTTTGAATGTATATGTATTATTAAAAAATGAATCTAGGATTGTAACATATTAGTGAAAATGAAAATAATAATGTATTTAAGTAAAAAAATAAATTTTAAAAATGGATTAGAATATTTAGATTAATATTGAATTGTCATATTCATTCATTATTTAGTATCTATAGATATTGATAATAGAAAATCCCTTATCGGGATTCTATTCATATCAAACTGGTGTTATTCACTCCAAAATTCATAGGATATAAGACATGTTTTGAAAAAAGAGATAACCTATCAAATGTGGAAAACTAAACAAATATTTCAAATGAAGAATCATTGGGAACTATAAGAACGACTATTATTTTATCATTATGAACAAAATACTATCAACCCTCCACATTGAAATTTATATATATAGGATTTAGTTTCTTTTAAGGATGAAAAATCCGTACACAATCTATATAGGTGTTGTAGGTTCCCTCAAAATGTCATTTAGAAAATTAAATTGCCTCTATAGGTGGATTTAGTTCATGACCGCCTTGTAAAGTGAATTAATGAGCCTCTAAATGAGTTATAAGTTACAATAAAGGTGCATAAACAATTCATTTTGGTATCTCTATATGTTGTACTTTTATATTGAGCCTTACATGTCTGTTACATCAATCCCTATCCCAAATCCCATTTGTTCTGTTTCATTTATTCTTGTAAAATTTTTAATATAATAAATAAATCATTAAATAATTAATTAATTAGTGATTAATTAATTTTGTATTTTAATTTTTTCCAAAAAAATCATATATGTGTTTCATATAGACATACATAATTTATTCCACTTATACAAATATTTTTTGTCAACTAATGAAGATATTCCTCATCTTATGTTGGACCCAAAGGGTTGTTTTCAATGTTATTAATGATCATGAATTTCATTCATTATTATTAAATAAAGTTGGTTTCTATAAAAATGTCACTTATAACCAAATTGAAATGGGATTTTGTGTGATCAAATGTTTCACATATCCATTAGTGAAGTTTATTTTTCCATGAAATCAATATTAAGAATGAGACAAGGATAATGTTTACGAATTATATATTATATAATTTTCATAATTCTCAAGATAACTAAATATTACAATTTTATATTAGATGTAATTATATTGGTATGGAAATCCATTTAGTAAAACACTATTTATTTCCATGGTAACATTTTTCATCAAACGAGCTGATGAATTCTATTTTGGATAGTAAAATAGATTCATTTAATTAATAACTAACACAATTACCTTCTTCCAAGGTAAATTATAAAGTTTTTATTAATTCATTTAAATAAATTATGTGGGGAATTTTAATAAAAACAAAAATCATGAAATGTTTCCACTAAAAAAATGTAATATAGGGCTCCTTGTATTATCTTTTAAGAAGGATACAATTTTATTATAAAACATCCAATTGATTTATTTTGGTTTTTGAATGAAGTAAATGAAGAATTTTAATAAATATTATAAACACCAAATAAATATAATAAAATGAATTAAATTAAAAAACAAAATATTTAATTTCATGGATCTAAAATGTTTCTTTAATGAAGTAGTATTGGTAGAGAAAATTAAACCTTCTGGAAACTCTTATAGTCTTTGTTAAAAATTATTTCCCAATTGTATTTCTCAATTATTACCCAAATACCCCCATATAAATACACAATTTTTTTAAGGATATCACATAGAGACTCCAATATTACAGTTATCCCTCAAATAGAAGTTATGTAATCTCTTGAAGATATCAAATTAATCAAACCTAATCAATATCCCTATACTCAATGACATAACAACCAAGAAAAAATTTAAATAGATAAAATAATTTAATTTACATTATATATTGAACAAAAGAAAAAACTAGTAGAAAATGTATTATAGAAGTAAAAAAATAGTTTTATTAAAAAATATAAATTTTATTTTATTTCACAAGCCATTACACAAATAATCACAGCTTGAAAGAGAGTGTTCGTCATTTTTCACCATTTAGAAACACTTGGTTCTTAGCCAAAAAAAATTTGATCAGTCCCCATCTTATCCAATACATCATGAATGTGGAGTATCATTTCCAACTTCTCTATAAAATCCTTCCCCTTTTTCTATCAATCCAATGAACCGCCATTAAAATATGAAGAAACTGGAATATAAAGTTGATGGGTGGAAATTGACATACCAGTTTCTATAAGTCTAATGTTGCATTTATTTAGTTCTCCTTCCAAGATGACTCTCATTAATATATCCTCTAGATATTTACCCAATATTAATTATCTATCAAACATAAAATTTCAATTCATTTGGACAAGTGTAATAAAACATAGGGATGTGTTACTGAAGTAATATTTTTCTATCTGAAGAGAATCTTCAATGTTCTCACATGTCACATTCTCCAAGACCATCATAATGACCATATTTGAATCTAAAATTTAATAGAGGAGATAAAAATAAAATAAATTTTAATATATAGTTGTAACTAATGAATATTGGAACATGTATCCTATGATATGCATCATTTAATGAAGTGGGGTAAATTCTCTTGAGTAAGAACATTTTCCACATTGACTGATGTAACACCCTGAGTTTTTGTGATTTTTTTTAGAATTTATTAATTTTCATTGATGTCATATTTGGTATGATAAAATATGTAAAAAATTAATTATATGTTACACCAAGGTAATCATGCGCTACATGCAACACTGACATTGAATTCTTAGACGCACAAAACGAGTTTCTATGAAACATATTTATATTGTTAGAATTATTTTAACGAGATAGCTATAACCACGACGTTAAAAATTAGAATATTAATGTAAATAAATGATTTTTAAAATTTATTTATAATGTATTCACATAAATAAAACATAATTATAATGATGAATATAAATTTTGGTAAGTCATAATATGTTTAAAAATGTTATTTTCGTAAAGAAGCTACATTTTATAAGCTTCTATGATAATTAATAAAAATAATTTTTTAAAATCATCGAAAATAAATTTTATAAAATAAATATAATTATTTAATTAATAGTTTTTAAATTATCTTATGGTGAATGTTTTATATTTTCCCAAAAAACATCATTTTTGGATGAATAGTGACAATAGTGAATTTTATTTCAGTAACACTTTTTTATGTAATGAATTTTTGTAGTTAAAATATATTTTAATTTGGTTTGAAAGTTTAATTAGTGAAATTTTACATCAATTCATCAAATTTAGGTCATTCTAACCAATTTTGATAGAAAAATAACAAAATGATTTAAACATTTTTTCTAAAAAATCATGATGTTACAACACATCCACGTGATTAATTTTAAATTAATTTCTACAAATTTATTATTTAGAAACAAAAAAATAAATTTCATATTTTTCATAATAATAATTTTTAATTTTTAATAAGTTTAACATGGTTTTTTCCAAAAATATTAGTGAGAGTGACTATAATTAATTACAACAATTAAGCGAAAAATAATGTAAAAAAAGGAGACCTTAATAATAATTCCCAAAACGACATAGAAACTTATGAAAAAGGCATTTTATTTTTATATTTAGATCCCATAGTCGATTTTCTCAGATTGGGACCACTATTGTTTCCATTTTTCATTGTATAAACGAAGGTGGATTTCCCTTTCCGAAAATATTCAAGAACACCAATCCTCCTCTACTCTAAAAAGGTACTCACCCATCCCATTAATTCACTCCTATAAAGCCATATGGATCACCAGAAATCTACTAATATAAGCTCTCAAAATCCCTGCCATAATTTTTATAATATTTACTCTTGGATTAAAGGGATTCAAGTATGTCCTTTGTTGAAAACCAAAATGAGAAACCCAAAAAAGAGTTAAAATTCTTCAATAATCTCCTTAGTTTTATTTCATTCTCCACTCATTAAATTGAAATTATTACAAGATCTTATAATAACACTGTTATAAAAAATTTACTAGTGTTCTTTTATTATATTTTTTACCTCCACTTACACACACATCAATCGAATTGGTAATGAACATGTCATTCATGTGTACGAAGAACTACTACCTCACGAAACGATGTTGTTTAATTTTCCCTTACAACCTTTCATGGTTGGGTAGTGTGAAGGATAATAGGTTTTTATAGTCTTTTGTGATATTTATGATGTATTTATACTTATTAAATTGTTATATAACACCTAACCTCATTATTTAATTTTTTTTTTAAATTACATAATTTTATTTGGGGAAGTGTTGACTACCCACTCCTCAATGTGATGTGATTCGTTCACACTCTACATAGAATGTATTAAGAATAGATTAATTAATCATATATGACATATAAGGAATAATAATTCAAACATAATTAATATATATAAATATATTTCATTTACTCTCATTTTTGTAATACAATAATTAAACATAACCAGCTTCTATAAGTATGTACAACATACTATCTCCATGAATTGCGTATTCCATTTCATATTTCTATCATTTATAGATTAATATAAAAACATATATACTGATTATAAATGATATTTTTTTTTAAAAAAATGTTATGGAAATCATTATATTTGTATTAGGTCTAAAAATATAACAAGTTAATACACATGAAAACTAAGTACATAGTATCCAAAACGTAACCAAAACATCAAATTATTAATAATCAGGTGATATAAATCAATATTTGATATTAGATAAAGGAATATGTATTAGTCAGAGTAGATTACTCAAGAGGGGTTGAATTGAGTATCTATAAAAACATCTGGTTAAAAAGTATTCTTAAACACTATTCCTAATAATGTTAAATACCTCCTAGTTAATCAAAGTAATACGGTTATAAAGGTTTGATTGTTTAAATATCTTCGTAGAATATTGATTAATTCTCAGTAATCTTATTGTCAATTATTAATATTACTTTTGAAGCTATTCTACTAATACAATACAATAATAACTTCTTTGTAAGAATAACTATCAAATTGAACTTATTGATTTTTGAATTATATAGTAATGTAGTAAAATAGAGAAGTCTAAATTAAGCAGCACAACGGATATGAAACAACTGATTCAGTCTCAATCCAAGACCTAATCCACTCCACATAGTGATCACCTGCCACCTAGGAGTTTATATAAATACAATTGATCGACATCCTGGATTAGGATTAAACAAAAGTATAAAGGACTGTCTAGGTCAAATAGGGACATCTTCCACAGTTCTTCGTGGGAATAAACAATAAGGCCACATAGGGATGACATCCATTCTTATCAGTGGGTATACAAATATAAAAATACATTTGAGTAAGGATATCATGTATCATATAGTTTTAAGTAGGAGACAGAGTGTGTTGTAATACAGATACACACACTGCTCAAAAACTAGTAAAAACATACACAACTGAGAAAAATATTGAGATTGGTTTATAAATGATCTGAATGTTCGTCTTTGTAGCTCAGGACATCTGAGATGAAGTAGATGCAGAAATGAAGTCCTCGTAAAGAAAACAGTGTGTCCTAAGTCAGATAGATCTAGCGTCTGTTCATTGTGATGTTTGACAGCATGAAGATGTCCTCGATTCTAGGATTCAATTGAGATTTGTGTGTTCTCTAATAGCATTGAGTTGTATGAGCGAATTATTTCTTCATGAATTCTCTAAGGTTATTCTTATTTTTCATGATCATGCACACCTGCTTGTTTTTCTTTTTAGTATCATGCCACACTTGTTTTGTTTCTAGGACGCATTACTCTTTTATCTTGGAGTGCCTGTGTTTGAGCTGACAGGTTTGATGTATTCTACACCTTGTACCTCGTACTGTCAGATGACATGTCTATAAAGAAATATTAATTATGTCATTGCATTTAAAATGTTTAAATATGACCGTTAGAAATTAAATAGAAAGACGAAAAAATATATTACAAAATATTGTCACAGTATATAATGGAAATGGTGTCTCGTTCATGGTGTCTGGTTCACGGTGTCTTGTTTATGGTGTCTTGTTCACATGGTCTGGTTCACGGTGTCTGGTTCATAGTGTCTTGTTCATAGTGTCTGGTTCACGATGTCTTGTTCATGTTGTCTTGTTCATAGTGTCTGGTTCATAGTGTCTGGTTGTCATGATGTCTGGTTCACCGTGTTTGTTTCATGGTGTCTTATTGTCACGGTGTCTCGATGTCACAGTTTCTCGATATCAGGATGTCTGTTTGTTCACAGATTCTAGTTTTTCACTATGTCTCGATGTCATGGTGTCTTTTTTTTACGAGGTCTGGTTGTTCACGCTGTCTCTTGTTCATGGTGTCTCAGACTTAAGCAAATATCTTGATTCAGAATTAAGAAGTGATATTTTTGAAATGGATTTAACTCAGTCATTTGTCATAGAAGAAATTATAAATTAGATCAATAGATAGTATATAGTAACCAACCTGAGTGTATAACACTTAAGAGTTTTGGATAGCTTTTAATAAACAACTGTGCATTTCATGTGAGATAGATTTCATTGATTTAACAAGTTTTATAGACTGCATTGGATTTGTGAACATTAAAACATGATTAATACATGAGGAGTCCAACAATATACCCCTTTTAGATGATCAAAAATCATGTATCTTTAAGGTATATATTTGTTCCACCAACAAATCTAGAATGTGAATATAACATATATAGAGTGAGTGTCCTCCTATAGAGATTTCTGCCCCTTTTGGTATTATCAAAAAGTAGTAAGAAAAAGAAATAAAAAATATAAAATAAAAGTGCATAATTTATCAAATAAAAAGTGGCAGTAAAAAAAGAAAAACATTGTTAACAAGATACCTATAAAAAGAGAGTAAGCATTGTCCTTCTTCACTGGTTGGTCTTCTCATTTCCCTTAGTAGCAGCAGTAGAAGAGGAAGCCATAGGAGCAGAGGTTGAGGTAGAAGATGGGAGTGAGCTACTTGAGAGAGAAGGTAAATGAAGACCTTCAAAGATAGAGGGATCCATAGTATGTGGAGTAGAAGATAAAGGCAGTTCTTGATCAAAGATCACATGCCTGGTCTAACTTAGTGTCTGACTGATAGACATAGAAGAGGAGGCTAGGGTAAAGTTGAATATAGGAAAACTATGTTTCATAGCAGTAGCCGTAGGAGCATCAATGGTTCTACTCTGTACATGAATATAGGTCCTAAGATGCTTAATAAAATCACCAATGATCACTCCACCATATTGCATAGATTTCTCAAAGACATCCTTGTTTTCCATTATCTTATCCAACATATGAGTGAACTCTATGAAATTTTAGACTTGATTCTTGAAAGCGTGAGTAACATGAGGAATCCTCAGATTTTCTATAATATATTGGAATATATTGGTCATGTTATTCTTAGAGAAGATTCAGTTGAAGTAGAAATCAACATTCGTGGAAATTTAATGCTGAGAATCATTAGAAATTTTTTAATGGATTTGGACCAGATCACGAAATATGTCACTGTTCATGATAAATTCATATAAAGATTCCTTATTGAAACCACTAAGCAGTGCCTGGAGTTTTTCATTGAAGATTGTTCTGAGCAGGTCACTGTCTAAGAAAGAATGACATGATTTTCTATATGAAAAAAAAGTAGTGATAACTGAAGTGAGAGATTTCAGTTGATTGATCACTTTATTAAGGAACCATGTATACTCATTAGTGAGCTTTTTAAGATTAACAACAAGCTCTCGTATTTATTTCCCAGTCTGTTTGTTTCTTTCTGCCCCTTTTTCAACTAAAGAAGTTAAATGAGGATGAATCCGAGGGGCAAAATTCTGTGGGGTTCTAGGAACAACAGACTCCACAGGATGAGAAGCAGGCTCTGATCTCGAATTCAAAAATTTAATCATGTCTTCAATCATACCACTTAGAGTTTTCACTTCATCACTAGGAAGTCTGTTTTGAACTCTAACTTCCTTAATCTCATGAAGCATTTTGGGTTGAATCATCCAAATAACATTTTTTCCTATAATAGTGAGGCATCTCTCTCATAAATATTTGTTATAAAAGATGGTTGGGAATTCATTTGTTTTTCAACTCCAGACAAAAGGGTACCTCAAAATTCTTTATAATCCTATTTGATCACCAGGGATGGTTGTTCCAGTGAAGGTACAAATATAGGGACTGATATGGTCTCATATTATTTTTCTGGGGAAATATTAGAGATAGATTTCAATAGGAACATAGTGGAAAGGTCAAGGTCTTTTACTGAGTCTTAATGTGAGTCATTCACATCATAAAATATGGGGAATTTATACCCAGTGTCTATAGGGCTTGGATTAATCAGGTTTGGTACTTCAATAGATTATAGATTTGGGGGTTTCTCCCCCTCAATTGTTACACCCTTTTAGGACTAAGAGGCTTAGTGGATTGATCAATTTCCATAAATTCATCTTGTAGTTCCTCTCTCATTTACGGTCTAGAAAAATGAAAAGAAATATCCAGCGTTTCCTCAGCCAAATGAAAGACATCAGGAACATATTGTTCCACTAGGAGTTCTTCAACGTCATCTTCTTGCATAACAAGTAATTCTTGTTCTATAAGATCTTCCATAGTATTATCTTCGGTTTCATTCACTTCATATTCTGTTTCAACTTTGTGTTGACCTTCTAGATTAACAACATACTAATAAGTAGGGACTTCCTTTTCACTTACTACATTAGGGACAGAAGTATTGTCTTTCGTATTACAAACAGTTTCCCTTGGAGGTAGAACATCCTCTTCTTCTTCTTCTTCTTTAGAATAATCAAAATCTTTATTTGGTTCCAAACCAGGATCTGAAATATATTTTGGTCTCAAGGGATGTTCCATTGGATTGAACTTTTCATAAATCCTATCATTGTCTTCCACCCATTCCTTTTTCCAAGAATTCCAATTGATTTTAATCCTCTTGATAATGACTTTTTGAAAGTTTGAACTCAAAATACTTGATAATTTTTCATTAGGTCCAACCATACCGTTGGAATAATGCGTGGATGAGATAAGTTAAGAATAAAACAGGGAGGTTGACTTGGATGTGGTTATGATTAGATCACATGTATGGTGTATGAAATACTTACAAAGTTTATCTTGTTCCCATTTTTCATAAGATGAATTAGAAACACATCCTGATATTTTAGTACAGCAAAATAACCTTTTCTAGGGATAATCAAGTTCTGTATAAACATAAATAGTAGTATATATTCTCCATCCAGTTCAGTAGCAATGTCTCTCCTCTTGGTTCCATTTCATGTTATGCTTTTCAAATAATATTCCAAAAAAATGAATTCAATGGATGAAGGAGGTCCTCTTTGATAGTCCTCATAGATGCCTTCATGTTGTATCCTAATGTATTCATCCCATAACCCCAATGATAATGTGCATTTCTGGCCGTTTGTCCAGTTTCTCACAACATAACCATCTTCAGAATCAAAGGATAACTGAACATACTGATAAAATTGAGCCACATGCTTAGGGAAGATGGGTCTATCTTTCTTCGAAAACCATTCTAACCAGCCTTTCTAATTTAAACATTAAAAACCAGAGACATACTCGACATAATCCCATTAGGGAATATATATTTCTTAGGTGCTACTACTCAGTTCACCAGATTTTGATTTAAAGGACCTTCGGGTGCTAGCTTGGGTGTGATCTTAATCTTCTTTGAGCTACATTTCTTAGGAGTTGACGATGAAGGGTGTTCCATCCTTGGAATTCACCGAAGGTTCGAGAGAGATAAGGGTTGAAGGATTCAAGAAGGGTTACAAATTGAGTGAATAGAAGAATGATCAAGTGAAGGACAAGTAACACTGCCTTTATTTTATCATTTAGGAATACCAAATGTCACAAATGTAAAAGTGTGGGAAAATAATAAGGTGAAATGAATAATTACCATGATACAGTTTTTAGATTATAAATAAAAATCATAAAGAATAATTACGATGAGACCATATCAGGTCTTTACTATTAGACAGTGAATGAATTTTACGGTGAGATAGTGGTTGAACCTTACGGTAAGGCAATGACTGAACCTTACGGTAAGACAGTGACTATCAGACAGTATTCACGAAATACTAATTGTGAGACCATAAACATAAAATAGTAAGATATACCACAGTAAGATATAAAAAAATTAACACATTTACTTAACATTTATCATGACTAGTTCATGTATGATGTATTCTATTCTATCAAAATTTAATGGTTTTTTAAATATATCAACAAGTTAACACTCATTACCAATGAATTCCAAAGTGATATCACCTTTTTGATAATGATCTCTCAAAAAAGTGATGTATTACATAAATATTATTTATCCTAGAATGTGATATATGATTTTTCCAGAGTTTAATAGCACTTGTGTTTCCACAATTTATAGGAAGATGCCTGAATAGATATCCATAATATAATAATGTGTGTTTCATCCACATGATTTGTACACAACAACTTCCTGTAGCTATGCATTCAGCTTCTGCTATAGATAATATAATAGAATTTTGTTTTTATCTACACCGGGATATTAGTGACTTGCTAAAAAAGTGACGTGTTCGAGATGTTCTTTTTCTATCTAACATAAAGCAACCAAAGTCTGCATCATAATAACTAACTAATTTCAATGATTGTCATCTAGTATAGAACATTCATAGAGTGGGTGTATGCTTGATGTATTTGAAAATTCACTTTATAGAATTTAAATGAGATTACTTAGTATTTTCTTGAAAATGATCACACATACACACACTAAACATAATTTCCAGTCGACTAGTTGTTATGTAGAGTAAACTTGGAATCATTCCTCTATAAGTGGTTTGATCAACAGATTTTCTATATTCATCAAGATCCAACATACTAGTGGTACTCATGGGACTTTCACTAGTTTCATTTCAATCCAATCCAAAAAAATTTAGAAGATCTCTAGTATATTTACATTGAGTTAAAATAATACCATAATTATTTTGAAATATTTTAAATCTGAGAAATAATTTTAGTTCACCCATTAAACTCATTTCAAATTAATTTTGTCTCATTTTATAAAAATCAATAAATAATGAATTTGTTGAAGATAAAAAGATATTGTCATCTACATATATTTGAGAAACTAAAACATCATTATAAATTCATTTTATAAAAAGGGTAGGATCAGCTATTCCTTTTATAAAACCTTTGGAAATAAGAAAAGTACTCAACTTATCATACCATGCTCTTGGAGATTTTTTTAAACTATATAAATATTTTGATAATTTAAAAATATGATTTGGAAAATGAGGGCTTATAAAACTAGGGATTTTTTTAAATAAAGACATCCTCAGCTATATACCCATTTAAGAATACACTCTTAACATCTATTTGATATAGTTTAAAACTCATATGTGAAGTATATGCAAGCAGGATTCTGATGGCTTCAAGTATAGCTACATGTGGAAGGGTTTCCTCATAGTATATTACTTCTTCTGGACTATAGCCATGTGCAACCAATCTTTCCTTATTTCTAACTATGTTACCAGCTTCGTCTTCCATATTTCTAAACACCCATTCAGTGCCTATGGTGAATGTTTGCTTAGATCATTTATCAGTTTCTAAAATTTATTCCATTCAAATTGATTAAGTTCTTATAGCATAGACATCACACAAAATTCATCATCGATAGAATCTTTAATGTTTTTAGGCTCATGTTGGGACAATAAGACTTGATGTTTGACCTGATTTCTAAGAGAAGCTCCAGTTTGAGGTCTAATGTCTAGGTATTTTACCACAACATCTAAATGATGGTTCTAAAGAGTTCTAATAGCTCTAGAAAATGAGGGACTAGTTATTTTATATTCATCAACATGTTCATGTACATTGTGAATTTAACCTATGAAATTCCTAGATCCAGAAGTTTTCCCATATTCTTTCAAAGAATGGTTTAAGAATTTTGGATTAATGTTCACATTTTATACATCATCCTCTAGGATTTCTAGAATGTTTTTAGGCTCATGTGGATGTGTTTTTATCAAATTTTAAATGAAATGATTATTCCACACATTTAGTTCTTTTATTGAACACTCTATAGGTTTTACTATACATGGAATATCCTAAATATATACCTTCATCACTCTGGGATTCAAATTTGTCAAGTTTGTCCTTACTATTAAAAATATAGACTTTGCAACAAAAAACATTGAAGTAGTTAACCTATGATTTTCAATTGTTCCATAACCCATAGGGAGTACTTTTAAGAATAGGCATGATCAATACTCTATTGATTATGTAGCATGCTGTATTGACCACTTCAGGCCAAAAATAAATATATAGGTCATATTCACAAACCATTTTTCTAGAAATCCCTTGTACGGTTCTATTTCTTCTTTATACAACTCCATTTTTTGAGGAGTTCTAAGGGCAGAGAAATTCATACTATAAGAATTTTGTGAAAAAAATGATTCAATCTCCTAATTTTAAAACTCACCTCCATGATCACTTCTTTTGGATTTAATTCTAAGTCCACTAGTATTTTCCACCGACATTGAATATATCGTAAAATAATAGAAGGATACAAATACGTGATCCCAAAATAAGGTCCTAGTATATCTAGAAAATTTATATACAAGAACATAAACATAATGACTCCCATTTAGACTAGAAACTCTAGATGGACCAAAAAATCCATGTGAACCTATTAGAGAGGTTGAGAAGTTGACACTTCTTTCTTTGGATTGAAGGAAAGTTTATGTTGCTTTCCCTTTTGACAGATATTACACTCATTGTCATTTGGAAACTCATGTTTGGGTAAGTCTTTAACTAATATTTTTCTATTTCTTTCTAAGAAAGTGATTACGATATTGTCCTAGTAACTTATTCTAGAGCCAAGACTCTTTATGAAATAAACTTAAGCATGATGCATTTTGAGAAGCTATGGAATCTAAGTTAGCAGAGTTAACATTTTCATTTCTTAATGCAGAAAACAATAAATCTTCTTTAGAATTAAATACATTTGAAGCATAATTTTCAAATATAAAATGAAATACATGATCACATAAATGTGAGATAATATGTAGATTATATTTTAATCCATCAACAAACAGTACTTTAGAGATTAAAACTGAGTTTTAGTTACCAATTTTTATGTGTCCAATAATCTTTCAATTAGCATTGTCAACAAATGTGACTGCTCCTCCATCTATTTTTATTAGGTTCATGTAGCATGAGTAGTCTCTTATCTTGTGTCTTGAACAACCACCATCTAGTTACCATAAAACATTACAGGAACTCTCTAGGAAGCTTTCCTACAAAATGATTAAGAAAAAATAGATTTTGGTACCCATACTTATTTAGGTCCAGTAATATTAGTAATAAGTGCTTTAGGAACCCATATCTGCCTCATAGGTTTCCTATAAGAATTATATAATGTATTTGAAAAATAAACTCTATTTGGTCTAGAAAAACATGTAATAGTATAATGTATATCATAAATTGAATTAGATGATTTTTGTTTTGAACTGGGAGTAAAACTGTATGTCGTAGATTTAGAAACAAAATTGTTTCTACCAATGTTTCTTTTGACAGGTTGATAACCAATGCCCGTGTTGCATATAGGGGAAATCTTTTTACCTAGAATTTGAGTAAGGGTATTTTCCCCTTTGGTAATAATTTCTAGTTCATTATTCCATAGCTCATTAGACATTTTTAATTAATTGTTCTCTTAGAGAAGATGAGAATTTTTCTCTTTTTCAGTTGGGATTTTAGATTTAACAGTCACAGTAACACCATACTCTTTCTTTAATGATTTATATTTGTCTTTTATTTAATTGAATGTTTCTTAAGGAATGTTAAATTATTCAAAAATTTCATCAATATTTAGATTTTAATAGTCATTATCTTCTTCATAATAGTATGAATTATATACAGGAGAGTCCAGCATTACATTAGATGTTTTGGTCATAAACCAAATATTGGCTTTGTTATCTTGTTCATCAATTGTTGTTTTTGAGTCACATGAACTATTCTCATAAGAGATCCATGTTTCTTTCATTCACTTTTTATGCTTCATGTCCTTGTCCTCATATCTCTTTTTGTACATGAGATTTGGAAAATCAGTCTTGAAATTTCTTTTTCAGTAACATTGATAGAATAAAATCTCATCAGTCTTGTTACTTCTTTTCCAATCCCTCATCCAACTTCCTTTTTGGTCATATTTTCCATTGTAGTTAGGCTTTCGGAAAAAGTTCTTCTTCTTGGGTTATATCTTTAATCTTCTGGCTGATTTAGTCATCTCCTCATCACAGTCAGGTGATGATTATTCACTATTCGTACATTCTACAGAAGCATCCAATTTCCCTTTGTCTTTGTTTTTAATGGTGGTGCCCTTGAATGCAATAGATTTCCTTTTTGGTTCAACCTCTTCTTCCTTGTTTAAATTCAGATCTTCTTCATACATCATCTATTTTTCAATGAGTTCTTTTACATGCATCTTTCTGATGTCACATGATTCTCTAATAGAGACAAAGGACTCTCTCTATCTGTCAGGAAGACATCTGATAATTCTCATGATCTGTTCCTTGGAAGTGACTTCTCATCCAAGAGAAATCATTATGTTTACAATCTCATTGAACCTAAGATACATGTCTGATATAGGCTCATCAGGATTCGCATTAAAGTTATCATATTTAATAGTGTATTTATTAAGTCACATTTCTTTTAAACTAGATGTTCCTTCAAGTGATATAGACAGGGTATCCAAAATTTCATGGCCAGTTTTACATGAAGAAATTCTATTGAATTATTGATCTACTATGGAGTAGTATAAAGCATTCATAGCATTGAAATTGTTATTGTAAGAATATTTGATAGGTTCATCCTATGATATTCTATCAGTATCCAAGATCATATATTCATCTATAATGGAAGACCAAATTTCAAAGACCATACTTTCTAAATGCATTTACATTTTAATTGTACCTTCATCATAGTTGGTTCCATTAATGAATGGTGGTCTGTTGGTTGCAAGAACCTTATAATATATTATCCATACTATAGAAATAATTTTAAAAAGTAGGAAATTTATAATTACAAGAAATTTACAGATCTTCAATGTACAACTAGAATCACAATAGATTAAGTTTAAACAATGTCTTAATAAACCAACTTTGATACCAAATGTTAGTGGGAGTAGATTACTCAAGATGGGGGGTTAATTGAGTATCTATAAAAATTTCTGGTTAAAAAGAATGATTAAACATTTTTCCTAATAAGGTTAAATACAGCCCAGTTAATCAAAGTAATACAGTAATGAAGGTTTGACTATTAAAACAACATCATAGAAGATTGATTAATTCTAAGTAATATTATTGTTAGTTATTAATATAAATTTTGATGTTATTATATTAAGAAAAAACAATCATAAATTCATTCCAATATTAACTATCAACGTGATTTTAGAGATTTCATAATTATATAGTAATTTAGTAAAACAGAGAAGACTAAATTAAGAAACCCATCAGATATGAAACAAGTGGTTCAGTCTCACTCTGAGACATAATCCACCTCACTTGGTGATCACCTTCCTCCAAGTAGTTTATATAAATAATCATGATCCACACCCTGGATTGGGGTTAAACAATAGTACATAAGACTGTCCAGGTCTCACATGGGCCTCTTCCACAGTTCTTCATGGTAATAAACAATCATGCCACACAGGGACCTCTTCCACACATATCAGTGGGTATAAAAATATAAAAAGATGTTTGAGTAAGGATATCTTTTATCCTTCAGTTTTATATAGGGGAAAGATAATTTTGTTATAAAGAAACACACACTACTCGAAAGCTAGTAAAAATAAACATAATAGAGAAAAAAAATTGATATATGTTTAGAAATGCTCCGAATGTTAGTCTTTGTAGCTCAGGACTTCTGAGATGATGTAGATTCAAAAATAAAGTCCTTGTATAGAAAACAGAGCATCGCAAGTTAGACAGATTTGTCTTGTGTTCTTCGTGATGTTTGACGTAGTGATAATGTTCTTGAATTTGGAATTCAATTGAGCTTCGTGTGTTCTCCAACAGTGTTGAGTTGCATTAAACAATTATTTATTGCAGAATTATCTAAGTGTATCATTTATTATCGTGCTAATGCCAACATTCTTGTTTCTCTTTTTAGTATCATGCCACACTTGTTTTGTTTCTAGGATGGATTACTCTTTTATCTTGGAGTGAATGTGTTTGATCCGACAGGTTGCATGTATTGTGCACCTCTAACCTCGTACTGTCAGATGATATATCTACTAAGAAATATTAGTTATGTTAGTGAATTTAAAATCATCAAATATGTCCCTTAGAAAAAAAAATTAAATGATGAAAAAACATAATAATAAACGGTGTCACAGTATGTCATGGAAGTGGTTTCTCGTTCATGGTGTCTGGTTCAGGGTGTCTGGTTCACAGTGTCTTGTACAGGGTGTCTTGTTCACGGTTTCTGGTTCACAATGTCTGGTTCACGATGTCTTGTTCACAGAGTCTAGTTCATAGTGTCTGGTTCATGGTGTCTTGTTCACGGTGTCTGGTTCATGGTGTATGCCTCACGGTGCCTTGTTGTCACGGTGTCTGGTTCATAGTATTTGGTTGTCTCGGTGTCTCGATGTCATTGTGCCTTGATATCATGGTGTCTTCTTGTTCACGGTATTTGGTTGTTTCTAGGGTCTCAATGTCAGGGTGTCTTCTTGATCATGGTTTCTGGTTGTTCACGGTGTCTTGTTTTTTCACTGAGTCTCAAACATGGGAAAATATCTAAATTCAACCATACATAGTGAAATTTATGGAATCGATTAAACTCAATATTTTTTCAGAGAATTAATTATAGAGTAGATCAATAGATAGTATATATTAACCAAACTGAGTGTATGGCACTTAAGATTTTTTTTTATTGCTTTTTACTAAACAACTGTGCATTTGATGTGAGAAAGATTTCATAGAGTTGACATGGTTTTTTGTCTATAATTAGATTTTTGATCATTAAAACATGATTAAAACATGAGGAGTCTAAAAATATGGTTCTATGTTTGATATATAATAAACTTATATTTATTATACATGAGGTTTGAGTGAGTATGAAAAGACTCAATGCATATGGTAAGGGGATTTCTAGTTTCACTTTTTTCAATGAGATTTATGCCTTATTCATCACTAGTTTTTGTTAGTGTGTATCCACTACCCATGATTATATTCTATCAATGTTATACTAAAATTTTCAGGAATTTAAATATCCATTTTATGATCTATATTTAAATAGGTTTGTGTTTCAAAAGTTACCAATTTGGAATTGTAGTTTTGTTTGAATTTTTCTTCTTTGAGACAAAATGAATGAATTTAAAATAAACCATACTTTCTAAATATATTTTCAATCCATTATTATATGTGTTAAATGAATTTTTTAAAAAAAAATCAAAATGTTTTTATTAATTCAAAATATGTTTTCAAAATATATTAAAATTAATGGTTTTCAAAAAAAATCAACATTTTTTATATGATATGAAAGTATTTTCAAGGAAATTGGTTTCATAAAATATTCTAGAATTCAATATATGTTTTCAAAAAAGTCAATTAAATCAGTTTTCAAAATTTATTGAAGATTTTTATACATGTCTTCATGGAAAAATGTTTTCAAAATGATTTAAACATTCTTTTATAAATTATCAAGGAGAAATTTTTTCAAAATGTTTTCAACCTTCTTATGTAAGTTTTCATGGAAAAAAGGTTTTAAAAATGATTAAAAAATATTTTATAAGTTATCAAGAAAATTTATTAAAAAATAATTTATATTTTTAGAAGATCCTTTCAAATAAAAAGGGATATTTTGTTCCAGAAATGTTTTAATAGGTTCCTTCCAAATTATTTCCAAACTGAGATGACATCTTTAGGTGTTACTAATGGATTTATGAGGAAATTATCTAAATGTTCCATTCATATTAATTCTTTTAAAGGTATATTTTTTTATTAAACATTGTTTATGAATAAAATTTCTATTTCAGATTTTATATGTTTATTAACCCTATTTCTCTTTCTTGGTTTATATGATTTTAAAATCCACTTCATTTCACAGGGCGTGCTTTGATGAAATTATTATGATAACTATTTCTTTTCCACAAGATATTTTATGATTACTTTTTTATGATACTAATTTCATTTCATGGGTTTTTATATGATTGTTTATGATCCTTTGGAACATTTCTATACAATTTCATTAAGAGATGGGTGGGACATTTATCTCTCTCCAATGAATTCGTTAAAGTTTTATATCTCATGAGATAATGATGGGGATGAAGTGTAAAGGCTTCATCTATTGTAGAAGATGTGGAATCTCAATCCACTGTGTAAATATGGGAAAGTCCTATTCACTTTTGGAATATGGTAAAACAAAATCTAGTATAGAATCATTGGGAAACTTAATTCACATTGGGAATATAGGGAAACTCGATCCCTTGTAAGTATAGGCCTGAAACTGGAAATGGTGGTGTATCCTTCCCAATAGGTGTAGTACCCATGAAGTTCTCTATTATGTGTTATAAATGAGCCTTGTCTTAAAGATAAATATATTACATGTTCATGTGTTTTTAACAATTTATATTTCTTATCCTTATGATATTCTCACATGGTTTTTGATTTTTATTATCTTATGATTCATTTATTATGAACTGAAAATACTTATACCATGATTTATGATTATTATCTTTTATATGTAGGGTATTGTCTTATAATTTTATGATCACATTATCTAACCCCTTATGCTTGTGATTATTCTTACATATCTCCCTTTTTTTCCCTTACTAGGAAACTAAGATAACCCATTTTTATGTTTCCATCCCCATTGTATGAAGATAAGTATTAAGTATGATCTGTCTGAGAAGGGTTAATTTAATGAAGAACAATGTGGGAGATAATATAGCCAACTGATTTACTACTGTTTAGTCTTCCATGTTTCCAAAGGCACTCAAAAAATACGGTCTTTCAACATCTATTTCTTTATTATATTAAGTTTTCGTCAAAAGTGATGTAATAATAATGTATGAAAAGTTAGGGTCTTTGTAGTTGCTATCAAGAAAAAATGTTTAATTAACCTTACCAAAATAGGATGAAGAATCCATAATTATAAATACAAGGAAATCCCAAGGGATAAGTATAAATATTAGGAATGTATAGTTAATTATACTATAACTTTGGTAATGGATAGTGGGATTGATGTTCTAGAAATAAATCCCTATATGGATAATTAAAGAATACATGGTTCTTGAACATATATACCTATGGGTGAAAAATAAATTTGGGTGTGTTATGATTGATTCATCTGTAACCTAGTACATGACAACAGGTATTACTGAAGACCTAATTTGACACTATTAGGGTATATTTATTGGGAATTCAAAAAAGTATTCACAAAACATTATTCTGGATTGAAAAATTATTGGGATATGAATAACCTTGGAAAAAACTATAGTTTAATATATTAAAGAAGGTGTCATAATTTAGAAACAATGATATTGGTATTTCATGACTATGTGGTTCCTCATAATGAAAACAGTTTATTGATATTTTTCTTGGTTTTATTCAATGGATTCATCCACAAAGAACTCCATTACTAGTGATTGTGATTGACAATTCAATGATTGTTCTCATGAGAATGTGAATTCCATGAGAGTTGGAATTAAAAACCTCATTGTTGCAATGAAAAGAAATATGAGGGTATGAATCATGTTGAGCTTCCAAGTGAATTATATAGGGAACAATGTTCTATTGAGTACTTCATGGGGAAACATCCAAAATCATTCAACCGGTCTTCCGATCCACTTGTTTCTGGAAAATGAATCAGTACCACTGAAAATATATTCTCTACTCTACAGCGTGTGATCATTAGAAATTCATTCTATCTATATATCAGTTATAAGGTGAAGTATACCATTGGTCGACTCTAATTAAGAATTTGAGGAAGGAAGTTGAAATAGAATACAAAATTTGGGAGATATTAAGGAACTAATTTCTTAATAATTATATTCCTTGTGATCTTCATACAATGATAGAAAATGAGTTATGTGAGTTGATGAAAAAGAATGATTAATCTATCGGTACCTATGAGGAAAATTTCACAAGAATTTCTAGGTACACTTAAAAAATTAACATCAAAACCTAAAGTTAAGTTGATAGGTTCTTTAGTGTAATAAATAAGAGTCTTATAATTTAATTTTACTTAAGATAGTTTAGTATATAAAATTTTTTTCTACATGGTGAATTCAATGTTGAAATAGAGGATGGACTTATATATCAATCTCATTGTTTTAACAAGAAAAGGGAGATTGATTTAAAAACAAAATATAAAAACCATATAAAGAAAAATATGATCCTTAGTTTAGGATACAATTGTGGAAATAATCCCAGAGAAAATTATCTTATTGGGTCTTATAAAATAAATTTATGTACATGAGGGAAGGACATCATCAAATGGATAGCCGAAAAAATGGGAATAAAATGGCTAATGATGAAAATAAATAAAAAGTCGCATAGAACACAACTTCCACGCATTAGTGTTTCATGTGTAAGAAGGATGGGAAGTATGCTAACTAATTCCCACATGCATGGGTTGGTGATGATGATTAGCATCAATGACCTATTAAACCATGGGAAAAGGGTAAATTTCATTCAATCACTATTTCTAATGAGGGGTGTTATAATAACGTGGTGAAAGGTCCACATACCATCCAATCTATAACTTCTTATGTATTATTTGATTATTGAAATACCCACTCCTTAATATATAAATAATTTTATAAGGTCATTAAGATTTCACTCAAATGAGTATATGTTGAATTAGATGTATAAAACACTAATGGTACGATGATTTCATCTCAAGTATATGATTCCTCTTCGGTTTTCATTTGAGGGAATGTACTTTCAGAAAATCCAATCATTATTCTAGTGGAATTTGATGTTATATTATACATGGTTTGGATTTTGCTCCATCATCACATGTCAACTGTCAAGGAAAACAAGTAATATTGGACATTTGAATCCAACCTCTGATCTATATCAATGTAACAGTATATATTAACATTCTATGGAAACTACTTATGGTTTATGGTTCTTAATTCTTATTAAAATGGTTTTTTTATCTGAATTGGTATGTGAGAAATCAACATCAATGATATTCCAATTATTTCGATGCTTGTGGATATCTTTCCAATATATTTTAATATCCTTCCATCTAAATGTGATGTTTATTTTTTGATAGGTCTCATACATAGATCCACAAAAATTTCAAATAATCCCTATAGAATGTACCCAGTTGAGTTGAAGGAATTGAGCAGAAACTCCTAGAAAACCTTGATAAGGGATTCATTTAGCTGTTTTTTGTAATGCCCCAAAACTAGTTACCCAGAGTCGGTATATTATTACATATCTTTGGCATGATCACAAGGGATCAATTCTTGAATGACCGATTAGATTATTAGCCTTGTAATTACTAGATACATACATAATATTTACATTAAATTATGAAATTGATAAACAACATAATTTGTCCCTTTTGAACACACTCAAATCCCTTAGCCTATTCTTGAAGGTTAATCATAATATACTTATTCACATCATATGAGAAAGAAAACATAATAAGGGGGTGATATCAGATATTCAATAAGGATAATAATATAGTAGAAACTAACATAAATAAGAATAAAAATTTAAGGAAATGTATATAACTAAAAAAGAATACTTTTAAATATAAACATCAGCATAATATGGGGAAGATAAGTCAAATAACGTCATTTACTTATTCACATGGATATTATTATAGTTGAATAAACACAGGAAATATCAATATCGAATTTCATTACGATGGAATGCATAATATCACACATCATAACCACATAGTCAAGGCCTTGTTCCAAGACAACCAAAATTATTTTTTCATGGCCATGTGCCAAGAAAATATTTCATCTCATGGGAACTACTGATGCATCAAGGAGCTATAGCAGGCTCCACCCGTCACTTATTAAGTTCAATTCATTCCACATATGAAAAGGTTTAAATATACATAGACATTCATATTAATACTATTATACAAAATGTTAATACTTTAACCATAAACAATAAATTGTATAAAATAACACATCCATAGTAGAATATAACAAAAAACATCAATAAAATTTGAAATATTGTATCATAATAAATCATTTTCAGACTACTGTAAAATCTAACAAAGGATGTTGACATAGTTGAAATCAAAACTATGGGAGAAAAATATCTCTTTTTATATTGAAATCATTTAAAAGTCACATAATTATAAAATAAAACATTTATTTTGAAAATATTATTATAAGTCTGTAAGGTAAGTTTTTTAGATGTTATAACTGCAGAAAATTGCTCCACCCTCCGTATACATTAAAAAACATTCTAACCTTAATTTCTCAAAAAGGTCATAGAGTACCTTGTTTGGAAAAAGTAAGAAAGATTCCTTTAATAACATTTAATAAAAATTAAAACAAGGGTATAAATGAATTTTAACTATATTCAAGGAAATAGTAAAAATTATTTGAAAAACATTTTTAAGAAACATAGTTTTGGATGATAAATAGGTCCTAGTAGATACTAATGTATAAAAAACCTCGGATAATAAAGAGATTGTAAAATTAACCCTTACCTTTTACTTTTCCTTGGTCAGGGGTATGTTAACCTCCTTTATAATAGTTAAATAATTGGTATTAAATTATACAAGGACCATATATATTAATATTGTGTTATATATGATCTTCTAATATTGTTTTGTTAATAATATTTCAGTAGTATCATTGTTTCTGGTGTTAATTGATTCATATTCCATTATATGTTTTTATATATGTAATTTTTATTATGGATAGGATTAATTTTATTAATATAATGAATGATATTATATTCATAACCAATATTTTTAATCATACATTGAAAATTATTCTTGAATGGTTATGATTGGGAACGAATCTCATCGTGTCCGTGGAGACTGTAATCCATTAATATGAAAGAGCGACAATACCATTCTATTGATGGTGAAATCGTATGTAATTGGATGGTATATAAAATATAAAAAATTATTAACATGTTATATTTATTATTTACATAAATTATTTTCATTATTAAACCCATCCAAATAATGATGTTTTGAATAGGAAACTACACCACGATGTGGAGACGGTAAGTAGTACGTATGCACATAAGGTGACTTTTTCATTCATATGATGGATAGAATAATGAATATGTTTGAACCATATATATAATAACATCACAGTATGTAGAATGTACTAGGGTTATAATTTTGGTATGGTAATAAGAATGAAAGAGGAAGTGGTTGAAGAAAAAAAAATTGAAACAGGTGATTAAATTATTACCTCTTCTTTGAGTGCTTCCTTTTGATTTGATCAAGAGGGATCATTAGGTCGGATTTCTGATCAAATTAAGACCTATAACTTTATGATAGGGTATTTGGGAAGATATTTGATAAATTTTTGGCTGATCCAAATGGATTTGGATATGTGATTTTTAGAGAAGGTGAAATAACTTTTTATAAGGGAAGTGATGGCCATTTTCGGAAAATTTTGAGATATTATTTTATTATATGATAGTATTTAGTTTATAATGGATAAAAAGTATTTATTTCGATGTTAATGTGGGTATTGTTCAAAAACCATTCAAATAATAGTATTTAGACAGGTTTAGGTCACCATATTATCTTTATCTATTAGATTTAACTCTTAGATAAATTGTTTATTTTTTAACATGCATTCTTGAATTATTATAATAAATTGTAAATAAATTTACTATAAAACTCCAAGAGAATCCAAAGTGTTTATTTATTGACATTTATAAAATTATAAATGTCCTTCTATAGAAATTTAGATTTTTAGGAATATTATATCAGTTAATAATATAGTATTTGTTTTAAAAACACATTTATGTCAATTTTGACACTATTTAGTATTTCGTTTTTGTGGAAGTCAAAAAAACCCGATTAATTAGCAAAAAATAAATAAATTAAATAATAATAAGTCATAGTAACATATAAAATTAGTGGAATGCATCAAAATTCTAAATTTACATTTATTTGGATATTTATAATATCAATAAGTTTAATCATTCATTGACACTGTCATTACTGCATCATTATGGTGTCATAAATAAATTAAATTATTTAATGTATAAAAATTATAAATTAAATACCATTATGTATGATATCATTATAGATTTCAAATGAATATTTATAGTCTAATTTATCTTACGTATTACCCTATATTTAAAATTATTTAGTTATGAAAATTTGAATTTAACACTTTTAACTCTTCTTTAAATAAAATAATAAAAAATGTCTTAATCTAATACAAGTGGATCAAAGAGGATAAAATTTTATTCATAAGTTTTATTTCGTAGAAAAATACTTATTCAATAGAATTAGGACATGTGTTAACATAATTATAATATCATTATTAACTTTAATAACCCTATTTACTTTTAACCATGGTAAATAAAATTCAAAAGATAAAATTCACCAAAAATAATTTTCATCCTATTGAACCACATTTTTCTTATTGATGTCAACCATGTCTCACAAATTTTTGAAATTCTATTTACTAAATCTGTAAAATTGTGTGTTATGAAAATTTGAAAATGTGCCTAGAAGGTGGGTAAAAGACGTTAAAATGTTCAATAAAATTTTATACATATAATTTTATATAAAATGACTCCAATTAATTACATCTACTTATAGTGTTATTTTCTATCTATTTTAAACTAAAATATATTTAAATAAAATCTATCATAATTTAAATAAAAATAGTGTTTTAACCAATAACTTAGTATTTTTCACTATTAATCAAAAATTGAATGTTTTCAGAAAAAATAAAAACAAATCACGCTAAGGTAATTTTGATAATATGAATTCAAAAATGATGTCCATTTTGAAAAATAAAATTTATAAAATTTCAAAAAGTGGATATTTATTTTCATAAAAACGTTTTTAATTGGTTGTGGTCTGCTAGAACTCGATGTTGCATACAGTACATGTTATTACATTATTAAAAGAGAAACGTACCGTAGAATCTTGGGGTGTTTCATTATTCCATATTCAAATAATTTCATCCTATATGTTTCTAGAAAAATACTTAATTAAAACTTTTGGGTGGTTCTTCATCATATGTTCCTCAGGTTCCCACATTGCCTCTTTCATCTTATTGTTTCTTTATAGAACTTTTACTAGACAACTCGTCTGATTACTCAACACTTGTTCTCTAGTATCAAAAATCTTGATAGTCTCTACACAATAAGACATATTGGGTTCCATTTCTATTTTTTCATAGGTGAGTACATGCATTGGGACAGGTATTTATTTTCTCAATAGTGATACATGGAATACATCATGAACTTTGGAGAGACATGGAGTCATTTCCAAATGAAAACCTACAACTACAATTTGTTTTATAATTTCAAATGGCCTGATGTACATGGGACATAATTTACCATTCGTACTGAATCATATAACACACTTTTATATAGATACCTACATGAAAACATGATCTCCTACTTGAAATTCCAAATCCTTTCTTCACCTATCAACATAGTTCTTTTTCCATCTTTGAGCTCCTTTGATGTGGGAATGGATAATATTTACCTTTTAAATTATTTCATCAATATGTTCTAGGCCGAAGAGTTTAATTTCACCCAAATCATCCCAACAAGTTGGTGTGTGACATCTCTTTCCATATAATACTTCATATGGTTCCATCTGAATACTTTAATGGAAGCTACTGTTGTTGTAAAAATTCTACCAGAAATAATTATTAATCCCACATACCTTGAATGTCATGTGAGCAAGATCTGAACATGTCTTCTAAGGTTTGAATAGTCAGTTCTGATTGTCCATCATTTTGATGGTGGTAGTTTGTTTTTAAATGATGTTCAGTATTGTGGTCCTTCTGAAGAAATTTTTAGAATTTTGTTGTAAAATGGGGATCATGATCATAAACAATCCATAGGGGTACTTCATGAAGTCTTAAAAATTAATTAATATGTAGTCTTTATAAAATTTCACCTGTTAAATGTTCTATTATAGTTAGAAAATGTGGTTACTTGGTAAGACGATCAACAATGACCCATATTGCATCATTCCTTCTAGGAGACTTTGGTAGCCCCATGACAAGGTCCATAATAATAACATCTGATTTCGACTCAGGTATGGGAAGAAGATTCATGACTCATCTAAGATGTTTTCTTCCAGAATTCACCTTTCGAAAAACCATACATCGTGACACATAATCAGAAATCTTCCTATTTAGGTTTTCCCTCAAAAAATGTTCCTTCAATTATCTACACAACTTAGTTCTACCAGTGTGTATATAGAAATTGGAGATGTGAAAATCATCCAACAATTCCCTTTTTAGATCAGGTATGTCAAGAACACCAATTCTCTTCCCAAAATTCAGAATTCCATATTCATATATGAAGTCAATCAATATCCAATCATTCATAGTTTTAATTTTCATTGAAAACTCCTCATCGTCAGTCTAAGAACATTTTATCCTTTCTTGTAAATATTTTTTGGCAACCATTTCTAAAATTATAGATGATTCAACATCCATAATTATTTCCACATCCATATTTACTAGATCCATGAACATAGGATCCATTTCAACTCTCATATTGTGCAAAACTCCATGATCCTTTTTGCTGAAAGTGTCTTCAACCTTATTTTCCATCCCCGGGTGGTAGTGTATTGTGAAATCATAATCCATGACTAGTTCAAGCAATCATCGTTGCCTCATTTTTTGTTCTTTCTTTGATAAAATATACATCAAACTCTTGTAATCGGTATATATCTAACATATTTCACCATAGTCATAGTGTCTAAATATATTTATAGCAAATATTACAACAGCTAACTCTTGATCATGAGTGGGATAGCTTTGATAATAATTTTTTATATGTCGTCATGCATAGGCAATAACTCTATCATTCTTTATATGGACTAAACAACATCCTTTCTTTGCAGCATCACTATAATTAACAAACCCATCATTCCTCGATGGTAGAGTCAAGATAGGATCATAAACTAATATTCTCTTCATATCATCAAAATATTCATCACACTCTTCAATCCAAACAAATTTAACCCCTTTATATGTGATCTTGGTTAATGGGATAGCCAATCAGGAAATATTTGGCATGAAACGCCGATAATAACCTGCTAAACCAATATGTTTTCATACCTCAGTTATACTCATCAGTATTGGCCATTCTTGTATTGGTCTGGTCTTAGAAGTATCAACAGATACGCCATTATTAGAGACAATATAGACATGAAAATAAATATTCTAAATCTAAAATTCAAACATGCTAAACATCCCATATAATTCATTTCTTCTAAGAGTATTTATAATAGTATGCAAGTGATTTTCATGATCTTCATAGATTTTTGAGTAATCCAAGATATCATCAACAAATACCACTAAAAAGTCATCAAGATAATCCTGGAAAACACTATTCCTTAGATCCATGAATATAGAGGGTGCATTTTTTAGTCCAAAAGGAATTATTGTAAACATGAAATGCCCATACATGGTACTAAATTCTACGTTTTGAATGCCTTCCTTCTTCACACACAACCGATGATATCCATATTGAAGGTTAGTAGTTGAAAAATATTGAGATCCATGAAGTTGATTGAATTAATCATCAATGCGAGGTAGGGGATAATTTTTATGTATTATTATATCATTGATATCTCTATAGTTAATGCACAACCACATAGATAATTTATCTTCTTAACAAAAAGAACAGGGGATCCCCATGGAGAAACACTAGGGATAATAATTCCATTATTAATCAATTCCTCTAGTTGTTTCTTTAGTTCCACAAATTCCATAGTGGTAATTCGATAAGGGGTCTTCGATATTTGACTTGAACTATAAATGAAATCAATGGAAAACTCAATATCTTTTTCGAGAGGATGTCTATGTCAATCCTTTGTAAACACATCATCATATTCCCGCACAATAGGTATGTATTCTATTTCAACATTCCTTTCCTCACCCATAGTTATTTAACTCTATTCCTCCCCAATAATTGAATTTATTAGAGGTGTTGGGTAGATCTAGATGAGAATTTTATAGTGATGTTTCTACTCTAATGATAAGGTACTCCTTATAATCATTGAAAATTTTATCCTCCTTCTTCTTATAATAAATTTTCACATCATGGTCTGAAATCCAATCCATACTAAGTATTATATCAAATTCAATCATCGGTGTGATGATGAGATCATCAAATAAAGCATGTTTATATGCCCTAATGGGAACTGATTCCCAAAACATTGTTTCAATGATACTTCCATTAAGAGTTTTGACAAACAAATCCATTTTTAAATAAAATATTAAATATCTGATTTTCTTAGAAATATGGGAAGATAATAAATAATTAGATGGTCTAGAGTCAAATAAATCATTGGATAAATTTTAAAAACCCATTAAATTATCCAGTACCACATCATTCGGAGCATTAACTTCAACAATAATGATTGCATAAGCATGGAATTTCTCCCATGGCCTTTTCTGATATAAGTGTCCTTGGCACTTGGGATATACATTTGCTTAATTACCAATTTATCTGCTATTGTAGCATTCATCATTGATAGCCACTTTCATTCCCTTTCAATCATGATCGTGGTGGCCTTTTTCACCACACTTGTAACAGACTCTCATTCCCTTCAAGAAAGTATCGGGGTGTTTCTTCTCACATTTACATCAAGATGAAATTCAAATTTTACATTCTTCCCATTATTTCCATTTTCAATGTGTTCAGAAGATCTCTTCTTCCCTTTCTTTCCTTTAAATTCATAAGACATGGATAATTCATTTTCTGTCTTGATATCACATGAGACAATATCTTCGTTCGATGAGAAGGATTGAGAAACTAATTCATGATAAAGAAATGGTTGTAACCCATCAAAGAATCGATCAATTTTACTACTTGGGTTACATATATAATCTTCCGTATGCCATTATATCCTCATACTTTGCGACATTCTCATCTTATTTTTCCTCAGACTCAGGAATTTTCTTTCCAAATCAGCTTTATGGTCACGAGAAAAGTATATTTCTAAAAAAATATCGTTAAAATCATTCCATTCAATAATTGATACTTAATTATCCTTTTTTTTTGTTTTGAATTAATGACCACCATTGATCTTCATCTCCCTTGAGGCGAAAAAATACCATGAATTTTTTTTTCACTTTCTCTACTCCCCAAAGCATCAAATATTTTCTCTAAAGAACACATCCATTGCTCATGTACAAATAGATTTTTATTCCCATTGATTGTTGGGGTTTGTTGCAATTTTGATGCGGTCTAGAATTTATCCTCCACGTTGTGGATCTGGGTACTTCATATGGGTAAGGTTATTATTCATAACCTTATTGAGTTGTTCCAGTATGGTTATATGAATTTCAGCCCCGGTTGCATCACTAGATATACTATAATTATCTTGAGTATGAGGGAAATCCCTAGATGGAATATGTGTGTTGATATGGTTTCCATTTCATCCACTAGGTTCCATTTCTAAACCATGGCATACAGTATATTAGTTTATGAATAACAATACATAATTCCAAACTAGTAAAATAATAACATAATTGAATAGTTTATTCTTATAATCCATAATCAATAAAAAATGATTTCTTTTTTGAAGTATTTACTCATAAATCCTTCAGAATAGTTTGCAAATAAAATTTAAATTATCATAAGAATATCCCCGGGGAGTGTCATAACCAAGTGTGCAGCAAGGCCCATTTTCAGGTACCAGGATACCATGGGTCAAGCATGAAACTCCTTATTGGAATTTTCACTCCCAGGTACATCTTTTACAGAGCCGCCACTACCTTCCATATCCAAATAGGGATTTATTGTTTGAAAAATACACAAAATCATTAAATTACCAAAATTCTAGGATGGTTTTCTATATTATTCCTAAAAGTCTATCTTAGGTTAATGTTCTCAAATCAGAGATTTTAAAAATCAATATTATAAGGTTTATACTAAACTTACTTTCATACCAACTATAAATCCCTGACCCTAGTTACCCAGAGTTGGTGCATTATTACATAACATTGACATGATCACGAGACATCAATTATGGAACGACCGATTAGTTTAGTAGCATTTTAAGTAATATATATTGTTGGCCCTCCTTTTCGTCTCATTTTCTAAAGGAATGGAAAGGGAAACAACTTAGCACAAATTGATTCATCTTTTGAAGAAAACATAAAAAATCAACAAAGGCATGAATAAGGCTTCAAAAGCAATGTGCCATGAAAGTTCCATCCCTTTCGCGCAAGTCCACTTGTGCAACGCCTAATGGTCATCCAAGTGACTAGCGCGCCCTTAGTGAAAACCGCTCGGGCTCTTCTCCAGCCTATAAATAGACCCATTGGGCCCCCTATTTCAAAAAAAATATCCAGAATTCAGATTTAGAGCTCTGAACTCCCAAGTCTCTTCTTCAGATCTTCTGAACACTTCAAACGTAATTCTTTACATAGAATGGAAGGTCTAAATTAGAGGAATAAAATATAAGTGTTAGAATTCACTAACACTTTCACACCTAAGGTGTTTTATCCTTAAGGGAAATGAACATACATGAGTGTCGCCCTACTTCCTCACCAAAACTTGTACACCTATCTTCTATAAGTACCTCAAGATAATTCTAAAGGCATTGGTCAAGGATCGCCCAAGTATTACCATGCTGGTTTACAAACGTGCAAGTACCCATGTGTCGTGCAGGTATACCTGCGCGACCAGGACTTGAGCGCCCATGCAGTACTTGTGCGCCTGCTAGGACTTGCGAGCCCCTGCCTTTTTGGGTGCCTTTCTTTCCCATTTAACCCCTATTATGTTGTTCCACCTCTCCTATTCAAGATTAAGTCTTCAAGACAATCTTCAAAGCAATTTATGGCATGATTTATGGATTTGGCGTCTTTATCTGAAAGGATATCCATGGAAAATTTCTCAAAACCTACTGATTTTCACATCATTATGTCACTAAAGATTGAGATTTAATTCATTCAACCTCATCCGTTAAGATGAGAGAACCCCGTAATATGGGTATCCTCTTTATGAGTAATCCCCAGTCATAATTCTCAAATATGGGCATCCTCGTTAGGAGTAAGCCCCAAGTCTTCTTTAACCTGGGACTCCTTTTCAGGAATATTCCCCTGTCATAATTCTCAAGTCCCTTAACTCGGGCCTCCTT
Organism: Viscum album; assembly: GCA_963277665.1. Classification (NCBI taxonomy): domain Eukaryota; kingdom Viridiplantae; phylum Streptophyta; class Magnoliopsida; order Santalales; family Viscaceae; genus Viscum; species Viscum album. The sequence goes on from OY728139.1 coordinate 922,881,699, forward strand.
TTCAGGAGTAAGTCCCAGTTATAATTCCCAAATATGGGCATCCCCCTTAGGAGTAAGTCCCATGTTCCCAAATATGGGCATCATCCTTAGGAGTAAGCCCCAACCATAATTCTCTTAACCTGGGCCTCCTTTTTAGGAGTAAGCCCCAGTCTCAAATCTGGGCCTCCTTTTCAAAAACAAGCCCCAGTAATAATTATCAATACTGGGCATCCTCCTCAGGAATAAGTCCCAAGTCCTCATTAACCTGGGCCTCCTTTTCATGAGTAAGCCCCAGTCTCAAATATGGGCATCCTCTTCAGAAGTCATCCCCAAGTCCGTTAATTTTTCAAATTCCTTAACATGGGCCTCCATTTTAGGAGTAAACCCCATTATTAATTTCTCTTAACCATTCCTAATTTACCTTTGATATGGGATTCCTTCTCAGGAGTAAAACCCAATCATATGTTCTCTCCTAATTTGGGAATCTTCTTTAGGAGTAAGCACCAAGATTAGAGTATCCAAATCTCCATGAAGAACATATAACTTTATGGACCCTGTTCCTGGATTTCTTCCCTAAAATATATCTTAATCGTCATTTCTTATTATTGCATATTTCATGGCACAATTGACTGGATTTACCAATACCTCTTGCTTCTCACACCGAGCATGACTCACGTGAGATTAGAGTGTAAAAGTAATTATGACATCTTTCTTTGAGGCATCAATCATAAACATCATACTCCCTTACTTGAACTACGTTGGTTTTGATTCCTTTTATAAAATAAGGGATACGTAGGCATCCCATCTGTGGGTACGATCCCTATATTGAAATAATTCATGTCCTTTTGAATGAAAATAAACTTCAAGTGCCCCCACTGAGTGGCTTTAAAACTAGTATGGTCATCATAATGACCAAGTGACTTTTATGTATCAAAGAATACCATTGACTAAGAATCTCTAACAAATACAGATGATTCTGTATCAATGAAGAACCTCGAATACATATGAAAGATTCTCTAAATTTCCTACATATCAATCATTGATTGCAGATCTAAAGGAAAGCTCATTTTATACATGGTAATATAGTAAGGATTCACGATCATAACTTAAATCAATAAATAGAGTCCCGGAGTAGGAAATAATTCCCCTCAAAAAGGTGTGATGAGTCCGACCTCCCATCCTCTCAACCAATGCAAATTCTTAAGCCTCATCAGTCCACAAATAATGAGCACCTACCTTTGGAAAGTAGGTTCAAATGGATATGGAATCATTGGATGTTTCCAGTTCTACGAACAAATCCGTTCGAAACCGCTTGGAATGTTTGAACCTTCAATAAACGTGGTCATCCCCGATTCCAGAGGGAAACAAAAAATGGTGAACCCGACGTGAATCTTTAACCAAGTTAAAATGATGATTTGCTTATTTGTTAGGCCCCTATTTAAAACTCAATGAGAGGTACAACAAAAACAATCATTGAAATATGTGCACATCCAAAAGATTTAGTGGGTGAATTTATCTTGATTATGTCTGTTATATCAAACAGCCTCTCTTTTCCAAGATTTTCAGCATTCTAAGAAATGGCTGCTCTCATATTCACACCTGTGAATACCGCTGCTGCGAATGCCACTACTGTTACTCCTACTGGATCTTTGTCTGCTCTGAGGACGATATCACCTACTCAGCGTCTTCAATGCTGGGTATCAAATGTGCTGGTTAAGGAGTACCATAAAAAAAGTACCATTCCAACTATGGAGGCTACCCAACAAGCCCTCCAAGTGAATAACTCACCCTGGTCATCCGGACAGCGACGACCATTGATCAAGAAACAAGCGGTGCTAACCACCGTCTCCAACCGTTTCGGGTCGTTATCCCGAGAACGAAATCCCCATTCACTCCCTTATTCTAGGGAGGTGAAAGAGAAGGTCCCTCAGGGCCTTAATTCAAGAAGACAGGGGTCCTTCCCGAGGTCTCCCACCAACAATCTCCGACAGACTCGTGCGGCAGTGTGCCCCCAACATGATGAGAGTACCGACTCTAGGCGTTCGGCTCAGGTTCCTCGAACCCGAGCAGGCAAGACGAATCGCCAGAGGTGAAATCCGGTTAACAGTGAGAAAGTTATCATATTTGCCATCTCCGGAGAAATCCACCAACCTAACTTGGTGGAAAGCGACGAGCATGCACTCACACCTGTCCGTTTTAATTCTGTTGTCCAACAGACTCGTCTGGAAGCATCACGCCAATCCTGCCAGCCAATTCCGTAGGAGTACTGTAGGCAGGAACATACACCTATTTATACATCACCAGCTAGTTAGTAGGCTCGTTTGACTACATATGATGGACATTGTCAACCATGTTCGGCGAAGTGCAATCAGCAGTCACATACACCTGCTAATATTGATCAATCCTACCAACCGTCTCACTTGGTAGCATTCGGAGAAGTCAGTCGGAATGCACCGGCGACAAACAGGAGGCAGACTCAACTCTATGCCCCTACACTTGAGTACTGTCAGGATTCACTGACAGCAAAAGAAGGATAGGATCAGGAACATACACCTACTCCAAGCATTGAATGGACGTATAACACTGTTCTAGCAGCTGAAGTCACCATGCATATTCTATCAATGGTGAAAGAGTAGAAGAAAAGTCTTGCTCATATCCTGGATGCATGTTAAGATATTATAACAGCTTCAACGACATCTCAGGGAAAGACACATAAATATATCCCTACCAGTGGAGTGACACATCAACAGTTCACTCCGAAACAGACACACACATCTGTTCCCGTTTAAGAGGGTTGTAGGGCATTCTCCCACATATCATACGGACAACCAAGTCAGGCACATAAACCTGATTTGAGTGGAGATCGTCAGCCTAACCTAGCCATCTCTCATGATCATTCACATACACCTCCTCAGAGCCTCCACTTTCTTCAATAAGTGTTTTCCAAGATGAGTAATAAGGAGTCTAAGAAAAAGGCGCGCCGCCAGCACAGTCAAGAGATCAAGAGACAATATGTAACAAGGACTTTCTCGATGCTGGAGTTCATGAAGCCCTCCGAAAGTTATCTGTAGGAATTCAAGATTCTACTCCCTCGTTTCCCAATAGTGGGAACATTAATTCTGAAGGACTTCAACAGACACTTCCTCTTGAAGGCTTTCTTCATGACAATTCGGTCGATCTCGAAGTTTCATCTTCAGATGCAAGCCACAGGAACCCTCTGTGTGGCCAGAAGACCAAGGAGCAAGAGATTTCATCTTTTGCTGTAACGCACCATGGTGGTCCTCCCCATGATGATGAATTTCGCTGCGAAAGGTCTCTTTGCAATAGTGATTCACATTTCGCGGAAAATGCTCCAGTGGACAATGTAGTGCCGAAAAAGCCCTCTTATCTTGAGCCACTTGAAAATGAAAAACCATTCATGTATCATGTTTCCTAGCTGGTGGGTGAAATACATTCTCAATTCGTAGATAGCCCAGGTTGTAACACCCCAAACTTCTACGGTACGCTTCTCTTTGAATAATGCGATAGTGTGTGTTGTACGCAACATCGAGTTCTAACACACCACAACCAATCAAACTAGCCGTTATGAATACTAATACCTGATTTTTGAAATTATATATATTTTATATTTCAAAATGGACTTCATTTTTGGTTTTGTAATATCGAAATTATCCTAAGATGAATTTTTGGTATTTTTCTGAGAACTTTCAATTTTTATGAATAGTGAAAAATACTTAAAAACAACTTTTTTAATCAAAATAATTTATAGTGATAAATTATATTATTGAGTGGTTTTAAAGTATAATTAGAATAAATTTTTACCATTTTATCCAATGGTGTTCATTAGAATTAATGTCACTTTGAAATTGGACCTAAACAATTGTCAATCTTTTGGTATATATTGTTTCTTAAAAACACGCTATTTGTAGTGACAGCGGGAATTAATTATAAAATTAATTAATGAAACTTATATGATTTGAATTTTGTAAATAATACATCATTTTTGAATTCGGAATATCAAATATTTCTTAGGGTGAAATTTTGGCATTGTTCTGAAAAACATCAATTTTTAATGAATTGTGAAACTACTTAGTGGTAGTTAAAAAACTGAATTTTTCATAAAACATAATTTTACTACTTCTGTGAATGGAATTTAGAAAATCCCAGAGACACGGTTAATATCAAGAAGTAAAATTTGGTTCAATGAGATGAAAATAATTCTTGGTGAATAGTAACTTTTTACTTTTATTTACCACGGTTAAAAGTAAATAGGGTAATTACGGGTAAAAATGATATTAATATTACCCCAACACATGTCCTAATTCTATTGGACAAGTTTATCTTGTCCAAAAAAACCTTAGGAATAAAATATTATCATTTAGGTCCACATGGATTAGATTAGGGCATTTATTATTATTTAATTCAAAGAAGAGTTAAAAGTGTTAAAATCAAAGTTTATTTACTAAAACATTTTTAATATAGAGTTATATATAAGATTAATTAGATTGTAAATATTCATTAGAAATATAAAACTATTTCCTACATAATTATATTTTATTTATAATTTTTAGACTTTAAATAATTTAATTTATTTTTGACACAATGTTGATGCAGTAATTACCATAATAGTGAAAAATTAAAATAATTGATATTATAAATACCCAAATAAATATAATTTGAGACTTTTAATGAATTAACATAATTTTCTAGAATAATATGACATATTAGTATTGATTTAATTGACTTTTTTCAAATTAACCATTCGGTTATAAGTTTCACAAAAATCAACTATTGAATAGTGTCAAAATTGACATAAAAGACTTTTTAAAACAAGTATTATATTATTAATTGATATTAAATTCCTAAAAATATAAGGTTCTTCCAAGATACTTATATAATGATATTTGTATCATTAATAGACCACTTAGGGGTTGCTTGGATGTATATAGTATGTTTATTAACTATATAATATAAAAATACAAAGTGACATTGTAAAGGTCAAACTAATTAACTAAGAGTTAAAACTAAATGATAAGGTTAATATAGTAACCCAAACCTGTATAAATTCTATTTGTTGAATTTTTTTAGACCTATACCCTCCTTAACCTTTGAATAATAATCTTTGGACCAATTAGAAACCGAATATTAATTTATTATAAATTAATATTTCTAGCCTTTCAAAAGGTGCCCCTCACCCCTCTTATAAAAGGGCACTCCCCCTTCTCATTACTTCACACCCTAAAATCATTTTGGTTCGGCCAAAATCTTCCCAAATAATCTCTCAACTTCCCTCACTACAACCTAGAGGCCTTAGTTTGATCCGAAATCCATCCTATGGATCCCTTTTGATCAAATCAAAAGGAAGAACCGGAAGAAGAGGTAATGTTTTCACCACCCTTTTTCAAATTCATTTCTTCTTCCACTTCTTATTTTTTTGTTATTACCATTATAAAATAATAAATCCAGTATCTTATATATAATGTGATGTTATTATAAATATGGTACAACCATATTCAGTATTCTATCCACCCTTTGATTAACATGTCACCATACGTGCGTACGTACGGCTTACCGTCTCCACGTCATGGTGTAATTGTTATTCAATATATTATTATTTGGATGGGTATAATAATGATCTGTAACTCATTAAAATAATAAATATAACATTATAATTATTCTGTATATATGATATGCTATGCAATTATATATTATTTTAATATCAAAAGAATGATATTTTCGCTCGTGCGTACGTACGGACTACCGTCTCCATGAACGCGATGAGATTCATTCTCCATCATATCCATTCATGTATAATTATCATTTGATGATTTAAAAATAATGTTTAATGACTTGATGTCATTCTGGATATGAATAAGATACAACCTATCCATGGCAAAAATGTCTTACGTAACAAAACATATAAAAGAAAATGAGTAAGTTAACACCCGAAACTATGATAATACTAAGATATTATTAACAAAGAAATGTTAAAAGATCATATATGATATCATATTAATATATATGATTATTGTATAATTTAATAAAAATTATTTCACCATTATAAAGGATTTTAACCTACCCTCAACCATGGAAAAGTAAAAGGTAAGGGTTTATTTCACAATCTCTTCATTATCCGAAGTTGTTTATACATAATAATCTACTGGGATCTCTTTATCATCCACATCCAAGTTTCTTAAAAATTTATTTCAAAACATTTTTACTATTTACAAGAATATGGGTTAAAGTCATATATACCCTTGTTTGACTTTTTATAAGTGGTTTATAAAGGAATATTTCCGTCTTTTTCCAAAAAAGGTGCTTTTTAACCTTTTAGACAAAATTAAGGTAAGAATGTATTTTTAACTTCTATGGCAGGTGCGATTATTTTCCGCCGTTATAAAATCGTCGAAGCTTCCCTTTTAATTTTTTAATAATATTTTCAAAGAAAATGTTTTATTTCATAATTATATGACTTTTAAATGATTTCAAAATAGAAAGATATATTTCTCTAAAAAGAGTTTTGATTTCATGTATGTCAACATCATTTGATGGATTTTAAGCTTATTTGAAGTTGATTTATTATGATACAAAACTTCTATATTGGATTGAAGGTTTTGTGATATGTTTGACTATGGATGTGCTATTTTTATACTGTTCATAGTTTATGGTGAAATTATTGAAATTTCGTATGCTAGTTTTAATACAAATGTTTATGTTATGTTTAATCCTTTTCATATGGGAATGCATTGGACGTAATATGTGACGGGCGGAGCCCGCTATATCTCCTCGATGCATCGGTAGGTCTCATGAGACAGACTAGTGTCCTGGCACAAGGCCTTGGAAAAATCTTATTTGTAGTCTTGGCAGGAGGCCTTGGCTATGTTTTTATGATAGTCTGGAATTATGCATTCCATCATTATGAAAGTGGTAATTGATATTGTGTGTGATTATTCGATTAGTAGAATATCCATGTGAATAAGTAAATGGAATTATTTCATTTTATTTTTTCCATACTATGTTGAAGTTCAAGTTTAAAAGGCTTTTGTTTTAAGTCATACATTACCTGAAATGTTTATTCTTATTTATGAATGTTTCCGCTATATTGTTATCATTACTGGGCATTTGAGCTCACCCCTTTTCTATGTTTTATTTTTCCCAGGATGTGAAGAAATAATTTATGAATGACCTGCAGGGATAGTATGTGGGGATATGAGTGTGGGATATGGAGACTATGTTGTTCTAGTAGTTTTTTACTTTATGATGTAATGTAAATCATTATAAATATATCTAGTGTTTCCAATGCTACTAAACCAATTGGTCTTTCGAGATTTGATCTTTCTTATGATCATTCCAATGTTATTTATAATTCACTGAATCTAGGTAACTGGGGTCAGGGCATTACACAGGTTGTAGTTCATTCTCCGAACCACCCCTAATTCATGCATCTTCTAGTTTAATCAGTGATTTCTCTACCAATCCTGATGAATCCAATGAAGAAACAAGGAAGCACCATCTCTGGTCAAAATAGGTAGAAGAATCTTCATCAAATGATAAAGAGGAAATGATGAACATGAGAAAACAACTGGCGAAAGGTGAAGTGCCAGTCATGTTTTGGCCTCTGGCTGATTCTCAGTATGACATTCCAGAAATGTTGACAGAAGATGGAATTCATGATATTCGTCTCAACATATGGAAAATTCTTTGATAGTTGAAAAAGAAAGTATTATCTTATGAGGAATATTAAAATCATGTTAAGATAATAGAAGGGTTAAAATTCCAAATTGACTTGGCATCTCTATTAGTCTCTTGATATCCGAAGGTTGAAAAGCAGCAAAGAGCCCTTCAGCGTTCTTTCCTTGGCGCACGAAGAAAGTTTCCCCAGTTAATTTCCAATGCCCTATTTTGTATTCATGTCAGAGGATGGGGTGTTCATGGATCACTGCATTTCACAGTTCTCTCCTGTTAGCAAAGCCCGCCAAAAATGGTCTCATGCAATGTTATTGCCCATGGCCGGCCACAGATACCTGGCTTTGATTGTAATCAAAAGCATTCCCAAGAACAAGCTTCAACTAGTTCCTCTAAAAATCATGAACATAGAGAACAACTTGTTGAATTAATCCTTCATCAAGCAAACGAGAATATTTAACATGCCTCTCATTTGAATCAAGCACATCACCAAGAGATAGAAGTGTCAGAAATCATCCAATGGTCTTTTGAACCGGGTGATAAAAGTGGATGTCGATTGATGCATCTAGCTAATTTCCGGACCAAGTTCCGCAAGATCAAGAGATCTTTTAAGAAAGTCTCAGACATATCATGTCAGGAGCCACCCCAGCTTGCCAGACTGGGGAATCTTTTAAACCAACCCTCGGAATCAACAAATAGGATTCAAGGAGTTGAGAAAAGACAGCAGAAATAGCCCCAGTCCACCAGAATAGAGACTTTTTTCAAATCATCAACCCCCTCCTCAGAGAAAGTTGGTCATTTCTCGATAAGGGAAAAATCCACAAGAGGAACGAAGAGCCAAATTATCAGGATATTCTCTCCAAATTACGATTCAATAAGATGTTCCTGAGGGATCGAATCAACAAAAGGAAATGTCTCATCAAAGACATGGAAGGAGAAAATATCACAGGAATGTTGATAGAAAGGATGCGATTCATTATGCATCAATCAATGTCATCAATGTCGTTGTTGCGGATCCAATAGATTAGGCTCACTCAGGGGACTCATATGAAGAGGTTCTTGCTCAAGAAGTTGTACGCACAGACACAAATGAAGAAGGTGTGCATACACGAAATCAATGTTTTACCCAAAATCTGGGTGTTCCTTCAAATAACCCACTTCACCCTCTCCGAAAGGGATCAAACAAGGGAAAGGGGAAGAATCAGGTTACATATATTTCCACTGGAGAAGTCCAATTTCTCTCACTAGAGCAAATATTTGCGCAACAGGTGGAAGAAATGAAGGAATTTAGGAGGATGAATGAAGAACTACTTCAGGGTAGTCTTCCTCCTATGCATGCTGGAGTCAGTCAGCCAAGGGATTTTGTTACTGCTACTGAGATGGATCAAGAATATCCTCTTTTATCAGTACACCCTCACACGTCTAATCCTACTGGTCAAGTGCAACAACAACTGGAAGTGATGCCATCAGTTGCAGTACCAGCTGCCATACCTGTCCAAGATCCTGTCAGTGCACTTATTTTGATTCAACCTCAATCGGATGTTTCTCAAAAGTTAATAACAATTATCGAGTCATTAACATCTCGGTTGGAAGCTATGGAAGGAAAGTGTGTGCAGGTTCAACCGGAAATGAATGCTTACCCTGAATGGGTAGATTCAATCTCTCCCCCATAAAATTTTGGGAACCCTGTATTCCCTATTTTCAATGGATCAGGCGATCCAGAACAACATTTAATGCATTACATGTCTTGTTTCAATCCTATGATAGGAACTCCAGAGCAGCAAGAAGTAGTGAAACTCAGATAATTTGTGCAAACATTGCAAGGACCACCTTTTTTCTGGTATACAATCTTGAAATCCCAGACAATTACCAGATGGGATGATCTCTGTCTACGATTTATTCTTCAATTCAGCTCAACATTTCCAAATACAATAGTTTTCGATCTTACAATCTATAAGAAAAGGTAGAATGAAAGAGTCTCTGATTTCATTGCTCACTTGAAGGGATTAACATATTCCATGTGCTTAGCACTCCCTCAAGAGGAACTGTTGTCAATCTGTGTGGAAACTTTGTGTGACGAAATATGCACGTCGTTGATCCCTGTGAAATACACAAAGGGGTTTTGAGACCTTACCTCAATCGCTCAACATATTGAAGATTCTCTTATACAGACTAAGGATAAATCTCGTGTAATTCCATTAACTCCAGTAAGGACAATGGGTAATGTAGAGACTGCTACAGTTATACTTAAACAAGCACCTGTACCTGCCTCTACTTAAAAACCTTCATAATCTCGAAGGGCTCCACCTACTGAGCACCAACAACAAAGGACATTTCTTCAAAACGATCAAAGAAATCAAAGACGAAAAAATTTTGAGGATCTGAAGAGAAAAACATACTCTTTCTGAAATGAACAAGTTCCTGGTTACTTCATTCCGGATCTGGAGAATAATTTGGTTTAGCTGCCAAGGACCAAGAGGCCAAACAAGGAAGGACATGAAGACCATCCCAATTATTGACCCTTTCATAAAATGTTGGGGCATCCCTTCCAAAAGTGTTTTGTATTCAAATACCTCATGAAAAATATGGTCAACTCGGGACAAGTCAAACTGAAAGGGTCTTCAGCCTAGGTTGCATGTGTTACTGCTACAGTTCCAGAGGAGGAAGGCGAGTGGAAAGAACTCAAAAGCAAAAATGCACAAAAATATGATGATTGGATGGTCAGAATGACGATCAACCGAACTCATGCTATTTTTCGAACACAATTGAAGAAACCAATTGTACCTTCTTCTATAAATACCGCAGCAAAACCCTCTTCATTAGAGGGAAAATCCTCAAATAAATGGCATGATTCAAAGAAAGAGAAAGAATCAGAAGATGATGAGTATGTGTCAAATCCTAAGTTGTCTTTGACCCTAGTAGATTTCCTGCCATCTACTTCGAACCAACGGTCACTGCCCCATCAAACGGCACAGCCTAAATTGGCTAGTCAGGAAGGGTCTTCATTGGATGAAGAATTGATTTTTGGTTCTGTTAATATGATTCAATTAACAGATCTGTACGCCAGTTGCAGTTTTGATTATAATGAGCCCGAATTACCTATATCAAATAGAGGAATCTGAGGAAGTTCTAGAGTCTCATGATACAAGGGAAGACGTGGATCTTTTATAAGCCACAATTCCAATTCTACCCTTGGTAGAACTGTGTATGCAGAAGAAACTCGTGGTAGATCCCTTCAGCGAGCTCAACAAGAACAAGCAAGTTCTTACACCAATAGAAAATTCTGTCCTGGAACAATTATTCTAGAAGACCGGTTGAAGGTTCCATCTTCTTCCTCTCTGCATGTAAATGGATCTAATTGGTCTAATCTTCTAAAACTAGGAATATTGTCAACTCTTATCCCGATAAAAGGTGCATCAACATCCAAAGCATATTCTTCCAAGGAACCTGCTAAACCACATGTTCCTATTGGGAAACGCCGACCTCTGGATCAATACTATGATGTATTGAAACACCTGGCCCATGTACCTACCAGGTTATCAATTTTGGATTCTTTGAATCTTTCTAAGGATCTTCAGGAGGCACTCATCGAGGCATTGTCAAGTTCTTAGGAGTTTGAAACTGAAATTGCTGCAGCTGAAGTCTATCACATAGAGAATAATCCTACAGAATCCCATGCAATAATATCTTTTACTGATGAAGATGAAGATGATGTTGTGCATGGGCATATTAGACCTTTGTACTTATCTTTCAAGTTCAATGTCATATACATCCGAAGATCTTTCATTGACAATGGTTCTGGAGTCAACCTCATGCCCATTCATACACTTCATCGATTGGGCCTCACTGAATCTGATTTATCTCCTTCTACCATGATGTTACAAGGATATGATAAAAATGAACAAGTGCCACTGGGCAAAGTTACACTCAGAACTCGGTTTGTAGATCTTGTATCCAATTTGGATTTCATGGTTGTTGATCAAGACTCAGCTTTCAACATCTTTCTTGGAAGACCCTGGCTACATCAACATGTGGTTATCCCTTCATCATACAATCAATGTCTCAAATATTGTTTCAATGGTCAAGTTGGGACATTGTATGGTGATAAGGCCTCATTCAAGACATGTGAGTCTTAATACATTGTGGTGGAATTAAATCACAGAAGGGAAGGGAGAAATCCACAACAAAGGAGATTACCAAAGTTAATTTTCCATATGGTTTGGAGAAGATTCCAGTAAATCCATTTACACATGTGATTACAGATTATGTGTTTCCTATCAGTCAAATTGACAAGATAGACCCAAATAAAAATACTCTTATGGAAAGATCCATAATGTCAATTACGGAAATCGATCCAGACAACATGAGAGAAATGGGTAACCCACCAAGCAATGATGAAAGCACAAATAGTGACGTATTCATTTCATCTGTTAAAATCTAACAAGTCTATACTTAGCCAATTAGGGTAGAAGAATTTATATTGACATCGGAGGTGAACATTGTGGTCGATTCCCTATCCATCATCTCCTCTTTATTACCCAATGAAGACCCATCATCATCAATCGGGTCAGAAATGGAATATTCTTCTTCAAGATGTGCAGATTTTGACATCTCTTCTGATCATAAAAATTCTGCTTTATCATCTACTATCCAAGTAGAAACAGAAGAAATAACACATGATGAAGAAGAAGAGGTAGATCTTAGAGATTATCCTCCAGCATTTGAAGAGGGTATCTCTACCACTGTGGATGAACTCAGAGGAATAAATCTGGGTACAAAAGAAGATCCACGCCCCACATTAATCAGTGCGGCCATGACTCTTGAAGAGAAAGATATGTATATTTCCTTTCTAAACCGAAATAGAGATATATCTGCTTGGAACTATATAGAAATTCTCGTGCTTGATCCTGTTGTTGCTACTCATCATTTGGGTTCACCAGAAGAACATCGAGGATTTAAGCAAGCCGCGAGAAGAACACACCCAACTTATGCTTTCGAAATTGAAGCTAAAGTGGATAAGGTCATAAAATCTAACTTCATCAAAGAAGTTCAATATCCTAAATGGTTGGATAATATTGTACCAGTGAAAAAGAATAATGGACTAATTGGAGTTTTCATTGATTTCAGAGATCTTAATCGTCATTGTCCCAAATATTATTTTCCAGTTCCCATTACTGAACTATTAATTGATGAAACAGCTGGCTATGAAGAACTTTCCTTCATGGATGGATATTTTGGATATAATCAGATCCAAATGGCTCTAGAAGACGAGGAATATACAATCTTCAGAGCCCCTCAGGGTGTGTTTTTCTACCGGGTAATGCACTTTGGCTTAAACAATGTAGGCGAAACATATCAGCATTCCATGCATCATATCTTCAAACCCTTCTTAGGGAAGTTTGATGAATGCTATGTAGAAGATTTGGTGGTTAAATCCAAATAACGTTCTAATCATTTGGCTTATTTGGAAGTCATATTCCGCAATCTTCAAAAACAGAATTTGAAGATGAACCCCTTAAAATGTGTTTTTGGGGTAACCTCTGGAAAATTTCTCGTCTTAGTTGTCCGCCATCATGGTATTGAAGTTGATCCTAAGAATTCCAAGTCAATCATTGGTATGTCACCTTCTCTAAATTTGAAATAATTGATAGGACTTCAGGGACACATAGCCTATATTCGGTGTTTCATCTCCAATTTAGCAGGAAAAAGTTTACCCTTCACCAAATTGATGAAGAAGGGAGTCACTTACCAGTGGACTGAAGAATGTCAAGAAGCGTTCGATATTCTCAAGAAATATATCTTGAGTCCACCGGTACTTATGCCACCTGTTGTAGTAAGGCCACTTATCCATTACGTGATAGCCTTAGAGTGCTCATTGGTGCCTTTCTTGCACAAAAGAATGATGATGTGAATGAAAACAGCCTCTACTACCTCAGTCGGACTATGCTTGAAGCAGAAACCTGGTATTCAAGTATAGAGAAGTGATTCCTGGCATTAATCTTTGCAGTTCAGATGTTGAGACACTACCTTCAACAACACGAGGTCCAATTGGTATCTCGCAATAACCCGCTCAAATTCATCCTTAGTCGTCCAATGCTCACAGGACGTCTGGAAAGGTGGGCAGTTATTTTGCAGCAATTTGACATTCAATATGTGTCTCAAAATGCAATAAAGGGCCAAGTTGTGGCTGATTTCCTGGTTGAACACCCTTCAGTGGAAGACACATCTTCAGATATTGAACTCCCTGATGAGGAAGTCTTCTCTATTCAGGATAGTCCTCAGACATGGGAAATGTACTTTGATGGTGCTTCCAGAAGTCCAACATGGGGGAAAATGGAAAATCCCAAATTCAACAAAGTTGGCTTACGAATTGTGCTCATTTCTCCAGAAAAGGAAGTGTTACCTTATTACTTCTTATTAAGGGAAGGTGGTACCAATAATGAAGAGGAATACCAAGATCTCATCGTAGGATTGGAATTGGGGCTTCAAGAACAAGTTAATCATTTGAAGGTGAAAGGTGATTCATACCTTGTAATCAAACAAGTCGATGGGGATTATGCCATCAGAAAAGAAGAACTAATACCTTTGTATGATTACGTCAGAGGGTTAATGGAGGAATTCCCTTCAAAACCGACATTTTCTTATGTCCAGCGATCACAAAATTCTCAAGATGATGCAGTGGATAATATTTCCACAGCTCTGGAAGATCCAAATCAGGATGAGACAACCATCAGTATTGCCCACCGTTGTGCAATTTCACCTTATGTTCGAATCAGAACAGAGGAAATTAATGAAATCAGTCCTATTCCTGAACTGTATGGTCATAATACTGGATGGATTTCACCTATCAGGGAATACCTTTAAAATGGAACACTTCCACCTGATAGAGCTGAGAAAGAACAAATCTGGCGACATGTGGTAAATTTTACTCTTTATTATTTCCCAGATCACTTAGAGAAAATTCTCTACAAAAGTGGTTTTGATAGAGTTCTCTTCAGATGCATTGATAGGGAAGAGACAATGGTTGTCATTAAAGAAGTGCATGCCGGAATCTGTGGTGCCCACCAATCTGGACATAGACTTTCTGATCAGATTCGAAGGCTTTGATACTTTTGGACTTCGATGATACAAGATTGTGTTAATTTAACAAAGAAGTTTCATTCATGCCATGTACATTCCAACTTCATTCATCAACCTCCAGTGTTTCTTCATATAGCTAAATACTTGTGGCCATTTTCCACATGGGGAATGGATGTGGTGGGACCTTTCCCTTCAGCTACGGCCAAACAGTTTAAGTATATTCTTACTACTACTGATTTCTTTTCCAAATGGGAAGAGGTAATACCTCTCAAAGAAGTCAGTTCTAAATGCATTGCTGTCTTTATCAAGTCTGACATCATTACCAGATTTGGTGTCCCTCATACCATATTGACGGACAATGGCACCAACTTCTATTCATCTGAGGTGAATAAATTGTATTACGAATACAATATCAAATACAACCATTCATATAGGTATCATGCAGCGGCAAATGGCCAGATAAAAGCCTTCAATAAGACTCTATCAAATATTCTACAAAAGATGGTGTATAATGATAAGAAGTCATGGCCTGATAAACTCTTTCATGTTTATGGGCTTATTGGACTACCACCCGCACTGCAACGCGGTCAACTCCATATTCATTGGTATATGGAATGGAAGCAGTATTGCGCATTGAAGTTCAACTACCCTTGCTCAGAGTTGCCATTTGTGATCAGTTATCTATAGATGAACAATCTCAAAATCAATTCAATGAAATGGAATGGTTAGTTGAGAAAAGATTTTGCACTTTTCACCACTTGGAAGTCTATCAGATTCGAATAGCACGAGATTTCAACAAAAAAGTTCGTCTCTGTTCATTCACTCGCGTATAATTGTTATTAGTTCTCAAAACTCCAATAATACCAGGAAAGAGACCTCCCATGCTTGATCCAAAATGGGAAGGACCTTACTCAATACATAGGGTCTACTCAAATGGAGCTTATTCATTAATCTCGATGGATGGAGAACTCATCACAACTCCATCCAATGCCATATTTTTTAATAAGTATTTTTTATAAAAAACAAAATGCATCACCATGGTCCGGTATGACCTTAAACTGCACCATGGTCTGGTATGACCTTAAACAGCACCTTGGTCCGGTATGACCTTAAACTACACCATGGTACCATATGACCTTAAACTATACCACGGTCCTGTATGAACTTAAACTGTACCATTTTCCTGTATGACATTAAAATTTCTCATTACATCCAGCAAGATGTTAAACTGCATCACCATCCATGGTCCATGCATATGACTGTAAACTATTCGCACTTTCATCAAACATGATATTAAACTGTATCGTCCCTTTTTTGTCCAACATGACATTGAACTGTGAAAAAGTCTCTAATACGTCCAAAATGACATTAAATGGTGTACTCTTCTGTCCTCACTGCATGACATTAAACTGCACAGTTCCCCTTTTGTCCAACATGACATTCAACTATACTGTCCACATAGTCCTAACTACATGACGCTAAACTATATAGAAATTCCTTTAATACATCCTATATGACATTAAACTGTGCTTTGTTCCAGCTACATGACACTAAACTGTGCAGCACCAATAGTCCTAACTACAAGACATTAAACTACATAGTCCCTTTATTTGTCCTACACGACATTAAACTGTTTATCGTTATAATTTTTGCTACCTCTTATTTCTCACACTGAGTATGACTCACGTGAGCTTAGACCAAACATTAACCATAACACTCTCTATGGGCTACTAACCATGTGTAAGTCCCAAGACCACATTTTAGGTTGTTGTCCCCAAGAAAAACTTGATCACTAATTCATTCTTTAATTGAACTACGTGGACTTTGATCCTTGCCTTCTAGGCTGGGTACGTAGGCAACCTCCCAAGGTTCAAGCCCAAAACAAATCTCTTCATATCGGTTCACCTCCATCTCATATGATCATGATTCGTGAAACTGCCTCTAGAATCAATATCTTTACATTGGTTCACTTTGTTCCTTACTATACGACGTTAAACTATACAACACTTTTTTCTAGTATGACAATAAACTACAATATTCTTTGACACCCTCACGTGAGAGGGAATAATTATTTACATTGATTTTAAATCATGTTTCATTTCAAAGACTATGTGCATACATGGAAATACTTGAACCTTTTATCTTGGGTTAAATCATCATTGCACTAAAAGTCACATTTCACCCTTCACATGTACGAACCAAATTTGTAAAAAGGGTATTTCTAGAACTACATGGTCTTAATTCCCATCCTTATGGGATACATAGGAACATTCGAGTGTCCCTCGAATCCAGCTTCAAGTCTTTGGGCCTATCCTCAAATTCCACTTTCAGTCCCTTGGCTGAAAAGTCCCCATGAAAACACACACGGTGTATTTCTTATAATGGTCTGAGCTCTATGACTGTAAAACTAAGATCTATAATCCATTTGTCCCACACGATGTTAAACTGTAGTTCATGAACTATGTATAGCTTGATTCCCATCCTTATGGGATATGTAGTGACGTCTAACATTTCCATTCCGGACCCAACCACAACAGAATTATGGTTAGCATTGATCTGCGTATCTCTGTATACATTGTACAATACCCATATTTATGTCTCATAATCCAAACCTTAAATATTTTCAGATCTTCATAACCATTTTCATGACTTTTATTCACAAAAATGTCAAATTTATGAGAGTTCTTTTACCTGACTATGCAACATGTGCCCTTATGTGGCCTTGCATAAACAGTCTCCATAATAGATTTGCCAGCCAAAAGATACTATTATTTGACTATGCAGCCAGTGCCCTTAGGTGACCCTGTATAATTCAACCCCCTAACGGGTTTTTTAAATAATGGTAACTTCATTCTTGGGAAGAATTCCTATTTTTGTCATTATTGGTCTTAAATGACAGTATGTAGGGATCTGAAAAAATAGCCATCCTTAACATATTTGTCCCATATCCTTTTTCATGATCTGAAAGTATTCAAGTCTATGGTTTATATTCTCCTTCCCTACGTTTGTATCAGACCTTCGTAGGAGTGATATCCATCCAGTTCTTCAATAATATTGTTTGGAAAATATATTCTCCATATTCAACTACCTCTTTCCATACAGAAAACTCTATACTTTGGAAAATTTGAATCTCCATAAACTTTCACTGGCTTTTTAGCACTAGGAAAGTAAATTTCTGAGATTTCTTTTGCATGACTATGCAGCACGTGCCCTTAGGTGTCCTTGCATAAATAGTCTACATAACCGACCTGTCAGCCAAAAGATGCTATTATTTTACTATGCAACCAATGCCCTTAGGTGGCCCTGCATAATTCAACCCCCTAACGGGTTTTTTAAATAATGGTAACTTCATTCTTGGGATCTAATTCTTCTAATGCCTTTTAGCCCTTTTTCATGTCATTCCTTAGATTCAAATATCCTTAAGTCATAGTTTACATTATTTTCCTTCCATACTTGAATATGGTAATATTTTTTCAAAAACATTATCAAGGAATTGAGTCAATTTTTAATCCATTTGGTCAATCCTATTTCGACCTTAAACATTTGCCTTTTTATGCCTGAAATGAATGACTTTAAAACTGCCAATAACCACAAAGACCCCTGGTTTCTCTTTTTTCGTCAGAGTCAAATCCTCTTTTCACTCCAGATCCAACTCTGAGGGGGGACTTTTGTTGACCCTCCTTTTCATCACAGTGTCTAAAGGAATAAAAATGGAAATGAATTAGCACAAATTGATTCATCCTTTGAAGAAAACATCAAAAATCAACAAAGGAATGAATAAGGCTTCAAAAGCACATGCGTCGTGCAAGGTCCATCCCTGTCGCGCAAGTCCACATGTACGACGCCTAATGGTCACGCAAGTGACTTGCATTCCCTTAGTGATAACTGCTCGGGCTCTTCTCCAGCATATAAATAGACCCGGTGGGCCCACCATTAATTTTTTTTTTCAGAATTCGGATTTAGAGCTCTGAACGCCCAAGTCTCATCTTCAGATCTTCTAAACACTAATAAGGTAATTCTTTACCTAGAATGGAAGGTCTAAACAAGAGGACTATGGTCTAAGTGTTAGAATTCACTAACACTTGCGCACATATGGTGTTTTACCCTTATGGGAACTGAACATACTTGAGTGACGCCCTACTTCCTCACAAAAACATGTGCGCCTCTATTCTGGAAGTACCTCAAGATAATTCTAAAGGCATTGGTCAAGGATCTCCTAAGTATTACCATGCTGTTTTACAAACGCGCAAGTACCCATGTGTCGCGCATGTATACCTGCGCGACCAGGACTTGCGTGCCCATGCAGTACTTGTGCGCCTGCTAGGACTTGCGAGAACCTGCCTTTTTGGGTGCCTTTCATTCCCATTTAACCCCTCTTATGTCATTCCACCTCTCCTATTCAAGATTAAGTCTTCAAGACACTCTTCAAATCCATTTATGGCATGATTTATGAATTTGGCGTCTTTATCTGAAAGGAACTCCGTGGAACATTTCTCAAAACCTACTGATTTTCACATCTTTATGTCACTAAAGATTGATATTTCATTCATTCAACCTCATCCTTTAAGATGAGAGAACCCCTTAATATGGGTATCCTATTTATGAGTAATCCCCAGTCATAATTCTCAAATATGGGCATCCTCCTTAGGAGTATACCCCAAGTCCTCTTTAACCTGGGCCACCTTTTCAAGAATAAGCCCAGTCATAATTCTCAAGTCCCTTAACCTGGGACTCTTTTTTAGGAGTAAGTCCCAGTTATAATTCCCAAATATGGGAATCCTCCTTATGAATAAGCCCCAAGTTCCCAAATATGGGCATCCTCCTTAGGAGTAAGCCCCAACCATAATTCTTTTAACCTAGGCCTCCTATTTATGAGTAAGCCTCAGTCTCAAATATGGGCCTCCTTTTCAGGAATAGGGCCCAGTAATAATTCTCAAGACTGTTCATCCTCCTTAGGAATAAGTCCCAAGTCCTCATTAACCTAGGCCTCCTTTTCAGGAGTAAACCCCAGTCTCAAATATGGGCATCCTCTTCAGGAGTAAGCCCCAAGTACCTTAATTTTTCAAATTCCTTAACCTGGGCCACCTTTTCAGGAGTAAGCCACAGTCTTAATTTCTCTTAACCAGTCCTAATTTTCTTTTGATCTGGGATTCCTTCTCAGGAGTAAAACTCAATCATAAGTCCTCTTTTAATTGCGGTATCTTCCTTAAGAGTAAGCCCCGAGATTAGAGTATCCAAATCTCCATGAAGCACATATACCTTTATGGACCCTATTCCTGGATTTTTTCCTTGAAGTAAATCTTAATCCTCATTTCTTATGATTGCATCTTTCATGGCACAATTTTCTGGCTTTACCAATACCTCTGGTTTCTCACACTAAGCATGAATCACGTGATCCTAGAGTGTAAAAGTAATTATGACATCTTTCTTTGAGCCATCAATCATAAACATCATACTCCCTTGAACTATGTGGGTTATGATTCCTTTTCCAAAATAAGGGATACGTAGGGAGCCC
Organism: Viscum album; assembly: GCA_963277665.1. Lineage (NCBI taxonomy): Eukaryota > Viridiplantae > Streptophyta > Magnoliopsida > Santalales > Viscaceae > Viscum > Viscum album. The sequence continues at coordinate 922,901,959 of OY728139.1, forward strand.
ATCTACGGGTACGATCCCAATATTGAAATAATTCATGTCCTTGTGAATGACAATAAACTTCAAGTGCCCCACGGAGTGGCTTTAAAACCAGTATGGTAATCATAATTACCAAGAGACTTTTATGTATAAAAGGATACCATTGACTAAGAATCTCTAACAAATACAGATTATTATCTATCAATGAAGAACCTTGAGTACATATAAAAGATTCTCTAAATTTCCTACATATCAATCATTGATTATCAGATCTAAAGGAAATCTCATTTTATACTAGGTAATGTCATAAGGATTCACGAACATAACTTAAATCTATAAAGAGAGTCCCGGATTATACAATAATTCCCCTAAGAAAGGTGTGATGAGTCCGACCTCCCATCCTCTTGACCAATGCAAATTCCTAAGCCTCATCAGTCCACAACTAATGAGGGCCTACCTTTGGAATGTAGGTTCAAATGGATATGGAATCATTGGATGTTTCTGGTTCTACAAAAAAACCTGTTAGAAACCTCTTGGAATGTTTGAACCTTCAATCAATGAGGTCATACCCGATTCCAGAGGGAAACATACATACATAAGTTTTACATTACTTTTTGAAATGAAAAAACAACAAAATTGTGTCCCTTTTAAACACACTAATATCCCTTAGCCTATTCCTGCAAGTTAATCATAATATACTTATTCACATCCTGGGAAGTAGATAACATAAGAAATGTGTGAGCTCGGATGCTCAGTAAAAATAACTGTATAGAAAAAACTATCATAAAAAAGAATAAACATTTAAGTAAATGTATAAGACTAAAACAACATGTTTTTAAACTTAATCATCAGAATAATTTGCACAGATAAGCCAAATAATTCCATTTACATATTCACATGGATATTATACTAGTTGAATAATCACATTTAATATCAATAGCTAATTTAATAGAGATGGAATGCATAATATCAGACATCATAACCACATTGTCATGGCCTCATTCCAAGACCAAAAATATGATTTTTTTCAAGGCCTTGTTCCAAGAGACTAGTTTTCCTCATGAGAGCTACTGATTCATCGAGGAGCTATAGTGGGCTCTAACAGTCACTTACTAAGTCTAACACTTTCCCTATATGAAAATTTTGAATCATAACATGAACATTCGTATTAAAACTAATATACAAAATGTTAATACTTTTACAATAAACCATGAATGGTATAAAAATAACACACCCACCGTCAATCATATCAACAAACCATCAATACTATATGAAATATTATATAATAATAAATCAATTTCAAAAAAGTGTGAAATCCATCAAAGGATGTTGACATAGATAAAATATACACTATTTGAGAGAAATATATATTTTTATTTTGAAAAAATTTAAACGATACATAATTATAAAAGAGAACATTTATTTTGAAAATATTATTATAAGTTTTTATGGGATGCTTCGAAGATTTCATAACTACTGAAAATAGTTTCACCTTCCTTAAACATTAAAAACATTCTTACCTTAATTTGTCGAAAAGTTCATAAATAATCTTCATTGGAAATGATGGAAATATTCCATTAAAAACATTTTATAAAATGAAAATAAATGGTATAAATTAATTTAACCAATATTCTAGGAAATAGTAAAAAAATTAAATAAATTTTTATGAAACATATATGTTTATGATAAATAGGTCCCTTAAGATACTCACATCTAAACAACCTCGGATAATAAAGAGGCTGTAAAATTAACCCTTACTTTGTACTTTTCATTGGTGGCAGGTACATTATCCTATTATATAATAGTTAAATAATTATATTAAAATATGCAAGAACCATATTAATAAATATGATATTACATATGATCTTCAAATCTTATTTGGTAATAATATTTCAGTAGTATCATTGTTTTGGGTGTTAAGTGGTTAATTTTTCTTTATATGTTTTGTTAAAATAGTGATTTTTGTTATGGATAGGATGTATTTGATTCATATAAAAAATGATACTATGTTTTAAACATTATTTTTAATCGTCAAATGAAAATTATTCTTGAATGGTTATTATGGGGAATGAATATCATAGAATTCATGGAGACGGTAATCCATACAAACGCAGAAGCGACAATACCATTCTATTGATGGTGAAATCATATGTAATTGGATGGTATATTATATATAAAGAATCATTAAAATGTTATATTTGTTATGTAAATCCATTATACTCATTATTATACCCATCCAAATAATGAAGTGTCAAATAACAAACTACACCATGTCGTCGAGACGGTAAGCTGTACTTACAAACGTATGGTGACTTAGTCATTCATATGATGGAGAGAATAATGAATATGGCTATAACATATTTATAATAAAATCACAGTATATAGAAGGTACATGATTTATTAATATGGAATGGAAACAACAATGAATGAGGAAGTGGAAAAAGAAAATAATTTTGAAAGAGGTGGTGAAATAATTTCCTCTTCTTTGAGTGTTTCCTATTGATTTGATCAAAAGGGCTCTGTATGTCGGATTTCTGATGAATTTATGTTTGATAAGTTAATGTGAGGGTACTTGGGAAGATATTTCACCAGGTTTTGGCCAAACCAAATGCCTTTGGAGGTGTGATTTTGAGAGAACTGAAGATACCCTTTTGTAAGAGAGGTTAGGGTCACTTTAGGAAAATCTTGAAATATTAATTTATTATATAATCATATTTAGTATATAATTTCTCCAATGGGATTTATTTCATGGATAAGGTGTGGCTAGGTCTAAAACCATCCAACCAATGGTTTTTATATAGGTTTAGGTCACCATATCCACCATATCTTTTAGATTTAACTCTTAGATAAAGAGTTTAACTTTTACTATGTATTCTTATATTTTTATAATAAATGGTTAATAAACATACTACAAAAGACAAGATATCCCATGGTGGTTAATTTTTGAAATATCTAACCTTATATATGTCTTTTGGATGACCTTTAGATTTTTTGGAATATTATATCAATTAATAATGTATTATTTCTTTTAAAAACTCATTTATGTCAATTTTGACACTATTTAGTATTTGGCTTTTGTGAAAGACACAATAACATTATTACATACAAAAAAATATATTAAAATAAATCCTAACAAGTAATATTAACCTATAAAATTAGTGGAATGCATTAAATGTAATAAATTAAATTTATATGGATATTTATAAGAACAATTATTTTAATCATTTATTAGTAATGCAATTATTGCATCATCACTGTGTCATTAATTAATTTAATTATTTAATGTATAAAAATTATAAATAATATAAAATTATGTAGTAAATATTTATATATTTCTAATAAATATTTACAATCTAATTTAACTTAAGTATTACCTTATATGAAAAATTACTTAGTTATGAACATTTGAATTTAAAACTTTTAACTCTTCTTCGAATAAAAAAATAAGAAATGCCCTAATCTAATCTGAGTGGATCACAGAGGATCATATTTTATTCCTAAGGTTGAATTTGGTCTAAAACCACTTATATAATAGAATTTGTAAATGTTTTAGGGTAATTATAATATCATTTTTACTTCTATTTACATTATTTACATTTAACTGTGGTAAATAAAAATAAAAAGTTACTACTCACCAAAAATTATTTTCATCCTATTGTGCCACATTTTACTCATTAATTTCAACTGTGTTGCTTGGATTTTTGAAATTCATCTCACATAAGTGGTAAAATTAGGTATTATTCAAATTTACAAATGTTCCTAAAAGGTTGGTGAAGATGTTAAAATGTTCAATAAAATTTTATACATCTAATTTTATTATAATATGACTTAAATTAATTAAATTGAACTTATATAGTTATTATTTATCTATTTTGAACTAAAATAAATTTAAATAAAATTAATAATTATTTAAATAAAAAGTTGGTTTTAAATAATAACACTTTGTTTTTCACTATTCATCAAAAATGGAATGTTTTCAGAAAAAACAAAAAACTCATCGTATGCTATTTTTGATATTAAGAATCCAAAAATAAAGCACATTTTGAAAAATAAAATATTTACAATTTCAAAAATTGCTTATTACTTTGCATAACGGCTAGTTTGATAGGTCGTGGTGTGCTAAAACTACAATTTGTGTAAATGCAAGATATTTCATTATTCAAAGAGAAACATACCGTGGAAGATTATGGTGTTATAGTTTTCACCTTGGGGTGAACCTTCTCTATTTGTGAAAAATGAATGATAAATCAATGTGATTTTGAATTTATTATCCAGATTGAAACAAGATCATGATCAACAACAAGTATCATTTCCCTAATTTTGATGACTTTTTTGATCAACTATACAAAGCTCAATACTTTGTCCAAATTTAAATTATTTCTCATATTGTTAATTTATGTTCCGTTAATAGGATATTCCCAATACAAAATTATGTAAAGAGTATGAAAACTATGAATATATTATGAAATCTTTCATTTTTATTAATTCCCCAGTTATCTTCATCGATTTCATGAATAGAGTGCTTTAAAATTATATTGATCAATTACATGTACTCAATAGATTATATATTTATCTATTCAAATATATTGGAAGAGAATGAATACCACATTATAATTATACTGAAGAACCTAATGAATGAATAAATATATGAATTTTTTTAAAAATTTGTGAATTTTTGTGGAAAAAGGTTTCATTTTTCTGTCACATAGTCTTAATAGATGGTATAATAGTAGAACCATAAAATACGAAGGATATTAAATATTGGCATAGAATTACCTTGAATATTGAGATCTATAGTTTTCTTCAATTTGCAGAATATTATCAAAGGATTTTGGATTATTTCATACTACTGTCTAATCCTCTGACCATGTTAACTTGGAAGGGTTTCATGTTCTTATGGATATATGAATGTGAAAAAAGATTACAAGGATCTAAATAGAAGGTTAGTCAACGCACATGTGCTTACATTTCCCTTTAGTATAGATGGTTTTGTAATATATATTGATTCATCATATGATTTATTGGAATGTGTTCTTATGGATAATGACATGGTTATCACTTATGGTTCACAATAGTTGATGATCAAGGAGAAACATTACACAACTCAGGATGTGGAATTACCAGCTGTAATTGTTTCATTAATCATATGTATGAATAATCATGATCGAGAAATGTGTGATATAAACAATGATCATAAAAGTATAACATATAGATTGACATTGAATAATGTTATCGCGTGCCAAAGATGATGGTTACAGATGATAATGTATTTTGACTTCTCAATACATTCCCATCCTAGGAGAAAAAACAAGGTGGTCGATACTTTGGGTTTAAAGGTTCATGCTAACTTATCTGTGATAATTAGCAAAAGGATCCAATATTTTTGTATTTGGAAAGGATGGATAAAAACATCTTAAATGAAATGGATACATCTTATCTCTCTAAATTGATTATTCAACCCCTTATCCAAGTAAAGATTAAGGAGGCACAGAATGAAGATGTATAACTTCGAAAGAGGGGTAGAAATTTTTCTGATTATAACCTTCATTAGGATGAAATGATAAAGTTAAATAAACATACATGTGTTCCTCACATACCATATTTTAAGAAGGATCTATTATAAGAAGATCACAGTCCTTTATTCTATATTCATCTTGAAAGTATTAAAATGATTAGATTCTTGAAATAATACTTCGGGTGGGAGCGCTTGAAGGTGGTATCATTGAGGTTCTATATTGATACTTGGTATGCTAAAATATTAATGCTGGAATAAAAAATTATATGGGGTTTTTTCATTCATTACCTATAATAGAATTGAAATTTAAAAACCTCATAATGTATTTTTTTCACTTGACTAATTAAAAATTCGAAATGGTTTAATTGTATATGGGTGGTAGTCGATCTCTATACTAAGTCATCATACTTCATCACTTTTAGAGAATACATCTCTCTAGCTTACCTTTCTAGGATATACATTAAGGAAGTGGTAAGGCTACAAAAAGTTACAATTTCTATTGTATCTAATCATGATCCAATTTTTACCTCTATGTTATGGATAATTATTCAACATGCACAAGATACATCTTTGTGTTTCAACTTCTTATCATCCTTATATGGATAGTCATTTTGAAGGGACAATTTAGACCCTAGAGGAAATGTTTAAATCTTATTCATTGGATTTCAAAGGTGGTTGGGATCAACACCCTCATCTAGTTGACTTTTATTACAAAAAAAATATTTATCTCAAGCATTCATATAGATCATTATAAATTCCTCTATTCCATGAAATTTAAAGCTCCAACATTCTGGGATTCAGGAGGGAAAAAATATATTGGGACATGATGTTGTTGTATAAATTGGTGGGATGGTTAGAAACATTATGTATCATATCATGGAATTAAAAATTCCATAGAAAGTTTCTTTTATACCCACATCATGATCATGAATTTGAAGTTCGTTAAATGGTCTTTCTACAAATCTCTCCCTCGAATAATGTTATGAGGTATTAGAATAAAGTGAATCTAATCATTAAAAATATCATTAAATTTGACATTATTGATCATATAATGATAGTACAATATTTCTTGGATGTTCCTCCAAATATATCTCATATCCACAATTTATTCCATGTATCTCTCCAAAGTAAGTACATACCTAACCATTTAGATGAACAGAACTCAAAGGCCATAACACTTGACCTAGATCTTTATTTATTGGAATAAAAAGTAGAAAGTATGGATCACACAGACTATGTTCATTGAAAAATGAAACACTCATCTGGAAAAATATTTTTCAATAACTCACAAGTTAAATTAATCTTCAAGGTTTATTGAATATAATATGTGGCATAAATATCCTAATTTTTTTGTTAATGAATGATTAATTTCAAGGGAGAAATTCATTTTAAGTCGGTAGAATGTTATCTCTCGTGTTTTTGAGAAATTTGTTTTTGAATAAATTAATTTTATTTCAGGTCTTGTTTTTCATTATACATGAATTAAAAATTTATTATATACTACCCCATGTTAATCATGTTACACAAACAACATCGAATTCGTTTTCTTTGTAGCATCACAAAGTTTCTTTGAAAAATCATTTCATTAAAATTATTATTTAAAGGATATAATTATATCCTATTTATTAAGACTAATAAAATTAACATTAATAAATACTTTTTAAATTTTATTTATAAAGATTTTGTAAGAACCCGTTTTTTACTATAAAAGACTTTGGAATATTCTTGATGTTATTCCCAAGTAGGGCATTCAAACGGCATGCAATTACGAGGCCCAGTGTTCCCAGAATTAATTTTATAAAAATTTTAAGTGTTTTTATATTATACATGCATGGTTAACTAAAGAAAATGTGATATATCTTAGACGGTTAATCAGATCGGAAATATGAGATAATGTTTGGGTCCGGAATGTGGTGTTTACCATAGGCGGGACAAAAAATGAGTCGGCATGGGACATTCAGACCCCTCTCTTGTTAGCGGTGTGTTAAATGGATAAATTAAATTAAATTAATCATTTAATATCTCAATCCCAAGTAACACCTAAAAAGTTTCTCGAATGGGAAAACCAAGGCCACTGTTGAGTCCGGGGCGTGCTGTTTACCCTAGGCAGGGTGTAAAAGTTGCGTGCGTGGGCCTGCTCTGAGTGATGTCACCCCGGGTAAAAGTGGTCATTTTGAAATGTCAACTTAGTGATTTTTATCACTGGAATTCTTTTTGAATAACATCTGAATGAAGTCAATGAATTGAAATATGAGACTTTTGTTGAATTATAAATGGGGGATTTTTCCAAGTAGTGCGATAAAATTGTCGGGCGCGGAGGTTTCGGAATCTGCACCCGTTGGGAGAGTTTTAGTGAATTTTTATAAATTCACTAAGTATTGAGGGAAGACCCATTTCCTTCTCTCTCTCTCTCTCTATCCATTCATCGTTGTTCTTTGCCGGATCGAGGAGCAATATTCGTCGAAACTACAGAGGTTCGAAGGTGGAGCCTCACGGACGCATCACCTACGACGCGCATGGGAATCAATGTAGGATATCTTTTGTTTTTGAGATACGATTCAAGATCCACTTCGGTTATCGGTTTTTCTATTTTTTCCGAATTTAAATTAAAAATCATCAATGGTGGCACAAACACGACCATCGATCTATGTTTGGAACCTTGTTCTTCGTTCCATTCTTCGTGAATACATTTAAAAAAAATTCGAACGCGTCAACTGGTCGTCGGATCATTGATCAGCGCTAGGAGTTGCAAAGGCCTCACCCAGAGGAACCTTATTCTTATTTCGGTTTTGGAATCGGGACACTAGAGTGGTGGAGGCAGCCGTCGGATGTTTCGGCTCTGGAAAGGATGGTGGCCGGTGTTAGGGGTGGCATGGTGGAGGATTCTGGTAGAGGAGTAGAGGAGCGATATTGGCGTGGAATCGCGAGGGACCATCAGGCAGTGGGTGCGGTCGAGCTGGAGGAGTCCTCCAGAGGAGCCGAGGCGGCTACGGCATTGGCACGGTGCGTCGGGGCGATCGAACTCGGAGGGATTCTGAGATGTCGGGACGGTGAGGCGGCGGCTGGGTGTGTGGCTCAGTGGGAAGGCGAGGCCGTAGAGGGGTCGGCGGGTCCAGGTGTCAGGCGCAACGAGTGTCACTGGGAAGCACCGGGGTGGTGCTGCGTCGGGCAGCGCAGGTCGTGGTGAGGCATGGAGGCATGCTCCGGGGGTGCACCGGCCTGTCACGGTTGAAGGAGGAGGCCCTCAAGGAGCTGAACTCAGGGGAGGAAACCGCAGACAAGGACCTGCGGTATGTGGGTTCTATTCCATGAGACATAAGGTAGGCATTTGGTCGGTTTACTTTTGAGACAAGGACCCACAAAGCGCGGGTCTTGTTGGCGACGAAGACCGGCCAGTCCGCCAGTCTGTGTGGAGTAAACCAGAACCGCTCGGGTTCCGTGTTGCTGGGTGGGCCGCGACCAGCGGTCCATGTTGTAACGGGCTGGAACCGCAGCTGGGCCATGGGCCGGCAGTTTGGACTAGGACGGCCATGGTGAGCCGGCCCGGTGAGGCCCCCTTGCATTTGGGGGGCCGTATCTCGTAAACGGTGCATCTGTTCGACGCGCCGTCAGTGGATGCAGGATTGTGTCGGCAAGACGACCCTTTTTAAGTGATTTTTTGGGTATTTGGGTTCATGCCCGAAGATGGGATACCTGAAGAGCTTTAATTTAATGATAATAAATTATTATTAAAACTCGCGACAGACATACTTCGCGAGTCGGGCGTCCGTTTGACGTTTCATCAGAGGGGATGTGGCCCTGGAGTTGAGACGGTCCATCCAAGGTTAGTTTGGATCCTTTGTGGGTTGGTTTCATTGCTTGGTGGAACGGAATTATAAATATGAAAAAATAAATAATTAATTAATTAATTTATTAATTAATTGTTGTGTCGGGGAAAACTCCTGCTTGGGATGTCTGATTGACGCGCCGTCAGCAACAGCATGACCCCAGTCCTCGTGTGAGCTTTTTGAGATGCTCTCTGAAGCGTTTGGGTTGGACACAAGGTGTGGTCCCCATAGGGCTATGTTTGCACGTTTTAGGGTGAAAAGACACTTTTTCACCTGACATCCGTTTGGGGTGTTTGAGTACACGTTTCTGAGTTTTTTTCCAAGGGGATTACAGTAGCTCACTAGTGTAGAAAACATTTTTTACGTCAGTTATTTTTCATTATTTACGTCGGTTTTTAGGCGACGTTAATACGGACGACGTTATAAATAACGTTTTTTACGTCGGTTATTTAAAACCTGACGTAACATCCCTAACATCACGGTGTTTATCACGTCAGTTCATTAATAACCGACGTGATAAATATGCGCGGGGGGGGGGGGGGGGGGGGTTATCATGTCGGTTATTTTCTAAACCGACGTGATAAAATGCCTGGGATATCGTTTATCACGTCGGTTATGACATAACCGACGTGATTAACCCTTCCCCGGGCCTATTATCACGTCGGTTTCTTAAATAACCAACGTGATAAAAAGGCCTGGGAAACGTTTTAGCACGTCGGTTATCCAATAACCGACGTGGTAAATCGATTCCCAGGCTTTTTAGCACGTCGGTTATATTAAGAACCGACGTGATAAAAGGCCCGGGAACGGTTTATCACGTCGGTTCTCAAAAAAAACCGATGTGATAAACCCCTACCGATTTATTTAACACGTCGGTTATAAAATAACCGACGTGAAAGCGATATTTTTTTTTTAAATTAATTGCACTGCTCTCACGAAAAAGCAACCAGAAACCAAACAACAAAAATAACCATGCCAGCCCTCCCCCAAGCCCCAACTGAACCCCACCCTCATCTATACCCACCTAACAACCTGGCCAGCCCTCCCCCACCACATTGGAGCCCCACCACAACCCTTGGACACCCTCCCACCCCTTGGACAGCCCCCCCACCCTCATCTACACCCCCACGACCCCTAGTACAGCCTCAAACACCCATTGGACACCCCTCCCATATCCCTTGGACACCCCCCACCCCTTGGACACCCCCACCCCTTGGACAGCCCCCCCACCCTCATTTACACCCCCAAGACCCCTAGTACAGCCTCAAACACCCATTGGACACCCCCCCCCCACACACCTTGACAGCCCTCCCAGACCCCTTGGACACCCCCCCCCCCGACCCCTGGACACCCCCCCCCCCGAGCCCTTGGACAGCCCCAAACACCCCTTGGACACCCCTCCCATATCCCTTGGACACCCCCCCACCCCTTGGACACCCCCCCCACCCCTTGGACAGCCCCCCCCCCCCCCCCCACCCTCATTTACACCCAACCGGCCCCTTGGACAGAACTCCCAGACACCTTGGACACCACTCCCATATCCCTTGGACACCCCCACCCTCATTTACACCCCCCGAACACTAGAACAGCCCCAAACACCCCTTGGACACCCCTCCCATATCCCTTGGACACCCCCCACCCCTTGGACACCCCCCCACCCCTTGGACAGCCCCCCACCCCCTGGACACCCCCCGACCCCTTGGAAACCCCCCCTACCCCTTGGAAACCCCCCCCCCCCATCCCCTTGGACAGCCCCAAACACCCCTTGGACACCCCTCCTATATCCCTTGGACACCCCCCCCACCACATGGACACCCCCCACCCCTTGGATAGCCCCCCCCCCCCCACCCTCATTTACACCCAACCGACTCCTTGGCCAGCCCCAAACACACCTTGGACACCCCTCCCATATCCCTTGGACACCCCCCACCCCTTGGACACCCCCCCCCCCCCGACCCCTAGGACAGCCCCAAACACACCTTGGACACCCCCCAAACACCCACCCACCCCCTTGGAACCTCTCCCCCCATACCAAAATCCAGACCAGAAAAACCATCAACAGTAGACCAAAACAAGAAGTAGAGAAAAATTAAAAATTCACTTATATAACATTCAAAACTTACACTGTCAACTTCAAAAAAAACTAAATCCAACCTAAACAACTACGAATACACAATTACATTGACAATATTCAAAATTACATTTTACATTACAAACAACTAAAAGTCAATCAAACCTGTAAAATAATTTGACCACTCCACTTGTAAGTGTTTGATATCTTCAGCAGTAAAGGGTTGAGGGTCATCAAAAAGCTACAAAGGAAAAGGATATTAGTCAACGTGTATAATGAATAAATCAAATTGAAATATTATGAGAAAGAGGAAATCTTACCAGGTCAAAACTCAGAACTGTCCCAGTTGTTATTATTTCATACATAAATCTTAACATGTAATATCCGCATTCGATGATGCCTTGTTGCTCATGAAATTTCTGTTTGAATGAGTGTAAATTCAATATATTATTTTTATGTAATAAATCAAAATGTACAAATTATAAATGGATATTTACCTTCGCATGTACATATTTGATCTTGAAATTCCTTTTCTTTGCGCTTTTTCGAAAGTGCACCCATGCCCTGTTAGAAAATAATACGAATGGGGTAAATTTAAAATTCATTATAATATATAAAACTATTGTGAAATTGAAACTTACGTTTCCAATATATTCTTAAAACTTTCTCGCACATCATCATGGAGAGAGCATATCCAATAAAGTGTTTTCTCCCTAGGGCAAAAAACCCCTAACATCCAATGATCCCTGATAAAAGGAAATTTAACGTTAGTGGTTTTTTATGTTAAAAGATAATTGACTCTTTGAGAGGGATGTGTTTCATACCTCTCACAAAAAGGCATCATCCAACACTGTGTGATTACATTCTTTTCAAATCTATCAGCAATATAAAGCATTCTTTGTTCCTCATCCAATGCACATGCTTCAGGGGAAATCAATTGTGGGTCCACGAATCCATATACATCTGTCAGCTCATTCCTCTAACAAATTTTATACAGATACCTAATACAAAGCAGACATAAGTATACATTTTTAATAAATATAACGCAAGGAAAAGGTGTTAATACTTACATGATAAAAATTTGCACCACATTGATGCCCAACTTATCTCTAGTGACAAACTCCATGATATCAGTTTTCATAATCCCCACACTTAGTTCACGTCCACAGACATGAGCTTCCATTGTAAAGTCATAATGATCTGCCAACAAATTTGAATATCTTGACAATTTGTCAAGACTGCTAGTATCTGCATCTAATGTCATAGCTATATGTCTTTGTTTTTGTCTATACAGTATTTCTTTACCTTTGAAGTATTCCTGTAAAAATAAATTGAAAAATATATTAGTTTGCAAATGATAAAACATTAATAAAAATATAAAATAAAAGATATAACATCCATACCTCTATGGTAATGAGTCGAAGAAGTCTGGATGGACAAAGTAAAAAATGGACGATACTATGTCCAACTGTCGTCACCTCATCTGTAGGTAATGGTATCCGAGCTGATCTATCTATAATATCCTGTACAGTGACCCTCTGATTATCTACCTCTAACTGTTGATGATGAACTGTATCTCCTATACAATATACCATCCCATATGCAACTATATGATGTTGAGGATCATCAACATACAACTCACAATAAGTAGGTAGCTGCGGCGGAGGAAGAGGATCAAAAATGGGGTCTGCAGGCTGAGGTGGGGGAGTGGGAGCTACTGGGAGAGGTGGAGTGGGAGCTGCACCCTGAAATTGTCTTTGCAAGTCTGCAAACATAAACTGCACCGATGTTCTAATCTTGTCCTCCATTGTCGCATTAATATTATGGACTTCAGCCTCCAAGGATTCTATTTTTTTATAAACTCCCTCAACGTTAGAAGTTGAGGAACGTGGCAACACTTTTCTTACCGATACACCTGCCGGATATCCTCTTACACGGCCAGGATGTTCGGGCTTTCCCAATGCCACAGATAAAATATCTTCCCTCCCAGATGGTGTAAATGTCCCCTGTGAACTCTGCTCCTCAAGAGAGTCCTATAATAATTAATTGAACATTTCTATAATGATTGGAAATATATGACGAAAATAGTAAACATAAATAAATAAAATAGATATCTTACAATCCTCTCAACTACGAGTCTCGATTATTCCGAAAGATATTGTCCTTTTTTTCCCTTCCGAGCTCTTTTCCATTTCTCATGTCTAGATGGAGGGGATGGAGGGGCCACCTCTCCAGAGCTTGAAGACTCAGCTCTTAGTTGTTGAAATTTTTCTGCCATCATTTGTTCTTCCAATAATGCATACCCTCCCCGAGATAAACTATGAGGGTATACATTTTTAGATTGGATCTCTTGATGAGCTTTCCTTGTTTGCTATAAATTAAGAATAAGTAATCATTAACAAAACAAGAATAAGATCATTTATATAAGAAAGCTTATAAAAGATTACACTGCCCTTACCAAAAATGATTCTTTTCTTCTACTTTCAAAAAATTGTCTCCATGTGTCTTCATCTATAAAAGGATATATATGACATGGATTCTCACGACTCCTATGACCATAAATGAAATCAGATGAGAGGGTTGATTTGAAATCCCTCCATCTCCTAGCAGCCAACGATAAGAATTTCTTCCTGACTCCTCCAGTGTCAGGAATATCAAATGTCATCTGATAAAAAAGAGGTTAAAAATATTATATATACTAGAAACATTTAAAGAACAGTCAAACAATAGCAAAAGATCTTACCAAAATGGTCTCCCACAGCTGAGAAATTGTCGCCTTATCCACACTTCTCCAATCATCATAGAGAATGTTTACTTTGCTCTTAGCCAGAGTTGCTACAAAACCCTTAAAATTTTTAGCATTTGGACCTCTAGGAAGATCATCATCATCGAAATCCACGACTATCCTCTCCTCCTTCGTACGGGCAAGTGATAATTTTGGTAAACGTGTGCACCCACGCTTACCAACCTTTGAACTCTTTTTCGTAATATGAGCATGTGAATGTTCCTCCCCAGATGTATGACCAATATGCTCATCTCCAGAATCATGTGGCTGATCAACTGATTGATCTTTCATTTTCCTTCAAATCAAAAAAACAAACATTAGTTCACAAATTTACAAATTCAAATATTGTAATACTACTTAATCATAAAATAGAAAAGTGTACTAAATTACATAATAGTAAACATTGGTAATATGGTAAGCATGTTAAACAATGATAAACATGGTAAACACAGTCTGTTGTACCCCTCTCTCTTGGATTTTAATGATCACAATCACTCTTATTATGTTCTAACTTGTTTTCAAGTGTTTTTGTTGATAGGCAAAAGGTTGCCAAGGAGTTGGCCCAAGAAAGCTGAAAAGTGGACTCACTGAGTCCACCGGTCAGCCGGTGTGAGCTCACCGGCTAGCCGGAGGACCCAAGCAGTAGACTTGCCCACTGCCTGGTGTCACCGGCCGGCCGCTGGCTCACCACCGGCCGGCCGGTGGACCAGACAGAGAGACTTCCTCTGTCTGGACCACCGGCCGGCCGGTGGACCAGACAGCCTTGCTCTGTCTGGACCACCGGCTGGCCGCTGGATCACCACCGGACGGCCGGTGGACCAGACAGAGAGCCTTCCTCTCTGTCTGGACCACCGGCCGGCCGCTGGCTCATCACCGGCCGGCCGGTGGACCAGACAGAGCTTTGCTGTCTGGACCACCGGCCGACCGGTGATCCACCACCGGCCGGCCGGTGCGCCCAGGACATCTCCTCTTTACGGTTTTTATTGTTTTATCATTTTGGTTTGATACATGTTTTAATAAGTAAAAAATTTACAATATCTAACATTATATGAAAAAACTAAATGTAAACAAGAAATAAACATGTGTTACCTATAATTTTAGGAATGTACAGTTGGATTGTTTTCCCAAATTCCTTCGTCGTGATCGTTCCTTATGGCACAAACCATGTCTTCAACATACTCATCATTATGTTCTGTTAATCTTTCCATGGAACTAGGGATCTCACATAAATCAGCATCTTCATCAAATTCATCCTCACCAACATATTGTTTTTTCCCTTGTAAAACAACAGCCCACTGCATATCTGATTGATATACTACATAGAAAATTTGTTTGGCATGTGTTGCCATTATAAAAGAATCAGTTGTGTCTTCCAATATATTCAGATTAACAAGTGTCATTCCAAATTCATCGTGTCTGACACTGTTGTTACCGATAAACCATTTACAGTTAAAAACAGGAACTTTAATTTTAATGTAATCAGCCTCCCATATGTCTTCAATCACTCCATAATATGCAGTTGATGCCGAAATTGGGTTTCTGTCCTTAGCACTCGAAAAATGCATTGCTTCTGCAAACACCAATACACCACTATTCTGAACTGCACTTCTGTTGTCATGAGCTTTCGTATGAAATTTATAGCCATTAATGTCATAAGCGGACCATGTTATCACATTTAAAGATGGACCACCCACTATCCATTTTAATGTCTCTGATACATCTGATCTACCAAGAAAGGTCTTTTTAAACCATGGCAAAAAAGTTTTGTTGTGCTCATTCAAAATCCACATTTCTTTCTTCTTTGGATGACATTGTTTCAACTCATTAATATGCAATGTGATATATGGTTAAACATCAGCTATGTTATTCAAGATGTATGATTCTAACTTCTTCATCTGTTCAGCTGACAATGATTTGACTTTCAAGCCACGAATCCCCTTTCCCTCATTATTAACCCGTTCATGGCGAGATGGAGGCAAACCTATGTGTTGCGCCGTAGCCAAGTAGCTCGTACAAAACTCTGCTACCTCCTCAGAAATATACTTTTCAATAATGGAGGATTCAGGTCGATATGTATTTTTAACATATCCCTTTAATATTTTCATATACCTTTCAAAAGGATACATCCAACGAAGATATACAGGTCCACAAATCTTTATTTCTCGAACCAGATGAATCATTAAATGCACCATCATATCAATAAAAGTTGGAGGAAAATACATTTCAAAATGACAAAGTATAAAAATTGCATCCTTTTCCAAAATGTTCAAAGCATTCACATCAATCGCCTTGTTACAAATTGAATTGAAAAAATAACACAACCTCATTATAGTCTTTCTGACATGGATGTGCAATATTCCACGCAGTGAAACTAGTAGAATTTGTTGCATCATGACGTGACAATCATGTGATTTCATACCTATCAACTTCAAGTCTTTAAATGAGACAAAATTTTTTACATTTGAAGAATAACCTTGAGGAACTTTGATATCATGAAGACACTGACAAAAGATACTTTTCTCCCTCTTCGATAATGTATGACCAGTCGGGGGAAGAAATGTTCGTCTTTCTTTAGGAGTGGGAGCTAACTCCAAATGTATTCCCATTGATAGTAGGTCTAACCTTGCATTCAACCCATCTTTTGTCTTTCCTTTCATATCTAGAAATGTTCCGATCAAAGAATCACAGATATTCTTCTCCACGTGCATGACATCAATATTATGTTTGACTTCATGATACCTCCAATATGGTAGCTCAAAAAATATTGACCTTTTCTTCCAAATATGTCTATCATTACCCAGATTTCTGTGTCTTTCCCATGTCACATCATGATTTTTCACCCTCTCAAAATACAAATCTGGGGATAAAGGTTTTGGAGCAGTATCAAATTCTTGTGAGCCATTGAATGCCTTTTTTAGTCTTCTATAAGGGTGATCCATAGGCAAAAACTTTTGATGACCCATGTACATTGTTTTCCTCCCATGATGCAATTGACAATATGACGTCTGTTGTTCGCAAATTGGACATGCTTTATGCCCTTTAACACTGTATCCAGACAAATTTCCATATGCTGGGAAGTCATTTATAGTGAATATAAGCACTACATGCAGTTGCAAATATTCCATTTTATAAGAATCATACACCCTAATACCATCAGCCCATAACAGTTTCAAATCATCAATCAGCGGTGACAAGTATACATCAATATCATTTCCGGGTTGCTTTGGACCAGAGATCATGATACTCAACATGACATATTTGCGCTTCATACAAACTTCAGGAGAGAGGTTGTAAATTACCAATAAAACAGGCCATGAACTATGTGTGCTACTGAGGGTTCGGTATGGATTCATTCCATCTGTGCACAAGCCTAGTCTCAGATTTCTAATTTCATTTCCAAATGTAGGGTACTGGGCATCAATTTTCTTCCATTGTGGACAATCAGCTGGATGACGTATTTTTCCATCACATACCCCGCTCATCAGCATGCCATCTTAACCTTTTTGCATCATGTGAATTAGCAAATAAACGTTTGAAACGAGGAATTATAGAAAGATACCAAAATACCTTTGAAGGGAGCTTTGTAATCTCTACATCAGCTTGTGATTTTTCTTTCACCTTATACCGTGATGTCCCACATTTAGGACACTCTTTCAGAAATTCATATACCTTCCTATATATAATGCAGTCATTCGGACAGGCATGTATTTTCCTGTATCCCAATCCCATCGGGCATAGTATTTTTTTGGCCTTATAATGTGAATCTGGAAGATCGTTATCTTTTGGAAGAATGTCTTTCATCAATTGTAGCAGCTCTGTAAAACTTCTGTCACTCCATCCATGTTTCGCCTTCAGGTTAATCAATCTTAACACCGCCGACAAAACCGTAAAATCTGTACAACCAGGATATAATGGTTTTTCGGCATCACCATATAGACGTGAAACTGTCGGTTCTATCTCAATTTGTTCTGCTACAATATCGCGAATAATTTCTTCAATTCCATCGGAGTTACCATCTTGCGATTCATTATCATCAACGACATTCTGTCCAGTTTCGCCATGCCAAATCCAAGGGTTGTAACTCGGATTGAAACCATGACAAATCATATGATCTTTTACCTCTCTACTTTTCAACTTCTTCATATTCAGACATTTCAGGCATGGACAGAAAAAAAATGTCACTACTTGGAACATTTCGTTTAGCAAATTCCAAAAAGGCATCAACACCTTCCTCATATTCATTGCTCATTCGATGTGCCGTATCCAACTTCGACTCATTATTACTTATAACAAATAGAAAAAATATATATTTTTTAGATAGGACAAATATATGTTTATATGAAAAAAATCATAATTTGAATGTAAACAATTTTGAAATATAAAACAAATCGATGTGTATTTAAAAAATATGCTTGAATATTATTTTTTAAACAAAATATAGTAAGATATAACACCCCCCCGAACACCCCCCCGACCCCTCTGGACAGCCCCCACCCCTCCTGGACACCACCCCCCACCCCCTACCCCCTTGGACACCCCCTGGACATCCCCCAACCCTCTGGGAAGCCCCCCCACCCACCCCGGACAACCCCAAATACCCTCTGGAGAGGCCGCCACCCACTTGGACAGCCCCCCACACCCATCCACCCCCTTGGACACCCCCCTGGACACCCCACCGACTCGTCTGGACAGGCCGCCACCCCCTTGGACAGCCCCCCACACCCACCCATCCCCTTGGACACCACCCTGGACACCCCCCGACCCCTCTGGACATCCCCGACCCCTCTAGAAAGCACCCCCACCCCTCCTGGACACAACCCCCACCCCCGACCTGCTTGGACACCCCCCTGGACACCCCCCAACCCTCTAGACAGCCCCCACCCCCTCCTAAACACCACCCCCCACCCCCTACCCCCCTTGGACACCCCCCTGGACACCCCCCAACACCCACCCACACCCTTGGACAGCCCCCCACACCCACCCACCCCCCTTGTAAACCCCCCTGGACACCCCCCGACCCCTCTGGACAGCCCCCGCCCCTCCTGGACACCACCCCCACCCCCTACCCCCTTGGACACCCCCCTGGACATCCCCCAACCCTCTGGACAGCCCCCCCCCCCCCCCACCCACCCGGACAACCCCAAATACCCTCTGGAGAGGCCGCCACCCACTTGGACAGCCCCCCCACACCCATCCAACCCCTTGGACACCCCCCTGGACACCCCACCTACCCCTCTGGACAGGCCACCACCCCCTTGGACAGCCCCCCCACACCCACCCATCCCCTTGGACACCACCCTGGACACCCCCCGACCCCTCTGGAAAGCCCGCGACCCCTCTAGAAAGCACCCCCACCCCTCCTGGACACAACCCCCCACCCCCGACCTGCTTGGACACCCCCCCAACCCTCTGGACAGCCCCCCCCCCCACCCCTCCTAAACACCACCCCCACCCCCTACCCCCCTTGGACACCCCCCTGGACACCCCCCAACACCCACCCACAACCCTTGGACATCCCCCCACACCCACCCACCCCCTTGTAAACCCCCCTGGACACCCCCCAACCCCTCTGGACAGCCCCCCTCCCCTCCTGGACACCACCCCCCACCCCCTACCCCCCTTGGACACCCCCCTGGACATCCCCCCAACCCTCTGGACAGCCCCCCCCCCCCCCCCCCCACCCACCCGGACAACCCCAAATACCCTCTGGAGAGGCCGCCACCCACTTGGACAGCCCCCCACACCCATCCAACCCCTTGGACACCCCCCTGGACACCCCACCGACCCCTCTGGACAGGCCGCCACCCCCCTTGGACATCCCCTCCACACCACCCATCCCCTTGGACACCACCCTGGACACCCCCCGACCCCTCTGGACAGCCCCCGACCCCTCTAGAAAGCACCCCCACCCCTCCTGGACACAACCCCCCACCCCCGACCTGCTTAGACACCCCCCTGGACACCCCCCAACCCTCTGGACAGCCCCCCACCCCTCCTAAACACCACCCCCACCCCCTACCCCCCTTGGACACCCCCCCTGGACACCCCCCAACACCCACCCACACCCTTGGACAGCCCCCCACACCCACCCACCCCCTTGTAAACCCCCCTGGACACCCCCGACCCCTCTGGACAGCCCCCACCCCTCCTGGACACCACCCCCACACCCTACCCCCTTGGACACCCCCCCTGGCCACCCCCCCAACCCTCTTGATAGCCCTCCCACCCCCCTGGAATCACTGAAAATTTACCATAACAAGAAGTTGGGACATTCAAAGAATGTTTTTAGGTGTGGAGGAAGAACTGAGTTTCAATAGATAGAGAAGGAACTCGAAATTAGGTTGTCTATTCCAGGTGTGGATTTGAAGGAGTTAATGTTTGTTCAGTGACCCAAGAGATTGAATCAGAAATTCAGATGTTGTTCCATTTTCTCATGATGAGGATGAATAATTGGTGGGGTTTGACTTTTAAATGGAGAGCTTAGCAGACCATCATATTTTCTATAGATCAGTAAAGGATGTTAGCATCGAACATAAGGCTTAAGGGATGATTTCAGATCCAAATATGTATGTTGATGGATGCAATGGATCTAGTAGAGGTTCTAGAAATAATGGTGGTTTTATTTGTTTAGGATAAGTAGTGAAGAAAAAACTAGTTAATTTTTTACTTGCTGAAAAGAGGGTATCTAAAATTTTTAACATGCCGAGGGGAAATCTGGCGAGTCCTCCTCGTGAAACTTTGTTTGCAGGGGGTGAAAATGGTGATGTGATCCCAAATCCATGCACCTATGCCATGGTTGTGTGTGAATAAAGTAGTAACAAATGTAAAAGGGCAAACCATCCAAATGGACACGCCCCAACCCTCTCGGGGATTTATAGAAAACGATGAAAAATTAGTGAAATCATAAAATTAGTCAATATTGCAAGTCGAACTAATAGATCTAGGGATGATAAATAAGATTATGGTTCCAAAACGAGTTAAAAGGGTTCGCAATCGAAGAATCTTAGCTAGTTTCAACAAAAAAATCACAACACATATATATATATTATCCGCGAAAAAAAACGAACGAGTGGGAGGATTACCTGAGTGCTGCGAGTTTAGATGATTGATCCGAGGAGATTAAATATGAGAAACGATGATCGCAAAACGAATCTAAACCAACGAAATGGACGAGCCGATTCGGGTTTACGCGCGAGAGAGACGAGTCGCGACTGTCGAAGGTAAACTCGCGAATGACAATCCACGGGTCTGGGTAAATTTTTAAATGAGTTATCACGTCGGTTATTCAATAACCGATGTTATAATTTTTTTAAAAACATTTATAACGTCGGTTATTCAATAACCGACATCAAAACCTTCCTCCGATTCTTTTTTTACGTCGGTTATTTTATAACCGACGTTATAAAGGGCTCAAAATCCGCGTTTTATTACGTCAGTTATTCCATAACCGACGTCAAAAACATCTGCGGATTCTTTTTTTACGTCGGTTATAAAATAACCGACGTAAAAAGGCCTTCAAAAACCGCGTTTTTTACGTCGGTTATTGAATAACCGACATAACAAAAGCCCCCGATTCTATTTTTTACGGCGGTTAATGTATAACCGACGTAAAAAACGAAGCCGCGCGATTAATAACGTCGGTTATAAAAATAACCGACGTTAAAGGTGTACTAAACAAATGTTTTTACGTCGGTTATTAAATAACCGACGTAAATAACCTCGTTTTACATATTATGACGTCGGTTTTATATAACCGACGTAAAAAATGGTGACGTAAAAAACGTTTTCTGCACTAGTGCAATCCACCCGTTAAATTCGATCCCATGGTGTGGGCCCCATGGGGCCCCATTTGTGTATAACGTGGGAAATTGCAGCTTCTGTATCCGGAGTTAGTTTTAGGCATTGTCAACGGTGTTTTGACCCTAGTATCAAGGGGAAATTGACCGGGGTGGTTTCATGTGTTGAAACCGGAGTTGAGGCACGGGCCCCACAAGCCGTCTTTAGAGCTGTGTGTAGCGTGCTGACACATTTTCATCACATGTCCATCCGGGGCATATGAATTGTCATTTCGGCATGTTTTTTTCGAGAGCATCGTGATAGAGAAGTTTTCCAGACCACTTTCGGGACTGAGGTGCGGGCCCCATGAGACATCGTATGGGCATAAAGTGGTGTTGAAAAACTTTTCCACCAAGAGCCCATTTCCATCGAGTATGTAGTCTATCTCGCGTGTTTTTCCATGAAGATTACAACGGAGTAATCCGTTTGGGAGAGCGGAGCCTCTTTTGAAATCGAATTTAAATGAGGAAATATGAAAAGTTCGTTGGAAGGAGGCTTCTTTGGACATACTCCGATCCTACGAATAGTAGCGGTGATAATGACACCCAGTGACGACACGAGCACTGAAACTCTATTAGGTGAATTATTCTAGAGTTGGGTGGTTGTGTGATACCCACTATGTGTTCTGTTGGCCAATGTTGTACCATCTAGTAGGGATGGCCAGAGTAGTTCCAGGTTTACCCTCCAGCGGGGCTGGGCAGTGGGATGCTCATTGACTTATTTCAGTTTACCCTTCAGCGGGGCCAGGCAGTGGGTTGCTCATTGACTTCTTTGGGTTTACCCTCCAGTGAGGCTGGAAAGTGGGTTCTGCAATGACTTCTTAGGGTTTACCCTCTAGCGAGGTAGGTAAGTGGGATGATCAATGACTTCTTAAGGTTTACCCTCCAGCAATGACTGGGAAGTGGGTTACTCGAGGACCTCTTAGTGTTTACCCTCCAACAGAGATTGGGCAGTGGGTTGCCTGATGACCTATTAGGGTTTACCCTCTAGTAGAGACTGGGTAGTTGGCTACCTGATGAAGTCTTAGGGTTTACCATCCAATATATATTGGGAAGTGGGTTACCGGATGACTTATTTGGGTTTACTCTCCAATAGAGACTGGGCAGTGGGTTTCCCGACGACCTCTTAGGGTTTACCCTCTAGAAGAGACTGGGCAGTGGGTTACCCAGCGACTTCTTTCTTACTCAGTCCATGATACTAGGCTAGTCTGTGGCTTTCCTACATGATTACCAGAGTAGGACCCTTCATTGTACGGGTCAGTGAGGTGATTACTTTGACATTGAGAAGACATCTCGACTACGGTTCAAAGAAGAGGTGTGGATTGACTTTCCCCAGAACTCTCCAGTACGAGGGGTGCTTTCCCCACCAAGATGTGTCCTTGTGGTGCGACCTGAAACTGTGTGGGCGAGTCAGTGCCGCCCAAAGCAGATAGTGTCAGGGTTCAATGATTTGATCCCCTTGGATTTCAGTTCGGGGTAGACGTGCAGGATGCTTGGCATCGATGGTGTTAACTTATGGGACTATTGGCTACTCACTTTCTTGGGATGAGCTACAAGATGGATTTCCCCTGACGATCTGGTTCAGATTTTTTGACAGAGCATATATATATGTATAACTTGTTCCAGTACCCTCTTCTTGGGTTTTGGTTACTCTCCTTCCAGGAGAGGTGAAGACGCGTGGGGTATGCCACGTGCTTTCTATGTCTAGCTTCTCATGGTTGGAAGAGTCTACTCTCATGCTATAGGTAGTTAAGGCTCGATGGTAAGTTAATATTCTCACCATTTCCAGCTCTTTATGTTAGGAAAATTCAACTTCCTTCCTCTTGTTGGGTTGAGGTATAATCTTTACTGCACACTCTGTTGTACTCCTTTACTGTTCCCTATTCGATCTGCTGCCCACTCTTTGGTACCTCCTTTGTTTCTTCCTTGATCCTTCGGGGTATCCTACTGAGTATTTTTATACTCAACCCTTCTTGGGATTTTCCCGCACATGGTGTGCCCTTGCTGAAGATGGACGGGTTTCTCGTGACTACAGAGGAGCATAGGATTTAGGGAGCTTGGACTGTGTGCGGTTGTCGTAGTTAGGTTCTAGGTTTTGGACTCTCCCAGCTGTTTTACTTTTGTTTACATGTTTCCAGGTTGTGGCAGTTTACTAGTTGGGTGCGTGATTTTCCCCCTACTTTTTATTTTACCTTCAGCACATGATTTGCACTGTTTAGAGGTCGATACATTTTGTGGTTTATTTATAGAAGTTGGTACATTAGTTTTCTTTTTACTCTGCACTTCTGCATTGAGTGGGTTGCGTGTGTGTGTACTGGTACATAGGTAAAGGCCTCCCTGAGTTGTTTATCCTTTGATTCTTGTCGCCAACCCCTAGCCTTTGAAGGTGGGCTTGGGGTAGTTGCGGCACAAGCCCGGGTAGGGTTGGGTCCTGACAGATTTCATATAAATAAAACATATTTATATTGAAATATATGAATTTTTTTAGTTTTATATGTTTAAAAGTATAATTGTATTGATGGAACAACTTTTTATGTTCTTCTGTGAAAAAAAATATTTATATGGAAAATACTATATATTTAATATTATAAAAAAAATATTTTTCAATTAATAATTCAAATAGTGATTAGAGTAAATTTTTGAGTTATTTCAGAAAAAAACATCATTTCTTGATGAAAATTGGAAAAAAGAATTTTTAATCAGACATCACTTTCACTTAATTTAATAATATATGTAGATTATATTTTAATTTTTCGAAAAACTTATTTACTAAAATTTTACATCAATTGTGTTGGAGTTGGTGGCCTAGAACTAACTAAATTGTTCTTTATTCATTAATAAATTCATTATCACATCTTGATTTTTCTTCTGCATGAAAATGTATTTGATAATGTCATAAGGACAGCTGTTTCATTAAAGGGTTTTAGCGAATCTCTACTATGATGAGAACCTGGAAGTTCCATAAAACTGTTCTTGAATGTATGTTCTATGGCCGGATGATGTTATTTGTGGGACACAAATAATACAGGCTATTAGGGGTGATTACTCATAAAACATTGAGCCACCTTCTCATGGTGTGCGCCCTTGGTAATATCCATGAAGATATTTTGAGAACGAGACCCGCCAGTAGGAAATCCTCACTTCATTGTGTAATTGGATGTTCCTATATGCGGACGTGTGTATTGGTCCTCAAACTTTAATATTATTATTAATGGGTATAACAACTCACCCATATAGATGTACTGACGAAAACTATGACGAAAAACTGTTCGCAGCGAGGTAGGATAGGTTGGGTGTGTCACCAGTAATATTGCATTAATAGATAATGAAAGAAAGTATTTGTCCCTTCTGTTCCATAATAGAAGTAGAAATCTCAGGCCCTTTGATGTAATTGATATATCCTAAATAAATCAATGTCCATCGTAATGTTTGGGCAAGTTCAATTCCAGAAAGTCAAAGAAAGAATAATCGATCACATGGGTCGATGACACTAGCATGTAACATGCTTCATTCGAGATATCTTGAGAAAGGGATTATATTACACAGTAAATGTTCATAGGAGGTGACACGTCATTGTGGTGTTAACTTTTTTTTCTATGGGTGCCTTTCCGTGTTGCTAGATTCTAACCTTGGACTTTATTCTGGGTCCACCTAATGCCACTGATAAAGGGGCCTAGAGGTTCATACACTAATTGTGTCCATGTATCTTAGTTAAATATTAATTTAACAAGTTAAATAAATATTATTCCCGACTTTGGATTAATAATTATTGAAGGATGCCTGATTGCATTTATTTCGACACTAGTTATTTGAGAGAATATATTGTGGGAGAAATAATATATATTTATTAGTGAGTAATGATGTTACATTTATTTAACAAATGAATAGCCATTACTCAAGGACTAGAAAATGTGGTGGAGTAAATAAAGGAAAATGAGAAATAAAAGTACACGTCGTGTATATTAAATATACACGCCGTGTAGTTTTATGGAAAACAAGTACACACTGTGTATTAATGATTACATGCCATGTTGTTTTTATAGTCTGGATTTTCAGGATGTAATGTTGTTTTATTAAATTATATTTATTATAGTCATCGTGGGAGCATGTCAAAGAATTAATAATTCGACAAGGGGGTTTTCAATAAGAGTTAATGAAATAAATAAAATGAGTAACACGTTTATTTATTGTCATTACTCTATAACCTCAAACCCAATTATAAATAATCTCACATCCCCAACACTTTCCCCCAATCGTTGTGCACAAAAATTCCAGAGAATTCATTCATGGCCGAAAGAACTACTTCGTCCCAGAACGCTCTCAATGCCAAGAGAGATCCTCCTCCATCGGATCATGGTGATCGAAGGTGAACATCACAAGCGAAGGTTCTTCCGTGATAGAACCCGGAGATACCTTTGGCAACATCCAAAGATACGTCGAGCACGTGTGGATTACTGGTAGAGGAATCCCACACTTGGATTCTATGACGCAATGGCTGATCACATCGGATTGTGACCAGAGACATCAACGAAGTATGAATTCAACCAAGGTAATTCTTCTGAATTAATTAAATTAATTATAACCAACATATCATTATCCTATCTCTAGGGTTTCAGGACTCCCTCTTTTGTTTTTCATTCTTCGTTCTATTTCGAAGATCGGACGTTTTATATCGTGACGGGTCTTTGTTTGAACGTTGTTTAACGCTAAAATCGATGTTGTTCAAACTCATCAGCGTGCTTCCGTTGCACTAGGAACCTACAAATTGATACAATTTAGGATATTTTAACCAATTTTACATCGAAATTGGATACAAATACAACACAAAAAATTAAACATTTTGATAATGAACCTGTTGTCACGAACGTCTCTATGATTAAATTTAAATTAATTTCTGCAACATCATTGATTAGAATTTGTAAAATTGGACTAAATGTATAGAATAATAATAATTTATGATTTTAAAAAAGGTCATTTTTTGATAAAAAAAGAGTAGTGAATGTGATTAAAATTAATTACATCGATTAACAGAAAAAAGAGCTTAACAACAGACTTAAATTTAAACTTAAGGCACTAAACAACCTAGAAACTAATGAGAAACCCATTTTTAGTTCTTGTTTTTACCATTTACACCCTTTTTAATTTTTTATTTTATTGAATTCATGATTCATAGTCAAAACATTGTTAGAATTTCCTTTCCAAAAATTTACAAGAATGCCACGCCTCCACCACTATAAAAAATAACTCACACCTCTCACTTATTCACACCAATCAATACCATAGGATAGAAAAAACATGGGTAAAATAAGCTTCAAAAATCCATCCCATTATCCATGAAACCTTAATTTGGGAACAACGGGATTAAATGGAGTCCTTTGGTCAAAACCAAAAAGGGTTTCCCGAAAAAGAGCTAACCTTCTTCATCGATCGCCATAGTTTTATTTGATTCTCTACTCATTCAATTATCCTTATTCTAAGGTCACATAAAAAAAATATTATCCCAAATATATTGATATGATTTTATTATATAGTTTATATCTTCATATACTCATGCTTTTACCTAATGGGTGATGATCAAACTATTCTTATTTACGGAGAACAATGGCCTCATGATACGATGTTGTTTGCTATTTCTTTACCACCCCTCGTTGTTTGGTATTATAATGAGAAATATTTTTATATATGAATTATATTGAATTTGTGATGAATATATAATTATGTAATTATTTTATATCAATTACCTTTATTATTTCCATTTTTTGTAAATATGATAATTTCATTTGGGGGAGTTTGGACTACTGCCACCTCAAATCAAGGTGATTCATTAAAACTATACATGTAATGTTTTCAGTATAGATTATATAAAAATAATTCCCTTTATTGCACATTAATACATGATTGATAAAATATAGATACACATAATATAACCAATTAGACTAATAAGTCTAATTTTATTAGGAATTAGGTACATTACATTAGAACTGAAAATAATTAATGCAAGATCCTTATTGAAAACTTATTCAACAAGCTCACACTTAAATTTTCATGGGATAACGTGGGGACATAAATAATAAAGAATTGAGATATAAATAACATTAATGGAATAAACAAATCATAACAGGAAGAGAATAATTCATGTTATACAACTATCATATCAAAAAGATAAAGAATCATAAAAATTAACAATGAAAACTAATATAGCATGATATTAAAAATGGAAACATGAGAAAAGTGGAAACAACATAAAATGATACATCATAAACATAGGTCAAAGATAAAACCCATGAAATAATTTGGTACCACATACCATAAATATATCAGGTTCAATCCATCTCACAATATGACATTTCATGATACTAAACATTACCCAATGCATTGTAGCACTATATAATTCTGGGGACACCCGTCACTTTCATTTCATTTTCATGCTTAAATATGCCAAATTTATGATAAAAAATGGAATAATTTCCTATAAAATATTATTCCAAAATAAATGAGTGTCTAATAGAAACATACACTTTCAAATTAATATATTTATTTGTTTAAAAATTTGAACACCATTGATAGTAATTGGGTATGGGTATTCACTACACAATTTTTTTCAAGGAATCTTGTGGAAAAATTTTAACAACGTGATGGGGGAATATAAATATTCATGGGATGAAAAAAACGAGAAACGGGTCTATCAATATATATGAATCATAACTCAAGAACGGGGATGTATAAAAACAAAACCTTGATAATAGAAAACAAATATAAAAGGGAATAAAATGATGAAGATTCATGAATAAAGGGGAGGAAGAGAGGATCCCTACATTTAGTGTGTGACTCTAAATGATTTATAAGATCTTTTTGAGAGATTTGTGGAAGAATTATAGGTATACAAATAATGAAGTTAAGAGTAAGTATTCTAGTAAATTATAAATAATGAATAGAAATGGGAGCTTAAGTGGGTTTAGTAGGAAAATATATTTGATTTGTTAATATTTCTCAGGCATGGTTTTTAGACCCTATATAATAAAATGACCAAAAAAATATTCCAAATTTTTTTACCAAGGTTTCTATAAAATGGGAGTGTTTTTAAATATTTTATACGGAAAAGGTCGGAACTTAATAGAATAATACACATTCTTTTGTAGAGGTGGGTCACACTCTAAAAGAATTGTTTTTTAAAACATAAAATATATCATTGATTTTGTAGGATTTATAACTGCTTTCTAAATTTAATAAATAAACAGGAAATTAAATTCTTTTAGTATTAAAAAATTTATTTGACTATAAATATCATCTATAGATTTTATTTCATCCGTTTTTGGTCATTATGATGTCATAATTCACATTGTATATTTATATGGTATTCAATTTTTACTGGAAAATCGTATGTCTAAGAAAATTAATGAAAATTAACAATTGGATAATTTCAAAATAATTATCACTAAAATAATATTTATTTTATCAAATTAATTATCTAAATATTTTAATTTTATCTTTTAAAATTAAAATGAAATTTATAAGTAAATATTGTGTTTTTTGAAAGACATATTTTTCAATCCCTGCTAAAAAATTACATGTTACTTCATAAAAATTATATGATCATTTTTATTTTCTAAATATTATTTAAGAACAATATTTTACTTAAATATTATATATTTATAACGTCTATTAATTCATTAAAATAAATTCCCATATTTACATTCAATATTACCCAGAAATACTATTTAGGTTTTATCGTATCAAAATAAAAATCATTTATAAAGTAATAATAATAGAATGAAAATATGTATGTAATTATATATAAATAATTTATATACTCATATATCTATGGTATTCTTACATACCACATTAATACACTAGAAAATCCTCTAAGATTACAGTACAAGATAGTGATATTTTAATGGGTTGGTTCGGCAAACATGGTTTGGGGCGCGATCACGATGAACTTAAAAATCTCCCATAAATGGTTTCACTAATTCTTTAGTTATTAGATATAAACATGGGATTAGTAAATGGAAACTCCCAATTATTTTATCTCCCTCAATATATTTGATAAATAGGCTTTATATGGTATGATCCTACTGGTTGAGACCATCAATTTTTTATGTCTCAATTAGATTTCTTAAAATCCTATATTTATCCAAATCATGTGATCACTATACAGTAGATATATTGTCAATGGTAAATATAATTAACATTATTTTAAATAAAATTGGATATAAAAAAATTATTTTATGTGTTTTTATATATAATATATTTAATTAAATCAAAAACTTAATTTTATTTATAACATCTCAGGTCGTTACAATATTCCCCCATTATGAAATTTCTCTAGAGAAATTTTTATTTGCCACACTAAAATGATAAGGGTAACCCTTCTTCATCACATCCTTCGATTCCCATGTAGCTTATTCAAGAATTTGGTTTCTTCAAAACACATTGAGACGGTGCATTGACTTATTTCATAGAACTTTGTCTCTACAATCATTAATCTTTACCAGTTGATCCTTATAGGAGAGGTCATTATCTAATGGGACAGCCACTATATTTAGTAGATTTTAGGATTTTGTTATATACATTCTCAAAAGGGATACATGAAATATATCATGTACTAGAGTTGAGATACGTGGGAGTGATAGTCTGTAGGCCCCTGCTCCAATGCGATCAAGGATCTCGAAGGGGCCAATTTATTTGGAAAAATTCATTCCCTTCTTACCAAAAATCATGAATTTCATCCAACGATATATGTTGAGGAATACCATGTCTCAAAAATCATAATCTATGTCTCATTTATGACTTACATGATAACACATTTTTTGATTCTGGTCATCCTTGATGTGATGCAGAATAGTCTTAAAAATTTCCCCCATTTCATCATTTGTTTCAGTTTTCATTCCCCAATTTCATCCAATCATGTAGTTGTTCTTCACCACATCCCATAAAAGTATTCATAGGAAACTATTTTAACTAAAAACTAGAAATTGATGTTTTAAGATAACTAATGTAGAGGATTATTTTGGTCACTTCCACATTTGAATTAAATTGAGAATTTTCTAATAATTTCCTCTAGTGTCAAGATATTCTAATTGGAGTGACCATCATTTTGATGGTGCTATGTTGTGATGCGGTTCAACTTAGTGTTTTTTTAATGAACACTTTTATAGAACATGTAGTTCAATCTCATGTTTTTATTAGATACAATAAATAGTTGTACTCCATTCATACATACCAATTCTAAAATGTATATACGTGATATTTGATCGAAAATGAAATCCTATTGAAACACAATAAAGTCTGTTGTCTTTTTAAGATGATCCACCACAACCCAGATAGAACAGTTTGTCGTCTTATGATGTTTGGTGAAAAAATACATGGTGTTTGTTTTCCATTCCCATATTGTTATGGGTAATGCTTGCAT
This sequence comes from Viscum album, assembly GCA_963277665.1. Classification (NCBI taxonomy): domain Eukaryota; kingdom Viridiplantae; phylum Streptophyta; class Magnoliopsida; order Santalales; family Viscaceae; genus Viscum; species Viscum album. The sequence continues at coordinate 922,933,380 of OY728139.1, forward strand.
CATCACCTTGTATTTTTCCTTTCTACTTTAACTTTCTAAAATATAAGACATCATGATGTATATTCCTAAACCTCGTTCTTCATATTGTCACACCAATTAGAATCCTTCAAAATAACCATATGGGATGTCTAAGATGTAATTTTTTAAAGGAATGATGAGGTTATTTACAATATTATTCACATTTCCATCCTATTCAAGTATATGATTATTACATCCTTCTCAATTCTCATCAATGATAGAATTGTGGGATAATTTCTACATATAGAATCATCCACATTATTTACATTACCATGATGGTTGTTTATGGATATTACATAATCCATGATTATATATAATAACATTTATTGGTTCATATTAAAATCTTTCTATGTGAACATATTCTTGAGGCTTTTTTGGTTTGTATATATTTCACACCTCTCTCCAATGAAATAATGCCTCGATATTTTGAAAGAGAATATCATTGTAGCCAACTCCTGATCATGCATTGGGAAGTTATTTTCATGAATCTTCATCATCCTTGACATAAAATATAATACATTTTCATTTTTCATTTAGAGAAAATCCAAAGACCACCTTACAAGAATCACTGAATACTAATCAAAGAGTTTAACATGTGGGTACTGTAAGAACAATTGTCATGATGAGACTTCATTGCATCTCCTTAAATATATCTTCACATTATTCATTACATATAAAAAATAATACAAAGAAAATTCAGGGAAACTATTGATACCATTCATAGATGTTGGCCTTGAACATCCTTTAATTACTTTTGTTTTTTTTAAGGTTCCACTGATATACCATTTATTTTGATGATATTCCCAAAGAATGAGACTTCCATCAAAATAGAACTGAATTTTTATATAATGAGTATAATTATTATCATATAACATGGTCTTCAAAAAAGTGATCAGATTCTCCTCATGCTCCTCCTTAATTGTAAAAAAATTATAATACCATCTATAAAGACAACCACAAATTTATTGAGATAATATCTAAATATTATATTAATCTTTTCCATTAATATTGATGGAACATTAATTAGTCCTAATGACATCACTATGAACTCATCGTTACCATACCTTATATGAAAAGTTGTTTCTGGGATATGCTCCTTCTTCACCCTAAATTAGTTATATCCTGATTTTAAATCCACAGCAGAGAAGTATTGTTCTCTACATAACTAATAAAAAAAAGTCATCAAACCATGTACGAGGATTCATGTTCTTTTTCTGGATATTTTTGATCTCGCGCTAATCAATGTTGAGGAACATTGACCCATCCTTTTTCTTGAATAATTGTACTGATGCACCCCATGGGGAAGCACTTTGGAGTATCGAACCTTTATCCATATTATCCAATCATTGTTTCTTTAGCTACATTAGTTCCACATCATCTATTCTATATAGAGTCTTGGATAATGAAAAAACTCCATGTATAATATTGAATCAAAATTAATCCTCTCACCAAAGATGAAGACCAATAAGTTCCTCAAGAAAAAGATCAACATATTCCCTCATAATAAGAATGAAATTAAGGACAATTATTTCTTTATAATCAATCATTTGATCTATATACACATTGTCGTAGGGAAATAATATTAATTCATGAGATGTTGGTTTTAAATAAGATTCATCCTCCATGCACATGTATAGAATTAGGGGTGGATTCACAATACAGTGAGTGATATCCTTCTCATAGAAATTTAATTTTACTCAATAAAAGGAATGAAAATCCCTGCCAATAACTACACAATATTACACCAAAGAGAGTACAAATAGGTTATTTAGAAATTATTTCTGTCATATTGTGATAAGGGATGAGTTATATAGTTGGGATGAAATAATTTACCCATTTTCCATTTTCATCGACTGCTCAACTTCTATTCTTTGTGGTGGATCTTGAATAGTTCATGTAAACTTTCATTATATGACGGAATGAATAGAACATGAATAAAAAATATTTTCTATATTATTTAATGAATAAATAGTATCCATGACACCCATTCATTATTAGGAATCACCTCAGTGTTAGTGATGGAAGAATATATCCCTTGCTAGATTGTAATTTGTTGGATATCTCCAAAAACCCTTGGCTTAGTGCATTGGTTATTAAGGTTCACTAGTTCCTTATTGTTGAACCAATAAAAATACAATGAGGGATGATCAGAGAATAATTTTCACCCATCACATTAGAGGTTTTGTCCTACAGAAAATCATTATCTATGTGTCCTTCATTAGCACTCATAAATCATTTCCTCATCCTCTTAGGATTTTTTTTGGATTTGTTTCATTCAACACCATTGTAAAGTGGGATGTGGAAATTTCTTAGTAGCCTTTGATTTATCCCTTAGAAATCCAAAATTAAAATTCACTTTCTACTTCTTATACCCATGATACCTTTGAGATTCTCTGATCTCTATTTTGACTTACAGGGAACATCATATAATTTCCTCATAGCTATCGAAGTCATAGATCTCCAAGGCTTCTTATAGACTTGGTTTTATCACACCAAAGAAGTTTTCAAACATGCATTTAGGGGTAACAACAATCAAAAAGGAATATAATGAATTTATTTTTCTATTTCCCACATTTTACCTGATAGATTATTAATATTTTTTCTTGTGGTAAAGGATATTATTTTCCATTTTAATTCAGAGAGTGTGAGGTAAATATTTATGAAAAACAGTTCTCAGAAATTACTTCCACCCAATTTCTTCAATCTCTTCTTTAGGATTCTTATTCCTGATCCATGTACACCACTGCTCAACATCCCACTCTATATGATAAATATCCTATAAACCTTCGATTTTTTAGAACATTGATCTGTGGAGAAGTTCATCACAATTGAGTTGATCCATAGTTCTACAGTTAAGGGAATATATGATCTGTTTAAATTCATAGGCCTTAGTCAATTAATGCACTCAATTTCAACTTGTTCATTCTTAGGGGGATTTGGGTGGTCCACTTCAACTGGGTTTCTATTTATAACCTATGTTAGTTGATATAGTATCATCAATAAGTTTTTTGATTCGTTCTCCTATCAGGTTGGGTATCTCATTGGGGAGTCATCACATTTCCATTCACATTGATTTTTTTCCCATTTCCACCTATTTCTAGGAATTGGATAGAATAAATGGAAAATTATGGATGAATATTTTTAAACTAATAAACACATAAAATTTAATCCAATGATATTAAATAGGTAACAAATAAATTACATGAATTTCCAATACATAACAATTTCTAGGCATCAATCTAGGTTATCCATGATTTATTTCAGAACATACACTCTTATATGAATTTTTCAATTTATAATGTTTTGTATTTAGATTATGAATTTACTAATCCATATCAATCTTGAGTGTCAAACTAGGTTAACATAAAATCCCATTATCATGTACCATGATACATTGAGTTAGACCCGATGAACCCAGTCAAAGTTGTTACTCCTAAGTACATCTATCCCAAAACCAATTCTAATTGAAATATCCAAACATGTATTTCTTTCCTGGATAAATCACATACTCTATACTTACAATTATTTATGGGTTTTTATTATAGCTAGTCAAATCCCTAAATAATTCTCTAGTGTTTTCTAATCCTAATCCGAAAAATAACTAAACATTTTATTTGATCCAAAAAATTACGATCCTACTCATTATTACACATTAATATATGCTTTATTACATAATTTTACACTTAATACAATATGATTGATTGATATGTATAACTTAATTTTGAATTAGGTACATTAAAAAACTACTTAAAATAGGAAATATAACATCTTTACGGAAAACTTCTTTAATAATCTTGCACATAAAACAAGGGGTGAGCTATAAATCTCAGCAAGGGAATAAACATAGAATAACATGAATTTAATTTACATTTTATATAATAGTAATATCATAAAGAGTCTGATTCATAATAGTGAATAAGGATACATGATATAGCTTGATATTCATAATGGAAACATGGGAAATGTGGAAACTAATTAAAACAATGCACCATAAAAATATGTTAAGGATAACTACCAAGAATTCATAATGGAAAAATTACCATAAATGAATTAGGTAGAAACATTATTCCTACATGTCTTCTCGTGAGACTAAAAATTACAAAATTTATTAGAGCACAATATAAATCCTAGTGCACTCGTCAATTTCATTTCATTCTCATGCATAAGTGATCCACATATATCATATGACAAGGAATAATTTTCAGCACATTTTATTCCATGATTTTTAGTATAGAATAAATAAATTCACATCCTCAATCATATAATTATATATTCATAAAGCCGATGATTGTTCATTGGAATTGGGTATGGTCATTTACTACACATTGTTTTGGCATAGAATCCCATAGTGAAATTTTGACAGCATAATGAGGGAATATTGATGTTAATGGGAGGGATTAATGAGAGTAAAAAGGATATATAATTGTTTATATGTCATATTTTATTATGGGTACATGAAAAAACACACCCCAATATTAGGAATCGAAAATAAAATGGCATAAAATGAGGAATATTCTTAAATAAAGGGGAGTAAGAGAGGATACCTTACATGAGTGTGTGACTCAAAATTCTAGAGAGGATATTCTTAAGAGAATATATGTAAAGACCCAGAGTTTCCATGTAATTTTTTTTAATTAAATCGGAATTTTCCATGTCCTTGAAAACTGACGACACGTGATTCTGAGGCCTGGTGTCCCCAGAGTCAGTTTCTGAAATTTTGTTCAGGTACGTTCTGTAAATGTACGAGAAGGTCTTTATAACATTTTAACTGGTGCTTGGAATTGAAATCGGAGGGCACCATTGAACTCGCAGCACCAGTATTCGCTTAAGGAGACTTTCGGCTCGACGACAGTTGGTTAAGGGTGAAACTTAGTTTTTGGGTTTTTTGTGGAACCAATAAAATAATATAAACACCTGTTTTATTTTATTTTATCTGTAGAAACCACCCATATGGAATTTGGAGGTGGGTACCACCAGACCATAACCTCCCATGAAAGGTTATGGTGGTGGGGACCACCACACCATAACCTCACATTAGTGGTTATGCTGGTGGGGACCACTCGAGATCTCAAAACCGCCAAATTGGAATTTGGGGGTGGGGACCACATGACTCCTATTTTTGGGGGGAGAAGAAAACCTCTCAACTCCCTCATTAATGAGGAAGAGCCTCTTGACAGCTCCACAATTTAAATTATGCCAACACAACAATTAAATGTGGCAACCAGGTGATTAATCTATCCTTTTTGAATGTTATGCCAACGAAATAATATATATTATAATATATTATCATTTGGATATATATTAATTTGTTGGAAAATGAGGAAAGATATTTTGAGAGAAATTATCTCACCAACAAAGAACTATTTTTTCTAATGAAGAATGCTCCACTAACGAAGAATGCATTCGACTATGAAGAACGACCTCCTTCGACCTTCTTCCTCGTGACTTCCTCTGACAAAGGATGTGTTTGTCTAAAATGAATCGGCATCTGCCTTCTCGTGCCAATGTCAACCAACTATGAACAATGTAAGGGATTTTTGTGATTGATTTTTTATTCTCGTGATTATTTCCTTCTAAAACATATATTGCGGATCAACTTCTAACTTGTTAATCCGCATTTGTTTTCCTTTTGCGGGTTTTGGGATTAATCATTGTGGGAGGGTTTGGTGTGCTTCGTTATTGTGAGCCAAAAGATACCACCATAAATGTGGATGGTTCGGACCAAACCATCATGGCCCAAACCCTCTGTCGTTCTCTATTACGGTGTTTTCGAAATAGAGAAAGGCAACAACAGCAATGAAGGCAACGACTACGCCACCCGCGGCCTCTGTGACCCACTCCACCCCCACGGTGTTCCACAATACCACTGAAAGAACTGGTTGCACCCCCTCGCGGCACCTCATCTGAACCACCCCCGTGGTATCTACCCTTCGGGTCGAGCCCCCTCGGGACGGGCTGAGCCGCCTGGGCCGCACAGTCTGCCGGCCGAACAGGCTCTCGGCCACACCGACCTCCCGAGCTGCCCTAGCCTCGCCGGCCCAGCACCGACCCCGGCTGAACTAGACCCAGCTGCGCCACATCCCGGTAGCACCACACCGGCCCACCGGCTTTCCGAGCTGTGCCCCGCATCCCTTCGGGCCGAACCGGCCTCCCAGCGCCCTCCTAGGCTTCCCTGACCGAACCTGCACCCTCATAAAACCCTAGCCGAACTGGCAGGTGCCCTCACGTTTCCCTCAGGGCTAATCCACCCTCACTGCGTCATTCGGACTGAGGTGCACTCATGATGACCCATGACCGGTCTGTGCCCTCATGATCAGTCTGCGAACTCACGACCCTCGGCGACCCCTCGTAGCCGTCTGGGCGGGGCCCATCCGGTCGGACCAAAACTAACAGCCTGGGCTGCCCAACGGGCCAGGTCGAATCGAACTAGGTCGGCCTAGACTGGGTCGGGCCTAGTCAAACTAGACCTGGTCCCACTACGACTCTTTATATTTTTGTGGCCTCATCATTACCACCAGATGTCTATTTGACAAACCGTCAGTGGCCCTAGTAATCTGGGAGCCTGAAGGACCCTTTGAGTATATCCCACTAGAGCTTGGGGTATAGTTGAGATACGGTCAGATTGGATCGTACACAAATTCAACCGGGCCCCCAGGACTAAAAGGCTATCATCTCATAGACCGGGCGTCCGATTGATGCGCTGCCTATTGAATTGAGACCCTTATGACGTTGCAGAACATTGAGATACATATTTTTGGGACTTCATGATAGTTGGATTATCCACCCATAGCTCGTGGATCGGATCCTTCCAGTGACGAGTGAGGAGAGTGCAAAGACCTAGTAGCTGGTTGAGACCTCACGACTGCTACCCTTTTGACTCGGAGTGATTCTAGTATCCTAGTGGGGAGAACCTAGTTGTGGTGGCAGACCCACGGTGGATGAGAGTGCTTGGTGATGTGGTAGACCCACTGTACTCGATAGGTTGAGTACATATGCAGGCTATGAGGGGGTGTTCTTTGGTGTGGCAGTAGACCCACGGTGGGGAGTGCCTCTTTGTGATGCAGCCGACCAATGGTACTCAACAAGAGGAGTACCTTAGTATTCCATGGTTAGTGGGAAGTTCCTCTATGTGATGTGGCAGGCCCACTATACTCGATAGTAGAGGAGTTCTCCAGCAGCCAAGGTTTCAATAATGTGATTGGGATGTTTCATGATACTACCCCTAAAATAAAATCATGGTTGAGATGAGTCAGTAATTTTTTGTTTTCTTCATGATTGAGACGGATTACTTAATAACATAGGTATATGTATGGGCACATACCTATGTAGGGTTATATGTTGATTTCCTTAATTTGTGGTTTATCCTTGGTGGATTTGTGAGAAATTGAGGGTCTCGGGGTCCCTACTGTGTATCAATATACTAACCCCTACACGGGCTATGCCCGCACCTTGTTGTGTAGGATGAAAATGACGGATAGCGCTGACTGAGGCTAAGAGTACCAGGACTGGATGGTACCCAGAGGTAGACCTTACGACGAGTCGGTACACGGATGAGACTGAAGGACGTGGAGTGATGAGGAGGATATTTTTACATAACAGTCAGGTAGGAATCCCGGAGGACGACCCAGAAGGTTTTTTTTCCTTTCTTCGGTTGTACTTTTACTTCTAGTTCCTTGTACATTACAGTTGGGCTTGTATTTCCAGCCCCTTTTACTTTTCAGCACTCTTTTGTTATACAGTTTTCCTAGTGTTTTGTATCCATATGTGTGCTCTGTTGGGTGTGTTTACAGGTAATTAAGGTAATGCCTTCCCTGTTTTAGGGAATAAATCCTTTGGTGCTAGTCACCAGCCCCTGGCCTATGGAAGGCGGGCTTGGGGTAATCACGGCACAGGCCCTGGGGAACGGGTCCTAACAAATTGGTCTCAGAGAGTAGGTTCTACCATAGAAATTATGGCGCTGATCTTTTCTGTGAACCAATAGTGTTAAGTGTAGTGAGTGTGGTTTTCAATTCAGGGAGTCCAGTGTTGGTGTGACAGCAGACGTATCCATAGACCAGGACCGTCACTTCTGGTTTCTGACTCATTGTATGAAAACACTGATTGCGTGTGTGTTTTCAAAAGTTTTATTTAAGTCAGCTCACCCGGTCAAATCACCAGGTATACCTTTTTAACCGTAGTTCACCTGTTTCTTTTCAAGATGCCTCCACGCAGACAACCAGCTAGAGTTCTGAGAGTTGTACGCACTGATAGCCCACCGAGAGACGAGGACTCAGTGTAGGGCCCTCTTCTAGTAGAGGCCCCAGTGGAGGTGCATGTGGTAGCATAACCTGTTGGACCACCAATTCCACCAGCCCCAGTAGTAGACATTGCACACCGCTTGAGCACGTTGCATGAGTTCTAGCACCAGAGGCCACCCAGGTTCAAGGGAGAGATGGACCCATAGGCAGCTGTGGAATGTATGTAGGTTGTGGTGAGAGTTTTTTGACTGGTAGGGACACCAGTAGAACTCATGGTGATAATTTCTGCCAGCCTCTTACAGGAAGCAGTGGGCAGATGGTGGAGCTTGATGCTCCAGGTCCACGATGAGGTCAAGCTTCTCTCAGCGGACTTCGAGAGCTTGTTGTGGGCATAGTTTTTCCCAATGACTCTTTGCACTGTGCACATACATGAGTAACTTCATCTGCAATAGGGCTGCATGACTGTAGCTAAGTACTCATCGAGGTTCACAGACCTCCCACAATACTCAACCAATATGGTGCAGAGCCTATTCTACATGGCCCAGAACATCTAATAGGGACTCAGGCAGAAGATTGGGGCTTCAGTGATCTCACTAAGCATCCTCAAATAGGCGGCGATGTTAGAGAGAGCCCACTTAGTGGAGAGTTTCCTTGCTAAGTATTCTCCAGCAGTGATATCCACCACCATTCGACATGTAGTAGTGTCTTATGTAGCTGGTTGCAGACAGATGTTGCAGAGTTCCAAGAGGACAAGACCTATGGGTGGATTACCGCATGACTCAAGATCTATTGTTTGGGGGAACCCGAAGCAGAGACAGAGATTCCAGGAGTGAGTAGTGTCACGCATGCGGTGGGCAAGGTCACATGGCTTGTGACTACTTGATCCGTCGTTTGGATGATCAGCAGACGGTAGAAGGACCGCCCAGGGAGAGACATAGATTTGATCAAGGTAGTCTGCATGGAGTAGGTGGACAGGGGATAGCTCAGCTCCAGGTAGTTGAGGCATATAATCATGGCGCTCCGGAGATGATTTGAGGTACGATCTATGTCAACTCCACCATAGATGCAGTAATTATAGAAACAGGTTTCAGTCACTCTTTCATTTACACTTCCATTGTTCGGATCTCAGAGATTCTGATGGTGTCGTTGGCTCGATCCATACTGCTAGAGACTTTTACGGAAGTGGATTCGACAATCAAGCATTGGTGCTGTCAGTGTGAGATTACTCTAGGAGGCGAGAGCTTCGGCTGTGATCTCCTAGTAGCAGCTTCGAGGTCGTATGACATCATCTTGGGTATGGACTGGTTATATACAGTCCGTGCTTAGATTGACTGTATTAAGCGTAAATTATAGTGTGTCTGCATGGATGGGACCAAGATTACCTTCACCGGCGAGAAGGGAGCCTCTACAACACATGACATACTTACCTAGAGGAGGGTGCAACCGATCACTCATCAGTTGGCTAGCCTTACCTTCAGAGATATTTTTTTGGAGAGTCTGAGCTATCCTGTAGTGGTGGAACAGTACGTGGATTTTTTCCTTGATGATGTCCCAAGTCTACCTCCTCGTAGGTAAGTGGAAAATTACATTGATTTCTACCTTTATATGACACTGATATCTATACTATTGTATCATATTTTTCTCGTGGAGCTTCGTGAGCTGTGAGTACAGCTAGAGGACTTGCAAGGGAAGGGATTCATCTGGCCTACTGTTTCTCCTTGGGAAGCCCTAATTATTTTCAACAATAATGAAGATGAGATCTTGAGGATTTGTGTTGAATATCGGTGCCTAAACTAAGTGACCGTGAAAAACAAGTATCCAGTCTCGAGGATTTTTAAACTCTTTGATCAGTTGAAGGGGGGAAGGTGGTTCTCGAAAATTGACCTCAGATCTGGCTATCACCAGCTCGGAGTTCGAGATGAGGATGTGCAGAAGACGGCCTTCAAATGTCTGTACAACCACTACAAGTTCTTGGTTATTCCATTAGGTGTATCCAATGCTCCAACATTGTTCATGGGACTCATGAACAGGATCTTTCATCCATACATCAATCGCGTTTTCATACTCTTCATCGACGTCATTCTAATATACTCGTCTTATAAGGAGGAGCATTCCTATCATGTGCATGTAGTACTGGACACACTCCGAGAGAACCATATTTTTGGTAAGCTCTCAAAGTGCCAGTTTTGGATCTGAGAGGTTCACTTTCTAGAACATGTCATCTCAGAGGCTGGAGTGGCAGTGGATCCAGTGAAGATTGAGGCAGTACATTCTTGGGAGCCACCTAGGATTTTGACATAGATACAGAGTCTCCTAGGTTTGGATGGTTATTACTGGAGGTTTTTACCAGACATCTCCAGAGTTTCCACACCACTATCATCCTTGATAAAAAAGGGGAAACCCTTTTTCTGGTCAAAGAGATGCCAGTAGATCTTGCAAATTCTCAGACAGAGGCTGACTAGTGCCCCCATCTTGAGGATTCCATAGTAAGGCATGAGGAGTTCACAAAATCTGAGACAACATGAGTAAAACTACACTACACATGATCTATAGTTAGTAGTAGTGGTCTTAGCCTTGAAGATGTGGAGACATTATCTGATGGGTGATCATTTACCTTGTACTCTAACCACAAGAGTCTTAGGTATATCTTATCTCAGAAGGACCTGAACCTGAGACAATGACGTTGGCTTGAGTTCCTCCTAGACTATGACTTTGAGATAGTATTTACTCTTGGGAAGCGAAATGTTGTTGTAGTTTCACTCAGGAGGAGATCAGGAATACAACTACTAGGAATGGAGACAGAGAATCTAACATCTTTACAGATGTCCTTTGTGGATAGAGATGGAGCAGCCTTCCTTCGGTCTCTTATTGTAACTCCCCCACTTCTTCCGCGAGTCTAAGAGGAAAAACATGGGGATGCTGACAGTGAGACACAACGTGCTCAGATATCCATAGGGCAGGCACCTGATGGATTTTCTGATGGTGGAGAGAACATCCTCCTCTTTAGAGGATGTACTATGGTACCCATGTCACTTCAGAAGGATGTATTGAGAGATTTGCACACATCCCCTCTAAAGGTACATCCCGGAGTGGTGAAGATGTACCAGGAACTCCGATGATAGCACTGGAGGCTGGGAATGAAGAAATCAAGTGCGTAGTTTGTCTTTAGATGCCTCACTTGTCAGCAACTGAAGGAGGAGCATTAAGTACTAGCAATATTAGTTCAGACTTTAGTGGTTCCAGAGTGGATGTGTGATAGGATATCCATAAACTTCATGATAGGACTCGAACGTACATCTAGGGGACATGAATCGATCTGGGTGATCGCCAAACGACTCACCAAGTCGGCCAATGTCCTACTGATCATAGATCAAGGTTCAGTAGCGAGATTGGGACACCTCTATGTGTAGGATATTCTACGAATACATGGAGTACCCACGACGATTGCCTCTGATCGGGATACACGTGTTATATCCCGATTACGGAAGGGATTGTAGGCGGATTTCAGAACATAGCTTCATTTGAGCAATGAATTCCATACTATGACGGATGGCCAGACTGAGCTGACCATTCAGACCCTTGAGGTCATGCTGTGTTCTTGGGTTCTCGACTTCGGTCATAGCTTAGAGGATCACATGCCTTTTGTGGAGTTTGAATACAACAACAACTATCACTGCACCATTGGGAAAGCACCATTTTAGGTGTTATACGGGCAACCTTGTAGATCTCCTTTGTACTGGAATGGCCTAGGGGAGTTATTACTAGTGGGACCAGATATGGTACGGGCTACCACAGAGAAGGCGCAGATCATCTAGGAGCAGATAAATATTGCACAAAGCAGGCAGAAGTCGTATGCTGACCGGAGACGGGGACCTCTTGGGTTTGAGGATGGGGACCAGGTCCTTCTACGGGTCTCACCCCGATGTGGTCTATGGATATTTGGCCGAGGCCGCAATTTATCACTGAGGTTCATCATAACTTTTCAGTTCCTCAACAGAGTTGGTGAGGTGATGTACCACTTAGCTCTTCCACCTCAGTTGCACCGGGTGCACGACGTCTTCCACGTATCCCAGCTGAGAAGATACGTGCATGACCCTTGTCACTTCATCGACCATGGAGAGATAGACGTAGATGATGGGGAGACTTGTACGGAGGTTACAGCAGAGATTGAGGATCGAAAGAATCAGTTCCTTCATGGAGGGTCGATACCTTTGGTGTGTGTTCGCTGGCAGTGTGGGAACCACCAAGAGAGCACATGGGAGTGGGAGGCTCAGATGCGTGCTCAGTACCCCCACTTTTTTACCTAGTTTTGTTGTGGCTTATGGGAACATAGAGCCCTGAGGTGGAAAGAATATAAAGAACAAGAATTTCCATGTAATTTTTTTAATTAAATGGGATTTTTACGAGTCTACAAAAATTGACGACACGTGATTCTGAGGCCCAGTGTGCCTGGAATCAATTTTAGATGTTTTGTTTGGGTACATTCAGTAAATGTATTAGTGGGTTTTTATAAATATTGAACCATTGCTCTGAATTTAAATCTGAGGGCACTGTTGAACTCGCAGTGCATGTATTCTCTTAAGGAAACTTTCACCTCGACGGCAGTTGGTCGAGGGTGAAATTTAGTTTCTGGGGGTTTTTGTGGAAACAATAATATAAAATAAACAGTTGTTTTATTTTATTTTATCTATATTAACTACCCATGTGGAAGTTGGAGGTGGGTACCACCAGACATCAACATCCAATTAGACGTTATGGTGGTGGGGACCACCACACCTTAACCTTCCATGAGAGGTTATGGTGGTGGGGACCACTCGAGATCTCAAAACCTCCCAATTTTAATTTGGGGGCGTGGACTATATGACCCATATTAACGGGAGGAGAGGAAAACCTCTCAACTCCCTCATTAATGAGGGAGAGCCTCTTGACACCTCCATAATTTTAATTGTTCCAACACACCAATTAAATGTGCCAACCAAGTGACTAATCTTTCATTTTTGAATGTTATACTAACGAATTAATATATATTATAATCTATTATCTTTTGGATAGCTATTCATTTGTTGGGAAAGGTGGAAGGAGTTTTTGAGAGAAATGATCTCGCCAATGAAGAACTATTTATTCGAATGAAGAATGCTCCACCAATGAATAACGTCGATGAGGAACGCCTTCGACTATTAAGAATGACCTCCTTCGCCCTTCTTCCTCGGGACATCCTCGGACGAAGGACGTGTTTGTCTACAACGAATCGACGTCCGCCTTCTCGCACCAACATCTTCCTACTTTAAACAATGTAGGGGATTTTTTTGATTGATTTTATATTCCTGTGATTATTTCCATCAAAAACAATGAATGCGGATCAACTTCTAACTAGTTGTTCTGCATATATTTTCCTTTTGCGGGTTTAGGGATAAATAATTGTGGGAGGGTTTGTTTTGCTTCATTCATGGGATCCAAATGCTACCAACCTTAATGCAGAGGGTTTGGACCAAACCAACATGGCCACACCCCTCCGTTGTTCCCTTTTGCGGTGTTCTTTGAGACCGAGGAAGGTGACAACGGAGACCAAGGTGACGACGGCAATGGTCACGCCGCCCGCAGCCTCCACGACTCATGCGGTCCCCACATCGTTCCGCACCGCTGCCGACCTAACTGACCGTGCCCCCTCACGGCACCCCGGCGGAACTGCCCCCGTGGTCTATGCCCTTCTGGCCAACCCGACCAGGGCCGGGCTACGCCGCCCTGGCTGTGCCTTCTGTCGGCCGAATCGACTCTCGGCCATGCTGGCCTCCTGAGCTGCCCTAGCCGTGCTGGCCCATCAGCCACACGCTGCCACCAGCCAAACCGACTCCGGCCGTGCTGTTCCCCGGCCACAACATCCAGGCCCACCGACTTGCCAAGCTGCACTGAGCCGCGCCCCGCGACCCTCTGGGACAAACCAGCCCCGCGGTGCCCTCCTGAGCCGCCCCGACCAAACCGGCGCCCTCACGGAAGCCCGATAAAATTGGCCAATGCCCACGCGGTGCTCTGGCCGAACTGGCCCCTCGCGGAGCCCTCCGGGCCGAGCATCCCTCGTGGAAAAATCCATGTGGAGATGCCCTCATACCGACCCGTAGTCGGTCTGTGCCCTCGTGACCAGTCCATGACCCCTCGCAGCCTACTGGGTGGGGCCCAGTGTGCTGGGCCAAACCTAATGGTCTTTCCCTCCCAATGGTCCGGGCCAAACCCAACGAGTCAGGCCGAGTCGGCCCGACCAGGTTGGACCGGACACGGGCCTAGTACGACCCTTTACATTCTTTTGGCCAAATCATTAGCACCGATCTTCTGTTTGACGAACCATCAGTGGCCCAGGTAATATTGGAGAATGATGGTCCCTTTGAGTATACCTTAATGGATTTTGTGGTATAGTTGAGATACAGTCAGGTTGGATCATACACGAATCCAACCAGAGCCCCAGGACTAAAAGGCTAATAACTCACATATAGGGCATCTGATTGACGCACCATCTATTGTGTTGACACCCTTATGACATGGCGGACCTTTGGGATACTTCTTCGTGGGACTTCGTGACAGTTGGAGTATCAACCAGTAACTCGTGGAGAAGATCCTTCCCATGACTAGTGAGCAGAGTGTAGAGATGTATTAGTTGGCTGAGACTTGACGACTGCTGACGATTTGGCTCGGAGTGATTCTACTTGCCAGTGGGGAGTGCCTGGTTGTGGCAGCAGACCCACGGTGGACGAGTTCTCTTAGTGACGCGGTAGACCCATGGTACTCGAGAGGAGGAGTACCTCGGTAGGCTACGAGGTGGAGCGCCTGGGTGTGGCGGCAGAACCATGGTGGGGAGCGCCTCTTTGTGACGTTGTAGACCCACAGTACTCAACAAGAGGATTTCCTCAGCGGTCCAATGTTTGTGGGAAGTGCCTCTGTGTGACGTGACATGCCCACTATACTCGACAGAGGATGATTTCTCCAGAAGCCAAGGTTTTGATAATGTGTTGGGGATATTTCTTTATATTACCCCTACAATAAAATCCTGGTTGAGCTAAGTCGATACTTTGGTGTTTTCATCATGATTGAGAGGGAAAACTTAGTAACTTAGGTATATGTATTGGCATATACCTAAGTAGGGTTATCTATTGATCTTCTTACTTTGTGGTTTATCCTGGGTGGAATTGTGAGACCATGAGGGTATCGGGGTCCTTATATAGTATTTTTATACTCACCCCTGCATGGGCTATGCCTGATCCTTGTTGTGTTAGATGCATACGACAAACAACGTTGACTGAGGCTGAGAGTACTAGGACTGTACTGTACCAAGAGGTGGACCTTTCGACGAGTCGCTACACAGAGGAGGCTGACACACGTGGAGTGCTGAGGAGGTTATCTGTACCTACCCTTCTGGTAGGAAACCTAGAGGATGACCCATCATCTATTTTTCCTTTCTTCGGTTGTACGTGTACTTCCTGATCCTTGTACTTTACAGTTGGGCTTATATTTCCGACACATTTTACATTTCAGAACACTTTTGTTATACAATATACTAAGTGTTTTTATCCAGTTGTGTGTTATGTTTTGTGCGTTTACATGTTATAAAGGCAATACCTTCCCAGTTTTAGGGAATTACACCTTTGCTACTAGTTTCCAACCCCTGGCCTATGGAATACGGGATTGGGGTAGTCACGATACGGGCCATGGGGAACGGGTTGTGACAATAGAGGAAATTAGAGGACTGTAGAGATGGAAGGGATTATTAAGGACATTATGCACTGATTTTTTTTAATAGATATGGTTCATTGGGTGAGTTTATATAAGGAAATATAGGGTATTTCTTTAATATTTTTGAAACATTTGTTTTGGGCTCTATGTAATTAAATAAAAAATTACACAAACCATCACATTGTATAATACCATGGTTTATTCAAAATGCTAGTGGTTTAAATTATTTGTTAAGTCTATGGGTAGGAATTAATATAATAATACCCTTAATTATGTGGAGGCGAGTCATACATTTAATTAAATGAGTTTAAAACCATAAATCATAGTAATGGTTTTGGAGGAGCCACAAATTCTTTATAAATATTAATTAATAAACAAAAAATAACATCATTTTAAATGAAAATATTAATTTTATAATTGTTACCATTTATAGTGTGTATTAATTCACTTTTTTGTCTTTATGATGCCATAATACAAACATTATATTTATACCGTATTTATTTTTACCCAAAAATTCAACTGTCTCATAAAATTAATAAAAATTTACCATTGGATAATTTAAATTTTTTTATTAAAAATATAATATTAAATTTATCAAAATAATTTCCTAGCATGTTAATTTTCACGATTTAATATAATATATTTCTTTTTTAAGAACTGAGAGATTTTTTTTAAAATAATAGTTTTCAATCCCTTATAAAAATTTTATTTGACATCATAGACATTATATGATCATTTTTATTTGATATAAATTATATAATAATACATTTTTATTTAAATATTATTTTTTCAAAAATAAATTAATTCATTAAAATGAATTCCCCAATTAACATTGAATATTACCCAAAATACTATTTATATTTTATTTTATCAAAATCATGACCATCTATATATTAACAATTGTAGGATTAAAATATATCCCTTATTTATATAAAATAATTCACAAACATCTATCAATAGGGTGTTGACATATATCCCTTTAATACACTATCAAACACACTAAGAGTAAGGAGTATGACACTGAGATTTTCATGGGGTGGTTTCGCAAACATAGTTTAGTCCATGATATTGATGAATATGAACTTTTCCCATAAATTATTTTTTTTATTATTAAGTTATTGCATGCTAGATTTAGCTTGGTCAAGGTAAAATTATATTAATTTATCTCATATGGAAGCTCTGATAAATGGGATTCAAATGTCAGGATCTTACTCCTCAGGGTATTCACTTCCTTTATATATGCCAAATTATTATGGTTAAAACCATATATTTATAAAAAAAATGTGATCACAGATCAATTACATTGTATTCAATGGTAATGATAATTATTATTTTTTAATTCTAATACTATATAATAAAACATAATAAGTGCATGTGTTTTTATTACCATATAAGATATTTAATTAAATCAAAAGTGAAATTTTATTTATAACAGTTCGTGTCATTATAGGTTTAGTAAAAATCTGTGATATATATGACGTAATAATGGAAATATAATTAATATATATATATATATATATATATATAATTTATGCTCTTTGTTCTAGTATGATATTTAAAAGACGACATTATTTACGCATATGTATATCCAGTAGTCTCCAAAATGGTGTATTCCATTTAATATTTTCATATTTCGTAAATTATTGAAATATATATATATATATATTGAATATACAATATATTTATTTAATTTTTTCAATTAAAGAAATCATGATATGAGTGTGAGGGAAAATATATAACAAATTAAGACACATGTGAAGAATTAAGAGGATGCATGTAAAGTAACTATAACATGAATGTTTCAATAAGTGGGTGATAAAAAACAATATATTGTAGTAGATATAAAAATATGGTACTATTGAGATTTATAATAAAGTAACATTTATTATACATGATATTTTAAATAGTATGATAAGAGTCCATAAAAAGGGAAGGGCATTTCAAGTCTCACTTTTATTATTGTGAGATTCATACCTTATTCACTACTCATTTATTTTTTGTTGTGTATATAAAACCCCTGAATGTATTAAATGGTTAATAAACTTCAATAAATGGGTATTTACATATCCATTTTATTAAATATATTTCAAGGAGTTTTTTTTACAAAAGTAACCAAATGGATAAAGTAGAATTGTCTTAATACACATTCATTGAGACATGTGCCATGAATTTCAGAGAAAAAATGTTCTATAAATTTCTTTCCAATATTTCGTTATATGTTTTCAACTTATTTTAAAATAATTTTTTTTTTCAAAATTTTCAATAATTCTTCATATTTTTTAAAAATATTTAAAAAAGGGCTTTCAAAACTTTTTCAATCTTTCTTTATATGTTTCATGGTATTTTAAATGAAATAGTTTTCATAATGTTTTCATGATTTTCTTATTTGATTAAAATTTGTATTCAACAAAAAAGGTTTTCAAAATGTTTTGTATCTAATTTTATTAGTTTTCATAGAAAACTGTTTTCAGAATTTATTTAAGCTTCTTTTATATGTTTAAAAGAAAAATGGATTACAAAATGTAATTAATGTTATTTTATAATTTCTCATGTAATTTTTATTCAAAATGTTTCTAATCTTCATTTATATGTTTTAAATGAAAAAATTTCAAAAATTTTATATGTTTCTATAAGAGATTTTAAATTACGAAAGGATATTTTCTTCATGAAATATTTCTAAAGGATATTTTTAGATTATTTTCCATCTAAGATTAAATCTATGGGTGTTAATCATGCCTTTCTGGGGAAATTAATCCAAGGTTCCATTTATGTTTATTCTCCGAATGCTTTATATTTTTATGGAATTATGCTTATGAAACCCATTTCTCATTCTTGGGTTATATGTTTATAAAAAATATTAATCATTCATGGGTTATGTGCTTATGAAACCCACTTCCTTTCATGTGTTATGATTTAATGAAATGATTATGAAACCTGTATATTCTTCACATTTTATGTTATGATTAAATGTTTATGATACCCATTTCATTTCTTGGATAATGATATGATTGTCTAGGATTTGTGGAATATGTATAAATTATTTTATTATAATATCGGTGGGACCTATATCTACCTCCAATTCATTCCGTAAGGATTTATATCTGATGACATAATGATGGGAATCAAGTCGACATTATTGAACCACTATTCAATATGAGGAAATTTGATCCACTATGAGAGGATGGAGAACACCGATCCAATATAGGATAATGCGGAAACCCGGTCCACTCTAGGAAAATGGGAAAACACAATCCACTATGGGAATATGGGGAATACTAATCACTTAAAAGGAATGGACATTGAATAGAGATGGTGTTGTGTCTATCCATGTAGTTGATTTCTCAATGAAGAACCCTATTATATTTTGGAAATGCACCATAAATTATAGGAAATTTAGTTAAATGCTTATGTTTTTTTCAAGAATTATAGGAATTATACCTATGATATGCTCAAATGGTTTATGTTATTGATTATTTTCTGATTCATGCATGATGAGCTTCCAATATTTATTATTGGATTTAAATTTCTGATCCTTGATATGTAGGGTATGATATTCTAATTTTGTGATCACATTCTCATACCCTTTACTCATGATTATGCTTACATATCTCCCTTGTTTACCCTTACTAGGCATCTGATATAACCACTATTTACGTTTCCTTCCTCAGGTTATGAAGATACGTGTTATATATCATGTGTCTAATAAGGGTGGTAGTCATGAAGTTCCTAGTGGAAGATAATGGAGACAACTTATATACTAGTTTTTGGTTACCATGTTTCCAATGAAACTACATTAATACGGTCTTGGGAATTTGTTTCTGTATTGTATTATGTATTCCATAAAAGTGATGTAATGTTAATGTATGAAACGTTAGGGCCTCTATAACCGATTTATTTTGCAATCAATAATTTTGAATTAGTACTGGGACATGAGGGAAAAGTTATATCATATGAATATAAGAAAACTAAAAAATGAAATAGTCAATTTGGAAATGTGTAGAAATATTTATTATTGAAATTCAAAGGTGATTTAAAATAGTTATATTTCCATAATTCTGAAATTTTCACTTCTATGATGAAAATTCATCAAAGATTGAAAATTGAAACAATTTTACTAAAATAATGATAAATTTTTTGTTTTTATATCATTGAAATACACATAAAAATATTTTAATATTACATCTATAATGTCCCCCACACATAGAACATTTTCTCCTAGATAGGTGATCACCAAAATCAAATCAAGGAAAATTGAAATCACATACAAGCAAGATCAACCAATTTAGCACCATGAAATAAAATATATTAAATCATATAGAGAAAAAAAATCAAGTTCTCCATTTATATCACTCAATCAATTTTAACTTATTTTATCCTCCTGTTTTCACAACATAGTAACCTCACATTATAGTTCACTTCGGAAAAAATTATAGATGTTCAACAAGGATTTTCTCATTCAAACTCATGTAATAATTAACATAGGCAAGATAAATTTCTACATATCCACTAAATGTGTGTCAATAAAATTTGTTTATCATGATTTGATTTTAGGTCTTCTTAATGGATTTACGTTTGTAGGATTTCGATGTCAAAATAATTTGAGGTATAAGGATGAGTGTTTTTCTCTTTTTGAAGAAGAAATTAATGATTCTAGCTTTCACTCATGTTAGGAGTCCTTCTGACATCAATTGGTAAAAAATAATCACTATGAATCCTTAAAAGAAACATGGTAATTCTATTCAATCAACATTTTAGTAGAGAATATGATATTTATATTCTATTTTTTCATGATTGCTTCATATAGGAATAATTTACTTTCCTTGGATTCTCTAAAAAGGTAAAACTCTCATTTCCTTCAAATTAATAGGAAGGGAAAAATTGATGTATTGTATATTCATGCTATAAGAAAATATCTCCATCATTTTAATTTCCATCCAATGTAGCACCATATGATTTAGAAGACCACAAGTCTTCCCCCACAACACAATTAATTTAAACTAGATCATAAATTTACACATATAGAGCTGCTTTAAAAGTAAAACATTTATTTTTATATGGATAACCTAATAGGATTTATAGGGATTATAAGGGTTCATAAGGATAAAATATATATAGTATGACAAGAGAAAAATAATTCCCTTGAAAATAGGCATTTGGAATCTAAGGAAATGCCTCAATAAATTATAAAACATGTACACAACCATCATTCATTGTTAAAAATAAATCACGATCTAGTTAAAGAATTCATATATTAGTTCTATCAAGAAATGTGGTGATTAAAAGAATTATTCCATAAAGGTTTCATAGGTCTCATGGTAATGAGATATAAAAGATAAATATAGTGAGTTTTTAATTTTATTTAAAAATCAATGGTCTATTCCTAAATTTCATAATGGTTGAACGTGAAATGTTTCATTTAAAATATTAATTTATGTTTGGTTTTATGGTATTAATTGGTCCACACATTGGAATGGGTTTCAATAATGATAATGATAAAAATTTTATTTCAATATATTATACAATAAAAAAACAAATAAAATAAATACTAATAAATTGTAAAATAAAATGAAAATAAATTGAAAGAAATACACATAAAAGTTGAAAGAGAAACTTCAAGAAATATAAATTTAAAAGTAACAACAAAAAAATCATAATATACCCATCATATTCCTCCCCCCGCCCATTATTTATTTTTTATAACATCCTAATTTTGAAAAAACAATGACAATGAAATTCTAAATATTAAAGTTGTAAAAGACAATATGTGATATGTAAAAACACATCCTAGATTTAATTGTATTCATCTTCATAAATTTTGATCTCATACCCTAGAGGATCTTGAATATCTACTCTAAACATTTGAAACATATACCCAATAATTTTTAATTGTGTACCTTCATCTGGTTATTTTATCTGGATAACACCAAATAGAAAGATATTAGTAAAAATTAAAGGGTTATACAATTTGGATTAAAAATTATTTGGAAATGTCTTTAATCTGGACACAAATAGAAACACATTAACTCATTCCATAATGTTTTTTCTAAGAATCACTATATCATTAGAATATATGGTTCTCTCCTTAGAAACCTAGAACTTTCATGTGCATGATTTATAATCTCCCTCATCTCTAGGAAAAAAGTTTCATTCCATTCTCGTATAAAAAATAACCATGTTACATGCTTTAACATCCAAAAAAGAATTATGTTCTAACTCAATTTTCTAGAATCAATACTATCCATATACTAATCCAAATGGTGACATTCCAAATAGGGTTTTACATGTATTAATATAGGACTAGAGTGGAATATCTATCTCAAACTCCTTTATATTCTATTTTAGTTCATAGTTTTTTTATAATTTCAATGATTTCCCTATTTGGGAACTAAAATATTCCATTTTTTGTGTGATAGGGTATAAAGGACCACTTATGCACTTTGTATTTCCTCAAAAAATAATCAAATATCCTATTATAAAAGATTGTACATTGATTAGTGATTATAAACTTCAGAAAATTGAATCTATAAAATAGACTTCATCTTTAAAACATGCATACATTTTTAACATCATCAACTATCACAGGAATATCCTCTACCCACATGGATGTATAAAAAAAATTAAAAAAATATATATCTAAAACAATTGGTAAAATTTTCCCAGAAATTTAAACCCCATATATCAAACTCATCATAAAACAAAAGTGGTTCTTAAGGAATTTAAATCATTTTTGAAATGATACCATGAAATTATCAATTTAAACATTTTTTATAAAAGTTAAATGCATCACTAAAAATAGTGATCCAATAAAAAGAAAATAACAAGAACTTTTCCTCGAGTTATCTATATTCCAAAATGTCCTTCATATATCAATGTGTGACAAGACTTTACGATTGATTGAAATTCAAAATTTGGAATGTATCTTAGAATCATATTCTTACTACCAACATGCCATAAAAAGGATTATCCCAATTTTAATTCTTTCATAAACTCATGGGTTTAGAATCCTTTCCTTTAAAACCCATTGGGGAGCTTCATCAATAGACAAAAAATTGACAATATTTGAAAACCATGGTCTTTTACTCTTAATATAATATAACCCCTCATCTATAAAGTTTTTTTAATTTATATAAAGATTTGAAGGTTTTCATTCAATCCAGGTGGTAACCTACTAAAACTATCATTATAATTGTTTTAAAATCCTTTACAATACATTAAATCAATATTATACTCATTCAAAACATTATCTATCTCAAAAGGCAATGTTTTCATTATGTTTCTTCATTAAATATACTAGTACGGAATAGTCTATGAAAAGAACCACTTTAGAGCCTAGAAGATAACATATATATTTGTCTAGAGAAAATAAAATATCCAATAGTTATTTGATTTTTTTTCTTGTACTATAATTGGGCTTGATATAACGATATTGACTCATAAAAAATAAAATGATATTTCCTTCGTAGTATCTGACTCAAAATTGTCCTAAGAGATATGTCTAATGCATCAGCAATGATATCAATGGGAATCTAATGTTTGGGTGGTTGTGAAATGGGAGAGGTTATAAAATTATAATAATTTCCCCAATGTAAGGTTTAGAACATATATAATTGATAAATATAATTTCTTTTCTGAGGTATCTGGAATATAAATTTTCAACCTTACTAAAATCATTTTGTAATATCATATAAAACATACAATAACTACGGAAGGATATCACATTCTTCACTATTTTTGTATATGGAAATGATGAAATGGCCTCAACGATGGATTTATCAACATGAATTCCATATAGATACTCAAAATGACCATGTAAATCCCCATAACTATCTTTAAGTGTAATTTTTCATAATTGAGGAAAACATTCATATAAATTCCTATTTTAATAAGTTCAGCCAAACCATGAACAAAATGATGCATCCTATAAACATTTTATGGGTTTTAAGGACTCCAAATAGTTTTCAATTATTTCCATTTATAGCCTTATTTAAATGATGACAATTAATTTTTCAATCTCATCAATAAAGTCATATTTTATGTTATGATGACATGGTTTCTACTCTAACTCAGTTGGGGTATTTTAATTGACAAATGAAAAATATTCACAAGTCTGGTTATTAAATAATATTCTTGGTTTTAATGTATTTTATTGTTCTCCATCATTTTTATCTCTTCCAACTTTATATATATATGTTTCATTATAAAATTCACGATTTTTCATATTGGAAAAGAGTTTTTCTGAATAGATTCTATGTTATCAAAAATTATTTTGGGAAGAGTTCCAACATATCCAAATTTAGACTCTCTAAACTAATTTTTTCTAGTAGAGTCTATATAAAATATGTTATCCTAAAGGGATTAATGTACTTTAATTGGGTGCTTCTTGTACTAAAAAATACCTAATTGAACCAAATATCCTCCAAATTATATTGAAAGGGTTACTTTATGAACATTGATTGTTTCTTTTTAACATTTCAAAAATGGTCTCCATATAATTAGAGGGTTATGGGTTCTGAAATGATAAAATTATATATATGATATATATAAATCAACAGTCAAAATCATTTCCCTCACTTAAATTATAGTATCCTTTATAACTCAAACAAGCATTATTGTACATCGATTGGAATATTGAATGATAATTCTAGAGGGTTTCAGTTATCAAAATAAAATACATGGGTAAAAAAAATGTGTCATGACATTATTGTAAGAACCTAAATCCAGAATGAAATCCTTGTATTCACATTTCTCTATGGTTAAGATAATGTTAAATGTTATAAGGCCTTTATATTTGATAATAATTTAATATTGAATCATGAATGAAATATTCCCCCATAAATTGAATGTTTCATATTTGTTGAATTTCCGTTTGTAAGTGAACATATCTTTGAAAAAATAGAACACCTTGGAATATGTTTCACATCATCAATCAAAGGTATAATAACTTGAATATTCTTAAAATTTTCCAAATCATCCATATCCAACTCATTTGTAGCACCATAATTTATTGGTGGTTCAATCCTAGGATAAGTAATTGGTGGTTTCAACATATATGGACTATTTTGACCATTGATATGAGAAAAATATAAACTAGAGACCATAATTCAACCCTTCTTTATTCATTAAATGGAAATTTATTCTCTTAAAATTGTGTTTTAAGTTTTTAAATATTCACAATTTCTATCAGTTATATCAATGGTGGGATTCTCCTAAACCATGTCAATAGCATTTTGGAGTTTTGTGATTTGATAGTTATTCAATATTATGAATGTCCTGTGCTTAATATCATTAAAATTTTCATTCCTATTATCTCTAGTATTTACATGTGATTGTGAAGGTAAAACTCCACTCAAATTATTTATCATGCTACTAAGATCAGAGTTATGTTGACCCATTTGATTCATAAAGGTATTCAACATGTTTTTATCTTGTTTTTGCCTCATTTCTTCTTGTGGTTATCTCATTTCTTCATCAAAGTTGCATTATAATTTTTTAGAGGTACTTTTAGACTAAATGATCCTTTTAGAAGAAGAATTAGTTATCTCATTGAAATATCTATGCTGAAATTTATGTACCCGACCTTGTGAAATGATTCATTATTGTTCAGGTTTTCAAAATCATTCCTTGTACTAGTTTTTCTATCCAAGAATTACTTTTTTCATTTAATAATTTTTGGTTTTATTGAAATTATTTTCCATGAAAAACATTATTTCATTTCGTAAAAGTTCCTTGCATTTCTGATAGTTGGTCAATATAATGATCATTATATGAAATAATTACACTGACGACATTCAATGCAAAAGTGTCTTCATGTTTTGTTGGGGTTGCTAATTTTTTTGAAAACAACATCGAACTCATCATCATTATATGACCAGAACATTGACTCATAATCCATTTGTATTTATAATTAGAATTGGGAATTTATTGGGATGTTTTCATATGAATAATACCTATTATTCGAAAAATTATCATTTTTTGCCACTTTTTCATTTAATTTCCTAGAATCGGCTAGTCTTATATCAACTAAATACCCTACCGCAAAAGCATTGACCATAATTCTATCAATTAGAAAATATCCACTATAAAAGTATTGAATCAAAATTTGGTCACTTATGTTACAGTAGGGGAAAATATAACATAATCTTTTTGAACTATTTCATTTACTAATTAAATGTTTCATCTTCATTTTGTACTAATTCTACTAATATAATTACGAATAGAAGCAGTTCCAGAAGCAGGGAAAATGATTTCAAGGAAAATATTCTTTAATTAATTACAACCTCAAAGAAAAGTTTAATGTTTAGATAAAACTATTATTTTGATACTCCTTCTAATGAAAAATGAAATGATCATAATTTAAATTTATTTTCATATAAACCATGGGGATTCATGTTAACATAGAGATGCATGAATTCTTGATTGTGATTATGTACATATTCACCAGGTAAGCCATCAAATTTTTGAAATTACTGAATTGAATTAGATTTAATTTCTAACCCATCTATTCAATAAATAAATTACATAGGATTTGGTTGATTGTCATCAAAAGAAAAAGTATGTTCTTTCAAGATTATAATGACATCCATTGGAATTTAATGTTCAAAAATGTTTCTTTAATGTGGGTTGGTTGAAAATTCACAATTAGGTACATCTATAGCTCTAACATCTCTACTAATGGAGCTATATGTTCTATTAATTTCAGATTCTAATGGTTACAAGTTAATGTCATGAAAAATTAAAAACGTAACTCAAGAAACCTCCCAAAAATGGTTCATGTTGATGTGATTTTTCATGAAAACACCAATCATTGAATTTATCCCATGGAGAAACACAATATAGCAGACCATGTATTTTATCTCAATGATGTAGCAATTTGGGTAATGAAACTTTAACATTTGATTCATTTGAATTTACAAGGACAAAAGATTGGGGATTATATTCAAATTTATAAGATATAAAAACAAAACAAATATAATTAGACCATTAGAATGAAATTTTATAGAAAATAAAATAGATATGACATAAAAATTGAATACGTAGTGGTGTAAATTATCTGTCCTCTTGGATACTCCCCTCTTCCCTTTTTAATATGATTTCCCAATTGAATTACTAAATTCAAAAAAAAACTCTAGGATAGTACCCAATTTTTCAATTATATCTTTTGAAGACCAAAATATGTTTTATTTCCCTCCAATATAATTGATTAAATCACTTGAAGACTTCAAATTAATCAAACCTAATCAAGATCACTATGATTAATGGAAAGAACATTCCAAAGTAATTAAAATCTTGAAAATAAATTATATTAATCCATATAGTTAGTATCCATCCAAAAAAAATTTGTCAAAATTTAATTAAAGAATGTAAAAAAATACTTTCACCTAAAAATACATGTTCTAGATAAATTCAAAAGTGATTAAATAAAAATATCTAAACTCCAAGGAGAGAGAGTTTCAGTTGTCATCATCCACAACAACCGGGTACTCAGCATGCCATCGCATGAAAAACCCTGATCTTCTCTATTTTCTAATCAATAAATATAATATTTATCAAACAATCTATCATAGCGATTACATTTCACTATGAATCCAAAAACTCACCGTTTAAAGTAATGGAGATGGGAATATAAAGAGGGGATGAGGTGTAAATCTTATATACATTTTCTATAAGTCCAATGTTGTCACAATTATTCTTCCATTCATGATAAATATCAAAAAATGATCTTCTATATGATTATTATAAAATGAATTATATTTTGATAAATAAACATTAATGTGCTTTGGAAATGTCTAAAAATAGTTACAACCATTTTATTGAAGTAATTATTTTCTTTCTGAATATACTCTTAAAAATCCTCATATTACACAAACCTAAACACCTTCTTAATGACTGATTTTGAATATATAATTTAATGGAGTGGTGAAATTTCAAATTATAGTTCAACACCATTTTGAATTCTTGAGTTTAGACACATATATCCTAATATATAAATCATTTAATTACTTGGGTTAAATTTTATCTTCCAAAACTAATTTCAACATTCACTTATATATTTGTGTCTCAATGTTTGAAATCAAAAATAAGTCTATATTAAAAAGTCCTATACCATGTGCATATGAATCGAGCAAAAAAATATTATTCCATTTGGATAAATATAAAAAAAAATAGGCTCTAAATACCAAGGTGATTAAAAACTATTAAATTTACCGAATTAATAAATTTTCACTATTAAGCTCAAAACTATTCAAAGGTTCAAAAATGAATAAATTTTACATATAATGAATTAGTTTTCGGGATTCTATCATTGAAAAAAACATTAAATATGTTGTAAATATTTGCTCTATCAATATTCTATACATTACATGTTTTAATATTGGATGTGTCAGCTCATTAGGTATAATATTTCCAATATTTTATAGAACTATTATGGAATGCCTATCTATAATAATTATTTTTTAAATAAATGAATATATATACCTAGTTCATACATTAATAAATATGTACCATTATTCTTATAGAAAAAACAAAAAAATAGTAGTTTTTGGAATTTGTATAAATGTGTAATGTTAGTGGTCCATATAAAATATATCTAAATTGAAATAACCTTCTTCGATTACAAAATAATAATAGAATTTGAGATATTTAATTTTATAATATCCATAAAAGTTAAACTTCATAGGTCCAAATATTTATTTTTTCATTTTTAAAAAACTGACTTTTGGGATGAGTGGGAACCATACAAAAACTCATATCAAATTCAAACATCACCCATATAAAAACCATTATACAACCATACTTGTGCCAAAAACAACATTAAAATTTTAAATTTTAAATTCAATGATTTAAAATCACAAAAACAAGGGTGATGTGTGTCACCTGAGAAACCCACCAACAAGGACACCACCATCGTAACAACACCGACCTATGCATCATCAAATCACTGGCCATCGTCGCATTTCTCTACCACCTACATCATGTATTCCTATCACAATTGTCATCAAACTCACCATATCTTCACTACCAACCACTTCTATGATATCCACCATCATAGAAAACACTATCGTCACTATTTCACATGACCTTTCCCATCATGACTGTCGTAAACGCTGATCCACGACCACCAGCATTGTTTTCGTTAAAACATCTCCCACCCAAAATGAGATCCCAACATAACTGGAACACTGACAGGGCCACCTAGAACCCCCACAACAACACATCCCAATGCCTCATAAGAACCACCGCACCCGACCAACCTATAGGGGAGCAGTGGATCTAGTGGAAAAAGAGGTACGAGCATCTAGGACTTCTAGAGAAATCCATGACTAAGAAAAAACCATCTGAATCAGAACCCCAAAACTGAAACAACAACTCCTTATGAACCTTTACCATCGAAGAACCTTCACATGTAAGACAAAAACCACAACTCCATCTGAAGTCCCTAATAGAAATAGAATCGTAACCCAAGCCCACCAAAGAACAAGGAAAAGGAACACATGATTGAAACCCTAAAACAAATATAGATGGA
The DNA here is from genome assembly GCA_963277665.1 of Viscum album. Taxonomy (NCBI): domain Eukaryota; kingdom Viridiplantae; phylum Streptophyta; class Magnoliopsida; order Santalales; family Viscaceae; genus Viscum; species Viscum album. The sequence goes on from OY728139.1 coordinate 922,962,876, forward strand.
GATATGTAACCATTAAAAATATAAAATAAAATATAAAGTAAGAAAACACTCATAAAAGAACATAATATTGAAACCCTATGGAGAAGAACCATCTTTGGTTACACCATAAATTTTATCATCTGCCAAACCGCTTACCCAAACCCTTGGTGTATAACGTCATAATAATCATTGCATTATAAGGATGATTTGATATTGATTATTATATACCTAATGTACATGTAATATATATCAATTTATATTTATTATTATTACAATTCAATTTTTATTTTATAATAAGAACATATTTTTTAATAAAATTAATGAAAAAATGGATTTGTTTCATTTATTTCTAAAAATATGGTAGTATAGAAACAATTACAAAAATAAGATTGTTTTTAATAAATATTTAATGGAACTACATTGAAAAATTCCTTTTTTTTAAATTATATTCAATGAAATTTTTGTAGTTCCCAAGATTGTAGAAATGATGGAATTGTTTGGTAATGATTAAATTCTCAATCTAGGCAATGGATTGATAGAATAAATGGGTTTGGTTGGATATAATAGTGGTATAAACTAAATTAAAATAATTTTATAGAAGATTTCATGGTGTTCATAGGTGGATGAAGATAGTTTTATGTATCTTTAGATAGTTATGTTGGTTGGGGATATATCATATAGACACTATCCAACAACTGGCATGGCTAGAGGGGGTGTTGGATAGTATATGACCACTAGATGGGTGGTGAATATTGGTAGTTATTAGACCCACCAAAAAACTTGTGGAATCCATTTCCCATCCAATATGATTTTTGATTGGTAAAATATCAATTCAATCCCCTAGAGATCTTAGAGGGTTAATCCCCACTTCCCCGTTTTTGTTTGTATCATTCTGACTAGTGAGATACAGTAATCGTACCTTTCTCATTCCCCTTCCCCAAGGAGTGATTTTAGAATCCATTCATGGTAGTTATAGGTAGTTTTCTCAATTAAATTATGCCTCTTCTTCCAATTTCCCAGTTATAATTTTTTTACTCCTGGTTTGGGATTTCAGAGATGATTTCACTAGAGGATGGATAACATATCCAAAGATGATATGGATTTTATATAGATTAACTTGAGGACATCCTGAGACAACAAATATTTGTTTTCAACTTTTTCTTTTTTGTGGTTTTTACCATGTTATCCTTTCTAGGGTATGTTGTTTCATTGAAATACTATAACTTAACCAGTTGGTTTATGTTAATTTTTTTGTCCCAAGTGACTGCTCTGAGGTAAACACGGACCACAAATAGATGGTTTGTCTCAGTTTAGGGGTGGTGGGAGTACCGGTTGATTGATTTATAATTTTTTTCATAAGTGTATTTTGTGGGTTAATTAATTGTGTTTTTTCAATTTATTATGATATTATTATAATTAATTACCTTTGGTTTTTTGGATTTCAGATTTGGTAATAGAAATTTTAATATTATATTTTTGGACTCAGAATAAATTATTCTGTGGGTTACCAATCTTGGAGTAAAATTTGAATCTTTCTTAATAAGGATGATGGTCCCTTTAAATGACCCAACTGTTTATCATTATGATTCTAGTGGTGCATTATTTGGTTAGTATAATGTTGTTATTCCTCAACCATGTAAAAATGTTATTATCATCATTGTACTTCACATGCCCCTTAATAATCTCAAACCCTATATGAAATGATAACCCATTTGGGTAGCCTTGGTAAAAAATTGATCCAAGGATTCCAAAAATGAAAATGTTTTATTGTATTTGAATTGACGTTTCATTAAAAAGTAAAATTAAAATGGTATTTCTCTAGAGATTATTTTTTTACTTTAGAAAATTTAAATTAAAAATAGAATTTATGACGTATGTTGGTTTCCTGTGAAAAAATTGTTTTTTAGAAAAATATATTCAAAAGGTTTATTAGGAAATTTATTTTATAAAATTAGATAAAATTTAGTTACTACCAGGAATTAATAAATTCTTATTAAAATGGTTTTTTGATAACATAATTTCAATTTATAATTGAAAATTAAATTTGAAACATCCTTTACGTTCCATGTATTTCCTTATACAGTGATATGGTAATGATTTGTTTTTCCCCTTACCGATGTGATGGTTAAACTTTTAGTGAACACAAAAATCATGTGGAAACATATAATTACGGTTAAAATTAGGTTGAACATTACCCCCGAGTGGATTCTTGGGTCTGTAGATAAAAACAGTTTTAACATGGATTATGGGTAGAAGATTCTATTTATAGCTAAACCAATGTAAATATGGAACCATGTGCATGTTGTTGCCCTGTGGACGGGTGTATTACCCATGGATTTTGCTTGTTTGAAACATGGATGGGAAAATTTGCCTTTTAAGGGAGTTGATTAGAATGGTATTCATGATGTGATAAAAGACACTACAAAACTGGAAAAAGATGGTATATGCCATTATTGGGGTGAACACAGCCCCCAAGCTCAATAGTTTTTATAAATTTCAGTTTTTGAATTATTATGAAATTAGTTTTTTAGAAATTGTTTCCTCAGAGAACCCTTACAATCACTATTTAATGTCTAGTTATTTTAGGTACACAACTATGTTTTACTCAAGAACTATTTATCCCTATATATAACTTGGGCAGATGACAATTTTTTTCTTGGTTCCATGTATAGGTTTATTGTAGGAGCCTGATGATTGGAATCCATTTGGATGAGAGTTTTGAGCAAGGGGGTGGGACCATGCCAGGATTTGGAACCATGATTAGGATTTTTCTAATTTATTTGTATATTATATGGCATAAATATCTAAAATTTACTATATATATGGATTCATTATAATATTATTTAATTCATATTATTGTGGAACATGTTTGTTTTTATTTTATCCAGTTTAATTTGGATGATGGATTTGAGTGGGGTTATTTCATTTTTTATTTACTCTAATATAAGGGTATATTCTTCCCACTATATGTCCTTAATCCTATAATGAATGTTAGTAGCCTCTAGTATATGGGTAGATATCCTTGAGATATTATAGAGTTCCACTATTTCTAGGAAAAGTGTGAGTTTTTGGGTGGAGGGAAGTTACAAAGTCGAATCAATGATATATTTCTTTTGTTTTACTATTTGTGAATGGTGTGTTGGATAATAATAATAATATGTCAGCACATGGTATGGAACTAATTCATGAGACTTTCAACCCTATTTGTAAGGTAAATTCATGTATTTAGGTTTTGGATATCCCTTTTTATTTAAATTTTATGTTTAATTTTATTTCAAATTGATTTATTCAACATATTTTTTAGGTTGTTATTATTTGATATTTTATCTATTAGGATTGATTCTGTTCATGAATAATATCATGAAAATAGGGGTCATGTGTATTATTTCCTAATATTTTTTTACCAAGAATGTAACCTGGGTCAGTTAGTTTATGTTTCTCCATCCATTCATATGGGCTTCTGTGTACGTGTTTGTTAGAATCTTACATAATCTATCAAAATTGAATAAAATATATGCCTCATGGTTTTTTTGTATTTTTCATTATATTTTTCCAAATAAATAAAATTACAATTAAAATTTTTAATGTGTATTTCTTCTATAACTTTTAATTTCCAACATATTTAAGTGATTCTCATGTGTGATGTTTTTTGGTTAAATTAAGTGGATAATAGTAAAATACATGATGACATAACTTTCATTTTTTACATGGCTCGATCTAAATAAATTTCCATGTATAACGTATAATTATTTTTTATTATAATAGTTAGTTGGATTTTCTTTTATTTAATTATATTATTTAACAAATTATATATTAATAAAAAGAATACAAAAGAAAAATTACGATCCCAAAATATTTGTATGATGTAAATTCAGTGGATAGATTATGATTATCATGTTAGTTAATATTATGGGAACTGTAAATGGGTTGTTGTGGCCATTTTTTGTTCCCCAAATATATATTGTTACTTATGACCAAGAGACTCAGGGTGCGTCGAGTTTTCAATGACATTTTTGTTATATCTGACCTAAACCTGGGCAGGGTTGATTAGACCAAAACATTAGTATAATATCTCAATGATTGTGTTTAGATAGGATGATTTTTTATCATTGGAATTGGGTGAGAGTTATATAGATGGTTTTGAAATGTATGAGGCTTGACTGGTGGTATAGGTGGAATGGATAGTGAATTACCTTGGAATTACTCCAAAATGGGGAGTCGGTGTGTGGTAACATTTGATGGAAGCCTGTGATATGGTTCAACCTAGTCTCTGTGTACCTCCAGGAATGTGATTCATGGATAAATGTTTCAAATATTACCATAATATAAGGATGTGATACAAGGTGTGTGGTTTATGTTTCCTATATTACATGGGTTTTTTGGGAATATGAACTTATTATTTTGTTATTTTCATTATGTGGCTTGTTTCTAAATATAAAGTCTTATTCAAATTCCTAACCCCGTAACTCTCTTCGATGGTTTCTAGTGGGTTAATTAGTGAGGATCATGGATGGTAGATAATGATCTTGTTAGTTATTATAAATTTTATATTTTGTGGATGAAGCATGAGAGCCGCTTCGGGTTATGAGTGCTTAGGTGTACAAGTTACTTATAAATGGTATTAAGAGACTGAAATACGTAGTGGTTGTGAGGTTGATTGGATTTTATGTTTCTATAAATAATAAATCCTTAATAATTAGTTTTTTTCAAAAGTTGAAAAATTCCTAGTCCTCTAGAAATGTAAATCAAATTGAGAGTTATTCTTTCAGAAGGGAATATGGGTTTCTAGGTCAAGATGTATTAGGTTCTTATATGATCAAATATAAGATTCACCTTTTGGATCATAATAAGATTGGAATTGAATATTTTTATAAATCTAGAATGATTCTTCGGTTTTGAGTGGGTGGTTACATGATTTTCTTTTGAAAAGGCCTCAAGGGTGAACCAAACTTCATAAAATTCACATCCTAGAGAGGTAAGGATATAGGCTCAGACATGTAACTCTAGTGTCGATTAAAGCATGACTAGAATTAGTTGAGGATGGACTTTTTATCCTGTAGGGTGTGATCATGAAAAAATCAAGCTCTGGTAGATCATTTGATAAATGTTTGAATAAATAGTGAATCATTTCATTATATAGGTGGTTTGTGTGATATGAGATAGTATAGTTGTGATGTCTAATGAGTAAGAATCCATGTGTATGGGATACTGACTAATGTGGGTGTCCAAAGAGACTCACTAGTGTGGTGACCTATTTCAGTTTGATTATTATTCTCATTTTTTATGGTGGAATAGTGAAGATGAATAGATTGGGTGAGTTCATATGATTGATACAAGGTGGAATATCGATTGATGTATCTGAGGTTTCCATGGAGATATTTTATGAGGGAATCATGAGGAGGGACATAGGTTTAATATTAGTGAAAACAAAATTTCTTCAACACTCGGGAAATGGTATGGAGAAAGTTGAATGGTGTGTGTTATACAATTTTTCATATAAATTAGTGGCCCTTGTGGGTGGAAATTTCATGGAAAAGTGTCACAAATAGTGTTTCCATGAACAGGAAATGGGTATTGTATTATATTTCATAATTTTTTTAGCGGTGAATGATCTAGGCCCCATCTAGCCATCATGTTTCGTGATGGAGGGATCTTGGTTTCATTATAATTATAAAAATAATTCAATGATGTGATGCTATGGATGATCTTGTGGTGGGGAATGGGATGTTTTTCATGGACATGTTACCCTTATGAGAGGGGGATTAGGTGGTGTGAGAATGATAAATGGACGATCATTATGGAAATTTTTTACCATTACATAATTGTATTAATTTTGTATAGGTGCCTCATTTGATGTCAAATATGAACCCATATGTGATAACATTTGATGTCCAAGTGTCTGATATGGGTTCAAGATGATTTTAGGAATTATCTGAAGGAGTTGTCTCGGTTGTGCCTTGTTTTTCATGATAGATAATTATGGTTCACATAGACTATTATTATTCTAACAATAGTATGTTTTCATTTGGTGGGTACAAACATAAATAGGACTTTTTAGGAAATCATGAGATTCCTTCAGTGTTTATGAAATTTTTGTCTTGCAGATTAGTGGTGTTCTGGTGGATAATGTTGGGTATTTATTGGAAAATTATACAGAAAGAGGTTCAAATTTTATTTTCACATGATTTTGGATGTGGTGATTTGAAAACATCGGTAGGTATGTTTTATTAGATACAATGTTAACATTAAAGGGTTGGATAGGGATTTTATGGAGGAATGGACTATATTAATAGAATGATTTATGGATTGTGTTGGGTTAATTGGTTATCATGGAGTTTAATAATTATTAGGAGTACCAATACAATGATGATGTATTTTTTTCTACTACTAGTTGTAGTGGATTAGGAATTGCATCCAGGGTAATGCTCAGAATATAAGGAAATTTTTTTATTGGTAATTTCAAAGGTGTAGGTGTTGTGCCTCATATTTAGCCTCTGATTAATTTATTATGTTTTGAAAGCCCATTGGAATGATTTTGTGTTTGATGGAGACACCATTGCTGTATCAGGGTATATGGATGGGGTTGAGCACACTATTGACATTTTGGTGATTAATTCCACTCTCTATTCATGTTTTATTCATTTATAAACATAAAATTCATGTTTTCCTTTATAAGATTATTGAACTTATTGGATCGAAATTCCCTGATTGAGAGTTTTTGATAACTAACGTGTGTTAGGGTGTCTATTTAGGTGACCAATGAGAAATATTAAGTGTGATAAGTGTTGTGGTAGGGATTTTTTAATACATGGGAGTGTCAATTTGTTTGAAGAAACATTTGATGTACAGACTTTCAATGTAGTGAATAGTTATATTAAGAATTTTTTTTGGCATTTTCCGTAATGGTTTTTCAATCTGTAAAAAAGGATTTTTTGGATAATTATATTGGGTTATGATTAGGTCAATGGTATATGTAAGTGTTGTATAGGGTTTTATTCTATGTCTATAAACTAGCTGGCGGCCATGCCAGAGGGCCCTATAGCCATCATTCATCCATTAACTATCTAGGGATGCTTCCATTGGATATATCTACTAACTGAATCCACTAGAATGATGGGGGTCTCCATTGGCTCAGTAGTGTGATTTTTAAGGAGCACTATTAAATTTCATCTCCCTCGGGTTTTTAGATGGGAAACCATTCTTTTCATATTATTTATTTACCATTAAGACAAGTTATATCCCCTACACTTCCCCCTTGATTTTAATTTCTCTTGGGGTTCTTTTTGTTGAATTCTTGATGATTTTGGGTAGGTTTCTTGATTTGTTTAATCCCCTTATTCTTAACTTTTCCTCATTCAAATTTTGGTTTCTCGTGATGAGGAATTTGATAGATAATTTCATAGTAGATTCAGATAATCAACATAAGATGATAGGGATATTGTGTGTCTTATCATGAGGGTGTCTCAAGATAATATCTACAATCCATTGTCGAATTTATTATTAGATGTTTTCTATCACATGGGATTTTCGATGGTTTTATTATAATTAAAATATTTTCACTTATGGTTTAGTTATATTTAATTGAAAAGTGGTCTGAGTGAGTTCTTGGAGGTTAGAACAGACCTCTAGGTGGGGGTGTGTCATTTTTTTGTTGTGGTATGAGATCCCTGTTTCTATTTTTCAATTTTCCTAGGTTAATAATGTTTATAAATTAATTATATAATTTTAGTTATTTATTACATGATTATAATGAATTATATTAGATTTATTATTTGTAATATAGGATGATGGATGGTTTAAGATTCAAATTTTGGTCTAGGACACTCTTGATTAGTGAGTTACTAGTACATATGTTAAATTAAATGCTTTATTAATATAATATGAATTCTGATTAAATTAACCATAAATATTTCTTTATTATTCTATTTTTCCATTGGGGAGTTGGTCCAGACTGACCATGCCTCAAACATGTTAAATTAAATGTTTAAAAAAATTAACCACAGCATAGATGAAAGTTTTTATCCCCTTTAGTTATATTAAAGTTAACCCAAAGTGGGGTTCCTTAGTAAAAAAAATCATATATATGTTTTGAAATAACGAAAAGTGGAATGATACCGAAATTTATGTTTCTTAGAAATTAAAATTGAAATGGAATTTTAAAAATTGGTATTTTGTTTTGGTTTTTAAAATATAAAAGAGAAATGACATTGATGATTCATCTTGGTTTCCCAAAAAAATTTATTAGGGAAAATGTTATAGCATCCCGTCTTTTTATAACATAACATTCATTCCATTACACGGAACTGATGATCTTTAAGGTTTAGTGTCTTGGAAACAAGGAACATAATACATGAGAAGAACAAAAAACACTCTTCTTAAAAACTTGAAAGGATTCTCCTTAAGTTCATCCTAGGTTCATTACTGCATCTCATAACCTGGGGACATACATCAAAAGAAAGGGTGATCAGAAGTCCCAGTAAGGGAAATAAGAGAAACATTTTACATGTGAACTTGAGATACTTCAATAAAGACATTAAAAGAATATTAAGGCATGAGAAAGAAATCATGAGATACATCATAATAAAAATAACATTTTTCATAACTTGAAGATGTGGCTAAAACATTTAATGTTGAAAATCGTTTCGTTTCACCAAGGTCCATCCCCAAGGTGTCGTTAAAAATTACCAAGGTTATTCACCAAGGCGTCGTTAAAAATGGTCATCTCTAGAGATTAATTTTTTACCCAATGCATTGGAGCACTATCTGGGCGCAACCTTGACATGTATTTATTATCATGTGAGCTACATATATCATCATCAATAATTTCATAAACAACCCATATAGCATAAAACAAATGGGTTTCATTTCATAATCATAACGTTTTAAAAACTGCTTTAAAGACATGATCTTCATGTCACTTTAAACCCACAGAAAAGGGAAAGCGGGTTTCATGTATGTAAATCCCAGAATTTAAAATAGAAAATTTTGATATATATGTGAATACCCCTATAGAAATAAGATCTTTGAGTATTCACTTAATAACATAAAATAATTTTGAGAAAAAGAGAGAGGCATTTTGAGACGAAAATTCTGCAGCATAACGGCTATGTTACAGGGTTTTAGAAAACGTTTAAAAGAAAGGGGACATGGGTCAAACATTCATAAATGATACATAAAACAGTAGGGGAAAAGAATATAAAAGATTTTAGAACATGGTAATGAAATTTGAAAGATATACCAAATGAAATGAAGAACATGAAAGGAAGACAAAAAAAATATTTCTCTTATGTGAATTTGGCAGCCTAACGGCGTCACTTAAAACGTCCAAAAATGGATTGAAGAGATCAAATAGGGTCTCTCATAATATGAACATAAATGATCAGTATGATATATTTATATATCATACCCCAACATAATAAAAAGTAACTTGAAAGACTTGACATGAAAATAGATCTTGAAAATGAGAAGGGTGAAAGAACCCCTTAGAAATTCGACAGCCTAACGGCGTCACTTAAACTTCAACAAAAATGAATTGAGGAGATCAAATAGGGCCTCTCATCATATGAAAATAAATGATCAGTATGATAGATTTAGAGATCATACCCCAACATAATAAAAATGAACTTGAAATACTTGACATGAAAATAGATTCTGAAAAGGAGAAGGGTGAAAGAACCCCTTAGAAATTCAGCAGCCTAACGGCGTCACTTAAAATTCAACAAAAATGAATTGATGAGATCAAATAGGGTCTCTCATCATATGAACATAAATGATCATTATTATATATTTAGAGATCATACCCAAACATAATAAAAAGGAACTTGTAAGACTTGACATGGAATTAGAACTTTGAAAAAGGAGAAAGGTGAAAGAACCACTTAAAAATTTGGCAGCCTAACGGTGCCACTTAAAACATCAAAATACTGAATTGAAGAGATCAAATGGGGTCTCTCATAATATGATCATAAAATATCAGTATTATTAATTTATAGATCATACCCCAAAATAATAAAAATGAACTTGAAATACTTTACATGAAAATATATCTTCAAAAATGAGAAGGGAGAAAGAATCCATTACAAAAATTTCGGCAGCCTAACGGCGCCACTTAAAACATCGTAAAACAAAATAATGAGAGTAAGAGGGGATCTATGATTATATGAACATGAAAAGGGAAGTAATATTAGTATAAAATAACATCCTCCAACATAAGAACATGGAGCATAAAAGGAATGACATAAAAGATATTACTTGAAAAGAAAGAGAGAGGTCAGATCCTTTACCTTAAAACGTAACTCTTAAAACTCAAAGGTTTGGGCCTTGAGGGATTGGGGGCACCTTGGGAGGACTCCTTGGGAGGTAATGAGACCATAAATTAGTTTGGGGAGAGTGGGGAGTCGAAATGGATGAGAGGATGTCTTGGTATTTATAGGGAAAGTGAGGGGACAAGGCATTAATGGCCAAGGGACACCTCAAAAGTGCTTTTCTCAAAACCATGTGCTCTCCCTTGGAATTTACCATGGAGTTAGGCCACATGGGTCCCCCATAACAATAATTCATCCCCCTTGGTTGGACAACCCTTATAAGATCTCATGACATCCTCATGACACAGTTATGATGTCATTAAACATACTGAAACCCTAAAACTGTATTTTTAATATTCACTGAAAATTCAACATTCTCAGAAAGATCCCAAAATTTCACCTTAATCAAATATCAATGCTTTGATTTCAAAAATGAACTGCATTTTATAAGAATAATTTTCTAAATATTTTTAATCTATTTTTTAAATAATTACACTATTCACCAAAAATTCAGTTTTTTCAGAAAAAACCCCAAAATTTACCATAACATAATATCGATGCTCTGAGTTCAAAAATGAAATCCATTTTATAAAAATAATTTTTTAAATATTTTTAATTTAATTTTTAATTAAAAAACACTATTCACCTGAAAAAACTAATACTTGAATAATAATTTATGAAACCTTTATTTAACCATTTTATTGAATCACACTACTAAATCAAGGTGCCTAGATTATATTAATACTTTGTTTAAGTGAGATTACTAATCCATTTGGTGACATTACTAATCCTAAGCATAAAATCACTATTCATAATTTACTATTCATCAAAAATTATGTTGATCTTATTAGACTCTAAATTTCATACTGAACATAATTTTAGAAGACCATTTTTCGAAAATCATTACACATTTTTAATTATTTACGATTTACATAAACAATTTTAAAATATCCTTTTTCTAAAATTCATTAAAAATATGTATACTGTATTTATCCGGACATTAGAAAATTCATAAATATCATCATAATAAGAAATCCCAATTTTTATTTAAAACAAAGTATTACACAAGGAATGGAAACTACTTTTAAATCTTCAAAGTTTTATGGTACTACCCAAAGTTCATCATAGACCATTCCATAAATAGTGGTCCTTAAAATTCCTCAAAATAAACCAATCTAAGATTGAAACCCAAATATAAGAGGGATTTGATAACATAGTCTTCCAAAATAAACTTCATTGTTCATCTCCAAACAACATCAACCACTCCTAAAATCTTATAACAAAAGTATCTAAACTAAACATATTTTACCCATGATAGGTTAATTATTTCCATAAGTAACCTAAATTACTATAAGTCCACCTTAAATTCATAAATTCTTCAAAATATAAGTCAACCTTACTTCTCAATGAAAATAACGTAGTAATCTATTTACCTCGATCATATAGGGTCCCCAAAATAGTGAACGTATTCCAAAATAATAATCATCTTTTAATCCCCTAATCACCTCTTTCATATTAATATGTCAATCGTCACATTTCTTATCACATTGGTTGTTGGGACATGTTCTTCCATTTCCCGCCATTAACTACGAAAACAAAGTACAATTAGGGGATTTAATACTTAGCCAATAATCATGAAAAGGAACTTAATGCATATAAGGATAACTTTTAGAAGAAAAGTATACCCTAACTTGTAATCCCCTAGATTTCAAACTAGGTTATCCATGATCATATATCCTTATGTGAATCTTTATTTTATTTTATCTTTGTTCCTTTAATAATGGTTCATACTATGCTTATGAATTTACCAAAGCATATCCCCCTGGAGTGTCGTAACCAAGAGTGCAGCAAGGCCCGTTGTTGTCTACCAGTTCCCGTTCGAGTCTAGCTCAAAGCGGTGTTTTCGGGTTTTACAGCTATGTATATCTGTGCCATAGCCACCTCTACCTTCTCGTATCCAGACATGGATGTATTTTCTTGGCAACCCATTAATCAATACTCACCAAAATACCAGGAAGATTTCCTATATATAAACATTTCTATAGGCTTCTTCCTAAAGTTTTCAAATCCTAATTTCCACAAATAACTAAACCATCCTTTGATACCAACTATAGCATCCCATCTTTTTATAACATAACATTAATTCCATTACACGGAACTGAGCATCTTTAAGGATTAGTGTCTTGGAAACAAGGAACATAATATATGAAAATAACAAAAAACACTCTTATTAAACACTTGAAAGGCTTCTCCTTAAGTTCATCCTAGGTTCATTATTGCATCTCATAACCTGGGGACATATATCAAAAGAAAGGGTGAGCAGAAGTCCCAGTGAGGGAAACAAGAGAAACATTTTACATGTGAACTTGAGATACTTCAATAAGGACATGAAAAGAACATTAAGACATGAGAAAGAAATCATGAGATACATCATAATAAAAATAACATTTTTCATAACTTGAAGATGTGGCTACAACATTTAATATTGACATTCGTTTCGTTTCACCAAGGTCCATCCCCAAGGTGTCGTTAAAAATTACCAAGGTTATTCACCAAGGCGTCGTTAAAAATGGTCATCTCTAGAGATTAAGTCTTTACCTAATGCATTGGAGCGCTATCTGGGTGCACCCTTGACATATCTTTATTATCATGTGAGCCACATATATCATCATAAATCATTTCATAAACAACCCATATAGCATAAAACAAATGGGTTTTATTTCATAATCATAACGTTTTAAAAATTGCTTTAAAGACATGATCTTCATGTCACCTTAAACCCACGGAAATGGGAAAGCGGGTTTCATGTATGTAAATCCCAGAATTTAAAATAGAAAATTTTGATATATATGTGAATACCCCTATAGAAATAAGAGCTTTGAGTATTCACTTAATAACATAAAATAATTTTGGGAAAAAGATAGAGGCATTTTGGGACGAAAATTCTGTAGAATAACGGCTATGTTACAGGGTTTTAGAAAACGTTTAAAAGGGAGGGGACATGGGTCAAACATTCATAAATGATACATAAAACAGTAGGGGAAAGGAATATAAAAGATTTTAGAACATGGTACTGAAATTCTAAAGATATACCATATGAAATGAAGAACATGAAAGGAAGAAAAAAAAAGATTTCTCTTATGAGAATTTGGCAGCCTAACGACGTCACATAAAACTTCCAAAAATGGATTAACGAGATAAAATAGGGTATCTCATCATATGAACATAAATGATCAGTATGATAGATTTATATATCCTACACCAACATAATAAAAAGTATCTTGAAAGACTTGACATAAAAATAGATCTTGGAAATGAGAAGGGTGAAAGAACCCCTTAGAAATTCGACAGCCTAACGGTGTCACATAAACTTCAAAAAAAATGAATTGAGGAGATCAAATAGGGCCTCTCATAATATGAACATAAATGATCAGTATGATAGATTTAGAGATCATAACCCAACATAATAAAAAGGAACTTGAAAGACTTGACATGAAAATAGATTTTGAAAAGGAGAAGGGTGAAAGAACCCCTTAGAAATTCGACAGCCTAACGGCGTCACTTAAACTTCAAAAAAATGAATTGATGAGATCAAATAGGGTCTCTCATCTTATGAACATAAATGATCAGTATGATAGATTTAGAGATCATACCACAACATAATAAAAAGGAACTTTCAAGACATGACATGGAATTAGAACTTTAAAAAAGGAGAAAGGTGAAAGAACCACTTAAAAATTCGGCATCCTAATGACGCCACTTAAAACATCAAAATACTGAATTGAAGAGATAAAATGGGGTATCTCATCATATGATCATAAAAGATTAGTATGAATAATTTAGAGATCATACCCCAACATAATAAAAAGTAACTTGAAATACTTTACATGAAAATATATCTTCAAGAATGAGAAGGGAGAAAAAATCTGTTACAAAAATTTCGGCAGCCTAACGGCGCCACTTAAAACTTCGTAAAACGAAATAATGAGAGTAAGAGGGGATATCTCATTATATGAACATGAAAAGGGCAGTAATAGTAGTATAAAATAACATCCTCCAACATAAGAACATGGAGCATAAAAGGAATGACATAAAAGATATTACTTGAAAAGAAAGAGAGAGGTCGGATCCCTTACCTTAAAACGTAACTCTTAAAACTCAATGGTTTGGGCCTTGAGGGCTTGGGGGAACCTTGGTAGGACTCCTTGGGAGGTAATGAGACCAAAACTTCGTTGGGGGGGGGAGTGGGGATTCGAGATGGATGAGTGGAGGGCTTGGTATTTATAGGGAAAGTGAGGGGACAAGGCCTTAATGTCCAAGGGACACCTCAAAAGTGCTTTTCTCAAAAACATGTGCTCTCCCTTTGCATTTACCATGGAGTTAGGCCACATGGGTCCCCCAAAACAATAATTCATCACCTTTGGCCGGTTAAACCTTAAAATATCTCATGAAATCATCATGAAATAGTTATGATGTCATTAAACATACTGAAACCCTAAAACTGTATATTTACTATTCACTGAAAATTCAACTTTCTCAGAAAGATCCCAAAATTTCACCTTAATCAAATATCAATGCTCTAATTTAAAAAATGAACTCCATGTTATAAGAAAAATTTTCTAAATAATTTTAATCTATTTTTTAAATAATTACACTATTCATCGAAAATTCATTTTTTCAGAAAAAACCCCAAAATTTACCTTAACATAATATCGATCCTCTGAGTTCAAAAATGAAATCCATTTTATAAAAATAATTTTCTAAATATTTTTAGTTTAATTTTTAATTAAAAAACACTATTCACCCGAAAAAAATAATACTTGAATAATAATTTATGAAACCGTTATTTAACCATTTTATTGAATCACACTACTAAATCAAGGTGCCTAGATTATATTAATACTTTCTTTAAGTGAGATTACTAATCCATTTGGTGACATTACTAATCCTAAGCATAAAATCACTATTCATAATTTACTATTCATCAAAAATTAAGTTGATCTTATTAGACTCTAAATTTTGTACTGAACATAACTGTAGAAGACCATTTTTCGAAAATCATTACACATTTTTAATTATTTAAGGTTTACATAAACATTTTTAAAATATCATTTTTCTAAAATTAATTAAAAATATGCATACTGTATTTATCTGGACATTAGAAAATTCATAAACTTCATCATAAGAAGAAATCCCAATTTTTTTTAAAACAAAGTATTATACAACGCAGTTACGGTCTCCATACGTAGCCCCTTATCACACCAGCATAGGACCTAAGTGTAAGGTGTGCTAAGGTGAGAGAATCTGAGGGAGGCTCGGCCAACATCGCACGAGTAGTAATTTCTATCAGTTTGAACTTCTCGTAAAGGTGATTCTGTTCTAGCTTTACACGATGAAGTTCAGCTTGGGTTTGGTCCAGAGCAAAGCCCAGTGGTGCTACCTCCTTCCCAAGTTCTGTTAGATGGGCTTTGATCAGTCCAAGACTACTGGGTGAGGCCATCGAATCTTCTTTCTATATTAATTAACCAAGATTACTTGTATTTAGAGACCATAATTAAAACTTTTAGTTTCCAGTGGTCATATTGACCAATGGTCATATAACAGTCAAAAACCCAACGTTCTCATTTTAATTATACTTTTATTATCAAATGAAAAAGAATTGTTGAGTATAAAAAAAATAACACACAAAATTAGGAAACAAGATTTATTCAAAATTTTGGGTCGTTACAATGTTGAATGAAATGTTATTTGGAATGTTATTAGGGAAAATGGGATTTAAAATGGTAATGGGCACGAATTTTAAATTTTTTTCGAATTGGTTTTGGGATAACAAAAATTGGATTTGTTTTATAAAAGGAATGTAAAAGACCTTGATTTTTCCTTGTATTTTTTGTGCAGTGATATTGTAGTGATGCATGTTTTTTTCAATATAGATGTGACTGTTAAACATTGACTGAACATGGACCCTAAGTGGACTATTCGAAATATGGTTAAACCTAGATTGAACATATAACCAAGGTGGGAGGATGGATTTATGGTTAATCCTTGGGTGAATAATTCTACCGAGTTAAAAATAGGATTTATAGTTATGACAGGACTAAAAATTGCCCCTAACTGGATACTTGTAATGGTTAAACATTGAGTGAACATGAAGCCTGGGTGGATTATGGGGACCCGCATGATTATTATATTACTCTCTTGTACAAAATTTTAGGCTATGTATGGGTATAATACCCATGTTAGTTAGTCTAATGGAAAATTCATTGAGGCATTCTTAGAGACACAACAACCCTATAAAAAAAAGTTGTGCATCATTCTTAGGGTGAACATGACCCCCTAGGTTTAGTGTCTATTTATAAATATCCATTTTTGATGTTTAAAAATTTATGTTTATACTTTTTTACCTTGTATAACATTCACATGAATAGTTTATGTACTAGTTATTTTGGAGACACAGTTAGTGGTATCCAACTAAGTCATACTCACACACAACACTGGATTCCATGTCACTTTAGTATGAGATCAGATTCTACTTGGTTTTAGGTAAAACAAATTTGATATGAACATATTCCATGGTATCAATTGGGATTCTATTTTTGTTCTTTAGAGTATGATCAGGCTAGGACAAGGGAACATGTTCAAGGATTTAAGTCGATTTGGTATTTTGGGGGTTTTGTTTTATAAATGTGTGTTATGTACTTGTTCATAAGATAAACACAATACTGAGTCACATGAGGGGGTTAATAAAATTCAAAAAAAATAATACTCATAAAATAAAACACCTTTAAGGTATGAAATATTTTGATATTTTTTAATATAGGAATTATTATAAATAAAATAATTATTGAAATTTTAAAATATAAGTGATTTATAATAGTTCCAAAAAAATACCATATTACACTACACCAATGTGCAACTCCTAGAGCATTCTAATTTTATATGGACTAGCCATTTTTCTAGTGAATGCATCCCTAATTACAATAATACATCATCTAGAAAAAATATTCTTTTTATAGGGATCCATTATTTATTTTCAAAACCACCAGCCTTCAAAACTAAATGCAGGGAGTGTTCACTTCAGCGATAATAAAAAATTATGAGAGTTTATAAAAGAGGCACTTAGTTTCACATAAAAACTAAAAGTAGAAGAAGAGTCATCTAGAGAATATGATAAACTCCAATGAGAAACTATGGAGGCACTTTAATTGAAAATGATTTTCATGTATGAATATAAATTATAGAGTATGATTCATGTATTTTATATTGTGTGTTGTATGAGGGAAGTATCTTATCTTATCTATGTACATGTGTGTGTCTCTCATATATGTATCAACAAATTCATATATTTTATATCTAAACTTTATAATTTTAACATACAAAACTTCATAAACCAAATTTTTTATTAGATTACCCTTCTAAAAAAACTACAACAATATGATCCTAACTAGTGATTGTCCTTCATTTCATAATATAGAATGAACATTGATTCCCTAATGAGAGAGTTTGATAGAGATGGGTTATTTTAATCATGTATTTATATTATTTTTTTGAAAGGTGCTCTATCCAAATATAACTTCACTAATTTAGATGACACTATTAATGATGTATGTAAAATAATTATTTGACTAGTAAAAAAGGTAAACCAATAATAAGGAGAATAATCATATTGATCCATCATAAGATAACTTTATATCCATGAGATAAATCTTTGAAATTACTTTTATTTTATAATAATTCAACCTGAAGCTTCCTAAGATTAAAAAATCATTGAATTCACCACCACATAAGATAAAAAATATATATCTATTATTTCTATAGGATATTTATTATTCATTACACTTCATAATATAATATTCAAAAACTGACATATAAATGACTTGATGGATTAATTTTCCTTTTAAAAGACAACTCATTTATATAGTTATCTTTTGTAAGATAGTAGACTAATTATTTTACATATAACATAACATAATGATAAAGAAATATATTCAATTTAATTAACCATATCCATATGACAATTTACTTTTATACTAAGATAATATTTTATACTACTCTTCCATTTTATGAAATCAATTTTTGTGGATTAATATTTAAGTGTAAGTGTGTAATATAATCCATAAGGGAATTAAGTTACTTGTAAGATAATATTCAGTGTAAGATAAAATAATTTTTATTGAAAAATAAATTCCATTTTCGATAAAAATGATTTATAATTATTTGACAATAAATTATATTGTTGTATTATCCATGTAATGTAGATTCTTTATAAATTTATTTAAAAAATATCTTATAATAATTATTCAAATTTGGAAATGAAATCCTTAAATACTTTTGAGAAAATAATTAGTATATAATATAGAATATGTGAATAAAAAACTACTGAGATATGTTCAAACAATATATATCTTCCAAATAATCTCAACATATTTTATGACCAAAAACATGTAACTTGATTACCAAAAATAATGGTTTTTATAAAATATTATAAATTATTAATTCTGAATGTTGTGATCTTTTGTTCCATAAGAAATTTATTTCCTTCATTTTCCCCATTTTTTTAAAAAAATTAAAATTGAAAAAATTAGAATAAAATAGTCATTATTGAATATGAACATGTGTAAACAATTATAATAGTATACCATAAATATTAATATAATTTCTAATTGAGAATCAAAGAAAAGAAAATATTTCTAATTAAAATAAATTACCATAAAATTAAATATGATATATAAGTAATAAAAATTAGTAAAAGAAGAAAAGGTAAACATCCTAGAAATACTTAAGAAATTAAAACAAATTAAAACCCATTTAAATGATTATTTTAATACCAAAAAAATATTTTTTTATTAAATAAATTAAGAATTAAAATCAATCAATTATTGTGGGTATGCATGATGATGCATTGGATGTAGTTTCATGAAGTACAAGGAATGGATTAGGGTTAAGGAAGATGTTGAAATTAACGCCTAAACTCTTTCATTAATGATATCTCCCAGTGGAGATTCAGATCCAAAATAACCTTCTATTACAACTCTATTATATGTTGTGATTATTACTATAATGGATTGAATAACTACATAAGATTCTTGATCTCATTATATATATAAATGATCAGCTAAAGCGATAGGGATTCTTTGTTGTAATTACATGAGTATTTTTTGAGGTTTCGACACCATGATTCAGATTATCCTTAGAATAAATAATTATTGGACTGAACATATCCTTTAACAACATTGAGGTGTAATGATGGATATAATGAATTTTAATTCAAATATAATTTATTCCTCACAATTTAAATAACGCATATGCACACATATCACCATTTTAAAAACATAATTCTTGCATTAGTCTATAATGGTTGTTAAAATATTTCATGATCATGTAGAAAAAAATTCAATATAATTCTAAAGATCATCATTCATTGAAAAATTGATAAATAAATATGTTTACAATTCAAAATAGTTTTCATATAAACATACGGAACTGGTTGGGGATGCAGAACGTTTTGGTTTATCATTATCTCTTTTACCTTTTCAGGAAACCCGATCCTTTTGATTAGAAAATTATTTTTATGCCTATGAAGAATAATCTAATGTCATTAATTGGGAGAACAATAGATGGTGGTGTCAGAACATTTTTTCCTGAACTAAAATCTTATTATATAAGGACTAATAAATTCTCCAAAGACATACAATATTGAGTCCCACGTCATTATGAGCTTTCACCAAATCTCTCTTTTTCACCAACACCTTATCTATAAGAAGAGTATTGATATCCTTTTAGGACTAATATATAATAGTGATAGTGATATGGGGAATGATTGGAATACTATAAATCTCATCAACCAAATCATACGAAACCACTCACAAGATATTCAAATAACTAAATTCACATTGAATAGGACACATTCTAGATATTAGTGTGTCTATTGTGTTAGATATATATATATATATATTTGGTTATATGGTTTCTTGATCTAATAATACATTCCTTTATTATTTATCATCAAGATCCATTTAAAAAATTTCCAACAAAAATTTGATCATGACTTTCATCTCATCAAATCATTTAATGGAAGAAATACTTATCTATAAAATTATTATTAATATTTTATAATGGAATTGAGAGAAGACTATTTTATGATGGTATATATTTCCCCTTTAAACCCCAAATTTTATCTTAGAACATTGGTCTATAAATGAAACTCAATTAGTTCATTTTTTAAAATATATATTTCACACATAAACTCATTATAAGTAGAACTCATTCATGCATCATTATCTTCAATTTCTACTATTGGTGTCCAATAATTATAATATTTCACTTCAACAAAATTTAGAGTAGTTATATCCATATGAACTATGTATTCCTAGTTCTAATACACTAGTCTAATTTCATCAAAATTCTGAATTTATTCTAATTTTGGAATATATTTGTCTTGATATTGTTCTATTAATTATTTTATAAATTTCTCCTTTTCCAAAAACATAACATCTTCATCAGTTTCTTCTAATTCATCCACATTAGAATCTGAAACGTCATCATTGATAAAATGAATAGATTCATTCTTAACTCTTGAGCATCTCTCTGTAGGAAGAGAAAATTCAAATAAAGTTAAAGATCATGTTATAGGAGACATGATCATTTCTAAAATAATGCTTAATTACCTCATAATGGCTAAGTCTATGTTTTCTACGGTGGAGGTAAAGGGTAAGACTGGTGGTTGACTAGCACCAGTAATGGTTCTATCTATAATGACCAGGTGCATGTTAAATTATATTTAATGTGTAAATAACTTTGTTCAAGTATTATAGAGATGATTATCATTA
Organism: Viscum album; assembly: GCA_963277665.1. Taxonomy (NCBI): domain Eukaryota; kingdom Viridiplantae; phylum Streptophyta; class Magnoliopsida; order Santalales; family Viscaceae; genus Viscum; species Viscum album. Next base: position 922,983,988 of record OY728139.1, read on the forward strand.
GGGAAAACCATGTGAACTCATTATGTTTCATTAAAAATAGTTATATAATCCAATATATCCACTACATAAAATCTTACAATGACTTATTCAAATACTCCATCAAAATCGATTACATCAGCTGAATTCCCCTCAACCAGTGTAGTTTATATTTCTTCCTATTAGTCATTTATATAAGATAACAACATATTATATAATGAACTATATAAAAATACATTTCTCCTTAATAACCTCATACTAAGATTTTTTAATCCATGAAAGCATATAGCTGATGTTTCATCCAGATATAAACCATCTTTTAGAACACCCAAAATTTAAATCCACATCAAAGGATACAAGTTGGATATATTATTTAATATGTGGCACATATATATAATTATATTATACAACCAATTTAGTTTCCTCTCAATTTAAAATAGGTGCATCAATGTAAAAACTTGAAAAAGGATTATTTTTCAATCTAACCATTTCATTTAACATTTAATAATTGAATAAATTTTCCAAGGAATATTCTTTTTTTTATTTTAATCCTTCACATATTTTTTCATATATTTGATAATAAAAATAAGGGATTCATGATCTCTATACGAATGACATTGTGTATATTGGAATTATAATTTTTTAAATTGAATATACCTTTGTAAATTCAACTAAAAACATTGACTATAAGTAATGGAAACATCAAAAACATTTTCTGATTTTCATTAGACATTATATATTCTTAAGAATATTATAAATGGAAAATCATCCGCTAAAAAAACTCTTGCACTTATCATTAGATGAAAACATATTCTACACATCAAAGATGTATTAACCACCATAAATATTCATGACCCTTTTTATAAGAATATTTATTTTATCTATAAAACAGAAATCATCAACATTATAACTAATTATTTTCTACACTAACAATGGGTGTTTAAAACATCTAGAACAACATTTTATGATTTTTTTTGTACTTTCCATGATCATAGGAAGAATAATTTGATGTTTTAAAAGTTCTAGGGAAAATATAGTTTGATAAAAAAGGGTGAGATTACTGTGGTTTGATAATGGTTAGCATATATGACTATTTTTCTATCAATATTTTTAGATAAAAATGTGACACATTGAGAGAAACAAATGGTAATCATAATAACAAGAGTCCACATTTCATATTATGATATGACTAAAGAAACAGATGGTGTCTCAAAGTAATATAATTAAAGGATTAAATAAAGATAAATTCTTAAATGAAAAAACATTAATAAATAAATATATTAAAAATAAATAAAATGAAATAACCAAAATTTTCAATAAATATAATAAAATATAATAGTCGATAGGGTTTTTTAAAATATTTTTGTGAATATTTTTTAGTAAAATAATTATAACGATTTATCACAATTTTTTCCTGATATCTAAAGAAAATGATTCTTTAAGTATATGTACTTTATGATAGAATGGTTTACTGAATTTTTTAGAATTATTGATAATTTATTTTTTATCACATTTTTATAGATTGTGATTGAAATTTAATCTCGAAATCTATTTAGGTGGGATTCTACAATGACACTTGTGTAGAAATACTACATATAGCTATATGCTCCTCTCCAATAAGAGATAATGAAATAGATTTTGGCTTCATACTAAACTAGGAAAACATACATTTAGATAGTATTTGGTAGCTTCCCAATGATCCCTTCATATCATGTATTCACCCACGGAATTCATCATTAAAATATGATTTAAAATTGAAAACTATGTTTTAGAAAGAGTAATGAAATAGATGTTATTCTATTTAAATACATTAAAATTATTTTGAAATATTTTAACTGTGATTCCATAGGGTACTCTTAGAATATTATATATAATCGTTATGTAATCATAGGTTCTTGTCTTGTTGTAGTCAAGTACTGTATAATACTAATTATTTCTCTATATAACTTGTTTTCAACTGGTTTCCTAGCTTTATCCAAATTATTATTTTTTCATTAGAAGTCATAGGAGATGAACATATTTTACTATTCTCATCCAAAAACCACATAAGTAATAATAGAATAAATTTTCATCAACTTATTAAATTATTAATTTACTTTTGATGAAATGGAAATACTATAAGGAATTTTAAATCTCCCATCATTCTCACTTCAAATTCATTTTTCTTGAGTTTATAGAAACCAATATACGTTTTTTATCTATAGATATCATAATCACAAAATAAAAATGTATTTGAACTAGAATAATATTTAAAGATAATGTTTCCTTAAAATGGAAGGATCTTAAATTCATATTGACGATAAAGTTAATAAAATAAAAACTACTCATATTTTGATACCATGCTCTATGTGGATTTTTATATCCATAAAGAGAATTGATATGTTTAAAAATAGATGTTTTATAATGATTATTTGGAAATTAGGTGGTTGTTTAACATAATTTTACTCCAAATTAAAATGATTTAAAAATATATAATTCACATCCATATGATAAAATTTTAAATTAATATGTGTTGCATTGGGTTATAATACTTAAAATTGATTTTAATATGTGTATGGGTTAAAAAGTATATTTATAATATATCCCTTATATTTCATTATACCCTTTATCACAAAATATATTTTTATTCCATGTGATCTTATTGTGATCATAATCTTTACTCCTAAAACCTATTTATTTCCTATAATATTCTAATAAAATATTCAATCAACTAATGTCTATAAATTCTTCTGTTATTACTGTTTTAATTCTTCTTCAGTGGATAAAATATAATATTCATAAGCTAAGGTTTATTTAATGGTTTTATGTTCTAGTTGAGATAATAATATAGAAAACTATATAAGCTTTCCTGAACATATTCAAGTCATAAATCCTTAATATAGATTTATTATCACTATAACAAAGTGTTGAACTTTCAAGGTTCAAGGACATCTAAGAAATATTTTATCAGTTTCACTAATATCTATCCATTCTATATATGGTTCTCCAAAATAAAATTCCAAATTATTATCCTTTATACTATCACAAGGATTCTCAAGTGTCATGTTTTCAAAATAATCAATTAACATGAAATTTTTTTCATTTTACAGGGAAATGGAACTTTCCTAAAATTTTACATTAGTTGATTAATTAATAATATTTTATATTTGTGGAAAAATAACTATGTCGTAAAAGTGGTTGTATAACTAATGAATATTCCTTAATCAAACATTGGATTATATTTTTTTAGTTTTTTCATAGATCTTGGAATGTAAATATTTTATTCTAGCCTTTTTATGTATCCAAATTTTGGAATTATATATTTCAATTGCTCATTGGTTTTTTATCGTAAAATCTGACATATTTATAGCTATGTTTATGAAGTAAGGTTTAATTTCATAGATGTATAAATGTATTTTATTGATTTAAAAATGATTTTTTTTCTTTCCCATTTGGAATGGATCCCTTAGTTATATCCTTATTCAGTAAATATTGACTTAGATTAAAATTTTGATATTTCATATAAATATTATCAATGATTAAAAATTTATATTACTTGTAATTATATTAAAAATAAAATATTTTTTTACATTAAATTACATTATTTTTTTCAACATTAATGAATTAGGTTCTATGGTTATATGTTCTCTATTCGAATATCCTTAAACACACATGATTTATCTTTGAAAAAACTATGGGAATTATTCAAAAATGAATAGAATAATTATCAGAAAAAAGTTTAGAGATACTAATTATGTTGTAATTCAATCATTTAATCCATTAATATAAATAACTTTGTTGATGATAATTGAGAAAGGGTTATCAATTGATCCATATCGGAAATTTTTTCGATTATTATTGTAACAAAATGTTATGTAGTCTCCGTCATCTTTTGATAAAGACTGAAAATTTGATGAATATACACTCATATTCTATGGGAATCCAATATCAACCGACAATTTTGTATTCCTTATCATGTTATTTTTTTATTACAAAATAAATAAGACAAAAGATTTTCTAGTACCCATGATTTATTGTGTCCTTATATTTTTGTGATTGATGATTTGGTAATCCACATCTACTTGTACTATTATGAAGTTCCAAAACAAAATCACCATGAATTTTATTAAAAACCATTTCTAATGACACAAAATTGTGGATTTTTTATATTACAAAAATTATCATAGTATAAAAGTTCTCCAAAATGAAGAAATAACCTCAAACATGTTTTTGTTTTTTGAACTAGGCCTAATGTAATTACTATATTTATTTGACTATTCACCTTTTATCACCATTTAAAAAAAATATTTTTTCCCATTTTTTCTAGAAACAATATTATTGAAGAAATTATCAACATTTATAAAAATTTGGTTTCATATTAAATATCTAAAAATTAATTTTCCAACATATCAATATCGATACCACATTCAAAAAAAGTTGAAACATAGTTTTCCAATTTTAAAAAGATGTCTATATTTATTTATATGAAATCCTTTTCAATTATACAATATTATAGGAATTTTTTTGGATTTTTTTTTCATGATTTAAATTTTATTCCCATAATGGTACAATATTTATTTGGTTCTTATAAAAAAAATTTAGTTTCAGATTGAAAATCATGATCAGTAGTAAAAAAATAATTAAACCTCATACGAGTGTTCAATAAAGAACATGTTATACATTTTATTAGAGATATAAAAATATTATTCATAGGATTTATTATCAGTAAAATTGTATAAATTTTCTGATGTGGTCTCCTTATAACTTGTTCTTTTATTATGGAATTATACATTCCATTTTTAATTATTTTTTAATTTCTTTTTTTCATAAGGCTATTTATAATCTAGTTTGATTTTTCCAAAATTATTAAACTCATAAAAACTAACATATTAAGAACAACCGTCATATTTCCAATATTTTTTAAGGATTTCTGGAATCACCTTATCTAATCAAAGAGCTTTATGACATCATTGAAAAATTAGAAATATCTCCCACATAAGTATAAATTTTTCCAGTATTTACATCAGACGAATTTTTTTTTATTTCATTACATAAACATGTCATCTCATGAAGTAGAGAAATTTAATGAATAAATTAACTTCCTAATGAAAATATACACACCTGATTCAACATCTATTTTGGCCACATATATCCTAAATTTTCCAATGTAATTATTTATTTAAAAATCGTCCATGTTAGAGGATTTCCTAATTGAAGAATAGATTCCACTCCATATAGATGATACTAGTAAGATAATATTTAGATCTTGATCAAGTTTATGAACTTGTTATCTAAGAGAAGAAACATTATTCATAGTCCCTATTAAATGTCTATTAATTTGAGGTATTCATTCTCAATCACCCATCAAGAATGTATCAAACTATTAAATTAAAGTTTTGTTTCTAAGTTCTCTTATATTATATAAGCCTTCATTTTCTACTATTATATTATTCTGCATCCCATGTGTTTTTCACATTGAAAAACTCTATAGAATTCTTCTCAACCAAGTCCACATATTATCGCATTCATATATTTAGGGTTCAGAACATAATCTCCTTATATTGTAATATCACACTTATTTAGATCTCATTTAGATTTTTTTTAAGGTTTAATGGATTTTATATCAACCTTTTAGGTAGTTTTTTCCATGTAAATAATTCTCTTTTCCTTTCAAAAATCATAATTCTCTCCAATAATGTTGTCAGGTCGTAGAAAAGACCAACAATATCTATTTTTAAAGATATTATACATTTCCACATGATCATTAAGAGTTAAAAAATTTATATTTTAGTAATCAATTTAATAATCATATGATTCTAAAGATTTGTAAAATTATTTTCTATAAACTCAATAAAAATCATTTTCCAAATAAAATAAATGATAGATTATTTTCATAATTATTATAGATAACTTTCGTAAAATTTTATATCAAAGTGATTACCTCCTAAAAAACAAATCATTCCATGGAAAAAATGTGTTAGGGTATATTCAGGGACATTTCTGGTTTGATTGATAGATGGTTTTTTTATTTGATTTATTTGATGAAGAATATAATGAGATAATATAGAACAATGGAATAAGGTAATGAGATGGTGGGTCTCAATACAAAATATAATAATAATGATCCCTTGGAGATTGGAGTGACCCCATGAATTTTATTGAATGATGGGGTGTTTGATTTGATGTTTTTTAGATGATTCATTTGTGATTTATGGTGATGGTTACATGTGTAATTTTTTGAAAAAATGCTTTGTATAAACGAAATAAAAAAATTCAATCATTGTACATGTTATTTTATGGTGGTATATTGAACATTTTAATGGTATAAATAACAAAACTATATACAAAAAATAGGTTAGATGGGATCCTTTCAAATTATTTGGTTTAAAATAATAGTATTGAATGGATAATATGAATATAAAAAACATGAATGGGGAATCTTAATAAACAAATAGAAAATTATTATAATTTCTCATAAATGATACCCTAACAATTAGATAAATTGTGGAATGATTCTAAATTTTATTGAAGATTAGATGGCATAAAGACAGTCTTTATGCATATGAGGTTTTGAATATAAATCTATATAAACCATAGTTAAGGAGAAAATTTACATAGAGATGATCATTTTAGTTGTGTAGTTGAGGGGTACTTTGGAATTCCTAAAATCGCTATATTTTTTTAGTTATTAAAAATTAGTTTGATGGAAATAATAGATATGATAAATAATAATAAATTGATATATATGACCATTTTTTTAGATTATGAATATTTCAATGATAAGATTATCTTATTGATGATAATATTCCTTTGAGAACTTATGTGTGTGTGTGTTTGTTATGCTTTGCATAGATAAGTGTGTTGAAACTTGAGATAATTGGACATAAGATTTATATGAGTATCAATAGAAAGAATTGACTTGGTCTATCGAGAATAATTGACACGTGATCCAATAACTAGAGGCACTTAAGCAGATTATAGAAGGTTCATCGACTTATTAACACTCATCTATATCAATATTATACATTTATTTTCAAACAATAATTAAACTCTTAAACCATTATTCTATTTTATAATAATTAAATATCATGGATACATGATCCTAACCATTAAACACCAATGACAATCCATCTAATGACAATAGTGTTTGAATCATATAAATATCATGTGTCATGTACTTTATCTCTCCCCCTCCATCTCTCATCATCAGTGGGTTTCATTAATTTATCCCTCCTTTAACTAGTGTGAGATTAGCCTCATTGTGTAATTTTGGTAATAAAAAATTAACCCCACCCATTGGTCATAAATCTCTATGTTGGTCTATTTAATTATGTCATAGGAATATACATCATTCAAATAACATACCATAGTAATTTTTTCTTGTGTATCATATTTTTGGTTGTTCTAGGTATTACTATGGATTTTAGTTTTCTTATTTATAACAAATATCTTTTTAAATTAACTGATCTATTTGATCATGAATTCTATAAACAAAAAAAATATTCTCATTGTTCATGTAAAATGAATTTATCTATTGAAATAAAGGATGGTTTCATATATTGTATCTTTTTTATTGGATGTTTTTTAGATAATAGATAATGTTTTGAATATTTTAAAATATTTTAAAAACTATACATGAAAATAAAATAATAATATTGATATATATGGGAGAGAATGAAATGTGTTAAATTAATTCCACACTAAGAAAGTATTGATATGAATCATTTGTATTATAATATAGAATATAATTTGGGGAAAACAACATGAAAACCATGAATAATATTAAAAATTTAATGAGTCATAATTAAAAACAAGTCCATCACAATTTTATGATTTTTAAATAGGAAATAATTAATCATTTTATTAGTTAATTATTTATGTGAACAATATTTTTTAACAATTTGAAGTTTTGAAGTGGTTAATAAGGATTCAATAGTGGTAATGATAATGACAATAATTTTTCAAATAATATTGATGGAAATATGTATGTTCTTGATGACAAATACATGAATTATAAAAAAATTGATAATACCAAAATAATTCAATCTGTTATAATATTAGGAGAGGAAAACCGTAAGGAAAAAAAAATTCGATAAGTTTTTCTCAATCATAGATTCTATAAATTAAAAATAAATTGAACCAAATAATTATTATGAGTATGTAATTGATATTGAGAATAAATCAAAAAAATTAATGTAATAAATATCATTTTCATAAAGGAAAAAAGATTAAAAATGTAAATTAAATGGTAAAATACATTTTATGTGACTCAATAATGGCATTATTTGATAATATTTCAATAGTTTAAATATGGAATTAATGGAATTATAAAAAATTTATAACACTTGGCCAATGCTTAATTTGACATTACATACCTAAAATTCTCAAGATGACCTTACTATATAAAAATAAAATCATATGAATAATATAAATAGAGAATATTTTGCACCTAACCTGATATATGGATATTATTTTTGTAATTATTTTATTTTTTGAAGAAGATCCTTAAGTGGTAAAGAATAGAATCCAATATTTATAGTGCATCATGTGGATAATTTGAATCCCCCCAAAATTTAGTCAGTAACCTCATAAATTCAATTATATACCACTAACATTATTGGAAAATAATCAATTAATAAAAGTGATTCATCCAGGGAATTGAAATAGATATCTCAGACAGATATAAGATTAAAATACCATTCTTCAAGCTAACTTAACATACTTATATATCAATTGAGGATTCCCCTTGAGTTCACATGAATTTATATGCCTATTAAAAAATATTTGAGTTATAAATTTTTTCATGAATCCTTTATAACACATTTGTTTTTCTAGTCATTAGAGTATCATTATATATAATGTAATATTAATGATAACCAATGTGAAAGAGAACCAAATAATAACTGGATAAGTTTGGTTTCCTTGTGATGCATTGGTTTTTATACTTTATGAAATTTAATTCCACAATACATTAAAATTATCAATGTTATACACAATGAAAAGAAAATAATATAACCTGATGTCATATACCATTCTCTATGATTAACCCATATCACACTATATGATATAGAGAAATAAAAATAAAATTTATAAGTCTTCTGGGCATATGGTTATAAATCTTCCTAATGAAATAAATAATCATAAAAATTATATCATTTCACATTTTATTATATCATATAAAATACCTTATGAGTATATATCCCAAACCCAATTTTTATATTTATAATTTCATTTTGTAAGGTATTAATTAATTTTAGTATGTATCAAATCACATGAAATACCATATGAATGTTATTCCAAAGAAATTTTAGATAAACTCTAAAACACTTTTATAATAGATATTTGAGTTTACTAAAAGTATGACCCTAATTAAATCAACAAAATTGAGTGAATCTTTGTGAATTTTTATCACGTATGATAGATTTGAATTCCAGAAACCATAATTGTTAGCAAAGATAATCCTTTATAAAGTAATAAAAGATTTTTAATATAGAAAGGCGTCTACAATTGACTTCTATAATCACATATATTTGTTTACATATATATTCTCTAACTATATCATAAATATGCATGTAATTTTTATATAGTATATTTTTTAATACATCTTGTAATAAAGGGACATATTTTATATCAATCCCATGCAGATACATATACAATCAAGAATCTTTCAGCATAGAAATACTATGTCAATGAACACATCACATGATATTCAAATTTATAGAATAGAACATCACATTACAATCATCCAATAGATAATCACATCATATTTATTATGTTGGAATGTCCATAAAATACTTTAATATATCCCAATAATTGTCCATGGTTCCATACTAATTATATAATAAGACAAGTCCCATCATTCAATAGTTCTAACTAACATCATGATCAACAACATACTCAACCACACCATGATTATATAAGACTAATGTATTTGGTGAGAAAAGTATCATTGTATGATGGGTTTTATGATATATATCTTTAAAACATCATATTCAGGGGAAATATAATAATGAAACATGCACCCCATGTATACCAAATACCGAGTTTATAACACTCCATGTGAAATACTAAGAATTTTATTGAGTTCACAAAACCATTTGTTTCCTCAATATCATATTTTATATCTCTATATAAGATAATACCCTAAATAAAAAGAAACATTCACCACAACATATAATTCCAAATAATAATAAACAATATGGGATAACTGAAAGTAATACATTGAGAAGTTAATTTCCATTTTAATTAAAAAATATATTAAAAAAGTAGAATGAACAAAAACATTGATACTTTCTTCTATAAAACATGATATATTTCATAATAATTAAGAATTTAATAATTCTAAAAAACTATATATGAAATATCATCTAATAATATTACTTATGATATTCCTCCATATCATTCATATTTGTTTATCTATTTTGAGGTTTTAGTTAATCTCAATGCTTATTTTTGTAATTCCTACCATATTTCGAAATTATAGTCTAGAAAAACCCTCCCAATAAACTCACATAGATCATAATAAATATAATGTTATCTATTTTGAATAATGGTGAAACATATAAATCTTGTTGTAAATATTTCATTATTTAGAAATGGTATTCTAACATCACTGCATGACAAAATTTAATGTTATGATATTAGTAAATTTTATTTACTATATAGAACTCTCTCTAAGTTTGTTATCATCATCATTATTAGATCCATTCTTGAAAAAGTTTCCTTATTATTATTTTTTAGAAACAATATACACATTACATTTTCCCATTTAGTAGATCATCCTAAACTATATTAGTATATAAAGAGATATTCAATTAATTATGTTAATTAAATTAAACTCTTAAAATTTAGATTTAAAATAACTAATATACTCCCACTATCCACTTGGATACATTAATATTTCAAAATATCATACTAATAAAAAAAATTCTGTTATCAAATGATTCTTATTCCCCTTATTGAGAATATTTAAGAAATAAATTATTTAATAACACATCATATATGGTTCTTCAAAGTGTTTAGATAAATTTATGGAGGGGACTATTTTATTAATTAAAATATTCCACGAATATGACCTGGAATCACATCTCTCATATTTTAATAAACATATGAATATCCAATTTCATGCTAGATAAATCATTTTCCATCCTTATCATCTTTTGAAACATCTTAGAAAATTTATGGAATAAAAACTTGGTATATGACCCTTATATCATATTTTTCTAAAAAAGAATTTTAAATAAACAACCCCTCATAGAAAATAATATAAATATGATTAGAATTTAAATAATTTATATAGATAAAGCTTTGATTTATATATTTATTTATATTTAAATCCTTGTTTCGACAAATCATTTTTGTATCATGATTCATCAACACATTTCTTCCTTACATAAATAAAAACTCATGAATTATCGATTATTTCATTGATTTTTAACATTTTTTTTAATTGAAATAATTGTAAATTATATATTTGGTATTTTATTCCCTCCAAATATGAATAATTTATTTCTATATATATATTTCATAATAAGGACACTCAATGGATTTTCTCAATTCTTATTCTTGCATCCCCGGAAATCTCATCAAATATGCAAAATTTTCTTCCGTTTCAAAATCATACATAAGGTTTCGATGAACATACCTGACTAATAGAGAATCAAAACATTTCCTTTTGTAATATAAAATTACCCTTTTATATGATCACTATAATAAAATATTCTTAGTCTCATTTCATAGTCATTTTTTCTGAACACCTTGACGAACTTGGGTAAACTATTCTTCAAATTATTCAAATTTTCTAAAAATTCCACACAGTGATTCCAAAATGAACACCATATCTAGATCAGGCCTTAAAAAAATCATCAATATCTCCAAGTGATTAATATACCCAATATTAATGAATATATAGGTTGAGAAATAATTTATCAATGAGATCTTGAAAATAATGATATTGGAGCCATAAATGAATTTTATTATACATCATATATGAATCAAGTCATGACCCAACCCAACCATTATATACTAACACCCAATCCCCTCTATGAAAAGGTTTATAGGGAATTCCCAATCCCCAATAATTGTAAACTAGTTCCAACATGTCAAGGATACAATGTTTCGAATAGAGTCACACAATAGGTCATAAGGAACACAAAGTTGAAATATTTATAAAAATGGGTACGAAAAATAAATATGTATTTTTCCGATGAAAACAAAATAAGTATTATATCAAGTTAATAATCCAAAAAAATAAAAAAAAATTAATAATAACTCACTCATGATAAAAAAATGAATAAACAAACAAAAAAGTTCATAATTTTTGATCTTTACGTAATCCATGTCAAAAATTCAATATCATCAAAAAGAAACACTCTAAGAGTGGCCATAATAATAAATAAATTATGGAGCTTCCAATTGATGTTTAGATCGAACATAAAAAAAATATATTCAGTCTCTAAACACCTAGTGGTGTATATTATGTGTAGGGAAAATCTCAAAGTAGTATTTCACAAATGGGTCCATTGATTTGATTTTCAAAAACAAATATTAATATGAATTTGAAGAAAAATTTATGATAATATTCCAATTATAATTGAGGTATTCCCAAAAATGAAAATTTTAAAATTCTATTTATAGTCTCAAAAAATGTTATAAAAATAAAAAAATTATTTCTTAGGAATTCACTTAATACTATTAATAAATAAATTTAATAATTATTATAAATATGATAGATTACTCATTGAGTTTTAAAAAACCATTATAAAATTATAAAATCTATAATAAAATAACTAATAGGATGAATTAATGATAAATTCAAAAAATAAACAAATATATAGAACCCTATAAATAGTACAAATATTAAAATACCCACATAAAAATAATGACTAAGAAAAAAACAATGACAACCAACAATGATCATCCAATCAATTGAATGAAATATAACAAAATATAAGAATTAATTTCAACGACAAAAATAAATGAAGGACAACTATTTGAAAATAATACTATCTTCACCTCAAATAATGAGAAGAAAATTAACACCATGTTAGTATCCCTAGGGAATCTATTTTCGGGGAAACCTAATATCTACATACTTTATTATGAGTCGAACCAATTATAACCAACATTACATTGGTCACTAAAAATACAAACTTCAAGTCCTAGTAGTATATTGATACTCATTTTATGGTACCAAAACCATATTACCCATATTAGTGTTATTTTATTTAGTTGTGAAATATAATACCAGGGACCTCATTTAATATCCTAGAGGTACTTCTCCACGGTCCCTATAAAATAATCTATGGTTTCCGTGATTTTAGCCACTAGAGGTAGGGGATTCATTTTCATATGATAATAACAAATCACACCAATGTAGCTCAATAAATATACAAAATAAAACCCACATAAACCCTTTATTAATATTGTCTCGTTCGTAGTTACCTAATAATCAATAAATAATAAATTCAATCCATCAATATAGTAAATAATATAAAACATATAAATCATTGGGATAAAACCATGGGTTTTAAAAGTTTTATTAAAAACATTCTTTTATAAAATGTGCTAACTGAGCATGAGGCTTTATGATGATAATTATATACATATATATTTTCTTTCGAAAATATTTTTTAAAATTAATTTAAAATAAAAACTCCTTTGAAATTTAAGATATTCCAAAACCTCAACCCAATACAATTTATAACATATTTATAAACAAAATAATCAAATCATGTCTAGAGAAACAAGAGATTGAATTATAATACATAAATATATGAAAATTATATAAAAACCCTAAAGGACCAATAATAAAATAAATTAACAACTCAAAATCACATGAATATTTAAATGAACCAAATTAAAATAATATTCTTTTTATAAAAACATGTTAATTATAGTTTTCCTGAGAAAAATCCAAATAATAAATTTTAAAATGCATGGTAAAAAATGTTTATCTTTAAAATTATAAATATTGAAATATTTTAAATCCACCCTTTCACATTTTTCCATGAGATTATAAGTTTGAAACAATAAATTATTAACATAACAAGAATAAAAAAATTGGAATAATATTTAGAAGATATGTATCTTAAAAACTAAATCACCAAACTGTTTTTCTATATATGAAAATGTAATGAAAACTCCTACTTGTATCATGTGTGGAGGATGAAAATCCCTTGAATATATAGATAATATGTTTTATTAAGAAATATGAAAAACCATGACATAAAAACAATGATGATCTAACCAATTCAAATCCCTTGTTTTCAACAACATATCCCCATAAGAGGAGATATAGAATAAACTTAAAAAAAGATAATAGAAAATAGGATCTAAACTAAAGGAATGAACTATATATAATAGTGGATGTTCCCATCATCCAAAATGGGAGGGGAGGAGAGTAACCCTTATGTCGCACCTAGATAAAACAAATGACTTATGGGGAGAGAAAGTGTAGTTCAGTTTTAATTTGATGAGGGAAAAATAATAATTTCACTATTTTAATAACCATTGTGTCTTTCTTGGTTTAACTGTATAGTCAACCAAATTATGTGCAAATTATGTAAAACGTGTTAGTTCACCATGAAATCATGAATTGTTTTTTCACATAGTCTATAATTCCATGAACCAACCATGATACCCCCACTAGAAAAATTTGGGAGATTGCTAAATTTTATCTTATATAGCTTACCAAGAGCATGCTCCAAGTGAGTTACTTTGAAAAAAAATTAATAAATTCGCATAATATCTATATAAAATTCACAAAATCTAGTAAACTAAAAAACTAAATAAAGTATTAATCAAACATGATATCGAAACATGACAATTCTTTCCACTATCTCACTTTCCCCTTCGAAAGTACATAAGGATTTAAGGGATGAGGAAATAAGCATCTCATATAATACTAGGTAATATTGAATCAAATAAAGAGTGGAAAGAACTAGATAACTCAATTATCAAACAATATCAGAATAAAAGGAACTGAAATATCAAAATATTTCGCTAAATCCATAATTTATACAAAAATAATTTATTGAAGATAATCAAATGTCGAGACACAAATTGGGTCTCCCTGCCCTATGAGGTATAAACTCTCATGGGGGATTAAATTAAACCAATGTATCCCAAAGGCGAATATCAAAATTACAAGAACTTATCCCAAATATGAGAAATATAAAATATATACTAAATCCAAAAATTCATTAACAATTATATCATAATAAAATATAGACTTTCCTAAAATAGAATAAGATATTAAGAAACCCATGTCAAAGACACTAATCATTGTACTATAACAATTTGAGGAAGAAGATGACAAATAATGAATTCAGATACCACAAAAGGATCCCACTTGCCTGCAATCCATATCCGGACTGATGTCAGGATCTCCTCATCGTATGATATCTCAATTTTTATAACATTTATGATATCCCAAATAAACCAAAAGATGAAACATAATTATAAATATCAAACAATAGGGATTAAAATTTCTAGTTGTGCCACATTGAAAGCACAAAATTGATCTCATCCTCATTAGTAGTACAATAACATGTTGAGTAGATACCCCTAAATAATATTTTATTTTTAACATGATGGTACCATACTTACACCACTTATATGATAAGGGAATATTTCTAAAAGAACTATATATGGGTAAATTACACTGTTACAATCCTATTGGATATATCAATATATGACACTCAGTTATATGAGAACTATACTGAAAAAAGATCTTAATAAGGTTCTACTTGTACAAAAAATGGAATTCTCATTGACTCATACATAATAAACTCTTGAATAAGTTCATATCTCAGTGAATACTAAATGGATGTTGTATAACGATTTCTTGGGTGAGGTATAAACACCATGAAGGATTCAGCTATAAGACTCTATATGAACTCTATATAGGATCACCAACTAGAAATAATACATTAATAATCTTAATGACTCTTATCTATTGAATATACAGTGAAAATATTTCTTATGATTCATCAAGAAATTTCTAGGTGCCATACTCTAAAAATCAAGGAACATCATAACCAATCATAACCACCCATAATTCATGTTATCCGAAATGAAATAAACAAATAGTTCAAATGAAAATACCTAAATTAATAAATCATTACTAAGACAAATTATATAAAAACATTGAGAAATATTTTATGGTTTGTTTTAACAAATTTAGCAACATGATATTTTCCATAAAAAAAATTTATAAATTTACATGTTCTCATGTAAAATTAGTTGGGTGTTCTAAAACCATAAAAACCATTTCAATTGATTTTGCAATATTATTCTATAAATTCTAAAACCTATCTTTCACAGCAACCAAATATTCACCATAACATCAAAAATAAAATATCTATCAAATGGAAAATAATTAAAAATAATGACAAAAATAACACATAATAGTTTACAAATAATAAAACTCCAATAAAATTTTGACTAGAATTTCATAAATTTATATTTAAAATTATATTGATAATAAAAAATAATTATGATTAATTATAAAATATTTAGAAATATTCATTATTATTTTGTGGGATCAACCTTACTGACATAAATCAATTTCATTAAAATAAACCCTGACCTCAATAATACCAAATAAAATCAAAGTAATATTAAAAAACTCTTTAATTAATATGAAATTGTATAGAATCATTATCCAATGCATCTGTATAAATAATGGTTGGACTACCATAGAAATAAAATAAATTTATATTTAAGGGGGGTTTGGAAACACTATTTGGTAGATCTTGTGGAAACTGTGAAACTATAACTATGAGCACTGTGTAATAATGTAGAAGAGCTATACAGTGTTTCTTGATCATTCCTGTTAATATTTAACCTCATTGTCTTCTCTCATTTTCTCCTAAACTCATTATAAATCTCAAAAAACGTTTATAAACTTAATAAAATTCCCATAACCTTTTATATCAAACATGATATATGATAATAAATTAATAATGATATCAAAATTAATGAATTATAACCCAAATTCTCATCGTAACTTGACTCCATGATTAAAAAATATTTAGGTAGACTCTCCCCAAACATACATCTTCAGTTCCAACATTCCTATCTCCAATAAACCATTACTCTCCAAAAAAACAAGGATATGATAATAATGTTTGATTAAAAATCATAGTTATTCTAATTCAACACCTAAGAATGTATTTTGAAAGTATCAAATAGAATTATAAATTATTATAAAATATAAAATACTTATTGTGAATCAATTAAACGCTCCTTTTAAATTTTTCCCCAATTAAGAAAAAAAATGTAATGACATTTTCAATGTAAAACTATAATGGCATGTCCATTAGTTGGAATTAAATGTAAACCTAATATAATATATTAAAATTAAAACAAACCAAAAAATATATAACTAATTGTAATTACACATCTCATCACATAAAAAACAAAATATATTTTGATCTCATGAAATGAAAAAAATTCACCAGTCAGTTTCACACATGACATGAACTAAAAAAAGACCAAACGTTACCATAAAAATGATATCTTCAAAAATCAATTCATGCTCCCAAATCAACATATAATTAAACTCCATTAGTAACTGTATGAATTGAAAAAATAGTGATGCTTCCTAATAATCCAGAACCCAAATGTATAAAAAATACATTTATTTTATACACTTTTTGGTGTAAGTGGGGTATGAGGAAAACAACCAAGTAGTATTTTACCAAATATTTAATGAATTGTATTCGAAAATAATTCCATTAACACTAGTTTGAAATAAAATTTCTAAAAATATTAATTTTTTACCTTAAATTATACCAAAATACTTATGGATAACATTTCATTTTTAGAATCTAATAACATTATAGGTTAAAAACCAATTATTTCTAAAAAAATCTGTTAAAACCATTTTCAAACAATGCATTATTTTTTTCAAAATAATGAGACATTAATCAAAGAATATTCAAAAAAATTCATTACAAATTACTTCGACAAACATTTGATAACTAGGTTTTGAAATATCTATTAGGATTAAATATGACTGAAGGCATACATTATAGTCTTATAGAAAAACCTAAGGATATGAAATATATAAATTCTAACACATGAAAATAAAAACAAATTAAAAATGATGAAATATTTAATATCATCGACTATTTTATAGTAAAGATAACTAAAAATATGTTTTAACAATATCAAGATAATAAAATAAGAATGGCTGCATTCAAATACAAATAAAGACAACTCAAGTGAAGAAAATATATTCAATATACAGATAAGAACCTTGGGAAACTAATTACATGGAAACCTAGGATCCATGTACTATATTACAATAAAAATAAATCATATCCAACTTTGTATGAGTTTTTATGGAGAGAATCATTGTATCCAAGTGGTGTAGGGCCGCCCATATAATGGAATAAAAACTATATCAACAATGTCATAATATTTTTTTATTAGTTACTAGTGAAATTAACTTATTGGGATGATGCATCTTGTCCTAATAGTACATCACATAGGTTATTACCCAATCTCTTCAGGTACATATCACATCACAACCTCGCATTCATCGGTATTTATGTTGGAATGTAAGTGATTATTTTTACCCTTATTCATGGGATTTTATGTTGTTGGGAGGGGATAAGATGCGCATTCAAGAGGGTTAATTACAATACTATTGAAAAGTTAAATTATAGCAATTGTAGAAAACTGTTGGTTTAGAAGGGAAAACCGTGGGTATAAAATATACCAATGGTTTCTAAAACTGTTGGTTAGTCTAGCATTGGGATAGATATATACCAATGGTTTCTAAATAACTGTTGGTCTATGATGAAAAAAAATCTAGCTTCCCAATGATTACGTAGATTTGTTGGAAAAAATCTATACCAATGGTTTTAAACTATTGGTTTACAAAGCATTCAATGTTTTACCAACGGTTCAAAAACTTTTTGTATAGTTATTTTTCAACATTTTCAAGAAAATATTGGTAAAATTCATATTTCCATTGATATACCAATGGTTTTTTAACCCTTGGTATACCTTTCAAATTTCATTCACCCCTATACCAATTGTTTATAACTATTGGTTTTGTATTAAAATATCTTTTAGTAGTATAACAATGGTTATAAACCGTTGGTATATCCATCACCTAGATTTCATAGATCCCAACACCGAGATAGTATGAAGAACCCAATACACCTTCAGAGAAGCCAATTCACATAAGCCAATACACCACACAAAATCCAATATCACCTGCATACAAAATCCAATATAAAGAAGCCTCCAATATTTCATACACTAAACTCTAAAACAGGTGAAGAAAATCAAATACACCTATAGAAATAGCCCAATACACCTACAAACACAAGCCAATACACCTGCACACAGAATCCAATATTTCATACACCAGACACTAATAATTCATACTTGGTGAAAACTACATTCCATATTCACGAGAAGATAAACCTTTTAGAATAGCCCTCCGAGTCTGAGAAGTAACATTCTAAACCCTCTCCTTCCACATTACTAAATACTGAAACTGGGTAATATCAGAATTTTTTTTCGTTAATTATTCTCTTTTATTTGACTATAGTGTTTCCATCAATTTTATCTCCAAAATCCATTTCTTATGGTATAATGAACTATTCATTCTAGAAAGATCTTTCGGGATATTTTCTAGTACTTTCTTTTCATAGTTTTCCATTATATGAAGAACCATTCTACATAACATACTAACTCTCTATAATAATAACCCACTATCATAATAGAACATACTTCCTCTAATTTTTATAAATTATACTATAAAAAATTAAGTTGAAACTGCTGTGTTGTAACACTATCATCAATAAACATTCATATGCTACTGAATCTGAAAAGAAAGAGTGATTAGGACCATCTTCGATGAATTCATTAGTATTTATTAAATAATATTCAAGTTACACAATGATTAATGGAACATGCCTTTTAAAAATCAATAAAAATAAATTTTAAAACCTAAACATCTTAATAACACTAATATTTTTTAGTTAACATACTTTCAAAAACTTAAAAATATCATGACCTAAGGAACCCATTAGTCTTCCAAACAATCTCAACATCCATGTCTTTGTAATTTGGTGAGCCAATAATCTATAACCAAGAATTGATACCACTTTTTGGGGCAAGGTAGAGAATAACAATTTATGGAAGTTATCTATTAAAATTGATAAAACTATCATGATTCAAAATTTGAGACTTGGTAGTCGAGGCACTACATCCTTCACTCTAATCCACCCATGCTTCCAGTTTGGTCACCTCATTTTTCTTCCAAAAGCGCTTCCATTTGATGAAAATTAACATGAACAAAATAATGTATGACATAAAATAAAATTAAGATCTATACTGGGAAATATTTGGTTTAGAAGATATTAATATTCATTTAAGGAGGGGGTGTGGGTTGTTCAGGTGGGCTATCCTTTTGGGATGTCCTGGGGGTTGTCCAGGGGTGGGGGATGTCCAGGGGTGGGGTGGTTTCCAGGAGTGGAGACCTATCCATGGGGTTGGAGGTTTTTTTCAAGGGAGTTGGGGTGTCTAGGGGGTGGGGTGGGGGTGTCCACAGGGGGTGGGGCGTTGTCTCGGGGGTTGGGGGTTGTCCAGGGGGTTTGGGACGTCAATGGGGTAGGGGTGTCTAGGGGGTTGGGGGTGGTCCAGGGGGTTGGGGGTGACAAAGGGGTAGGGGTGTCCAAGGGGTGGGGTGGTGTATCGGGGGGTGTCCAGGGGTGGGGGGACTTTCCATGTGGTTTGGGGTTTTTCAAGGGGGTGGGGGTGCCTAGTGGGTGGGGGTGTCTAGGGGCTAGGGGTGTCTAGGGAGTATATAGGGGGTTTGTTTTTGTCCACTCTGTTGGGGGTGTCCAAGGGGTGGGGATTAACAGGGGTATTTTCAAGGGGTCGGGGGATTTCCAATGGGTAGGGGGTGTCCAGGGGGGTGGGGTGGTGTCTATGGGGTGGGTTGGTGTCTAGGGGTGGGGGTTGTCTTGGGGGTTTCAGATGTCGAAGGGGGTAGGGGGTGTCCATAGGTGGGGGTGTCCATGTGGTGGGGTGGTGTCCAGGTGTGGGGGATGTCCAGGGGGTTGGGGGTTGTCCAAGGGGAAGGGGTGTTCATGGGGTAGGGTGGGGTCCAGGGGTGGAGGCTGACCAGGGGTTGGGACTGTCCAAGGGAGTATGGGGTGTGTCTAAGGGGGTAAGAGGTGTCCAGGGTGGTGGGGGTGTCTAGAGGTGGGGTTTTTTTCTTGGGGATTGGTGGTTGTCCACGGGGTAGGGGTGTCTTGGTGGGTGGGGTTAATATTGGGAATTACCTTTTTTTAGAAACCTATAATGTTCCATACACATGCGATGATATCATAATTTAGTAACTATATTAACACACAAAGGAATATATTATTCAAGATCTTGATTACCATGATTCATATATAGAATTTTCCATTGTTTCCATCTTTCATTTAAATATAACATTAATCGTGGAAGTTATTATTGTTGTTAATATATAATATAATAACACATTTTTATATACCATTTATCTAAAACTCACAAAATATATTTTAAAATATAAACCATAGTCATAAATACACATTATGAAATTAAAAATTAACTAATAAATTCATTTATCATTCAATATGCATAAATAAAACTTCCATACATCTACCTTCTAAATATATAGTTGATAATAGAATATATAAATTTTCTTTAAACATCAAAATATCCAATTAAAATAGGGATTATTGAGGGGGGGTCTAGGGGGTGGGGCTGTCCAGGGGTGGGGTGGTGTCCCGGGGGTGGGTGGCGGTCCAAGGGGTTGGCGGTGTTGTGCAAGGGGGTTGGGGTGTATAGGGGGGTTGTCCTGGGGTTTGGGGCTGTCCAAGGGGAAGGGGTGTGTAAGGGGTGGGGTGGTGTCCAGGGGGTGGGTGGTTTCCAGGGGGTGGGTTGTCCAAGGGCGTAGGGGAATGTCCAAAGTTAGGGGTTGTCCCGGGGGTTGGGTGAGGGTTGTCTATGGGGGTGGGGGTGTCCTGGGGGGTGGGTTGTATAGGGGTTTGGGATGTCCAAAGTTGTGGGGTGGTGTATAGGGTGTGATTTGGTCTCCATGGGGGTGATGGGGCTATCCAGGGGGTGGGGTGTCCATGTGGGGGGGGGGGGGTTGTCCACGGCGTGGGGGAATTCCATGGGGGTAGGGGTGATGTCCAAGTGGGTAGGGGGTGTTGTACAAGGGGGTAGGGTATTTCTTGTGGGTGTTGTTTCCAGGGGTGGGGGCTGTCCATGGGGGTGTGTGGGCTGTCCAAGGGCGTTGGGGGTCTAGGGGGTTGTCTAGGGGGTGGGGCTATCCACAGGGATGGGGGCTGTCCAAGGGGGTGGGATGTCTAGGATGTAGGGGGTGTCCAGGGGGGTCTCTAGAGGAGTGGTGAATCAGTCACAGCAAGTCAAAATGCCATGTTTTATTATTTATATATAACGAAACAAAGATAACATGACCTATCTAATCACACGTATATTCAAACACAATAAATCATCAAACAACATCAAATATCAAATGTCAGTAATGTAAATCAGAAATTTTACAGATCAATATGTCCCTCATCAAGATCACTATCATCACTATCATCATCATCTGCACCCTCATACTCATCGTCTTCTTCCTCCTCAATGCCCACCTACTCGCCTTCCTTAGTCTCTTCCTCGCCCTTGTAATCCTCCTCAACCTCTCCCTCGCCCCCCTCCTCTACCTCAGCCTCCTCCTCACCATTATCTCGACCACCACTAGAACTCCCACCAGGTGCACCAGATATAGAATGCATTGAAGACATATATTCATCACAAGATATGCTGGCCTCTGGTGGAAGTGTTGGATGCCAAACTTCCATCAGTTTCATAAATGGAGTGTTTTCCCTAGTAGACTATTCTTTGGCCTCTGGGGCCTATTTTTTCAGCCTGTTCTGCATGTACCTTAACCTGTTGGAACTCGGTGGTGCTACAACTTGTACCTAAGGATGGCCAATATCTCTTCGGGACTATACTCTTCCCAGGTCGGCAGCGTACTCTTTCAGGGTTCTCATCTCCCAACACCTGATGTATGTGATAATTTGAACCAAAATTGTCAGGTTCATGGTAATAAAGGTCATTTAAAGAACCCTATTACAAATATAAATAGATTATTAAGTTACAAAATAGATATTAAAATTTGAATTCAACCTAGAAATCATAAAATCTGTTGGTGAGTCGGTTCAGTAACCGCACTTCCATCTTTCTTCCTTCGACTCAATAAAAACAATTTGGATTGAGGCACCCATCCTTCAATATTCAATTTTACCCTCTATAATGACATTGAATGTAGGAAGCCATAATTAAAAATAGGTTACCAATAATTAATTTCATAACTAAAATTATATAACAACTTTATAAATTAAATATATTATGGAGGGAATAATAGAATTTGCAAGATATAGTGAAAAATTATAAACAATTGTCAAACCTACTTTATCTCATGATCTTACATCGTAGTATGTCCCAATGTGTGGAGGTATTTTTTAGAATCAATGTTTTTTTATTCTGGTTGATTTTTAAATAAAATTCCATAACGAAAAATATATTATTAATTTAAAACATGATATTTTTCATTTAAATACCTCAAATGTGATTAATACCTTTAAATGATTAGACCTCCAATAATTAATCATCTGCTAATACTTTCTATCAGACAGCCTTCAATGATAGGGAGCACCTCTAACTTTGTGACAACTCTATAATTCCATGAATTATACAACTATTACTTATAAGCTCTCCAATACTCATATAAATTCTTTAGATGTGTTGGTCATGCACCCTCACCATCCGGGAAATTAAAGAGAAGATAACAACAAAATATTCAGTCATATAATTAAAAAATATTATATTTCATTAAAAAATAGATTTTTATACCCATATCTTTGTCCAAGAATTATTGTTGATTTCATTTGCCTACTGTCTCCATTAAAGTTGGTTGACATGATAGATGTCGGAGTAGTTGCAAGAATCTACAAAAACCTCTAACATGTTTCCCTGTTTTTCTATAATCTGAATATCCTCATTGATGTCCACCATCAAATGCATGTGGCGGTTCCACACCGCACACATGCCTGTACGCCCATTCCCCAACCTCATTTCTGTATATGCATTTTTTATTAAATACAAACAAATGTTTTATCAATACATGTTATAATGAAAATAAATAATTGTATATAAATTTATAAGGATTTTATAAATATACCTATGGATGTCTGATCAATGGGTGTCACTGGATCCGTAGAAACTCAAGGAATACCCAATGCAGGGGGAGTGGGTCCCAATGTATGCTCTATAGGGACAAGCACTAGTAGAGCATGAGTCAAATTAGATGGAATATAAAAGCTTAGAGAGAAGGATGTGGAAGTTAAAGAATATGACACATATGACTGGTCGAATACATGATGGGGAATGGGAATCATCATCGGATATGGTATAGATAGGTTAGGAGACTCATATTTAAAAAGTGAGGAAAACATGGGAGGACTAAATATCCTGTGTGTCCCTAAAGACACATCGAGATCAGAATTTGGGATAGTTGGTATGTTATTTGGAGGGGCAGGGTTTAATTGAGTATGCCGACTAGATAGGCTAGCTCTCGTACCACCCCCCCTCATATGAACACCATAAGTACTGGGACCACTACTAGGATGCTCGTCAAATAATTTCCGCCTATGAGGTGGATCCTGTAAAAATGGTTAGAAAAAATTAATCACATGTCATTTTATATGTATTTGAAATAAAAAACTCACTACATGCACTTGTGGTGGAATTCCCATCTCTTCCATGTGACGATTGTTCTCCATCATCTTTTTTTCATCGCCTCTCTTCAATTGGTTGCATTTTATGCATTTGAAAAAAAATGGAATTAATTAGAGAATTATAACAATTGTGCAACCAAAAAAACAAAATATATAATAAGGAATAAAGGGATTCATGGATAATTGAACTATCCATTGTTTTAGGTGAGACATAATGGATATATAATGAACTCAATAAATCGTACAAGATGTAATAACAAAATTATTTTTTAGTAGGATGATTATTTACTTATTTTCATCATTCTATATATTATGAATGATTAAACCCTTAAGTTAGTTGGAAATGATGATATAAATATATGATCGAGGAGAAGATATCTACTAGCAGAATAATAAAAAATTTAGAATACCGAATACCTATAATTCTATACCATTGGACTATCAATGCACTTAAGGTATATAATTATCTCCCCAATTTAAAACTATAAAATATCATATTATGTATTATGATTTAATTTTATGAATTTTTTGTTGAGTTGAAAGTAGAATAAATCTTTATGAGGGATCAATTATACAAGACATAATTTGAGTTATTTAAAAATGGTATCAATTGTTGAGTTTTTTAATGTAAAAATTTTATATCTTTGTTAATTATCTCTTATTTTCTATGTTATCACATATAAAAATAATGTAGATTAACCAATGTCTCTTAGGGGGTGGGCAGGGGGTGGGCAGGCTGTCCATGGGGGTGGGGATTGTCCACATAGTATAGGGGTTGTCCAGGGGGGTACAGTGTGTCTAGGGGTGGGAGGGATATCAACAGGGGTGGCGGGGCTGTCCAAGGGGGTAGGGGTGTCCAGGGTGTGGGTGGTCTATCCATGGGGTTGGCGGGGCTATCTATGGGGTAGGGGGTGTCTACAGGGGTGTCAGGACTGTCCAGCGGGTAAGGGGTGTCCAGCGGGTGGGTGGCCTATCCACGGGGGTGGGGTCGCCCAGGGTGATGGTCGGGCAGTCCACGGGTGTGGTGGGGCTATCTAGGGTTGGTAGGGGTGTCCAGGGGTTGAAAGGCTATCCACAGGGGTTGGGGTGTCCAAGGGGGTGGGGGTGTCTATGGGTGGGGGCTGTCCTAGGGGTTGGGGTCTCCAGGGGTGGTGGGGGTGTCCAGGTGTGGGAAGGTTTTCCATGGGGTGGGGGTTGTTCTAGGTAGTACGGGGTGTCCAGGGGGTGGGTGCACTATCCACAGGGGTGGCGGGGCTGTCTAAGGTGATACGCTGTGTCTAGGGGTGGGCGGGCTTTCCACGGGGGTTTCAGGGCAGTCCATGGTGATACGAGGTGTCCAAGGGGATGGGAGAGATGTCCACAGGGGTGGTGGGGATGTCCAGGGGGTAGGGATGTCTATGGGGTAGGCGGGCGGTCCACGGGGGTGGGGGATGTCTAGGGTGTAGGGGGTGTCCAGAGGTGGGTTGGCAGTCTTGGGGGTACGCAGTGTCCAGAGGTAGGGGTTGTCCATGGGGGTGGCAGGGCTCCCAGGGGGTAGGGGGTGTCCAGTGCGGTGGGCGGGCTATCCGCGGGGGTGTTGGGGCTGTCTAGGGGGTATGGGGTGTCCATGTGGGTGGGCGGGCTCTCCACGTGGGTGGTGGGGCTGTCTATTGGGTACGAGGTGTCCAGGGGGTGGGCAGATTTTCCCAAGGGGTGGTGGGGCTCTCTACTAGGTATGGGTGTCTGGGGGGTGGGTAGGCAATCCCTGGGGGTGGTCTCGCTATCTAGGGGGTAGGGGTGTCCATGGGGGTGGGCGGGCTATCCCTGGGGGTTGGGGGTGTCCACAGGGGGGGATGTCCAGGGGTTTAGGGGTTGTCCATGGGTTTGGGGGCTATCCACGTGGGTTGGGGGGTCTAGGGGGTGGGGGTGTTCAGGGGGATGGTCATCAAGAGTGAGAGGCCACTTACATTTTAGAGATCCCATGATATTTAGAGTTTTATTTTGAACATGTGGCTATGGTTTTTAGTTTTTTGTTATAAAAATTGGTTCATGAGTTTTATGTGTGATAAGTGAATTAGCAATGTGTGGTTAATAAATGGGTAGTAAGAGTGATGTAGGACATGTATGAGAATTGAGTTTGATGTGTTATTTTATGGGCGTCATGTATGGTGTTATTATGAAATGAGAATATCATGTTATGTAGAAAATGATGGTGTATGATGCATCTAATATGGGTGTTATGGGATGATGGTATCTATCGAACCACTAGGATATTGGTTCCTTGGGTCGAAAAGTGATGAGGTAGGTAATTCCTATGGGGGGAGTTCCCACTAAAGGTATCTATTAATTATAATAAGTATTTGAGGAATTATAGGAAAATGGGAATGATACATCTACATTCAATGTCATATCAAATTTTGGGGCAATGAAGATCGGGAACTTGATATAGAGGACACTTTTGGTTTGTGTATATCCAAAATAGCATAAGGATGAGCTATTATATGTTAGAGATATGGAATGAAACATGTAGTTTTCATGGATTTGATGTATTTTTGGGTTGAGAGTTTACAAGGAAGAGGTTTGGGAGATTCATGTTGGTCTATATCCATTTACAGCATAACAGTATGTGCCATGGAATGAAATAGTTATAAATTGGTGGGGGTCCCGATGAACCATGGATTGAATACACAACTCACACTATGAATAGTTATATGAGAAATAAAAAGGTTTTTAATTATGATATTAAAATGG
The DNA here is from genome assembly GCA_963277665.1 of Viscum album. Classification (NCBI taxonomy): domain Eukaryota; kingdom Viridiplantae; phylum Streptophyta; class Magnoliopsida; order Santalales; family Viscaceae; genus Viscum; species Viscum album. The sequence continues at coordinate 923,011,482 of OY728139.1, forward strand.
GGTTTTATGGTTCTCCATTCGGATGAGCTAGCTGTGTACTCCTCTTTCAGTGGGAATGGGTTGGGAAAGGCCCATGTCACAATGGATGATGTTAATCACTAGAAGTTAAAAGGCATTGTTGTTTAGGATAAGGTTGATAGTTTTAACCATTTTTTGTGGGAAACAAGGGTTCACATGTAGTGACAATGGATTTCCAAAGGTGTAGCCTAGTATTTTTTTGATGCCTCTCACTGTGGAAAGCCAAAATAGTCATCTGGTTCATGTGCACATAAGATACAACCCATTGTGGTGGTGTTGACCACTCTTTGTGGGTGGAGACAACAATAGATTATGCGAAAAAGGAAATGGGGTTGAAGATGGATATAGAGAAGGTGTTTCTCATAGAAGGTCATGACTAGTGGTGTGTGAGCCTCCCTCCCACTACACAACCCCCCATGAGCCACCTCCCCCACCTCCCGACTACATCCCCCACCCAACACACTACACAACCCCCTCACCCCCTACACCCCCACCCTACACAGCCTCCCGCAATAACCATCCCCCACAAATCCAACACCCCTCACATTGTACACCCCTCAATCCCACTGCACACCACCTACAGCCCCACCTCCCACTGCATAGGCCCCACCCCCAATAGCCACCCATCCCACTTCCCACCCCCCACCCCCCCCCCCCCCCACAATCCTCACCCCACTAAACAACCCCAACATAGCCAACCCCCCTCCTCACCACCACCACCCGGCAGTCCCCACCCCTAACCCCCAACATCCCTCACCCCCTTCAGCCCCCACAATGCATAGCCACCACTACAACCCCCCCCCCCCTCCACATCCAACCCCCTCCCACTACCTCCCCCTTCACTCCCACTACACACCCCCTACATCCCCCCATAGCCAACCCCCTCCCACTCCATAGCCCACTACAACCACCCCCCATTCCCCCCCCCCCCCCCTCTCCCTACATCCCTCCCCCCCCCCCCACATTGCACATCCCCTCTCACCCCTTACACCCCCTACCCAGCCACCCCCTACACCCCCACAACTGCACAACCCATCTACAGCCAACCCACTCCCACGGCACCCCCCCTCCCACTCCCACTACAATCCCCCCTTCATCCCCTCCCACTACACAACCTTTCTACCCCCTCCCATATTACAGATCCCTCCCCCACCTCCCCCCCCCCCCCCCCCGCCCACTTCCAACCCCCTCCCCCCACCCATTGTATATCCCCCCTTTCCCCTTGTACCCCCACCATTCACAGCCCCCCCCCCCCCCTCCACTACACATCCCCCTACAGCTAACCCCCTCCCACTACACCCCCCCCCCCATTCCCACTCCCCCCCCCCACAACCCCCTCCCACAGCACAACCCCCTATAGCCAACCCCCTCCCACTACATTTCACCCCCCACTATAGCTCACCCCCTCCCACAGCACAACCCCTTCGCATTTCCTCAAAAAATAAATTATGAAATAGAGACCCATAGTAGGTCTCCCCTTCCATTTACGAACTCATTATCATGTTGGATCAATATAATTGGACATTAATAAAATATCCCTATAAGACATGAACCATGATTCTAATTAAAAGGGTCTCAATAGAACACCAAAAAGGAACTCTATGTAGTGGAATTATGCTCAAAGGAACTCTATGAAAGGGCATTCCATTCCATAGAGAAAACTTTATGAACCAGAGGAATCATCGTATGAATAGATATCATACTAGAATAATCATTTTTTATATTAGGGGAAAACATTACACCATGTTATCATTTATTTGAGGTAGAAGATCAAACACATATTTGAGCTATCGTTTAGGGATAATCAAAACAAAAAACAAAAAACAATATTTTTTTTAAAGAAATATGAATGAAAAATGTAATAAAAAGAGGTAGAAAATAAAACTCAGTTATAAATTATAGATTTGATGTTGAAGAACAAACAATTGGTTGCTGGGAATAAGGGTTTTCATGGTGGTGCAATGGGAGCTCTCTTTTAGGGCGCAATGTGGGAGGATCTAGATCGAAATTGGGTGGTGCATTTATAGAACTTTATCACAACGGTTTTTAAAACCATTTGGAAATATTGTCAAACCAATCCTAAATAATCCCATAAAACAATTTGGAAATTTTTTGACTCTATTTCTCCAATATCTGTTTTTAACCCCTATTAACCTTTTTCACAATTAAAACAGAAACAAAAATGTTAACTCTTTAGGGGTTTTGACTTTTATAATAATTAGAAAATAGGTTCATAAATGGAACATGGTATATATTTTAAACGATATACCAATAAATTGGCCTTATATTTGGTTTTTAGGAATTTTAAGTCATTTAATAAAAGTATTACTTATTATAAATTGTCATTAATGTCATTTTTAGAACATTTAATTTAATTTGATATTGAAAACTAAATGACAAAGAATGAATTAGAATATAATCCTTTAACACAACCCTAACATGTTTTCTATGAATAAAATTTTTTAGAATGAAATAATTCATTTAAATTATATTACATTAAATATTTTTATTATAATATATTTTTCTTTTTTTTATTTGAATAAATTGTTTTTCATCACAATGTAAGAATTTATGGTAAATAATTCATCAAAAAAAATTCGATATCAATTAAATAATTAAAAAATAATTTATTTTTAATAAAAAAAATATATAACTAAATATATTTTTCATACCATTCTCAAAATATTATAGATATTATAATTAAGATAGTGAAATTGTTAACATTATCCTTTACTTAAATATTATATAGTTCAAAATCGAGGAAAAATAAAAAGGTGACCAATTTTGAAATATTGGATGATTATGGAAAAATGAAATACTACAAATAAAATAAAGTTTTAGTGTAATTTTACATGTCTTTATTATATTATTTCTAATGCAAGATGCCCAATTTACCCTTACAGTGGTGATAATTATTTAATATTGTTAATGTTTATAATTACGAAAAATAAAAATGATTTTTTTTAAAAAAATTTACCTCTTGATTCCAAATAAGGAATACATATTTAAAAATTAATTTTATATATGTGGTAGAAATTGATTTATGATTAAGATGAAAACACAATGAAAAACTATTTTTCAAAAAAAAGTAAGTACAAAATTATATTTACACCCCAATCAAAAAAAATTTATTTAGATTAACATTATTGGATAATTCATAATATAAGGGAATTATTTTATATTTTAAACCACTAAAAATTTTAACATTTTATATTCCTGATTCAAAAATAGGGCTTTTAATAAAATATATAATTTTTACAAATCACTAATAAATCAATCATGAAAAAAAATACCATAAACTCACTCAACGATAATTTGGATATAACGATTTCAAAAATATCTAACATTTTTTGAAATAAAATTTCTTAAATTTATCTTTTCCAATTATAATTTTCATTAAAAAAAGAAATAAATTTCATTTTTGAAGAAAATGTATTTATGGTGAGAAAAAAGTACACTTCTAAATTTTTTTTATTATTTCATAAGAATTAATCAATCAATTTTTACTAACTAAAACTTTTATATATATTTCAAAAATTTATTAATTTTTTTAATACATTCCAACTCAATATCTACATTTTATTTATTATGTCTATATTATATTGTTGTCTAGTTTTTTTAATATTGATGATGTGTATCTTTTACAAAGTTGAACAAATTCATTCTTTTCAAATCTTGCGATATTATAGGGTGATCCTAGATGATCAAAATGAACTACCCTATGTCATAATCCCCAGGATATGTTATTATGGATGGCCATTTGGAGATCTACTTCATAAAGAATATAATGGGGCCAAGGGTTGTCCCTTATTTGAAATGGTCACCCTAAAATTCTATGTCAAATACACTCTGTAATAGTATAGTAGATACTTACTAAACTTATGCACAGAGAAAAAATTAGGGATTGGCCATTCTATTCTCTATATTGACTATCAATTTTATATTGAAATCTATACAATGTGTAAGTGGGAGGGATATTGGCACAATTTAATCATTTTATGGGGTATCTACTATTTTTCTTTTCCCATGTCCATGGTGTGCGATTTTTTGTGGAGTTATCCATGAATATTTTTGGATGGATTTGTTTAAGGTGAATTACCGTTTCCCCCTTAAGGAAAAATAAATCACTAAAGTTGGTTCCCTCTTCCCCATTACCATGACACATGGCCTACGCCACCCCCACACTTGACACCCTATTTTCTCATTCCCTTGGATTGATATCAAGGGGATATTTGACTCATTATTCATCTAAATTTTGGGTAACTTTATCCTCTTCTATCCCTTGGTTCGTATCTATCTCGTTCTATGGTTTACCTTATACCTTTTTCATATGGTTCACACTGACCAAACCCTAGGTTGACAGGTTTTTTTGGTTTTATTTACCTTAGTGAATAGTTATCATGAAGATCATACTGATACATCATTTTGTGTTGTTCATCATAGGTTATGATTTCCTCTTCAGTTTAAGGTATTATTTTCTCATTTTCAACTCTTCCATTTAAGATTAGTTGATTACATGGGATTTAAAATCATGTTTTGATACATAATCATTGTATTATAAATGTATATATAATTGATAATGATAAAATTAGATTTAAATTTTTTTTCATGGAAATTTATGAATTTCTCTATCTTAGATATTAGTTTGAGTTCTTTTTTATTTAACTCCTTACCCAATGTTTTTGAAAAAAACTGCATGAATGGTCCTCATGAAGGAATATTGCTATTCTTAACAGTTTTTTTAAAGTGATTTCTAAATTGGCACAATAGTTTAACATGGTATTTCATGTTTCACATTAATTTTTGAGTACTGATAAAGTGTTTCAAGGTTGTGTTTGAATAAGAAATTTGATATTTGTAAATTAATTTTCATTTATTGGGTGGTTATACACATATACATATATACATACCAATATTAATTTATTTATTTATACAAATACTCATGATTATATGTGAATTTTTTTAATTATAGACCTATATTTATGTGTACTTGTATATGTGAACAGAAATATATGTATAAATTATGTGGATTTACAATAGACATGTTAATTCAGTTTTCAAATATCCTTTGAGTTGATTTATAACATATGTTATCAAATCCCAGTTATCATGGTTTACCTTCATCGAATTTTTTTTTGAAGGGTTTATTAATTAATAATATATATATTATGATTGAATTGATTAATTAATATATACCTCGTGGGAATTTAAAATGACTTTCATTTATTGGAGAAATAAAATTGATTAATATGTATTGTGTTTATTTTGAAAATTTAAATGTATAGTTATGGGTTGATGAATGGAAAATTTTTAATAAAATGATATGGGTATGAAATTTTAACAAAATTTGGGATGATCATGTAATTAGGTGGGATTACTAGGACACGTATACTAGGAAAAGTTACACCCTCTCTATACATTGAAAAAAACAACACTAAATAAATATCATGTAAATATTTGGATCTAGTTACTCAAAGAACATTATATGAGGTCATCCATAGCACCTCGTTCCTAAGAATAGTTGTATATTGTCAATTAGTGAGAGTATAAGGATGCTATGACCAGAAATGTATTTTCTCTCCCTATGGTTTACCCATGGTTACTACATTTATACTTCTATTTTGTGGAAATTTACATGTGATTTCCTTTCATGAAATTAATTTAATTTCTGTTGTAATCAAAAATATTATTAAAAATTATTTCAGATTTCAAATGTTTCCTTCTATAAAAGAATAATTGGCCTATTTTTCCTAAATTGTGAAATGAATAATTTTTGATATCATAGATACTTTTCAAATTTATTTTTTAAGGGGATTACCTAATTTCTAAAATTCTCAAAGGGATCATTTTAATAAAACATATAACTATTTATATTTATTAATATGGATAAAAATGAACATTTAAAAAGTATTTTCAAAAAATCTTGAAAATTGATTATTTATTACAGAAGAAGAATCTTGAAAACCATTTGTGGGTTTAATTGGATTCATTATAATCATTCATGTATAATATTTTTCTTTCATTTTAGGGATTATTTTATGGTCATTATAAAGTAAAATTTAGTTTCATATTGTTACTCAATATTTCACATGGTCACTATTTGGATTTTAACTTGATTCAATTACCTTAACAACTCAAACACATAGGAGTTTTCTATTTTGTTTTCAAATAATTGAAGGATAATTTTATATTTGTATACTGGAAGAGGGATATCATTTTTTTTTACTATGGTTTGATTTTATGTAGATTTGATGGATTTTAAACCTACTATCTTTCTTCTATATAATGTTTATATTCCTACTTATCTATTTTGGTTTTGGAATCAAATGAATGGATGTAATATGTTGGTGTTTTAGTTTACATTACAGTTCATGTTTAATTTATTTTATGAATAAAATTTATTATATTGATTTACTTTTTCACCAGGGATTCATGTCATCATCCTTTGGAATTGAGGAAAACCATTAAGTATAGTTTTGGTCAACTCATATTCTTGATGGAGGGATTACCGTGGTTAATTTTTGAAAAAACTGTGTTGGGTAATATGTTTTTAAGTGGTCTAATTTTTCATATTTCCCTTTGGTATTTTTCATGTAATGGTATGTTAGAGTTATGATGGTTAGAGATTGAGAGGTAGTCCATGAGTGGGTGATATATCACCCCCACTTCGGAAATTACCGATGTTACAATGGGAAGTTGGTCTTTGAGTATTTATTTGTTTTAATTCTTTATCTTATTTATACTATTTTATATTTCCATATGAATTTATGTTTTTTGGGAATTTCAAATGGGAGTTGAATCTGGATCACTTGATGAGATCACACATCCTAGTGAACATTGTGTAGCTTCAATGCTTTTTTTATATAAATTTCAGTTGCATGTTCATAGTTGTAAAAATATTCAATGAACGATTTGGAAACTTCCTAGGCAGCCCTTGTAAGTTTACTCATGCTGGGAGGACATGTGGTAAGTTAGGGCATCCAATAGTTTATGCAACATGTCGTTTTTTTCATGATAAATGGTTGTCCATTAATTATTTTATATTTCATTTATTATGAGTTTTTAGAGTTGTTTTAACTATTTAGGTTGTTTTGTAATGATTGATACCATGTATTCATTTTTGGAGTAATTGTTGTTTTAGTAGGAAGTGAATGTTTGTTTTATGGATGTTCCTTAGGTTAGTATCTTCAATTAAAAGATAGGGGTCTGGTCAACAGTAATTCTATAAAACAATTACATGATATCTTTGACATTTCATGTAATTTAAATAAATAATGGGAAGACCCACTATAGGTCAACATTCATTGATTTATCTCCTGGAATCAGTTGAGTGTGACATATTCTTTGAGTATCTATAAGTGATTTGGTTTTTATAGACATTTCTACTAAGTAGGATTAATTTTTCATGGAGTGTTTTGGAATTTTAATCTCAATTTTCCCCATTTGATTGAACTTCTTGTTTGAGTCCTCCCTATGGGTTCAATAACTTATTTGGGGAATAGAGTGTTCTCGTGTGGAGTTCTACCATACCTATATCATTAATTCATAGGTTGTTAGGTTAAAATATAAATCTATAAATTGTTTTTATTTATTCTATGGTTTTATGTGCGCTGACTAGGGCTAAGGAGTGCATTTAGGAGGCTTATGAAAATCTATGTTAGCCTAAAATATCACTTTGATGTCCCAAAGATAATTGCCTTTATGTCTTGGATATTTGGGTAGGTCATGGGATACTCTATGAAATAGAGCACTCCATGGTGAAAAGAGGGTAGAAAGTGTGTGGAAAAACATACCCAGAACAACTTGGATTATGTGCATTAGAGGGTAATTTTGGTTTTCTACTTCCCCTAGAAACCATGGAAATAATGGGAACAGACCACATCAGGCTCCACATGAACGTAAAATTTCAAGTAAACATAGAGGGGGACTCACCATGCTTGGTTGTTTTTTGGGAATCCACTCATGAGTTTCTAGTTGGTCCATGTAATGCACTATATTATTGATCCTATCATGTTAATTAATGTTATGATATTTTGGAGATAATTATTGTTTTTTCCCAAATGAATCATAAACCCCAAAAATTTTATCCCCTATTCCTATTCATATAATTCATGACATAGATCTCCCATATGAATGAAACCCACTTCTCCCCCTGTATTGGATCAATTTCAATAGGACCCTTAATTAATTATTCATGAAATATTTATATAGTGTGTTATCTTATCCCACTCTTGGAAATATTGTACCTATATTAATGTTTTTATTCATAAAATTTTTTAGGGTTTACATTGCCCATAAAATAGGTTCTTGGGGATGGTTTTATTTATTTTAATTTCTTGTTTATAGATTATGAATGTTTTCTTTACTACCCTACATATGATGTCAATAAAAATTTTCAAGTTTCTCTTTAGTTCACAATATTATTTCTCCTTAATAGAGTCTATAAATTTAGACAATTTGATTTTTTGGAATTTAAATTCATGATTTGATACTTAATGATAGTATTTTTTATATATATTTAATTTATAAAGATAAAATTATATTTTTCTTTCTTTCAATGAATGTGAAGAATTACCCAATTTTATTTATTGGTTTAATTTTTTTCATTAACAATTTATATTGTGGGTTTAAAAAAAATAATTACCCAATGGACATTATAAATCAATTATGAGATTCTAAAAGGTTTTTCGGTTGTAAATGTGAATTATTAATCAGATGTTATGTTTTACAACACATATCATGTAACAATTGAAATGAAACATTTCATAACATTTTTTCATTGTTGGTTTTAAAAAAATGTAAGGTTTGAAATTAAATTTGACGAATTGGGTGGTTATACACACAAACACAAACACACCCACACACATATATATAAATAGACAATGATACACAAACACATACACATGTGTGTGTCTCTTTGTATAAATAAAACATAGAATATGTGAGTTTGTGTAATGGGAGATGTATATGTATATGTATATATCCCTATATGTGTAGGTGAAAATATATTTGAGGATAAGAATAAGGTAAAGTATTTGAGGGTTTCAAATTTGAAACTCAAACTCTATTTGTAATCATGTTTTATATATATTTTAAAATAACATTATAAATGCCTTACATAAATATTTTACATTACTAGATCTATTGTTTATAGTATATTTTGATAAAATAAAACCATTTTATGGAATTAATGATTTTTTAATAATTACCTAATATGTATTTTAAAATAGTTAACTTGATTTGAGAAATAAAATGGTTTAATGTGTATATTATTTTTCTAATAAATGAATTGAAATTTTATGGGATTATGAAATTTGCCTTTTGATTAAATGAGATGTTTTCAAAATGTGGATAACACATTGGAACCTGGGGTACATACGTGTAATGACTCTGTAAAGTATACTATGAAATAGTCCACGCACCCTATCCTTTGGTAAAATCTATAGAACTAACAAAACACCTTGTGACTGTTTGGCGGTGGGTACCACAAGGGATTCAAATGAGGTCCTCTCTAAAAGCTCATGATTAGGAATAGTTTTGTGTGGTCTGATCCCTAATATTGTGAGGAACCTATTATAAAACCAAACCTTAATCTCATAAAGGTTTCAATAAGGTTCTAAATTTTAATAATTCTCTTTTGGGTTCTTTTAATAGTTGTTTTTTTCAATTCCTTTCATTTCATACTAAAATTACTATTATTATTATTATCATTGATTACATATTTAAAATGTTTCATTTTCTAAAAATAATAATGATTTATTTTTCTTAAAATATTAAACTAATGGTTTATGATGGCCATGAGTATTTTCAATTGTTGTTTTAGTTGTGTTTCTGTATTTTATTAAATTATCAAAAATTATTTTTTAATAAAGAATTTCACTTCTGGTTTAAACGAGAGTGATTTCAATATTTTATTTCAAATTTTATATTCATGATAAGTTAAAATTTGATCTTCTATTCAAGGGTAAGCATGAGGTGAGGGATGTAGTAACCTACTAGGAATATTTATTTTCACACATATATTACATTTGATTTTTTGATTCTGGATTGGTTTATGGTATCAATGGGATCATTTTATGATTCAGGATCTGATGGTGACTCATGGAGACACATATAATCATTTTCCAATTAATTTTTTTTATATTTCATTTCCACATCATCCATATCAGATTTTCATACATCCTTTTCCTATTGTCAGTGAATTTTATATATCGATACTATGTAAGATATCAGAATGGTTGTTTTGTGGATGGAGTTTCAGTTGTTCATAGTAAAAAAAATTAAATTTTACTTATTTGAGGTCATGATGTTATTTTTTCTTATTTGGATTGTTATGGGAATCCAACATTTGGATACTTCATTCTAGATATTCATTTAACTTTTCACTACGGGTTTAGTATTTTTTTTATTGGCTAAATATTCAATAATTATTTCATTCAACAATACTAATACTTTTTATCAGCCCAAGGAGATTGGGGATCCCCAAGATTATATCACGAGCAATCTAAAGTGTTAAATAAAGGGATAAAATATATTCTATTTTGATAGTTGAAATTTTTTAAATATAGGAGGTGGGGTAACATTTATCATACACCAATAACCTATCAATAAAAACTCATAAAGATGTATGTCCATATCATCCACACACCCCACCCCATAAATACTTTTTAAATAACATCCATGTATTGTATACATAAAATTCAATTAAAAATGAATTTTATATCTCAATATAGACAAGAATTTCAAAAAAAATTAAAAACAATTTTATAAATTCAAGGTTGTTTCATGTTATATAAAAAAACGTTGTATAAGGTAAAACCATGGCCTCTATATTAAATTTAACAGTTATATACATGGTTATTTCTAAAATTCATTTCTTATAATACATTTCTTAATTTTAATACCTTATTGAAAATTATGAAAATCAAAAAACCTCAATGTAGTATAATTTAATACATATCTATAATAAAATATTAATTAATAGCATAGAGTGTGTGTTGATATAAAACTATAGACAAAAAATATAATAAAATCCAAAGAAACCCCATCATGTTCCAAAAATAAAATAGTTTTAACCATCAATCCCTTAAACATGTGAAATATAATAATTAAAATCAAAATAGTTTTAAAACATCATTTCAATTAATGTTTTCTTGAGAAAAATAATCATAGGAATTTTTTGAAACACAAAGTATAACAAAAACAAATTTAGGAATATATATTAATAAAAAAATTAAAGCCAAATTTTTCAAAAAAAAACATGTGAAAATATAACTCTGAAAAAAACATCTTATTAATTTACTGGATATCAAAAAATAAGAATCATCATTAAAGGAAATCAGTTTTTAATACTGGACCATTTAATAGTCTTCCATGAAAAGGAAACCACACTTACACTTAAACATATATGTAAATAGTGGAGGATGTGAATTATTCAATGAATAATTTAAGAGGGGAAATAAAAAATATACACACCCTATATATAAAAAACCCCGAATAATGAGTTTAAACATAGAAAGGTGTCTATACACCTAGTCACCATCAAAGGGGAAAGAGAATAATTATATAGTGGAGAAGATGAAAGAGGACATAACCTTGAATAAACCTCTTAAAATGAGTAATATGTAATAAATATTGAAATTTATTAGATGTAGAGTCAACCACTATGCTTTCCTTGGTGATACTCATGGATAAGGTTGAGATAAACTCATGTGACATTTTAATTTGAGGATAATATATTATAGGATTCATAAATTTTCTTAACATATCTATAATGTATTTTTTTTTGAAAAATTTACCAAACAATAAAGAACCAATTAAAATGCACAAGATATCTTTTGTTAAAAATAAAATTTGGTCAGCTGTATTACAAAATTATGTGCCAACCATTAAACCATTCCTGGATATTCATAGGAGATATATCATTGTAAAAGTGAATTGTTTACTGATCTATGCTCGAGGAATAATGATATGAAATTTACATTAAATTTCAAAATATTCCATACTAAAAGAAACCAACTCTAATTACTCAATTAATAAAATAAATATTACTCAAAAGTATTATTATAGTGTTATTAATCATGATGAAAGGGTTTAAAACATCAATATTAGGTTATTCAGTAAGGAATTTCCTTTTCACATTATTTTCCATATTATTTAAAATAATTCATAAGAATTATATAAGTTTTTGAAGTTACATCAAATAATATTATATTTTATCTAGTATTAATATCAGTTTATATTTTGATTACGATGATATCATTAGACTTAATACAAAATATTTTATCCTATCATTAACATGTTTGATATGAATTTAGTGGTAAAATTAAGTATATGTCCTCCCAGTAAAATGATGGCCCATTATAAATTACAAAAATTACCATTGTTGTGAAAAGATCGTAATTCACATTGAAATAACCACTATTTGGTTTAATCCTCATCAATTTCGAACACTTTGGAGACAATAATTTCAATCATGTCAATAATATCATATATACCTCCTAGATGATTGAGAAAACAAACCTTTGTCTAATCAAACATATGGAAAATCTCAATACCATTACTCTTATATCATAACACTTGGGAAATACCATCTAGGATTAACCCAAATAAAATACCAAAATTTAGGCACATAACCATTATGTTTATTTTATTACTTCTATTAATTATTAAAGATAATCCATTGGTACCCTGTTTTGGAATGATCATTTCTGCATTGATGATCATGGTCCTGTAATGTGTTTTTTTGAAATGAAGATAATAATCAATATTTTTAAGGAAAATAAATATCACCATATTATTTCATATATTCTAATTTACATGTATCCATGCACATAATGGATTATTTTTTAATCATATTCCATATAAAAAACCAATAGGTTTATACCTAATTGATGTGTTAAACATTACCAAACTCAGTTATTTGTTCCTAGCCCAAATTAACATCCAACCATTTTTATAAATGTATAAATGTTTCTCACATATAATTTTTATGAAACCCTTTCATGTAAGTACTTAAACCCATATAAAATCAATAGTCTCCAAAAGAGTAGTCTTGGAGTGACAAATATCCAACCACCACATTTATAGAAAATGAATAAGCTTTAAGTAAAGGGAGTATTGTCACACAAACTATATCTACCCAAGAATAATTTACTCAAGAGAGGATTAAATTATATAAAAATTATAATAAATAAAATGAAATGTCAATAATTAACCTACAAATTCAATCTCATAACCTAGTTGAATCTAAAGTAAAGTAATAACAAAACTTATTCAATTATCATACCTAGAATGTAACTCCTTATATACATATATGAAAATTTATAGAGGCGGTTTAAGACTATAACTTAATACATAAATCCATTCAATATATAATTGTTATATTTATGAATAATTTAGGTAATAAAATACAAATCCATTCATATTTTTAAACATCAGATTAAATATATATGAAAATTTCATAAATAAATAAATTTTGAAAATAATATAATTTCTCCATGAATTATAGACGTTAAATAATCAAATTTATATATAGTTTTTATATTTATATCAAATATAAACATTGTTACATTACCATCTTTTATTAAATTTAACATAATATATATTATTTAAACATAAACATTATATATAATAACTATTAATATATTATGAAAATATTTACAGTACCATATTATTAAAATATTCTGACCCCATTCATATCAGTTATCAAACTCAATTTGACATGGTTTATATAATATTTAAAATATATCCTTTTATTTTAATATTTATAATTTTATTATTATTAAAATTCAATAATATTAAATATTAACTATATTATATTTGGCTTTATCTTGAAATTATTAAACATTTAGCAGATCACCAATATCGTTTACATATAATAACTATAATCCAAAATTATAATCCATTTTGTATAATTAAAAATGTATTTATTAGTAACCTTTAATATTTTATTTAAAATTTATTTATTAAATGTTTTATAATAATCTAATAAATAATTAAAAACATTTCAGAATTAAATAATTTCGAAATAGTTATAAAAAAATAAAAACCCAAAAATCCATGTACCTTTTATACAAACATTTTATTAAACATTTAATTCAATTCAAAATTTAATAAATTTAAAATTTCTAATTTCCATGTAAGTTGAATGTTACATTATATGCCATATTGCAACACACAACATAGTTAGAAACTAAAATATGTACTTGGTGATAGTCTTATAGCCCAATCACAAATTACTCTAACTATTTATCATAGTATGTGACTAGTCTCTTTTAGGATATGACAAGCCTGTATAAAATTGACTAGTGATGCTCAGTCACCATTATAAAAATAACCCTTCAGAAACTAAAAGTCATTACCTATATTATCACCTATGAAATAAAAATTATATAATACACACTTTCCACAAAAAAACAATTTCTATATTCAACCATGGTTCCACAAGTATTACATTAGGATATATCAAAAAATGAGTTGTTTTTAATTGTATTTTATAATATACCATATCATTAAATACAACCCTATCAAAATATAAAATATTGAATAATGTATGATATTTCATAATTCCAAAATTATATTACATTTAATGATATCGATTATGATATCCATTTTTCAATAGAAAATTATTATGGTAGTATATAATATCTAATATTTCATATAATATTTGTTCAATTTAAACATGATTTCATGAATCAAGAATCATGGTAATTACAAATTGGTTCTTTAGAAAACTAAAATTATAATGGAAATACTATTCAAAACCAAAATCAGGTAAGAAATATTAATTAGTAATATTGTGTTTCTTACAAAATATATTTATACTTCCATTGTCTCTAGTTATATGCTTTATGTTGATCACTGAGAGGGGTCAAACAATGTCCATCTTCCCTATTCAATAGTATAATCGTAGGTTGATCTGAATCACCCTAAATTTTGGAAACAATCCATTATTCTTCAACAATATGAATGTATCACAAGTGTAAATAGAATTAATAGAGAGAGATATCTATGAGGAGACTAAAAATAGATATATCTTGTAAGGATTTCATAAAATGATTCCACATCTCAGCGGATTGGTCCATTTTTATATCCTTGTAAAATTCTCTATAATTTTTCATGTTTTTACTCATAAATTATAGAACATATTAGTTATACATGGGGTTAACAACACATTTTAACCCTCATATATTTCAATGTATGATAATTCAATTTTTTGAAACCTAATAATAATGATTTCCAACATAACGTTGACTTACACATTATCCATTTAATGTATGTAATCATTTCTAATAATATGTTTTTATGTATAATCCATTACAATTCCAGTTGCCTTATGGATTTCATATTCCATTAACACAGAGTGGTAAGTGTAGTACAGTATATCATATATCATTCACTAAGATAAATAAATATCATATGATAATATATTTTAAAATACATATAAATTATATGTGGATTTAAGTTAAATATCCTTTGGAAGGAGAATGAAATAGATTACGATAAAAAATCCAATTGATGATTCATTATAAATGAGATGGTAAGTAGCCATATTAATATAATATTATTTAATTTAAAAGGAATTTGTGTTTCATTAAATAGAAAAAAATTTCATTCAATAATATAATGGAATATTTTAAGATAAGGATAGTGAAGAAAAGATAAATATGATTCATAAGATAAAGGAATTTACGTTCCCAAGAATATATTAAAAATAGACAAATCATCACTCTAGTGATAAAGTTGAAGTTGGTAGAGAATAATATAGTAGTTATGATGATACACCAATTGAATTATAATTATGTATGGAAGATGTGGTTTTTTAAGGAAAATTGGAAACATGAAATGAAAAATAATGTAATATATAATTTGAATTATTTATTGTAGAAATAAAATTATTAATCAAATGCTAATGAAATTTTTTAGAGGTTAAAAATGTTTTAATAGAAGATGAGTTTTATTTGTAAAATCCAATAAGATAGAGATAATACGTTTAGGATTAATATAACGAATTTAATTCCTAAAAATGATGAAGTGAAGATTCTTGATGAAAATATGATTGAAGATGAAAAATCATTGTGTGAATTATAATTTGATATGTTGCAAAATTTATCAGTGATGTTTTATATTATTATAAATTTATTGAGATGGTTAATTATTCTAAAAAAATCATGTAGATTGTCTTATGGTTCTAAGAAATATTGTTTTAGACACACAACCATGAAGAAAAATCTTGGTAGAAATGATAGTGAAAGGAAGAAGGTTATAACATCAACAAATATTTATAATATACTCATTCCCAATTCATGTTATGTTGATTAATATCATTAAATAAATGATGTGTTGAAGTGAAACATTGTAAGGATTATTCTAGGTGTAAATAATGGTGAAGTATAATTCATATAAACATGAGTCTATTTTTCAAAAACAATGGTTCTTAAATTAATCGAAAAATATATGAGTATATTTTCAAGATGAATATTTATAATAGAGGAAGATGATGTTGTTGTGAAGTGTATAGAAATGAATCATAAGTGTACGGGTAAAAAATGTCAGTGCCAAAATTCTATTGGAACTATAAATCTAGCGGACTCATGATAACATTAATAAAGTCTAATAGACACAACATACCAATGTAAAGGTGATGTTTCATAAGAATTTTCATTCTCCTATAAAAACATATGGGACTAATAATCAACCAGACTATTCCTAATAAAATTTTCTAATGATACTACTAGTGTAACTAAATATGAAGAGACATTATTTATTGACTTGTAAGATATCAAAAAATTATGTGAAATATATTTAGGGCCCAACAATGAGATGGAGCATGATTTTGAGGCCATGTGATCCTAGAATTAATTTTATAAAAATATTAAATATGTTTTATAACAAGAACGCGCACTTTTTAATATATAATTAAATATCTCCTTAATGGATTAAGAAATCAAAAAATTAATACAACGATTTTATCTAGAGAATGTGATTTACCCTTAGTGTGATCAACAGTTTTCTAGAGTTAGATGCTCTGATGAGAAAACCATTTTCATGTATGTTTATTGAATTAATTAATAAATAAATTTAATTAATTCAACTAATAATTGATAGTTAATGTCATCTATAAATATTTTGTTATTGAAAACATTCAAGGTTATCTGTATTACTGTGGGAAGATTGAGTATATGTTACTTAATTATTCTTTTTAAAATATTAAAAGATGTTGATTGACATATTGATTTTAGTGAATCAATTTTCAATGAAAACAACACATCATCTCAAATATTTGGAAGTTTTCTCTTCAACAATAATCTATATGACTAAATGTAAAAGCATTAATTTTATTGGTTTCAATATTTTTTTAATTAATAAATAATGAATCTTTAATCTTTAATATGTATTCCCCATTTACATTCATTGCATTGGGAAGACATGGATAGTAATTATTATCACCCCTGTTTTAGTGTTTCCCCACATCATTCTTCACATTCCTCGTCATTATCCTATAGGTTCTTGGATCAAATTTTCTGGGTGGGTTTCTGCCTGATCATTCCCCATGATTCATGGATGATTCGCATGTGATGTATGTATTATCATTTTAAGGATGGATCAGGATGGATTGTGTGATGAGGATGATGAATCCCAATGACCATTGATTTGGGACTAAGTTGCAAAAACCTAATGTGAATGGGGATTGTGCATGCTTGAATAGGCATATCATAATTCTAATTTCTGACCACTAGATGGCCAAAATCAATGGAAAGATTAGTTTTCCACTAATTTTAGGTAATCAATGTTAGTGTTTTATTTCTTCAAGGATATATCTAAAAACAGAGTACAAATCCCTTTTTATATGTTAAAAACCAAACTACACATCATGTATTCTGGAGGACACGCATTATACTAACCCCAACCATGATGATAAGGGTCTCTGGGTTAGTTAAATATAAAATTTTGTGCAGTGTAACACCGAAAAATTTTATGTGATAGATTATTATTAATTTATTTAAAATATTTTGTTGTATGCTACACCAATATTAGCTTACACCAAACATAACATTGTATTATCTTGCAGTATATGTAACATTATTCATGGCTCGTATTACACACAATTTCAAGTTGGTTTGATATAATTATTATACACAGCATAGAGCATAGATTTTAGCCAATGTATAAAAGAACTACATTTTTATTATGTGATTTGAAACACCAAATGAAGCTTTCACTATATACAACACTGACTTGGCTTGCGTTACACACAAGAGTGACCTTCTTTGATAGCTTGTGTTGTACATGATACTGAGTTTCACTAAACAATGAATTATTATTATATTATAACATAATTTGGATATAAACGAGATTTTTTTAATAGTAATAACCACATTTTAAATTTAATATAAAATTATCATTCATCTTTCTCATGATATGATAAAAAAAATCAATTTTTCAAATAAAAGAAGTATTTTTAAAAACATTTCAATTTTACCGCCTTTTGATGGCGCACCAAATTTATATATAATTTTTAACTATTTTATAAGTAATATTTGAATATATAAACTATTGATTTTGAATCAGGACATAGAAATTTACTTTCGATAAATTGTTTATATTTTTCTGGTCACATTAATATTTTAATGAATAGTTAAAATACGCTAAATTGTAATTGAAAATTTTTATTTCCATCAAAATAATTTATATCGTCAAAATATAATTTTTAATTTTTTTAATGTATTAATATATTATATTTTTATACTTAAAGATAATGTAATACATTTTCATTAAATTTACATTGAATTCATATGTAAAAACATGTCAATATTTGGCAATGTTTTAAAAGAAAACTTGTTTTTTTTTTGAAACAAAATTAATTTTAATTTAATTACTCCAAATTCTGTGTTTTGAATTTAAATTAATAAATTCTATACTTGGAATCATGGGTCAAATTTTTTTAAATATTTATCTTTTATTTTTATACATTATGAATTGTAATTTCAGTAAATATTTTATTTACCATGGTTAAAGGGTAAATCTGGTAAATAAGTGTTAAAAACAATATTATAATTACCCTAACACGTGTCATAAATCAATTAGATGAGATATTTCCAACCATGTTAATCCTTGGGTCAATTTGGGGACTCCATTTATTCACTTGTATGTGAAAATGAAAATTTATAAGAATTAATTTAATGTTAGGATAATTATAACCAAAACAAATATCCTTTACTAAATCAATTTTAGTATGGTGTTATATAATATATATCTACTTCTATAAATAGTAATTGGAAATAAAAAAATATTTCCTATATCATGGTATTTTATTAATTATTTTTCAACATATAATATATATATTTATTTATGACACAAGGATGATGCGGTGATTGATTCATTAAAAAGTATTCAAATAAACAAATTTATAAATATTAAAAAATAGAAATTTGTTTATTTTTATATCATACACAAAGTTTATGGATTATATTGACATATTATCTTTGACTTGAAGAATTATTTTGGAATTAATATGGTTGTTATGAATTTTTTAAAATGTACAGTATGAATAGTATCCACAATTGACATAATTCATAACTTAAAACATAAAATAGTTTATTAAATGATAATAAATTAATAAAAATATAAAATTAGTCGAAAGGGATAATATAACTCCAAAAATTTCCAAAATAACTCTTTTTGGTTCATTTGACAAGATATGGTAATTACAACAACCCACAAAGTGTAAATAACATGATATAATTGTACGATTAAAAAGGGAAAAATAAGGGTAAAACCATAAAGATAACGATAAAAAAAATTAAAATAATGTCAAAAAATTATTGTATAGTGGTCATTCGACCCAAAATCGTAATATAATATAATTATATTAATTTTTAACAATTTTAAGTTCCAATGGAATTGATCATAATTTAATATTTGGGAACTTTCCGAAAGTGCACATCTCATCTTTTATAAATGGGCACCACCTCCCTTTCCACTTCACTAAATTTTAATCATTAATGCTCAGAAAAACTCTGCTCATTTATCTTATCAACTTCCCTAACTACATTCTAGAGGTTCGGGTCTTATCAAAATACAATCTCTAGTGACCTAAGAGGAAGTTTAAAGTAGTCTCGTCAAACAAGAGGTAATCACTTCTATAGATTCATTCATATTTTTTTATTCTTACACTTCCACTTATTTAGTTGATTAATTATAAAGTAATAAAATAAGTATCACTCATATACTTATATGTTATTATAAATATTCAAAACCCTTATCTTACTATCTATCCACCCTATAAAAAATAAAATCATTGTTCGTGCGTACGTACCGATTACCATCTCCACGCTGTGGTGTAATCCGTTTTCCACCACCACCTTACATGGATGCATATAATGGTGGAAATCATAACTATATATGATTATTATAACATGTTACTAATTTTTAGATATTATAAAATATAAAATTCAATACCGTTCAACAATTATGGGAACGATATCATCGCTCGTGCGTAAGTACGGCTTACCATCTCCACAACGCGCTGAGATTCATTCTCAGTGTTAACCCTTCAAAAATGATTATAATGTATATATAATAAATAATCCGGATTTATATGACTTAATAATTCTACTATATGTATTTATATTTATATATCATTTTCTTAATTCCATTCAATTTAATAAGTAAAAGAAAATAGAGTTCATGCTTATATATGGTCTACCGTCTCCATGAACGGTGTCTTCCATTTCTTTTATCTATCTATTATATATATATTTACTTAAAGAATATATATAATATATAAATATTTTTTCACATTATATAATTAATTAAATCATTATATAAGTAATGATATAAAGAATAAAAATTCAAAACACGTATGATAAATAAAATAATTATTACACAACATGTTTCTTTAATATAGAATTGAAAAATGAACGGGTAATATAAAATCATAAGCGAAGAATATATGATATCATAAATATTATTATAGTTCTGTTACAAGTTAATAATATTCTTAAACCCACGATACATAAGTTTCAAACACGTATAGAAGAAAGTGGACATAAGGTAAGGGAAAATTTTTCCAATCTCGTTTTATCAGAGATTTTTTATTCTTAGGTATTTATTTGGGTCATATTTATCATCCATGTCCCTGTTATATATATTTTTTTTCATAAAATGTTTAACATTCTTCTATGTATGTTGAAAAGTAATTTTTACCCACTTTTTACTTTTAGTACATGGTATAGAAGGAATCATTCTTCTGTTTACCATATGAGGTACTTTTTGACTTTTCCTATAAATGTTTGACGAGAACGTTTTTTAACTTATACAACATGAACAGATTTTTACATATTCATAATGGCTTATTTACATGATTATTCCTCTTCAAGTTTACATGTTTATTTTCAGATAAATTCTTTTAATTTAAAATTACAAAATACAATTGAAAGGAAATCCTTTATGAAAAAGAAAGGATATTTTCCTTAGGAATTTTGTTTAAGTGTTTTATCAAAATTATTTTCCATCTATGATGACAAAAGGTTCTATTTATATCCCTATTATTACTTTAATTTAATTTTTTTAATGATGGAATTATTTTTATGAAGTCTATATTTCTTAAATGGATTATGTTATTAAGGCATGATGTTTACGAATCCCATTTTATTACATGGGTTATGCTATGATGAAATATTTATATTACTATTTCATATATAAGAATGATTTCATGATGAGAAGGGTTGGACCTATATCTCCCTCCAATGAATTGAGTAAAGATTTATATCTCATGAGATAGACATGGCTGGAATGAAAAGTAAATCGGGTTCAGTAATATAGGGCTAGAACGACAAGTAATGTTGGTTGAGTAATGGAATTCATCCACTATGATGGTCTTGGTAGAAATGCCTTGGCTACTGTGGAAATCATATTATTTACTTAATATTTTTCCATAATTTATTGTTTTATTACCATTTCATTTTATCATGATTAATGTTCCTTTATTATACATCCTTTACATACTGCCCAGATTTATGTCGTTGCTCAAGATTTTGATGTTTAGACTTTATGTTCATGTTTTTACATTCAAATGATTATGGTTTGTTTTATGTTCTCCATGTTTAACCTTTCTAAACTTCTGAAATCAATATTTTCATGTTTTTGTTTCACCTAGATATAAATAAATGCATTATTTTGGAAAAAAATGGGAATATCTTTATGGGATATGTTGAAGATCTCTTACCATGATTAGAAGATTAAGTTCTGAGATTCCAAAGTCACTAAACTAATATGGTCTTTGGGAGTCTTTTCCTGTCATGTATATTAGTATTTTAAAAACATAATGTAATTTTCATTTATGTCATTCTTGGGTCACTACATTTGGTATTAGAGCGAAGGTTTAGTTAACCTACGGAAACTAGGATGTGAGAACATTAGTGATATCCCTACAGATATTTATATACTATGTCTAGGGATGTAACTAAGGTTAAGAATAAGTATAGGTTAGAGTCCTACAATTGTGATAAAGATCATGATTAAACTAGGATTAAACCTAAGATGTTATAGATTGAAAGTACTCCCACATGATAACATTGTTTTACTAGTATGATTTTTTCTTCTCACACTATTCTTTTTGGGTTTTAGACAATGTCTAGAACCCGAAAGAAATGTGTAAATGATAAATCTAATGGGAAATGTAGTGAATGTCCTTCTGAACAACCTAATATTATAGTATATGTAATTAAAAATATTATTTTTATACTTACACAAGCTATAAATCATTCTAGACTCCCAAATGTGTTGAGAAGGGAACACCATTCTATTGAATCATTTATGAGGCAACGTCCACCTTCTTTCAGTGGGACTTCTTATCCACATATTACTGAACAATGGATCAATACCATTGAAAATATTTTTTCCATACTTAGTGGTTTGGAACATATAAAGGTAATTTAGGATATCAATCGTTTAGATGGTGAAGCAGACTAGTGGTGGACACTAATTAAGAATACAAGGGAGCAAGATTAAATTGAATCAATGGAATGGGATAAGTTCAAGAAATTATTTTTCAATAAGTACTTCCGTCATATTTTTTGAACAAATATGTGAAATAAGTTCCTTGAGATTAATCAAAAGCATGATGAATCCGTTGGTACATATGAGGTGAGTTTTACAAGACTTTCATGGTATGTTTATGGATTTATCATCTAACATGAAAGTAATGATAATCGATTCTTCAGTGGATTAAAACAAAGTCTTCGAAGGGAACTATCTATAAGATACTTCATTAGTTATGAGGAGACAGTGCATTTTCCTATCAAGGTAGAACTTGTTGTCAGTGTTACATATCCATCTCATCGTTTTTACAAGAAACAAAATATGGTGTTCCAGGGAAAATCTCAAAAAAAATGGTGAAAATGATAAATGCTTCCCTATACTCAAAGTGTGGAAAGAAGCATGGTGGATATTTTCATAAATGGACTATAAAATGTTTCATGTGTGGAAAATAAGTTCATCGAATAGATGAGTGCTGAATTAATTGGATAAAGGTTTCTAATGATGTGAATGGAGAAAAGACTACCAAGAACGCACCACCAACACTTTGATGTTATAAGTGTAAGGAAATGGGACATTATGCTATCCAATTCCCTAATCCAAGGTTTTTTGTTGATCTACATCAACAACTTATTAAGGAAAATGAAAACGGGAAGTCACATGAGATCACTTTTGGTGATGTTGATTCTGACAACAAAGTAGTGGAATGAATTAGTGTTTATATAATGGGATTTCAAAATAGTGTTGTGGAATATCATTTATAATATTATGGGATATTGGAATATCTATGTATCGGTCTATTATATTTTCTTATAATAATATGGTATAGGTTACCATAAGAGGTTATTGAAATTTTTTGGAAAGAAGTTAATATGTGTATAATGAAGGGATAAGGAGAAAATAATATGTTTGATAATATTAATGATCTCATGATTGATAAAAGGAAAAAGTGATATCGTGGTTTGTGTATATAGAATTTTTGGTGTATGGAAAGATATTATTTTGATATAATTCATGTTTTCATTAAGGCTATATGATAATTTATGTTATTATCATATTTGAAGGGAATCCATGATGATGTCCTTTAGATGTTTGGAATGTGACAAACATGAAATATCTTATGATATATGGGGATAAATGATGGTATTCACATGCTTGTTATATGACATTTCTGGTAATTGTTTTATTTGTACAGTGTGATTGGATA
Source organism: Viscum album (assembly GCA_963277665.1). Taxonomy (NCBI): domain Eukaryota; kingdom Viridiplantae; phylum Streptophyta; class Magnoliopsida; order Santalales; family Viscaceae; genus Viscum; species Viscum album. The sequence continues at coordinate 923,035,750 of OY728139.1, forward strand.
GAAGTATTTTGGATAACCCTAAAGGATGAAATATATTAAGTTGGACATATGATAGAATTATTGAAGTCTTGAACTTTTTTTGTTATTATTTTGGGAATGTTATAATAGTATAGTTTTAGAAAAATGATAACCCGATGGGCGGGAGACAACCCATTGCATCAGACAAAAGTGTGGGAATCGAACCCACAACTGAAGTGGGACAGGCCTTTATCACCTAGCACATTCTTACAGAGAGTAACTAGTTAGTAAAAATAATTTTTATTTTATTAAGTGTTATGATTGATGATGTATAAGTATGTTTTTGGAACCATATATGGTTAATCTCATTATAGATAGACTTATGTATATATAATAACTTGTGCTAACCTTTTTGTGATAGAGATTGATGGAATAACCTATCATTATATCGCATGATTTACTAACACTTCAAGAATGAAAATTTTGACATCAATTCTTTAAATAAGAGATCAAGTGGAAATTGTTCATGGAAAGAACAACAGTGAAATTTTACCAAAATCAAGTATGTATTTGTGAAAAATTATTCATCTTTAGGGAAAGGTTATTTGAAACCAAAAATGTTATCCTAGTAATTTATTATCTAATGAATCAGATGATCCTTTAAATCCTCACATATTTATTGCTTTCTATTAGTTAACTTAATTAAAACCTTATTCTATATCACTTTCCATCAGAAAGTGATGGTTATATTTCCCTTCCATATCCATGTTTTCACATCATACCTATGTCTCCAATGTGGAAACCCAGTGATGAGTAACTATTGGTAAACATTATATTTCTAACATTCCTTTTTAAAATAAATTTTTAGTATTCCTTTTTATGATGTGGGTTTTTGTGAAATAAACTTGCAAGTATTAAAACATTTATAACCCCAACAAATTTTGACGGAGAAATTCAGTTTAAGGTTGGTAGAATGTAACAACCTAAAATTTTAGGAGATATATTATTTTCAATTTCATTGATGTATTTGTTTTTATGATACAATAATATTAGCTTGAGCTATATAAAACAGAGTATTATCTTGTAGTATATGCAACACTATTCTTGGCTCATGTTACACATAATTTCTACTTCCTTTTATAGAAATTATTCTATGAAACATAGAGTATAGATTATTTTCAATGTATAAATTAACTATATTTGGATTATGTTATACGCCTCACCAAAAGAATCTTTCACTACACGCAACACTGAATTGGCTTGCGTTACATGCAATAGTGACCTTACTTGAGAGCTTGTGTTGTACGCGATACTGAGTTTTACTAAACAATGATATATTAAAATATTATAATTTAAATGGGAAATAAACAAGCCTTTGTGAATAGTATTAACCAGATTTTTAATTTTATATAACATTAACATTCATCTTACGTATTATATGAGAACAAAATCAAATTTTTTAATAAAAGAAGTATTTTTTAAAACAATGCAGTTTTACCACCTTTTGATGGTACACCCATTTTAAATCTATTTTTTGACAATTTTATAAGTTATATTTGAAAATATAAACATTTTATTTAGAAGCGGGACATAAAACTTTACTTTGGATAAATTTTTGATATTTTTCTGATAACTTTCATGTTTTGATGAATAATAAAAATATGCTAAATTTTAATTGAAAGATTTTTTTTTCATCGAAATAATTTAAATGGATAAAATATTTTATTGAATAGTTTGAATCTATAAATATAATATATTTTTATATTTTATTACAATTTAAGTTATTTTCATTAATTTTACATTGAATTCATATGTAAAAACATTTCAATCTTTTGCAATGTTTTAAACGAAACCCCGTTTTTTTCGACAACGGCATGATTTTTAATTTAATTAATGCAACTTATGTGTTTTGAATTTGTAAAAATGGATTAAATATTTGGAATCAGGAGGTCCAAAATTTTTAAATAGGTAACAATTATTTTTAGACATTATGAATAGTACCTCCGGGAAATATTTAATTTACCATGGTTAAAGGGTAAATCTTGTAGATAAGTGTACAAAATAATATTATAATTACCCTAACATGTGTTCTAACCCTATTGGATGTGATATTTCCAAACATGCTAATCCTTTGGTCGATTTTGGGACCCCATGTATTCACTAGGATATGAAAATGACCATATATAAGAATTAATTTAAAGTATAGATAATTATACTATAAACATATATCTTTTAGTAAATATATTTTAATCTATTGTTATATAAAAAATATCTATGACTATAAATTGTAATTGGAAATATAAAAATATTTCCTATGTCATTGTATTTTATATATAATTTTTAGATATTTGGTAAATAAAATTATTTATGATACAAGGACGATGTAGGGATTCCTTCATTAATAAAAGATTCAAATAAAAGAATTTATAAATATTAAAAAAATGTAATATGGTATTTTGATGTACTCCACTAATTTTTTGGATTATATAGACATATTATCAATGATTTAATTTATTATTTCAGAAGTAATAATTTTCTTATTATTTTTTTATAAAGCCAAGTATGAATAGTATCCAAAATTGACATAATTCATAACTTAAAACGTAAAATTGTTTTTTAAATGATAATAAATTACTAAAAATATTAGATTCATCAAAATGGTTAATATAATTCAAAATATTTTATAAATATATTGTTTATGTTCGTTTGACCTGACATGGTAATTACATTAACCCACAAAACTTAAATAACATGATATCAAAGTAAGACTAAAAAGGGTAAAATAAGGGTAAAACCTAAAAGATAAGGATATAAAAATATTAAAAACATTCCAAAAAATGATTGGATGATGGGTATTCGAACCAAAATCATAGTATCATATAATTATATAAGTTTTTTATGACTTTAAGTCAAAATAAAATTTATAATAAATTGATATTTTGGGACATTCCAAAAGTACGCCTCTCCTCTCTTATTAAAGGGATCATTATCCCTTTCCCATTCACTCCATTTTAAGCCATAAATCTAGTCAAACCTCTACAAATTTACCTTATAAACTTATTTAAATAAATTCTAGAGGTTTTGGTATTCTCAGAATACCAACTGTAGTTCCCTAAGAGGAATTTTAAAGGAGGTAAGCCGAGGAAGAGGTAATCTCTTCTACCGGTTCATTCAAATTTATTTCTTCAAATACTTCATATTCTATAGTTTTTTTGTTATAAAGTAATAACTTAAGTGTCCCTAATATAATTATATGTGATTATAAATATAAAACTACCCTATTTTACCTTTTATCCATCTTATGAAAAATCAAATCACCGTGTGTGCGTCTGTACAGATTACCGTCTCTATGTTGTCCTGTAATCTGTTTTTCACCACCACCTTACATGGATGGGTATAATGGTGTAAATCATAACTATATATAATTATTATAACATGATACTAATTTTGTGATATTATAAACCATTCAATTCAATATCGTTAAATAATTAGGGGAACGATATCATCGCTCGTGTGTACATACAACTTACTGTCTTTACGAAGTGATGAGATTCATTCTCCATGTTAACTATTAAAGAATGATTATAAATTATATATAATTAATAATCATAAAATATATGAAATAATAATTATACTAGATTTATGAATATATATATCTCTCATTTACTTATTCCATTCAATTTAATATGGAAACAAAAACACTGTTCTTTCGTATGTATGGCCTACCGTCTCCATGAACAATATATTACATTTATTCTATCTATCTATTATATATAAATTTATAGACTGAATATATATATATATATAATATAAATCATGTTTTAAATTATGTAATTATATAAATCATGATATAATTAATGATATAAGAGTAAAAATTAAAAACACGTATGATAAATAAAATGATTATTACCCAACACGTTGCATTATCATGGAATCGACAAATGAACGAGTAATATAAAGTCATAAGTGAATCATATATGATATCATAAATTTTTTATGGTTCTTTTACAAGTTAATAATATGTTTAAACATGCTATATAGGATTTTTAGACATGTATGGATGAATTTGGATCTAAGGTAAGGGACAACAATACCTATCTCGTTTTTATCCGAGATTGTTTACCCCTAAGTATTTACTAGGGTTATATTTATCATCCATGTCCATGTTTTATAAAAATATTTTCATAACATTTTTAATTGTTTTCAATACATGTATGATATTCATTTTAACCCATTTTTTACTTTTAGTACATGTTCAGGAAGAAATATTTCTTTTGTTTACCTTACGAGGTACTTTTTGAATTTTCCAATAAATGTACGATGAGAATTTTTTTATAACTTATATGGCCTGAACAGATTTTTAAGTCATCATAAAAACATATTTCTAAGAAGATTTCTATACAATTTTACATGTGTATTTCTATTAAATTTTTTGATTTAAAATGTATCAAAATTTTGAGAAAAGAAAATATTTTTCAATAAGAAATGATATTTTCCTCAGGAATTTTGTTTAAGTGTTTTATTAAAATTATTTTCTATAAATGATGGCATAGGGTTATGTCTATATCCATATTATTACATTTATTTTCCTAGTTTTATGATTGAATTATTTTTATGAAGTATATTTATCTTATATAGTTTATGTGATGAATGCATGATGTTTAAGAACCCCATTTTATTAAATAGGTTGTGATGTGATGAACGATTAATATTTTTCAGGCACATGTGAGAATGATTTAATTATGAGATGGGTGGGACATATATCTCCCTAAAATTCCTTGGGTATAGATTTATATCTCATGTGATAGACATGTATGGAATGATATGTAGATCTTGTTCAGTAATACAGGGATTGAACTACAAGTAAACTCAGTTCAATAATGGACTTTGTCCACTATAATGGTCTTGGAAGCAATCCCTTGGAAACTATAGAAATAATATTATATGCTTAATGGTTTTCCATAATTACTTGTTTTATTCCCATTCTATTTTATCATCATTAATTTTAATTTTTGATCAATGCCTTACGTACTGCCATGATTTATTTCATTTCTCAAGATTTTAATTTTTAAACTTTATGTTCATGTTTTTATGTTAAAATTTTTATGGTTTGTTTTATGTTCTCCTTGTTTACCTTTATTGAGTATTTGAGCTCACACAGTTTATGTTTTCAATTTCCCAAGATATAGTGAAATTTTTTAGGTAGGAAAACTAAAGAAGAATATCTTTATGGGAGATGTTGAAGATCTTGCACCCTGATTTGAAGATTTTCTTCCGTGTTTGCAAAGACATTAAACTAATATGGTCTTTGGGTGACTTTTTTTGTCATATATTTACGAATTATTCAATATTAATATAATGTACATGTATGTAAATAATGGGTCTCTAAAAGTGGGACCTCCACACTCTGTGTAAATCTATGCTAAAAGCCTAGATTTTACTATGGGAGTACACATATATAAACATGGTCAGGCATATGCCATGTATTAAGACTTGACTAGTGTGAATGAGCACAATTAGGATAACACATATAGTCTCTGGGTGGTTATTAAATTTAGTTTATCACCCTTTCACACAATGAAGTACTACATAGATAGTTATCCACTTACTTTTGATGACAATGAATTGCATAGGACCGAGTCCACACTCTGTGTGGACCCCAAACACACCATGTATTTCTTTTTTGAGGAAAAATCTAACTCTCTAATATCCATCATTTGGACACATATTTTGACAACTGAGTTTCTATTCTTGAGAGTTCTTCCATGTAAAATGTGATGGTATCATTCATAATGTCTTCTGAGAGAAAATGAAAATTTTTCAGAGCATGATGCATCTTTAGGCGACAATCAATGACAGTGTTGATTGGGCATGATCATGAGAGATTTAGCAAAGTGGTACAACAGTTAAAATCTCTGAAGTATTTCTTCAACCTACTGATTGATAAAAACACCCCTGAGGAGCAAGGGAGTGGGACCTCTATCTACTAAGTGGAAACCACTGATAGACTTGAGAATTTTTCCTCTATCTATCTATAGAGTGGTACCCCCAAATAGACTAACTTGATGGTCCTATACCTAATAAGTGGTACACAAAATGGACTTGTTTGTGGGTATTCAATCATTATACTAAGTGTTACGCCCTTGACAAACTAGGTTGTGGGTATTCTACCTACTTTGTATTATGCCTTGATGAACTAGTGCATAGGCCCTATAGTTAGAGATTTTTTGACCTAAAATTTGCGGCCCTATAGTGAGGTGTGGGATCATAACATTGTTATGAAATTTACATAAACACAGTATTATTGGTATCATTTATGGGAATTTAGAACTATTGGAACACTCATCATCCTAGGTTGTCCTCTGAGATATAGATCCCCATTAACTCTCATATATGTTTCATTTATGATAATATATATATATATATATATATATGTTATTTTCAGGAATCATTTTCCCTCTTGATTTTGGATTGACATAATTATGCCTATCATGTATTAAATTTCCCTTATCTAATTTAAGGGGTTTCATACTGGGTATGTATATTCTCACCCTTGCAATGTATTTTCTCGTAGGTGTCATGTCTTATTTAGATAAAATATATGTCAGTCATGATTTTAGAGGATAATCGGAACACCAGGGTGTATAGAACATGTATGGTGGTTAGTCATGGAGATTAGATCCATTCTCTGTCAGCAATTCATTCCCAAATATTGTCTGGTTCAGACATTTATTTAGGGAGGGCGTGCATTTTACATCTTTATTTTTCATATTTCATTATGTCTCTATTTTGTATTACATAGATTTTGTTATATTCATGGTTTATTCCAGATATATTCTTTACTTTTATTAATATTGCTCTATAATTCTACATGGATATAGTTGGGTGCATACTTAATGGAATTTTTTTAAAATTCATATCATTTTATTTATGCCTTTTGACATTGGTCGCTAGCCACTAGCCTATGGTGGTAGTCTTGAGATAGTTGTGGCTCATCTTCCTCATTCCAGGAAGGCCCTAGTGGGAAAGGTCGTAATTATTGGTATCAAAAGTGGTTTGACCTTGATATGGGTTTTTTGGTTTTTCACATTATGTTTTTCCTAGAAACGTAGGTAAACAATATCAAATTGTTTGATGTAATTATTTTACTCATGGAAATGTAGTGTTGGGGAACTAACCAATGTTTCTAGTACCGAGGAATCTAAATACCTTCTTGTAATATTAGAATCATGATACATTTTTTATTGGGATCTTTTGTATCTTCATTATTTAGGATAGAGTTTTTCTACCATTAATCTTTAGATATATCCCTATATATGTATATATATTCTCATATGGCCATGGTATGTCCTGAAAAAATATCCAGGATGACTATATAGTCATATCAAGCTAGATTACTAATTCCAGATAAGGAAAAAGTTTTGAGTTCTGATGAGGCCTTAGTTGGGACTTGATATGAAACTTTTCTTCACTATGTGTCTCTACTCGAATAAAAAAAATCATTTCAGGTGATGAAGCCGTATTTTAGGGTCCATAACACATGACCGTTCCTCCAGGTGGGTAGGGAGTAGAATCCATTCTTCTCGAGTAGAATATTTTTGTATCAAAGCTGGTGCTGGATGTGTGCAGTCTTAGAGAACATGGGAAGATCCATAACAAGTGGATATTGTGGTTTTGTAGTGATCCAGATACCATAGCATAGTAGGACTAGCCTGAGTCAGTGGTCCAATAATTAAAGCTTTTATAGACCCCAAATAATCATATAGTGGTGGTACCAACCATCCTTTTCAAAGGAGTAGTTGGTAACTGTTTGAGCCTAGTCGTGAAAATGCCTGATGATTCAACACTATCATGGTTTGACTTTTAGTATCTATTTCTAGAAGAGTTCTAAACCTCATACTTTCACTCTATTTGGATTTATGAGATTTTGGATCTAAAATAATGAGGCGAGACATTTTATGTGTATGCTATCAGTTTTATTGAACTAAAGTGGTTCTCCCTTAACCTGATATAAGATTGCTACTTAGAGGCATAGAAGTTTTATTTAGGTTTCTAAATAGGCATTTCTTATATTTTCATACCTTTGTTCATTCCCATGAATTATTGAGTGTTCGAGTGGGAACTGATGATAGAGATATTTCAATCAAAGGGATGTCATGTGGTTGAGCTTGTAGTGGGATTCATAGGGTCATGTAATATAAAACAACTAGTTAGAACCAATTGGATGGGTTTCGCATAGGATATCCCTATCATTGTTGGACTAAGTCACGTGGTCTTGTAGAACTAGGACTGTGCAATGGACTTGGGTATATTAGAGTAGAGAGATTCTATTCTTATGATGTTACAGGTCACATGACACATGATTTCATGACAATGCATGAAATTTAGGGTATACAGATAGTTAATGGACTTCCATTATTGAGTCAGCTCCATGATTATAGATCTACAATGTGTAGTAAGGGTTCCCCCCTATGATGTGGAGATATTATAGGAGTAGGTAGATCTAGTAGAGAAGAATATGGTGGTGGTGGATGAATTTATCTATCGGTAGTGCGAGCTCTTTTCTTGGGGTAGAGATTCTAGTGGGATGTCTTGGTCATCATGATGATACCATATGATTTTATCGTGGTTATGGATAGGTTTTCCATCATATGATCATATATTTATTTTAACCAAAGATAGTTCTGATTCCTTCAGACATATGGGATGAGATTTTACATTGTGGGATAGGTGGATCTCATGGAACAATGAGTGAGTCTTGAAAACAAGAATATGCGACCCATATTCAATCAGTTTCTGAACATATCCTTTGTTAGGGTGGGATGTTCATTGATTTGGATTCTATTAGTTAGGGGGATTATATAGAAATATTTCCTGACGAAATTCTGAGTCAACCTCTATGGAAATATATGGTTTTTCATATCAACCGGATATCATGGAGGACTATGGTATCATCAGTGTCATATAAAATGACCCCTCTTAATCTCCAACATGTGATGGTTCCATTATAAGATCTTCAAGAGAGGTTTTTTAACAAAACTAATGTGTCCCCCTAGGATTCAATGATTTGATTTGTGCAAAATTTGGATAGAAGATTACAGCTTTTTTTAGATTATCATTGCTTGAATTAGACCATGATAATTCAATAGTACCAAATTATAAGGATTGTTGACCATTTTTATCTATTCGGATGTGCAATACAATTATCAAAGATCGATATCAGGTTCATCTACCACCAATATAGGGTTTTTTAGGATGATATACTAAATATGGCAGTATGATGTCGCTACACACACTATGAGTTCATGGTGATGTTTTCTATGTGATGTTGTCCCCCAATATGTTTATGTATTTGATGACCAATAGTTTCTATCAATAATTAAGACAATTTGTTTATCTTCATTTATGAAATACTCATTTACTATGCATCAGAGGTGGAATATACTAATAAATTAATGCTGGTCCTATACATTCTTTGGGGCACCCTTTTAATCGTAATCCCTTCAAGTAAATGTTCTAGATCCATGGAATTCAATTTATATGAAATTTAATTTTTATGAATAGAATTGAAATGTGATTGTAAGGGATTGGATAAATGATTTCTTGGGAGCTATCCAATTTTGTTTTTGAGGTGTAGAGTTTTCATGGCATGGTGGGGTATAATAGGAGGTCCTTGGAAGAATTATCCCTGATTACAGCCCATTTGGCATCCCAAATGTGAAAATGGTATCCATTTACCTATAATTAGAATTTTCATAGACCCTTTGAGGTTTTTAGGCCAAGGGTGATAGTTGATCCTATTTTGAGACTACCGAAGGAGGGCATAGATTACATAGTTTACTATGATTCCTATAGAGTTTAAATTTTATGTGTGTTAATGTAGAGGTAGATATTGATTAAATACTAGTCAATGGAATTGAGACCCCTAAAGAAAAAATATGCGACTCATAAAATAGATTTAGAAGTAATATTCTTCACTCTGATGATATGGAGAATCTATTTTTCGGTATATGACAATCATGTTTACTCAGACGACTAAAGTCTCAAGTATTCATTCATGGAGAGAGACCTGAACTATAATGATAGGCCTCGATTAGAGTTCTGTCGGAACAATGAATTTGAAAAATTCATTACTCACGAGAAGGAAATTTGTTTTTCTAATTCTATTAGTAAGAGATCACATTCTCTCTTGGTGGATGTGGTGTCTGAGTAGATGTCTATTATAAAGGTGACCTTGGTAGAAGAATAGGGTTTATCCTTCCAAAATCCTATATTCTTGACTCCTTATCTTGTTCAGTGTGTGAGGGATGTTCATTTGGAATATATTTATATTGACGTCCTTTGTGACCATTTATCCTTAAGAGATTCACCAAATAGATTCTCTTATGGTGGAAATCATATCGACCTTTGCAGTTGAAGGACAGTGGTTCAAGTCATGATTTGACAGGAGGTGACATGAGAGATTCAAATATATCCAATGGTTGAACATTTCTATGTTGGGAATATGTACAAGTACCTTTAGTGGTAGTTTTTGTGGGGTAAAAATATGTGCAGTGTGGCTGAACTCATCAAATGGTGAATCACATGTTAGTGGGTGAAGGATAATCCCCATTTCTAGTAGAATTGGTGTGTCCTAATGATATCCTGTAGTGTAAATTAGATGACCTATCCATGGAAATTTTCATAGGGATACACTGTAAAATGATAATTTTTTATTCTATATGGGTGATATATGAATGAATTACCATGATAGTGCACTTCCTCGCTATTAGAAAGTCGATATTAGGGGATAGTATGGAGAAGTTGTACATGAGGAAATCATTCTCCTTTATGGGGTTCCCACCATTATTCTCTCTAAACATTATTTTTGGTCAACTTTATAGTTCTCGAGGGTCCCACATAAGGAATTTGGGACCTAGAAAAGGATGCATTCAATTATCATTTCAAAATGGATGGTTAGACTGAGTGAACTACCTTGGTGCTGGAGGATATGCTTGGGTATTACCTATTATACTATGTCTATAATTGGGATGATCAATTAATTTTTATTGATATTCCCTACAGTAATATATACCATTGTACTATCTACATGGTACCTTTAAAGGAACAATATTAGATTCCCCATAGACTACCCTTAGTTAGGAATGAGATTGGTGAGGCATATTCTCTTATACCAGAGATGGTGTAGGAAACAATGGAGATGGTCACTGTGATCTATGAGTGGATGAAGATAGCCCAGATCAAATATAAATATCATGTTTATCAACATTATAGGACCATGGAGTTCTACCATGGAATCAATGTTTTACAATGATGCTCCCCATAATGAGGATTAGAGAGATTCAGTCTTGGATGAATGATATCCTCGAGGTTCACCGGGTCATTTTCTAACATACAATGGGTTAGTGATGTTTTTTACCACCTCTCCTAACCCCTATAGTTGGAGGATGATAATGAAATATTACATGTTTCATAGTTAAGGAGATATATTCATGATCATACAAATGTTCTTGTCTATGGAATGATGGGCATTGAGGATAGAGAAACCCTTTTGAATTACCCAATTTCTATCAACAATTAAAAATAGAGGATCTTATATTGATGGAACATTCCCTTCATTCATCTGGTGTGGTTTCATGGGAGCATGCATGATACCTCCTGGGAGTGATTGAGATAGATGTAGGATCAGTATTCCAAACCCTTTAGTTAGATTTTCATTTTTGGATATGAAAATATAGAATGGAGAATAATTAAGAGACCATATTTTTGCATTGTAGGACTTTTAAATATATTATGAAATTTTTTTAGAGTCAGTTGTTGAGATGATATTTTATTTTGAGGATCTATTATCCCATAATTAATTTTTAAAAAATTATTAAGTATATTGTATATCCTGCATGTGATATTTTCCAAAAACATTGAAATATCTTTAGGATAAAGTCTTTAATTGAATTTTTGGGACCACAATTGAATCTGAAGCACGGGATTTACCTTAGGTGTGACCCAATGATGGTTGACGCCGGGTGTTCGTATAAGGCAGTCATTGGAGAGAAAATTAAGTGAATTAATAAATTAATTAAATTAATTCATTTAATACACAAAGACCTAATATGCTCTATAAATATGTGATTATGGAAAATCTACAATGGTTATCCACGTAAACATGAGATCATTTAGAAGAGGTTTCACTATCTTGTTAGTGGATTGAGATCAGATGATGATCGAGATCTAGATTAAAGTGAATCAAGGATGAACAAACATAACAAGTCATATCTACCATTGTTGATTGTGTTATTAAATAATGATCAATCAAAATCATGTTATTAAACATATTTTATTGGTTTCCATCCTCTTTTTAATTAATCAGTCATGTATCTAGAATATTATTTTATTTTTTTCATCTTCCAATATTCGCATGCGCCCCATTAATGAATAAATCTGTTATTAAATTTATTTTCTATTAATATTTCATGTTTATCACCATGTACTCCCCAAATGAAATAATCCACCAATAATGTTGGGAAAATTTTGATTATCACTCTTTTCATTTTTATTTTCCCTCATCATTCTTCATATTATTTTCCATCAGCCTATGGGGTCATGGTTTGACTTTTCATAGTGGTTCGAAGCATGATTGAACACCCAAATTCATGGGATATTCACATGAAAAAAATATATTTTCAATTTAAGGATGGATATGGAATAATATCGGAATCTGGGTGATGAGTCGCATGAATATGGGATCTGAGACCAAATAGAAGAGATTGAAAGAACATGAGGCATGTGTGGTATTTATGTATAGGATACCAACTCTGATTTTATTTCCACCGAATGGAAAAATTAGATGACTCTAGTAGTTTTCAACTATTTTAGAGTGGTCAAATCATGTATTTCTAGGTATGGAGGTTGAATCTGAAACCCATGTGAGGATTCTCCAGTTTCTGTGACAAACCTGACTAGACGCTATGTAGTCTAAATAATACACAACTCGTAGTCCCCGATCCATAGAAGATGAAAAATATTTTTGAGTTAAATATCACACATCATGTGTAACCCCCACATGAAATAACACTATATGCAAGAAGTGGAGTGTTTATTCTAAGAGTACTTAGACACAGATATGTCCAGTGAAACACAATGTGCTGTCACTTGTCTAGTGTAAACAATTATGTGAAAAAGAGCACAGGAAGTCCCTGGGTGATTGTGACACACCAAGTAGTACACATACACATTGTGTAGTACTATATGTCTTGGGATCCATGTATTAGTGTTGGAACTTATAGACATATGATTAGGTCCACATGTAGTTTGGACACCTTATAAGAAATCTAATTCATTTTTATATAAATTTTTTCCTCTTCTATTTCCTTCATTTGGACCCGGATTTTGGCCCATGAGTATCCTATCCTGAGTGTTTTTATAAAAAATATTTGATAGTGGGATTTGTAGTGTATTTTAAGATATATTTGGAGATGTTATGGGCTTGATTCTTATTTTTTAAATGATTGAGGATGGTAGTGAATAGGAATGATCATCAGAGATAGAGCGATATGGTGCCTCCTTATAGACAAGGGTGTGGGTCTTCAACCTATTCAGTGGTACCCACCTAATAGACTTGTGTATATTTCCTCTATTTAATGAGTGGTACTGTAACATCCCATGTAAATGAAGAATATTATATTTTCATATTTTTTAATATTTTTGAATTAAATATTAATTTTACTTTAAAAGGGTTTTTATGTTAGATAGCGTACGTGATACGCCACAATGAGTTTCTTAGAAATCTTACGTTTCCCACTAATAATATAATGTTATTATTTTAAACAGTATTTAAATACTTGTCGTTGTATTGGCAGGAATGAAAAAAACTAACTACAATATAATTAAACATGTTTGTTAAATGTATTTACATTAATCCAATAAAAGTTAGAGGCTTAAAATGTGATTGAATCTAATTTTAACCATAATTTACATTAAAAGGCCGATTTATCACCTTTTAATGGAGAATCCTTTTTAAATCAAGTTTTGGTCACATTAATAAAATCTATATGACCAAATAAAATCCTTCATTAGAATGGGGACATCAAAATTTACTTTGTGTAATTTTTTGGAATTTTTCCGATAAAGATCATTTTTATTGAATAGTGAAAATATAGTATTTTCATACAAAACTATGTTTTAATATAATTTATTTATATGGATAGATAACATTTTTAATTTGTTTTAAAGTGTAATCAGAGTATATTTTTACCACTTAATCCAATTTTGGTCATTGAAATTAATTTCACTTTGAAATTGGACATAATCAAGTGTCAATCTTTTGATAGTTATTGTTTCTTAAAAACACGTTAATTGTTTTAATAACGGGAATTACTTTTAAATTAATTAATTACACTTCTATGTATTGAATTTTGAAAAATAGGCATCATTTATAAATTCGGAATATCAAATAAATCTTAGGCTTAATTTTTTGTATTTTTCTGAAAAACGTCAATTTTTTATTAATAGTGAAACCACTTTGTAGTAGTTAAAAAATGGACTTCTTCATTTAAATTAAAATTTTCCACTTCTATGAATTGAATTTAAAAAATATGAAATACATAATTTTTATCATGAATTAAAATTTTGTTCAATAATATGAAAATAATTTTTGGTCGATAGTAACTTTTGACTTTTATTTATCGCGGTTAAAAGTAAATAGGGTAATTCAAGGTTAAAAGAATATTATAATAATTCAAAATTACCTAAACAGTTGTCCAAACCTTATTGGTTGAGTCATTTTCGATCATGGTCATATTGGGGTCTATTTTGTGACCCCATTGTGCCACTTGGTAGTGATAATGACAATTTATATTAATTAACTTAATGTAAAGGAAAAAATGACAAAAGAAAATATCTTTAAGTAAATTAATTTTTAGAATGGGTTATATAAATTATTTTTTTGACTATAAATATTAATTGGAAAGATAAATATATTTTATACATCATGGTATTTTTTTTTTGTAATTTTAGACATCAAATAAATTAAATTATTTATGACACAATAATGATGTGGTATTTACCTCCTTAATAAATTATTTAAATAAATAAGATTATAATGATTAGAATAATATCCAAAACATGTCCAATTCTGATTGGATGAATATATTTCGAATATGAGTCATCATATATTCGAACTTAATGATTTCCTGACCTTTTGAAACTGAATATGTGTTTATAATAAAATAATGTTTTCACACATTCTTAAAGATCCCCTCCTCCCCCTTATAAAAGGAGACCACTTCTAACCAATTCATCACACCTCTCAAGCCTTTTGGCTCGCCCAAACTCTTCCCAATTAATATCCATACATCCATACCCTCCTCCTAGAAGCCTTATTTTAGGAAGAAGGCACTTCAAGAAGTCCTTTGGTTCAATCAAAGGGAGTTACAAAAATTAAAGGTAACGATTTCTCTTAAATTGTTTTCTTTTATTTTACTTCTCCAAGCCCTAAACTATTTTTATTTATTTATTTTGTAACAACACCAGTATCCTAAATATACTAGTATGTTGTTATAAGAAG
Source organism: Viscum album (assembly GCA_963277665.1). NCBI lineage: Eukaryota > Viridiplantae > Streptophyta > Magnoliopsida > Santalales > Viscaceae > Viscum > Viscum album. The sequence continues at coordinate 923,051,270 of OY728139.1, forward strand.
TTTTATAACTACAATTTCACACACCTCCATCTAATGGATGAAGAACATAATGTTTCTGTTGATGCAAAACTAACGCCTGACGAAACGATGATTGTTTGATTATATCCTACCGCCTCTCATGGTGGCCATTATGATGGAACTGTATTAATATATGATATATATTATGTTAATGTATTCTTTATGCTTCTGTAATTTCTTTTTATAGCATGCATTTATGGTTTCCATTATGGGTAAACGCGATAATCTCATTAGAGGAAGTGCAGACAACCGCCCCCTCAAAGTGATATGACTCGTTCATACCATATCTGGTACATATAAAAGATCTATTTAATGATATTATATATGATACCATACTGTAATGATAATACTACTGTGTATTATTATGTATTAATTCCATTAAATATGAAATAGAAATGGAAGTAGTGTTCATGCGTACGTACGGCTTACCGTCTCCATGAATGGTGCATTTCATTTCTTACCTCTAAATGTTATGTACTATTATAAATACATGTATATGCTGGATATATATGATATATATGATATCCAAAATCATGAATATAATTCTGGATATAATGAACCTTTGACCACATGAACAACATGTAATTATAAGAAGTCAATTTTTGACTCAAGTACCAAATATCGACAAAATGAACATTATTAAATTAAATGATTACATAATGTTTATAACAAGGTAATAAGTGATATAAAAGGAATAATAAACTTGAAAAATGTTCTTAATAAAGTAGAAATTAACTTTAGTTTATTATTCAGGAGATTAAATAACGATCGAGTCAAGTCGGACACGAGGTAAGGGACTTCGTCTCAATCTCCTTTCATTGAGGCATATTTTGTTTTAATACACGACTTTATTTTATACGTTGTATAAACACCCATGAATTTTCAAAGGGACTATTTTTCTACGAAGCGTTTTACTAAATGAAAAAAATGAATGTTTTTTTAACGTAATAGTTGACAATTACCTTTTCCGCCGCCGTGAGTATTATTTGATATTTGGATTCCTCAACAACCCGCAATGTTTTTAAAAAAAATTAAATACCATATACTATATTATGTATTTTCACATTGAAAATGGTTTTGATAGTGGATTTGTTATGGTAATATATTTAAGTGATATATTGTGTTTGAAATGTGGAAGTATTTTCTTTCAATTATAGTTGTTTTATGTGTTATGATTTTATAATGGTAATTGGACATTTTATGGGTGGTTACATGATAAACCAAATGACGGGTGGTGCCGTGAATAATAGGATGGATGGTTTCGTTATAACCTCCAATGAATTTGGTATGGAAGTCGGCCATATGGTTATTCCATTTAGTGATATGTGTGGAATTATACCGTATGGTTTTTCCATTTAAGTATGTTTATATCCCAAGTTACCTTTATATGTTATGTGTTCTTTATATGGGTTTTATGGTAATCTTGTGGCTACAAAAGGGTAAGCAATTATCTTTTATTCAGGGAGGATTATTTAATATTTCATAAAGATGAAAATTATTACATATGATAAAGTATTTATTTTTACCTTTTTTTTTTTTGAAAGAATAACACTTTTCCTTCTTTGTGTATCCCTTACTGAGTTTTTTTATTCTCATACCATGTTTTTTAAATGCTTTTCACAGGATATAATGTGGAATTGGGTCAAGGATGGGATCAAGGAAAAGACATGATATCTCGAAACCTGGAACTACACATGACTTTTTTTTCAGTGCTTTTATTTTATGAAAAAAATTGATCTATATAGAAGTGTCCACATTGTAATCTTTTTAGATGTAATAGTTATGTCCTAAATCTCTAAAACTCTAAACCTGAAAATATCCTCAATGTGAATTATTTATTTAATTAAATATTATTTAAGGTTTAAGTCCAGGTCCTTATAGGTACCCCTAGTAGACTATTTCTTGGTTCCCCTATCTATCAACTGAGTGGAACACCATCATAAACTAGCATGCGAGTCCCCAAACTGCTATATTATATCCCCAGAAAGACTAGTGTGGAGGTTCTCTACCAACTAAGTGCTACCACCTGACGTACTAGGTTGTGATTCAACTATCTATTGATAAAGTGGAACCCCATATGGAATAGTTCGTGTTTCATATTCCAATTGAGCAGTTTACCCCTAACGAATTAGGGTGTGGGCCCTCTACATGGATATTTCCCCCATTAACTATACAGAATAGTGGGAAGGGATGGGTTCTTCACATTATTACTACTTCATATACACACACACTATGTTAGTAATCATTGATGGGCCTTTTGAAATGTTGGAAGACTCGTCATACTAGGCCTGGTCTATGAGATTGATATATCTATTCTATCTCATTTGAGAACCTTTTATGAGAATATATATATGTTGTTGTTGGGATTCAATTCTACTATTTCATTAGGGTTGAACAAATTAAATCTATCATATCTATTATTTCTCATCCTTTGGTTTTTAAGGAATCTTATTGGTTATTTATCTACTCAATAATGTATTGGTTTTACCAACATGTGTGGTGTCTTATATAGGTGATACATAGGTCAGCCCTAATTTCAAAGGAGCATAGAGACACCCAAGTTCATGCACCATGTATGGTGGTTAGGTTTAGAGATCCCGATCCAGTCTCTCTTAGAATTTATTTCCCATATATTATCATTTGATGATAACAATTCTTGTTGATCATTTATTTTTCACATTACATGCTTGCATCTCTTTGTCATACTCCTTTGTATTCCCTATAGGATATTAGTTGAATGGTTTATTCTCTAGATTTTAATGTCATTAATTATTAATATTCATTACTTATCAATTGTGGATATATAGGTGTGTTCGTACCTGTACTTTATAAAAACTCCCATTTTATTTATTCTATTCGGTGTAGGTCACTAGCCCTTGGGATATAGATGAAAGATTATGGTAGTTTCATATCATCTATTCATCGGCCAAGAGAGTCGTAGTAATATAGGCCATGAAAAAATGAATCTAAATCATACAATATATCCATATTATGATTAATTAAAAACAATAAAAGGTTTTTTAGGTGGATTATAATGTTATAAAACTATGAAATCCATAGATGCATGAAGATATTTGTTCATATCAAATGAAAATTATATAAAACATTTTAAATAATTCAAATTATATAATAGAGTGGTTATTACATTAAAAAATGAGGGAAGACATAATTCGAAATTATGTGGAAACCCCCAAATTGTTGAATTGGAATTCTAATTAAGTGATCGTCTCTTTATTAATCTGTTGATTTACAATTTATTCAGTGTCACTAAACTATGTGACAATGAGAATCATGTGAATTTGATATGCTAAAAAGAGAACGATGGCTGAAAGAATAAATAATAATGGAAAACATATATTAGGAATATATTCCATATATAATAAGGGAATAAATATTTTTTATGATAATAAAATGGGATAATGAGTTTTGGAATAGAATACATGACTATTTGTGTGTAACGAATATATATAATCTAGTAAAATATGATGTTGTAGGGAATTATCTACAGCTGAATAGAAAAATATTGATTTCTTATGATGTTTTTAATAAAAGTGTTGGTCGGAGTGGACACTCAAGAGGGCGGAAAATTGAGATCCAATTAAAATTTCTGTTAAAAATATTTCTCTTAAATTCCCCCTATTTAAAAACAAAGATAAACTATAGTGAATTTATACACATTGTAAATGTTCAATTAGTTTATCAAAGATTGATTAAGTCTCAGTTAATTTAATCTAATGATTATACTGACATTTGAAACTAACTTACTGGTTTACAATAAGTTTAAACACTTTATAATTTAATTATCAATGTAACATTAAAACAGATTGTATTTCAAAGTAGTTAGCAGCAGAATATGAAATATATAGTATACATATGACTTAAAACAAAATGAACAGCATATTTAACCAAGAAGATCATTCTCAAGCTGATACATAGTCCTCTCAAACAATTTATATAAATTTATCCACACACTGGATTGGGGTAAACAATAGTGAAAGGGCTATACAGGTTCAAAGACCTCTACCATAGTTCTACATGGGAAAGAAACAACAGCTCATAGTTGTCCTGGACTTACTCGACCTCTACCACTATCCATAGTTGGATACAAGGGATATATAGAGTTTGAATGAGGATTTAAGAATCCTCCATCTTAGCTTAGGAGACAGTGTGTGTGTAAAATTAACAGGGTACACACACTGCTTGAAATGTAAATGAATGAATAACTAGAGTAAGTATGAATGAGTTTAGAAAAGATTTAGTGATCAGCAGTGCAGCTCTGGACTAATTTAATTGGTCATAAAATCTTCTGAGTACATCTCTGGTTTTTTTCTGAAAAACATAGTGTCGTTTTCTTCCTTGGTTCCAGGTTCATCTTGTCATCCTGAGTGAATAAAGTTTTTGTTGTAGTTCTTCACTCAAGATGAATCTTGTGTTCTCCTCTAGAAATGAATTGGTTCGTGTATGTCCAGTGTTCTTGGTGTATGGATGTAGTCTTGTGTGAGTGCACCACGTTTAAATGATGTTGAGGCCTTGTATTTTTCACCCTTTGTGTGCCTTCTTAGTTCCTTTACTATGATCTTTCTATATCCGCACTTTCAGTTATGTCTTATCTTCCCTTTCATAGCTTTCAGCTCTGGCATAAAAGTGTGATTACCTTTTTCATGGGTACTAGGTATGGTTCCCTAACATGGCAACAGATATAATTAAATAACATTAACTGCATTAAAAAATAAAATGTACCCATTAGCTTAATAAATAAAAATATTGAGAGTATAGAGTTTGAGTGGTTGGTCAATCATTAGTATCCTTCTGTTGGTAGATGTGTACAGTGGACTTTGTGTAGTAGTGACCTTCCATCGGTAGTTATTTGAACTTGTATCAGTATCTCATGATATCGGTAGCACTTACTCTATGTATCTGTTACTTTTGGTATCGGTAGCTTTATATACAGGTGACATCATTCTATCAGTAGATCTTGATCTATCGGTAGCTCTGTTTTGTATCGGGAGGTTCATTCTGTATCAGTGACTCTGTATATCGGTAGCTCTTGGTCTATCGGTAGCTCTGGTCTGTCGGTAGCACTGGTCTATCAGTAGCTCTATGTATTGGTGATTGTCTGTATCGGTAGCTTGCTTAGTTTCAGTGATTATGTGTATCTGTAGACTTATGCATATCAGTAGCTCCATTCTGTATTATCGGAATATTTGTTCTATTGGTAACTATCTATATCGGTTACCTTGTTCTATGATTACCGGTGGACTTTTACATATTGGTAGCTCTGCGTATCGGTGACCTTAGCTTATCGGTGACTCTGTCTATCAGTAGAATAAGTCTATCGGTAGACTAAGTACCGGTAGCTCTGTATCAGTATCTATACACAGATCAGTGACTAACACTTATATGATTTATGTAAAACATATCCGATTGTAATAGAAATACTTCAAAACATATATAAAAAAGATAAAAATTGATTAACATATTTCAAGGATTATTTTAATATTATTATCAGATAAAATGTCATAGATTGAGTGAATTATAATATAGATAAACATTATTTAGGATTATCAAAGTATGTGAAGGCATAATTGGGATTATCAAAATATGTGAAGGCATAATTGGGATTTTTAAAACAGGTGAGGTCAACAATCTCCCCATTTTTGATAATCACAACTTATGATATTATAGTTTTAAAATAATTAGTAGTTGTATCAGAGGATATATCATTAAATTCAATTATCTCATAGAAAACAGTATGTTATAGAACATAATTTATCAGAGGAAGAATTAAATGAAATGATATCAGAGGGGAAAAGCATGAGCATGGTAGCTCTTCCATAGATAATATTTCTCCCCCTTTGAGAATATTTCTCCCTCTTTGATACTTTGATAATATTTCTCCCCATTTGTGATAATCAAAAAGTGGGAAATAATAAAGAGAATAGGAACAAAATGAGAATGAAAAGAAATCCAATTGTATTATATGTTTCAAAAAAGGTACATAGGTATAAAAAAATACATGGGATTCCTATCAAACATCTTAGTCACCTATTCAATCCACATCCTCAATGTGAGATTTTCCCTTTGGATCAAAAGAGGATTCAGACTGTGTGGATGTTGGTGAAGGCTTAGGAATTCTGAAAATGATCACATGGGGCTGAGCCACAGAAACTGTGTTTGGCCTATACTGAGGAGTTATTTGAGTGATCATAGGTGTAAGGCTTCGATTCACTTGGGCTAGAGTCATATAAACAAGAGAAGTAGTAGAGGCAGAGGCATGGTAGGGCTGGAGGTACAATCACTGGCCTAGAATTAACATGTAGGAAAGGTAGAAAAATATTTTTGAAATCCATAATTATTCCTCCTCCTCTCTCCATAGAAAATATGAAATCATCCTTTTTCTCCTTGAATTCTTCCAATGATGGAGTCAATTCCCTTAGGTTGATGACTTGCTCTCTAAAGGCATGATTGATAGGAGGTAATTTTAGGTTTTCCAACAAAAGTTTAAAGTGATTTTTGAGTTGAGGCTTGGTGTAAACCTTTTGGAAGTAGGATTATAACTTGTCATTCACTTATTTATAAGAGGAAGAAGCTTCTCTCATATAGTCTTGGACTATCTTCATTATTTCTCTAGCTGAATATCTAGTAGAAATCACAACATTGCCCAGTTCAGATGAGTCCACAGAGCCACTGGTAGAAGCTAAACCAAGCTCCTCCTTCATCACAGCTCGAATCTGATTCAAAATCACGAAAGGTCTAGAAGCAACAGAACCAATAGAGAAGGTTATTGTCTCCTTGAATTTTTGGTCAACCCACTAATAAGGTTTTTCACTTGTGAATCCTCGGTGCTGACATGTTCTTTCATAGAGGTTTTAAAACCTTCAAAGACAGATACCATCTGGCTCACAACACTTTTTATATAGGATAAGTCCTTGTCTGCTTGAGATTTTGAACTCATGTAAGATTCTACAGAGAAAACAGATTTCTTTAGAGCTTCAACATCCACATCTAGTCGAGATACTTGAGTCTGGAAGGCTGTAACTTCTTCCACTATTTCTTCCATAAAGGTTGACATATTACAACCGAGAGAGAGAGTTCAAAATATTTTTCCAAATTGCTCATATCTTTAACAAAGTAGTGCTTCAACTCAGAAACATAAGTGGTAAAGGACTCTTTCAGCTCATCTTTTAAGGAAGAAGGTTAGCCCTGGTGATCATATCAGCAAGAAAAATTACAACATGTGCTCTTTCAGTTACTATGCTGGCCATAGAGTCATTCATAATCAATTGAATTGATGACACCAGTGAAACTTCCATCTTCCTTGTCTCTTCCACAAAACTGACCTTAAGATTGTTCATCAAATTATCCAGGTCATGCATTTTGACCACATCTTCAGGTAACAACTCAGTCACAATATCAAAAATGATCTTTGGTCTATTGAGGGATGCCTCATTATCAGAATCAGGATAGTACAATCCACAAACCAGAAAACCTGGGTCTTGTGCCTAGTCCTCAAAATCAACAGCCACTCACTCACTTCCAAACTGGGTTTTATGCTCCTCCTCGATGGGTGAATTCCCATGTAAAACAACATCATTCCCAGCATGTCATTCATCCTCAGAAGAATCATCTACAATCAATTCTTTCTCTACAGCAGTAGGAGGGTCCTCTGGATTAGGTATAGCTTCTTCCATTTCTCCTACTACATTCTCAATCGGCACAACTGAGCTTCCAATTAATGGACTTAGACTTGAGCAGATAGAATCAGAGGCTTCAGATTCATTCTCCTTTTCTTTATCATGCTCATGTGCTGGCTGGTCTTCCCTATCAGTAGGTGTTTCTTCTTCTAATAGAGATTCCTTTCTAGAAGATACAATTTTAGCATATGGACTTGGAGGCAAGTCCGGATCTCTTCCATCATCCATAGAAGTATCTTCTTCTTCAGTCTCATCATTGTACTTAGGTTTTTCTTTATCAGGTCCTAGACCTGGATCCCTCAAATCCATAGGTCTTGAAGGATGATCCATTGGATTGAATTTATCATATACCTTCTTATCATAATTAACACACTCTCCTCTCCATGGCTTCCAATTTACCTTCATGTATTTGCAAACTGTTGTTGTCATACAAAATGTATTCTTTACTACCATTGTCTCATCTTGAGACTCAACTACACCTTTCACTTTGATCATCACTGAGATAAACTTGGAAAATATTAGGGCATTAGTCTTTGATTTTGTCCTTGTCATATATTCCATTTGGATCAATAGAAATCTGAACAGATTCACTTTTACACAATGTCTCAAGAGATGCAGAAGATAGATATCCTGATATCTCAAATTCGTAAAGTCCCCTCTCCATTGTATGAAGACATGATGAAAAAATTTGAACAATAATCTATTCTCTCCATCCATTTCAGCAGTCGCTACTTGTCTTTTATTTCCCTCACCGGTGATCTCCACTAAGGTAGTCTCATAATCGAATATATCACTTGTAGGTGGTATAGATTTTGAGACATATCCAGATAGACCTTTATGTGGTACCTTAAGGCATTCAGGCCACTCAACAGATGAAAATGATATTTCCTTTCCATTCAAAAAAGAAATCACTCAGTTCTCATATTCTGACTTTTTAATGCTTACAAACTCATAAAATTGTTTTACTAGATTTGTATAGTAGGGGCCATTGTTTTTCGAAAAGAAATCTACCCACTTTTGATATTCTAGCACTTTGAGCACTAATGACTTTCTAGGAAACAACCACTCCACACATAGCTCTTTTCAATCACAATAACTCTATTCTGCAAATGGGGGTTCACTGGTCTCCTACCCGACCTAGTTCTACCAACACTGCCACTTTCTTCTGGCTCAAACTTCTTCTTTTTTTCATTCATCTCGTCAAGGTCATCACTGATGGCAGGAATTTTGGTTTTTTCCATCTCTAGATCGAGGGATTTAGGGTTTTTGAGAGATTCGGGAGCTAAGGTTTGAGGGTAAAGGGTTTGAGGCTCAGTGGATTGAGAAGGGTCTAGGACTTTGTTTTTATCATTTAAGAGTCATAAAATAAATAAAATGAAATAAAGTAAAAATGATTCAGATTCTGGCGATAGACAAATGTTTAAAACATCACACTCATCGGTAGGGTTTATCGGTGAGAATTCCTATCAGTATCGTCCATCAGTGAGGTTACATCGGTGAGGTTACATCGGTGAGGTTACATCAGTGAGGTATTCACATCGGTGAGGTATTCACATCGGTGAGGTATTCACATCGGTGAGGTATCTACCGATCAAGGTTAATCATTCCTAACTCATGTCTAATGTAACTTAACCTATCCGAACTCAATGGTTTGGTGAAAATGTCAAATAATTTATGTTGAGTACCTATAAATTCAAGAGTAATATCACCTTTTTGGTAATGATATCTCAAAAAGTGGTTCCTTACATCAATGTGTTTGGTCCTATAGTGAGATACAGGGTTCTTCGAAATGTTTATTTCATTAGTGTTATCACAGTTGATAGAAACATGCTTAAAATCATATCCATAGTCCAAAAGAGTGTGTTTCATCCACAGAATTTGTGTACAACAACTACCAGTAGCTATATACTCTGCATTGGCAGCAGAAAAAGATACAGAATTCTGCTTCTTACTACACCAAGATACTAAGGATTTTCCCAACAAATGACATGTTCCTGCTGTGTTTTTTCTATCCAACTTGCAACCAGAAAATTCAGCATCTAAATAACTCATTAACTCAAAGGATTTTCCTTTTGGGTAAAACAAACCTAAGTTTACAGTGTGTTTTAAGTTACTTAAAAATTATTTTAACAGCAAGTAAATCAGATTATTTTGGATTATCTTGAAATCTTGCTCACATACACACACTAAACATAATATCTGGTCGACTAGTAGTAAGGTAAAGTAAGCTTCCAATAATACCTCTGTAATTGGTTTGATCAACTGGTTTCCTAGTTTCATCTGCATCCAATTTACAGACTGTACTCATAGTAGTATCACATTCCATAATACTATTCCAACAAAAAAATTTTAAAATAACCTTTGTATGTTTACTTTGATTCAAGATAATGTCATTCACATTTTGAAACACTTGAAATCCATGAAAATATTTGATTTCTCCCATTAAACTCATTTCAAATTCATTTTTCAAATTATTTGAAAAATCATCACATAAGGAGTGTTTAGAAGATCCAAAAATAATATCATCAATATAAATTTGTACTATCAAAACATCTTTAGAAAATATTTTAATAAAAAGAGTTGGATCAGCAATCCATTTAGTAAAACATTTTGAAATAAGAATATTACTAAGTCTATCAAACCAAGATCTTGGATCTTGTTTTAAACCATATAAAGCTTTAGAAAGTTTAAAAACTTGATTTTGAAAATGAGGATTAGTAAATCTAGGTGGTTGTTCAATAAAAACATCTTAAATTATAAAACCATTTAGAAAATCACTTTTGAAATCCATTTGATATAACTTGAAATTCAGATGAGCAGCATAGGCAAGTAAGATCCTAATGGATTCTAATCTTGCTACAGGTGAAAAGGTTTCATCATAGTCTATAAATTATTCTTGAATATATCCTTGTGCAACTATCCTAGCTTTGTTTCTAACTATATATCTAGATTAATCAACTTTGTTTATAAAAACCCATTTAGTGCCTATTGGCAAAGTATCCTTGGGTCTTTCAACTAATTCCAAGAATTTGTTTCATTCAAATTGATTTTACTCTTCTTGCATATCCATTACCCAAAATTCATCATTGATTTCATCATTGACATTTTTAGGTTCTAGCTATGAAAGAAAGGCTTGATGTTCAACATGGTTTCATAGAAAAGCTCTAGTCTGTGTCCCTCAATCAAGATTACCAACAACAGCATCCAAATGATGATTCTTTAGAATCATAGTTGATCTAGTAAAGGTAGGACTAGAAATATCTAGTTCATCTCTAAGTTTGGGTTCTATAGAAGTAGATTATGGAGTATGTCTAGAACTGGATGTTTTTACAATAGGTTATTTGGATTTATCATTAAGGTCCAGAAAAGTCAAATCTTCTTCAAGATTTTCAAGAGAGGTTTTAGGTTCATGTGGATCAGTTTCATAAAATATGATGTGAAATGATTCTTCCACACATTTGGTTCTTTTGGTAAAACTCTATAGGCTTTTCTAGTTAAATAATAACCTAGAAAAATTCCCTCATCACTTTTAGAAGCAAACTTGTCCATATTATTTTTTGTATTGAGAATAACAACTTTGCAGCCAAAGACTCTAAAGTAACTAACTTTGGGTTTTATTTTATTCCATAGTTCATATGGGTTCTTCTTGAAAACAAGTCTAATCCAGACTCTATTAATAATATAACAATCTGTATTCACAGCTTCAGCCCAAAAATAAATAGGCAGGTCATACTCATTAAGCATGGTTCTTGCAATTTCTTGAAGGGTTTTGTTTCTCCTTTCTACTGCACCACCCACCTGAGGTGTCCTAGGGGAAAAAAGTTATTACAATAGCCATTGTGTGAGCAATAAGATTCAAACTCTTGATTTTCAAACTCATGACCATGATCACTTCTCAGGGTCTTAATCTAAAGTCCATTAAGTATTTCTACAGACTTGGAATATTTAATAAAATAAGATCAAGCTTCACTTTTGTGATCCAAGAAGTATACCCAAGTATATCTAGAAAATTCATCTACTAGGACATAGGCATAGTGCTTCCCATTAAAAATAGAAACTCTATAAGGTCCAAACAAGTCCATGTGAACCAACTCGAGAGGTTGAGAAGTTGAATCTGCTTTCTTTGATTTAAAAGAAAATTTATGTCGCTTTCCCTTTTAATAGGGATTAAAAACTTTTTCATTTGGGAATTCAAGATTGGGTAGGTCTCGAACTAAGTTCTTCCTAGTCAATTTTCTGATTGAATGGATGTTTCAGTGTCCAAATATTCTGTGCTAAAGACAAGACCTTTTATAAAAATCATTTAAACAAGTAACATTTTACTTAGCTAAAGAATTCAGATCAACAGCATAAACATTTTCATTTCTCAAAGAAGAAAATACTAATACATTCTTATAATTAAAAACATTACAAGAATCATTTACAAACATAACATTAAATCCATCATCGCATAACTGATAAATACTTAAGATATTGTATTTAAGTCCATAAACAAATAAACCTTTAGAAATTAAAACTGAATCTTTGTTACCAATCTAGACTAGGTTGATGATTTTTCCTTTATAGTTATCACCAAAGGTGACATAGCCTCCAAAAACCTTTATTAAGATTTAAAAGCATGAGTAATCTCTATACATGTGCCTTGAACATCCACTGTCCACGTACCATACCTTCTAGTGAGAACTCTTCAAGAAGGTCTCCTACAAAACAGGTTTACATGGGAAATGATTTTGGTACCCAGATCTTCTTGGGTCCAGAAAGGTTAGCAATCAAATCTTTTGGTACCCAGATTTTTCTTATAGGTCTCATATAATTTATAGAATCAATATATTTTGAAAGATAGACTATATTTGATCTATAACTATATGAACAACTAGTTGAAGCATACTAATTTCCAGAACTGGAATAAGAAGAACATAGTCCAGATTTAAGAATAAATCAATTTTTGGTAAACTGTCTCTGTCAAGGTTGGTATCGCAAACTAGTAGTGTACTTTGGTGAAACTTTCTTACCTAACATTTGAGTAAGAGTTTCTTTTTCATTTTTGAACTTTTCTAAGTCCTTTCTAAGTTTCTCATTAGACATTTTTAGATTAGTATTTTCTTTTAACAGTTGAGGATTATTTTCCTTTTCTATATCAAAGGAAGATTTAACATTGGCAGTGAGAGCATGTTATTTCTTTAATGACTTATATTTGTCCTTAAGTTCCTTACATGTTTCTTCCAGTATGTTACAATATTCAAACAGTTCAGCCTTATACATATCTTCAGAATCAGAATCATATTCTACATCATCTCCAGAATAATAGGAATTCAAAATAGGAGTATCTTAGGTTACCTCACATGTGTTGGTAATGAAACACATGTTGGAATGATTCTTTTCAGAATCAGAAACTTCACAATCACTTGTGATGTCTTATGAAGCTCTCCAGGTATCTTTCATAGCTTTCTTGTACTTATAGTCCTTATAATCATATTTCATTTTGAATTTTAATTTTGGACAATAAGCCTTGATGTTTCCTTTCCTCTTACATTCATAGCAGACTATATAATATTCATTATCAGATTTCTTCCAATCCTTTTTCCACTTACCTCTATTGGCATACTTACCTTTGTAGTTTGATTTCCGGAAGAATTTCTTCTTCCTATAGAACTTCTTAAATCTCCTGGCTATTTGAGTCATTTCCTCCTCACTGTCTAAATCTGAATCTTCACTGGTTGAACATTCAGTTTTGTATTTCAACTTTGTCTTTGTCCATTCTTTTTGAAGTAGTAGATTTAAAATCTAAAAACTTCCTTTTAGGTTCGTCATCTTCTTCCTTATTCACCTTGAGTTCTTCCTCATACATCATAAGCTTACCAATGAGCTCCTTGACTGGCAGTTTTCTTATGTCACATGATTCTCAAATTGAGACAGAAGTGCCTCTCCATCATTCTGGTAGACATCTTAATATCTTCATGATTTATTCCTTTGCTGGAACAACCTTTCCAAGAGAGCTCATAGTATTGACAATCTCATTGAAGCTGAGATAAATGTTAGAAATGGGTTCAACTGGTATCATATTAAAATTATCATATTTAATAGTATATCTATTCAATCTCATTTCTTTAACATTGGTTCTTCCTTCATGGGAAACATCCAAAGTGTCCCATATTTCATAAGTAGTTTTACAAGAAGAAATTCTATTAAACTCTTCATCTTCTAAAGCACAATACATGTCATTCATATCTTTACAATTATTATTGTAAGTAGTCTTTATAGGTTCATCCCATGTTGTTCTTTCAGTTTCTGGAATTTTATATTGAGACACTATAGAAGTCCAGATATCAAAACCCACACTCTCTAAGTGAATTTTCATCCAATGTTTCCCCTGGGCATAGATTGTACCATTAAAGAAAGGTGGAATGTTAGTAGCAACACCTTCTAGTCTATTCTCCATAACTATATTTTAGAAAATATATTAAAGAGATAAAATTTAGAACTAACATAAATTTAAAATCTTTAAAGTTGTAACTAAAATCACAGTTGAAAAATAGAATGTTTGGAAAACTTGTATTAATAGAAACAGCATCTGATACCAAATGTAGATCGGAGTGGACACTCAAGAGGGGGTGAATTTAGTTCCAATTAAAATTTCTTTTAAAAATATTTCTTTTAAAATCCCACTATTTAAAAACAATGTTAAACTGTGGTGAATTTATACAGAGTGTAAATGTTCAATAAGTTTCTCAAAGATTGATTAAGTCTCAGTGAATTTAATCTGAAGATTAAATTGACTTTTGAAACTAACTTACGAGTTTACAATAATTGAAATACTTTCTAATTTAACTATCAAAGTAACTTTAAAACAGATTATATTTCAAATTAGTTTGCAGCGGAATATGAAATATATAGTATACTTATGACTTAAACCAAAATGCACAGCAAATTTATCAAAGAGGTTCAGTCTCAAGCCGAGACTTATTCCTCTCAAACAATTTATATAAGTTTATACAAACCCTGGATCGGGGTAAACAACAGTGAAAATACTATACAGGTTCAAAGACCTCTTCCACTGTTCTATGTGGGAAAACAAAAAACAGCTCACAACTATCTAGGTCTTACTCAACCTCTACCACTATCCACAGTGGGATACAAGGGAGTTATAGAGTTTCAATGAGGATATAAGAATCTTCCATATTAGCTCAGGAGATAGTGTGTATAAAAAAAATAGGGTACACACACTGCTCGAAATGTAAATGAATGAATCACTAGAGTAAGTGTGAATGAGTTTAGAAAATCTTTAGTGATTGGCAGTGCAGCTCTGGACTCGTTTGATTGGTCAGAAAATCTTTTGAGTCCTTCTTTGGTTTTTGTCAGAAAAATAGAGTGTCATTTTCTTCCTTGGTTCCAGGTTCAGCTTGTCAGCCTGAGTGCATAAAGTGTTTGTTGTAGTTCTTCACTCAAGATGAAGCTTGTGTTCTCTTCTAGAAATGAATTTCTTAGTGTATGTCCAGTGTTCTTGGTTTATGGATGTAGTCTTGTGTGAGTGCACCATGTTTCAATGATGTTGAGACCTTTTCTTTTTCACCCTTCGTGTGCCTTCTTAGTTCCTTTACTATG
Source organism: Viscum album (assembly GCA_963277665.1). Taxonomy (NCBI): domain Eukaryota; kingdom Viridiplantae; phylum Streptophyta; class Magnoliopsida; order Santalales; family Viscaceae; genus Viscum; species Viscum album. Next base: position 923,066,584 of record OY728139.1, read on the forward strand.
ATCTAACTGTATCCGCACTTTCAGCTAGGTCTTATCTTCCCTTTCATATCTTTCATCTCCGGCATAAAAGTGTGATTAAATTTTTCATGGGTACTAGGTACGGTTCCCTGACATAGCAACAGATATCATTAAATAACATTAACTTCATTAAAAACATCAAAAGTAACTGTTAGCTTAATAAATAAATAATATTGAGATTATAGAGTTTGACTAGTTGGTCAATAATTAGTAGCCTTCTGTTGGTAGATGTGTGCGGTGGACTTTTTGTAGTAGTGACCTTCCATCGGTAGTTCTTTGAACTTGTATCAGTAGCTCCTGATATCGGTAGATCTTACTCTATGTATTGGTAACTTTTGTTATCAGTAGCTTTATATACCGGTGACTTAATTCTATCGGTAGCTCTTGATCTATCGGTAGCTCTGCTTTGTATCAGTAGCTTCATTCTGTATCAGTGACTCTGTATATCGGTAGCTCTTGGTCTATCGGTAGCTCTGGTGTGTTGGTAGCTCTGGTCTGTTGGTAGCTCTATGTATTGGTGACTATCTGTATCGGTGGCTTTCTTAGTTCCAGTGATTATGTGTATCGTTAGACATATGAATATCGGTAGCTCCATTTTGTACTATCGGAAGATTTGTTCTATTGGTAACTATCTGTATCGGTGACCTTGTGCTATGCTTACCGGTGGACTTGTACATATTGGTAGCTCTGCGTATCAGTGACCTTAGCTTATCAGTGACTCTGTCTATCCGTAGACTAAGTTTATTGGTAGACTAAGTACTGGTAGCTCTATATCAGTAGCTATACGCAGATCAGTGACTAACACTTATCTATTTTATGTAAAACATATCTGATTGGATTACAAATACTTCAAAACTTATATAAACAAAGATAAACATTGATTAACATATTTCAAGTATTATTTTAATATTATTATTAGATAGAATGTCATAGATTGAGATAATTAGAATAGAGATAAAAATTAATTGGGACTATCAAAGTATATGAAGGCATAATTGGGATTATCAAACTATGTGAATGTATAATTGGGATTATCAAAATAGGTGAGTTCAACTAAAAGAAAGATAGTAAAAAGAGTAATTAATTAATTGAGGTGAAAACAAATCCCACTTTGTTTGATATGTTTAGATGTGTTTAATCTAAAGAGGTATAAATAAACTAACATAGATATTCACTAAATTAATTTTTTTGATAATTTTAATCACTTTTCTTCGATTTATTTTAAATCAAGTAAATAATATGATCTACAGTTTTTTAATCATGTTTATTGGTGTAATATAAGTAAGACAAATTTTTGGATTAAATGATCTGAGTTTGATTTTTTTTCCAAAAGAATAATGTTGAGTATATCTAAAGATGAATTGGATAATTTATGAAAATATTACAACATAAACAACCCAATAAAATAGAATATTAAAGTAAATGAAATAGACTTAGGTGTACCTGGGATGAACCTTGTAATTAGAGAATGGCACATCAATTTTTTTTGATACAACCCACACAACAACTAATAACATTCAAATAGATACATACTTTGACCAAACTAAGATTTTACTACTTTTGTAATGTAGTATGGATGGAATAATATTTTTTAAGCCTTAAAATTATTTTAATTAATTTGTTTTATTTAAAATAAATGGATGAAATGAATATAAAACATTTGAGAACATTTGTTTTCAAAATTATAAAACATTTTGAGATATTATGGACAAGTGGGATGTCATTTTTTGGGATTTCATGTCATAAAAACAATAGTTTCTATATTTATATCATAGGGGAAGTATGTAATAATGATATTCATGTTGGTTGGAATAGAAGAATAAAGCCTTGTATCTACTCCTACACATGGGATGTACTTATCATTGGATTAAAGATAAATGATATATGATCAAAAGGATTTCTAAAGTCCCATTGGATGTATAATTTAATTGAAAATGTCTATAAAATATATTTTCCTTTTTATTATAGATTGATAAAAATTATAATAAAACCCTAGTAATTCTCATCATAAGGATGTGAAAAAAAAAGTTTTTATACCAAAGGGATTTTTATTATGACATAATTTATGAGAAAGATACAAATTTTAAGATTTATGTATATTTAGATTTTTTGGGATCGTAACAATTTATATTAATATATAACATTGTAGATTCATTTATGTTAATGGAAGATTCATTTATTAGTAATTTATGAAAAAACATCAATCCCTCTAAGAATAATTAAAGATGAATATATTATGACATTTCAATCCATAACATAGATGATGTTGATTAAGTTACAACATTATGATATTGGTTTTATCTTACACACTCTTGATTGGGTGTGATTATCAATGTAAAATAAACATCTCAAATAATATAGTGAAACATTAAAGGGCATAACATATTGAAATTATTTGTTACATAATAAGAAGAAGGTGTAACATCGATTGACTTAATTTCGATATATTTCATCAATGGATAAAGTTGTGGATTTCAGTATGAATCCCCTAATAATGGATTCCTTCAAGAATTAGTTAGTTTTATTAGTGTTTTATTCACTTATAAAATTCATGTATGTTTATTGAATTTTTTTTAGATCCCTTTATATATTTAATTTCTTGAAAAGGGGTGATAAGACATAGTATCTCTACTTAAATAGGAGTGTCTCATTTATTTTTATAGGTGATGGGAAAGGTTAATTAGAGGGGGGAAGAGTTATATTATAGGGGATAATATATAGTATCTCTACTTAAATAGGAGGAGTATCTCATTTATTTTTATAACTGAGGATAGGTAATGTTATCACATTGTTTTTCCGATTCCAAGAAATACAATGGGGTATTGATGAACCCATGTATCTTAAAGATCTCCCTTATGTGGAATTTACAAATGGTAAATTATGAGATGATGGGTTCATGAGATGATTTATTCACGAGTTATAATCATTTTTATCATTTGAATTATGTACAATAATCCCATCAATTAGTGGGAATATTATTTGAACTGGTTTCAAAGAAAATAAATTCTAAGGAAACACATATTTCATCCTAGTGATGCACTATACACATCATTTTTCATCTAAAAACAACATGTGATTAATTAAGAATAAATGACATTTTCATGGATATAATTTAATTTAAACCTGCACAGTGACCATCGAGAGAGAAAATATAGGAATTCTGACTAATTATTATTCCACAATCACAAATTTTATGTATCTTTAAAAGAGATTCTCAATATTTTGGGTAATCATGGTAGATTATTTGTGTCTATAAATGGGTGTATATTGTAAAATATATTGATATTAACTATATAAATATGAATATAATTATATTTCATATATAATTATATAATTATAAAAACATAATTTCCTATTATAAAATTTATAATATTGTTATATATTTGTAATTATATGTATTTTTTTTAATAGAAATATATATTTTTAATTTTATATATAATCTCAATCAAATATATATTCAAATATATTTATATGCACACACATGCATACATACATATATATAATGGTTACCTTTTATACCTTAAAAATATATACATATTTATATATTCCAAACAATGATTTTTGTAATAGTACCTACTTTTTTATATGAATATATATTTTTACATTTCAATACAACAATAATATTTTTTATTCTTTTATGATTATTTTTAATTATATAAAAATGTATAATTACACAAACATATACACAAATATTTATTATTCTTGTTCTTGTATGTATGTATGTGTATACATGTTAGAAATTATATGTAAGTTTATATGCATGTTTATATTTTTGTGTAAGTGTATGTATGTGTATTTATAAGTGTGTTTTTATGTATTTTCATAGATTTGTATGTATATAAATATGTATGTGTATGTTAATGTATATGTAGGACTACGTATATATATGTATATGTATGAATGTGTATGTATTTTTTTGTGAATGTATGTATGTGTATACAGTTATATATATATACATATATAATATCTCAAATGTGTGTATGTAATTAATGGTTTAAATTTTTTTATTTTTTTTAGTTAAATAATTATTCAAAGATTATTTATTTATTTTAACTCGATAATATATTAGGAATCTTTTGTATTTAAAAATAATTTGTAATATTGATTCATTTTTTATATTTTTTTAGTATAAATAATTAATATTTTTTATTCATTTTAATGATTTATTTAACTTTATTAATTTTCATTTTTTAAATTGAGTAAATTTTTAATACTTTTTCATTAAATATTATTTATTCATTTTTATAATTTATTCATTTAATTTTTTATAATTTATTAATATTTTATTGTTTGATTATACCTGTTTGTTTATTGGAATTTAATATTTGAATTTTTCTAGTAATTTATATTGTAATTAATTATTTATTTTAAATATTTAATAATTTTAAATATTTTTTTAATTTATGTTGTTAATTTTATTAATTCATTTCGTTATATATTTCTATAAATAATTCATTTTTATTTAGTCATATTTAATATATACTCATTTAATATTTTTTACTCATTTTTAGTACATATTTATTTTCTATATTTATTGGATATATCCATTTTTTAAAATTTAATTACACTGTTTAATTTTATAATTATTAACCTGTTTTTAATTTGTATAATTATTAATTTTTCTTTCTAAATTTCGGTATTTAAACCTCTATATAATTACCATTTATTCATTTATAATTTGTAATTTGTTGCAATTTTTTAAATAAATTATAATGTTAATAATTGTTAGTTTTTATTTATTATTTAATCATTTGTAATGTTTATTCAGTTAATATATTTTTAATTTATTCATTTATTATTATTAATCTATACATTTTTATTTCTTAATATTTAATAAACTTATTGAGGTCCCCAATGTAACATGAAAGGGAAACAGTACACACACATACCCTTGGGCTAGTTCATATTTCTCATACTAATACTATTAAACCTTTCATAAATCTCAAACGTTGTAACATCATATTCCATTTTTATTTGGATAAAACAATCTTGAAAACCAATGGTATATTAAATGAAATTTAGTGTGAGAATAGAAGGTCTTATAGATTAAAGTAGGAAACTATTCATAATTTTAACATATTGGAAAGGAATTTAGGGATGTATTCCCTACATATACACATATAACTGATGTATACTAAAACTTTTACTGTACTCATTCGGTATCATAATTTTGAACCCCATTATGATTTCATTATATTGGAAATTTAGCATCAAACTACTTAGTAGTTATTGAAAACTCATACCCAAATATATGTTAGGTTTAATAGTTCACATGATAGTTATTTTTTCTGAGTAAAAAAATATGGTTATAACGTTATATATTTAATTCTATATACATGATCATTTTTATCAAACAAGATTTCTTAGGATCATGGTCAATATTATCCCCAATTTAATATTGTATCACTAAAAGATGATGATATTCCTTACTAAAAATATGAAGACTAATCAATATTATGTTCAATGGTTATGAAAATTGAATGAATCCATGACCGTCTACATGATTATATGTTGTTAAAAAATAAGAATGAATTACATAAAAAATAGAGTAATTGTGGTGAAACTTGATATAAGAAAGATGTATAAATTTTTTAAAACATTGATGGTAATTTCAAGTAAAGCGGTGACCTAGCTCTCGGCGGCGGTGATGCCCTAGTAGCATGGCGGCGGTGATGGCCCCTCCCCGTCTGGGGGAGGGGCAGGCTCTTGCTCCTCCTCCTCGTGATGCAGTACACAGAAGGTGCTCCTTTTTACCCAGTATTGACGTTTCCCCAAAGGTACCTGGCCTCTGCAACGGTCATCCGGTTGTTCCGGTTTCTTCTAAAGAATTCCTTGAAGCTTCATCGCATCTATCCACGGCTCTGGTTGTGAAGTTCACTCGACAAAGACCTCCAGTGGAGGTGTTCGAAAAGTTCGTGAATCAGGAATGGGGTCTAAACCACTGTGCGGTTGTCGGTCTCTTTGGACCGCGCCAAATTCTTGTTTGTCTTGCGGATGAAGACGACTTGGCTTTGGCTTGGTCCCGTGCTAGCAGATCTGTCAGGGGGTTTTCTTTCCATTTACATCACTGGACGTTCTATCTGAACATGAATTGCGACGCCTCCTCGTCGTCAATATGGATTCAACTTCCAGGGTTACCTCTCCCATTTCAGAACCCAGCTCTCCTTCGTTCAATTGGCAATTATGTAGGCCATTTCCTCTGTGCGGATTGGAAGACCGATGCCTTGGTGCATCCAATCGCAGCGCGCATCTATGTGGAAATGGAACTATCCAGACCTCCACCTGACAAGGTATGGATCGTGATTTAAGGGCAGTACAAGTATGTGGAAAGTATTTTCTATGAATCGTGGACCTCGTTCTGTTCATTCTGCCATAGACAGGGTCACCGTGTGGAGGACTGTCGTAAACGGGCTGCAACGGTGGCGGCTGAGGCTTCTTCGGGGAGCAAGAGTGCCCCTGGTCATGTTGAAGGTCGTGGGGCTTGTACTGGTATCGATTCTGAGCCTGTTACGCTCCATCTGAGGACACAAAAGAGTCAGGTGGATACTAGTGACCGTAGTGAGCCACTTCGGGGTGTCCAGGAGCCAGTGTCTTAGGTGGAGGCGGTGGTTGATGACCCCAAAAAGGATCTGGGTGGTGTTCAGGCATCGAGTAGCATGAGTTTACAGGACCGGGGTCCTACGGCGGGGGCGTTAGGGAGCTCCTCTCTGCCTGTAGGTGTGACTTCCAGGTCAGAGGCCATTTGTGTGCCAGCCAGAGGATGGGAGTCTCTGAACCCACAGCCTCAATATATGGGCAGGGGTTTTGAGGAACCCGCCTCCCTGGAGGGATCAGATGTTTAGAGAACTTGTGTCTTGGGGAAGTAAGGGAACAATGGGGTAGGGTCGGCCCTGGATGGTGCTACTAGAAATCTGGTGGGGACCGGTGTGGAGGTGCAGGCTAAGTCTAACTTTGAAGATGCAAGGGGGTTGAGCGCTTCCTGTCTGCTAGGGGTTTGTTCTTCAGTCTAGAGTACAGTCGCTTTGAGCAACAGGTATGGATTGCTGGCTGAGGATGAACATAGAATTGAACCATCTACCTGGATTGAGGATGGTAAGGACAACAGGGGGAGTGATGGTGGGTTTTTGTTGGAAGGTCGGATTAAGGGAAAAACCTGTTCAGAGTATGAGGATGGTGGAAGGGGAAATGAATGTGATGTGGTCTGTAGAAGTCTCTCCAAAACAGAATCGGGTTTGAGGAGGGTCAGGAAGAAGCGGGGTAGGAGGGGTTGGAAGTATTACTCTTCCTTACCTCCTCCTATGAAGACCCATTCAGCAAAGAAAATTTTGGTGGAGAAGATATATAAGGAGGCCAGGTATAACCAAAAGGCAGATGGGAAACATGATCCGTCCGTGGATTTGGTCCTAAGATCTGGCGATATGGTGTCAGAACAGGTGTTGCATCTCAACGCCTCGGAAGAAGATTCAGCCAAGATTATGGGTAGGAACCTTGAAGTGGAGCTTAAGGAGGACCAGTATGCTTTGGTGGATAAACAGGACTCGATCCTGGTTGGATGTTTTAATAAGGGGTTGATCAGCCTTGAGGAATATATGCAGGTCTAGAATTAACTAACTTCCTCCTTTGAAGACCTAATAAGGGGAGATCCTTTCCTGCAGGTATCTAGTTTATCCTGGAAACTGTTCAGAGTCACTAACTCTGGTAAAATACATCTGGTGTTCAATGATTCTAGTTTACTTGTTTCTTAACTTATGATGTGTTGAGTTTTCGTTCTGGCTGTGGGAGGAATACGGAAGGCTCAGTTCGGCTCGGTCGGGCTGGAGCATGCTGCTTGTTCCTCTGTAGTCCATTAGGGATGTGGTGGATACGGAGGGATGGCTTGCCATCGGGAGGGACCATGCTTTCATGGGATCGCCGAGTGGCCCTTCTCTGGAGTTGGCGGATGCTGCTGTGCTTGGGTGAGGGTGTTTCTGATCTTCTGTTTGCTGCTGTTGGTGCCTGTTGGAACTTAAGGTTTCTCACTTTTTCCTCAAAAGTGTTTTCTTAATAAAAAAACTAATTTTCAGTCAACCACATTTAGGATGACTTCATGAATGTGGGGACACTAAAATGAAATTGATAGCACCCAAATAAATAATAATTCAAGATAAGAAACCTTGGAACCTAAAAAACTCACATTCGATAAAAATTTATCATGGGTATATTGAATTTTTAAATGAGCTGAAAAACCTATGTATTACAATTTATACAAATGGAATTAATCATTTTGGTGTATAAATAAGAACTCGTAGAACATTACTAGTTTTGTTGGTCAATGATAAATCACAACTATGGTTATACATGATGTTTAATTAGACTATTTTTATCTATTTATATTAGGACCAAAACGACATGACAATGAGAATGATGTTTTTTTGGATACATCAACCGATGATAAAAAATGAATATGTGATTTAGGTATTAAATTGTATGATACTAATAGAAATAAATTGTTGACATTAAGATACATGTTGTTTGGAATAATAAATTAATTTCCTTCTTATGTAGTTTTTTTTGGATATAGTTTAAAGGAATGTTATGGTGTTCCATTTTTTAAGAAGACAAAAAGTCAGTGAGGTTTAATGATTCCATAAAGATTTTTCATCAAGAACATAATAAATTTTTACCCTTTTAATATAAATATAAATAATACATAACATCATTCAATTATAATTTATAATAATGATCAAATGTTTTTCATGCATAGGTGATAAATGTTTTGAGAAAGTAAAGTATATCGTCACCATTTTTTCAAAATCATAAAAACCTTGTGAAAATTTATTAGAAAAAGAGATGAATGTTTTAAAAATATTAATATATTGGAATTATTTATGTGCCAGATGTTTTCCTAATATCTTAAACATAAAAAATGTATATGATAATGTCATTTTCTTGATACAAAATGCACCCAGTAAAACAAAATATTCTATTAAATCTAGTTTTTACGTGATTGATGTTGGGTGAGATAAGAGTTGGTTCTATTAATGGAATGAAATAGAAAACATTCTTCCTCTAAATATTACACTCTTTCTAAGTATGATTTATTTCAATATTAATACATCCTTATTGGTGTAAGATTTAATTCCAATGAATTTATGTTTCATTCAACCTAAAAAATTTCAACATAGATTCACCTTTATATTCTTATTTTTCAAAAATATATGCAAAAACTAAATAGACATGGGGATGTTAAAGACTATATAAAATGATATTTATATCATATTTTGTGAATTAGATATGTTCTTCCCAACACTATTCATTGATGTAACGGCTTACTTCAGGGTTAAATTGGTTGTATAGATCGTACAGTTTAGTCATGGTTCTTATAGATTAATGTACCCGATTGAGTAATAGATGAATATTTTGAAAGATTTTATATAAAATAAATTTCATCTAGATGTTTTTATTATATATTTATATATTTTTCAAGATTATATTTTATTCAACACGATCCAGCAACCATATGGGGATATCAGTGTTCTCCCAAAATCTCATCGGAGTAGGAACCCTATATGTGAAGCTATTTTGAGAAGATATGTTATCTAAATTAGAATTAAAGAGTTTTAAGAGTGTCATTATTACCTTCTACATAACAATACATAAGTTCCTTCATTTTTTAAAACTCACAAATTAATTAACAGGAATTCAAACCCATTAAAGGATCAAATTTGGATATCAAATGCACATTGTCAAAATATTTTGTAAATTGGTATTTAGTTTATTGAAATTAACTTAAAATATGTTTGAGAATTATTTTAATGTATCATTATATCATATAAAAGAACATTCTTGAAAAAAATTTATGGAATATTTATAAGTAAAGAAACATTAACCCACCAAAGTGGAAATAAGGTCAACCTTTCTCAAAATAATTCTTCATCATTTTTAGTGATGAAGAGAGGATAATAAAATTAATACCTAGAAAATATGAAAATATATTGTGAATCATAAAAAATAGAGTTTAGTAAATAATTTTTATATAATTCCTCCAAGGATATTCAATAAAAAACTATCCTGATTAAAAATGAGATTATAACAAAAACACATACCTCAGGTCCAGACATTCTTTATATGAGTTCTTGATAAGCTATATAATAAATACTGTTTTATTATAAATCTAATCCAAAACTATATTCACACCAATATTATAATATAATTTTATATTATAATTTTCAATTACCCTTTTCTTAAAAATTATACATCAAAATCAATATTCTTGGAGTTGACTATTCATTTTCTCATAAATATTTTTGTTTTAATGATTTGATACTACTGCCTTTGTATAGTTTCATCATCTCCATAATCATAAAAATGTCATCAGTATCAAATTTTATCTTTATATACAATTTTAAAATCATTCATATATGGTGGTGATGATAAATGAGTCAATTAATTCATAGAGATTATAGTTGGCACATACACACCAAAGTTGTTGTCATTTATCATAGGATAAAAATGAAGAATAGGATGGTTGTACGGTTAACATAAATTTTTAATTAGTATATTAATGATACTGAATTAATAAATTTAATATGATTATAAATTATTGATATTTGATTAAGGAATATTGTTACTCTAAATTCATCGGTAATTACATTTAACTCTTCCTTGGGAAATTTCCATTACCGTATAAATTAAGTCTAAAATGGTTTGTATTTTTTGAGGGTTAGAATGTATATGAAATGGTGGGGGATGTTAGGAATATATTTTTGAATATAATTCCCAAAATAGATGGATATATGTTTTTAAATAAGTGAAGGTATGATGTTTTCTTTTATATGTAAGGTGGGTTGCACACTTTTAAATACATAAAATATTAAAGTATACTAAATATATATGAAAGTGAAAGGATATAAATTGAATCAAAATAGGAATTTAACATTATTCTTAGTTCAAATACCTTTACCAAATCACATTTATCAATGTTATATGGATATTTACACTTTATCACTATGTTTAAGACCCTCTTTAATTGTGTCAAATCATACTATAGAGACAAAGTTTTAACATGGTTGTTATTCAGAATAACAAAAGCTAAAGATGACTTATTAAAAATATATGTACATAAAAATTCAAAATATATAAAAAACATTATAAAATTAAATTCCTATAATTTGAGTAAATTAATTATAAATTAAGTACTAATAAAACAATGAAAACCATATTTAAAAAAATATTTTAAATCACATATTTTAATTTAATCCCATATCATATCTAGTAAAAGATATTAGATGAATATTAAAATATTTTATTTGATATATTATCTAAAAATTTAATTGAAATCAATTGTAAATATTAATTAATTTAAAATTTTAAGATGAAAACACATTTCATGCATAAAAATGTTTTTTAAGAAAACATGTATTTTTTTCCTTAAATTGAGTTTATTTTCATTTTTATCAAATTGATAATGAATGATTTAATTTTATACAGATAACAAAAATAATTTTCCCAAATTTCAATTCTTTAAATTAATTTTCAAATAAATCCTATATTATTTTTAAAATAATCATAAAACAAATATAAAATATCAATTATTTAAGTTTAATTGTATTTCTTATGTGGATTGGAATTTTTAAAAACTTATATTATATTTAAATAAAATATGTTATGATTAATTTTATAATTTAAAAAATTATGGACATATTTTGGTTGTTGTATTCATAAAAATATATGAGACACCAAGAAATTATTAATAAAAAATACATTCTAAAATCACCAGGCATTACATTCTACCCACCCTATAAGAATTTTTCTCCATAAATTATTTCAAACTGATTAATAAAACTAGATATACCTCAACCTCATCTCCATATCGGGTTCCCATGTTGCTTCCGAAAATTTCTTATTCCTCTAGAGAACTGTGAACAGGTGATTAGTCTTGTTTTATATCACTTTATGTCTATTATCTAATATTTTTACTGGTTTCTCCTCAAATGAGAGTTGATGGTCCAAGGGTTTAACCTCCTTGTTCATTACATGAAAAGTTTTTTGTATATAAATCCTTAAAAGAGATATATGAAACATGCCGTGAACATGGGAGATGTTCATAGGAGCTCTATGTAATAATCCACCATCCTATAATGACAAAACAATTATTATACAGACTGATATATATTTGACTTATCATTCCCTAGATTCAATATCTCATAAAATGCAACCAAGGATATATTTATAGGAACAAATTTTCAATATATTTGTACACTATATATCATCAAAGAATTTAAACATAAAATTTATTTGAACTCTAATATACCGTCAAATGTTACAGAATGGGTTTTAACTTCTCTTCCATTTTATACGATAGTATATTTCATAATATGTTTTGATTATCAACTTTATCTCAACATGTTAGTGTCCCACACTTCATTTCATATATTGATTCAAAAGGATCCATATTTCTTTCATGAAATATATATTTGTTATTAAAAAATTACAATAGGATGATGTTGATTCCAATCACCTTATAAAGGTATATAGAATGATATAACCATATCTTCAAGGGTTTGAATGGACACCTATGTCTCACTATCTATCGGAGGATTATTTATAGTATTAGATCTCAACACTATATTGAAATACTACTAAAGCCTTATCTAGAACATTTTGGTAATCCTCATATATTAATATGATAAGATCGAGAGTCATTATTCATGCTATCTTACTACTTTCTTAATGTATATCCTTTCAAGAATGACATTAGAGAAATATTCTCTTATTATAATTAAAGGGGATGATTTTATAAGGTGACATACTATAACCCAAATTTTGATATTCCATTCAGATTTATTAGCGTGTTATAGGATGAAATTAAAGGTAGTGCTTTCCTATTTGAACTTCTGTATAATCAATGGTTGTAACATCACCTTATATTCTTGTCTCTCGTTATTAAATTATGTTGATATCAATCATTGAAATACATAATCATTAATATCTATCATCAGGTTTTACAATAAAAAATGTTCTATATAATCTATATACATGTTCTTACTTATAGGAAGAATGGAGACTTATGGGATATGAGCTTAATTTAATACATCATTATTGATTTCTTATTTTGACATGACCCAAACCATGTTTATAAATCTGATCATTCAATCATAGAACATATTGAAATCCGAAAAAATAAAAACCCTATTTTATAGATCTATATCATCCTTATATTAAACATTGATCTTAACATAAATTGATGGTTGAACATTAATCTAAAAAAATATGATATATTTCCTTTAATTTTAATCTCAAGGTTCATTCCCTATAAATCTATATGTTTTTTTCTATTTTGATACTCATCATGAAAAAACAAGAACAGTTGTTACTCATCAGGGCCTCATCCAAACTACCCCACTTCTTCAGGTAGTAATGTATTGAGAAGTCATAGTATTTAATCTATTATATACATCTTCTTTGACACAGATTTAGATATTTATATGTGAATATATAAATTCTTATTTTTTTATTGGAACATATTTTACCACTTTATCATTAATTATATAGATCAATATTTTCTTATTATTATATATTCCTCACATTTCATAATAATAAAAAATCCACCATATCTTTAAAGAGAAATTATCGTTGCTTGTTCAAAATCGTTAAAAGGTTAATTCTTCTTATGAACAATCAATTGGATTGAGGAATCAGCTACCACCATATAATCCTTCTTTCTAACACATATCTATCAACTATAAATGAATCACTATTTATCATGAACCTTTCCCTAGTATAGTGTACTTTGATCACATGTGCACTAACTAACCTTTTATTGATTTCCCTGAATATTTAGCTACATTTATCTATCCAAAGGTACGTAGATACTTTTTATTTCAACATGGTTAATGGATTTTATATCTAGGAAAAATTTCTCATAATGTGTCGGTAGTATCCATCCACCCTATAAATGATATTGATTTTGATCAACATGGTTGGTATGGGACATTGTTAAATTACTTCCCACTTTCAAGGACCCACCGATATCCCCTCAGTATAATTACATATCCTGATAATGGTACCTTATGTAGCCATAATTCCCCACTAGTAAATTTTTAAAATAAAATTTCATACTCAATCTCATCAATAAAAATCCTAAATTGATCTTTAAACTTTTCCTTTCCCTTAAAACGTATAATAATTCATCTATAATCCCTACAAAATACTAATTAAGGTAATATAAAAATACATTATTTATTATATCCATTATATTGATGGGGGGTTGGTAAGTCCAAATTGAATCGATTTACATTCATAATGACTATATCTCGCATGGAAGGTTTCCATGTATATGTCTTCCATTATGATCCACAATTGATAATACCCAAGTGAGAGGTGAGTATTTAAAAATTATTGAGCACCTTCTAGTTGATCAGAATATATATATATATATATATATATGGAATATTGTCATATTTATTTATAGTGATCTTATAATTTTCACGATAGTCAATGAAAATATTCATTCACACATATTACATTACAATAAAAATATTTGCTGCACTACATGGTTACACACATTCAAAAATGAATTCCTCATCAAGATTCTCCTAGGGTTGCTTCTTCAACTCTAAAAACTCAATTGATGAAATTATGTAAGGAGTAATTAACAATCCCATGAAACCATGTATGAACACCATTGAAAACACAACCTTAGGATTCAGGTGAAGTCTAATAAACTCTTGAGGAAATACATAGGCTTATTCCTACACAATAAAAATATTTTTAAATATTAGTTTCACAACAACCATTTTATATATATAGCACTAAAATATTTGTAATAAGATCCAAAAAATGGAAAACATTTATTAGAAGATCATATTAATCCTCAAATCGATAGTCAATCATTAGTTGATTCATAATATGAAATTTTACTTCCTTACTCAATTTTAATATTTTGACCATCTATTAGATGTCCCTTTATCATTTTTTGGTATTTCATTAACTATTTTTTTATCATTACATGGTTTTTTCGGATATAGGTTTAATTTCAGCTGAATTTGAATAATTGTGGAATTATATGGGGTTGTTTAAGGGTGGAAAAATGTTAGTAAAATTCCTGCAGTATTCCATATTAATCCTTGCATCCAATTTTTGGACACTTGATGGGGGAACATGGGTTTACAAAGCCTTGCTACCATACCCCAAACTGTGTTCCCTAGAAAAGAGGGGAACAACATGGTTGGAATATGTTTTTATTACCATGAAAACCAACCATGTGTGGATTAATCTTAAATCAGTATCACTAAATGGTTACTTCACAAGGTTCTAAAACGTTTAGCCTAACCATTAGGAATAGTGTTGGCTGCCTATAAATATTTGATTTAATCTAAATTAAATACTTTTGATATATTTTTTCCACTAATCAAGTGGATTTTTGAACTCCTATTCCTCCCATGGATTGAGAGTTGATTACCTTCATTCTAGGGATCCTATTTTCTAATATTAAAATACCATTATATAACCAAATCAATCAGCAAGTCTACATTCTTGGTTGTTCTTCCAAGATTTCTTTTTCTTCTCCTTCCCAAAATCATATATTTAATCTTATCTGGATTGATAAATGTTCCTTGATTAATATTTGGGAGTTTTATTGTTTCATTGTATAATTTGTTCATGTAATGGAGATCCAAGATTATATCTTAATGATCATAGTTCTATTAATCACTATCATTCAGTCTACAACAAAATTAAGGGCTATGGTTCGGTGAGCATTCATTAATGACCCTAAGGTAGGCGGTGTACATGGTAATTCCCATAGTCTTGATAACTATTTGTGTATTTAGTTTTATCATCCAATCTCTATTTTATAAAATTGATTTAAATTTTAAAAGGGAATTAAATCCCCTTGATTTATGGAGACCATCTCAGATCTTGTGGGATCATTCAGAGATAATGAATCCGAACATGATGAACACCTGGGGGTGTGCCAATTATTCTTGAAATGATAATTAAAATTTTTAAAAGTGGGAATATTATGTTTATAGAATTTAAATTTATCCTTTTGTATAGTTTATAATGGTATTTAAAGGGTTTTATAGCTTAACCACAAAGGGATAATGAGTTATCAGATAATTGATGGGTATTGTAATAATGGATTTCATTGAAAATTTCTAATGTTTCTAATTATGTAGAATGTGATGAACCATGATAATAAGTGATAAATAAAATGGAAAAATATTTTGAAAACGGTTGATAAATGGTTTGTTGTTCTGGAACCATGATATATATATATATATATCAGTTTAATTGTGAACAATGTGTATTGTATTCCAAACTGATTCTCCAAGTGCATGTGTGGTTCCAAACTAATGCTTCAGGACCCTGATGCAAGTATGTGATTTCGTACTGGAATGATTCTCCAGGTACCCATGGTTCTAGTGATAGACGGATTCACTATGTACTCATGAATTGGTTCTGGAATGATTCTCTATGTAACCGATATAATGATGTTGGACTAACACTCTAAGTTTATATGTTAATTGTACCCGAACTGATGTTATAGGGTACCAAAATGAGATTGGTGTTAAAATGAATAATTAAATACCATGAAATGATAAATAGAAACATTGTTATGGTGTATGGATCAAACATAGGCATGGGATGAAGCAGCTATGACTACATTTTGTGTCACTTAAAACCCCAGGGACAATGTGGTTGAATCTATAAGAAAAAATATTAAAAATATTTACATAATTTAATTTTTTAATTATTTATAAAACTTCTAGTATTATTATAGATAGGATATTTTTTTACTTCATTAGTGGAGTCCAAATAATTTTTAATTACACTCAACGTGGGCCATATTTTGGAACTCAACTATACTATGTTTTTGTAGGTAAGGATAATGGGATCTGCCCAATGTTTTATTACTATGTTGGGATTTGGGATGGATCATGGATGAGGGAACTATACATGATTCCTATACCCTCTTTGATGTTCTTTATGTGTCTTTATTTTTTTGTTTTCATTTGAAACCTAACACTTATATGGAATGATATATCTAATAATTTGGTTTATGATTATTTTCCATACTTTTTGGATTGTTTATGTGATATTTGGTCTTTATTAGTTGTCATTATTTTTTATTTTGGTTATTATATAATATTCCATCATTTTAATATTTTGATAAATATTTTATAATCTAACCACATGACATATCTGAACCTCTATACTAATCCACACTCAATGAATTATTGGAAGGCTCACATTACATCATATAGAAAACTAGATTGGGGATCTAGTTTGAGACATGTTGTTCAGGACATCACAAAGTTACATTAGAGGGTTTTTCCTTCCATTTAGTGGACTTATTATTTATGAATTGTAGAAATGAGACTATGATGAGTCATACATTGGTCATGAGATCATGCATGGGAGTAGATAACCAATGAGCAGGGGAAAACACATGTACCCAAGGTAGGATTATTCGTTATGATGACTGTTGTTACAACAAAATTTTATTTTACCTTTGATGATGAACTTTTTGTGTGTTGATATCACTTTCTGAGATTTTACTTGTGTCTCTTTATGGTATGGGAGTTGTGTATGTGTGCATCATTCTACACATAGAAGAATTTATTTTTCTTTCATCAAATTAGGCATTCGTGGGAAATAAACTTATTAATTGGTTATGGTAAATTAAACTACGTTTAAATATTTAGGTATTTAAAAAAAATCCTATAATAAAACATTAAATGTTAAAAGATGATAACTCTAGAAATTTGAAATGTATAAAAAGGGTTCCCAATAGGAAACATATAGAATTTAATGGTTTACCAAATTTTATCCATGTCCAAGGTTGAGGATGGATGAAAGTAGTGAAAGAATCATCACTTTAACTGTGGCGTAGTCTTTTTTGGATTATTTTTTGTGACCTTATGTTAATTTCACCTTTTAAAATGTACTAATAATGTGTTATTTTTCATAAGACATGTGATTTTCATTATTGAGACATGCCACTATGGTTATTATTATTAGTAGGATGATTAGAGAAAATTTTTGGGAATGTGCTTTGATTAGAAGGAAAATAAGGACTAATAATTCAAGGGAATGAGGAATAAGAGAAATGTCGTACAAAATGTACTCAGTTTATACAGTTCTTGAAAAGCTACCGGTGGAGTGTTCGGTAGAAATTAACTTCTTTGAACTAGGAGTTCCCATTATTGGATCCTATGACATTCACTAGAGATGGTGGACCTATGGAATATGGGTTCTAGATTGATTTTATCCAGAAAATATTGACCCTTTAGAGACTCCTCTAGAGAGAAGAGACATGTTGTTTTCTTATATGTTATATGGACTAGTGAAGCGTTGGGGGATATTGAGTCTCGGGATGGGGAGTTGTAGGGAATTTAATGGAAGGACTTCACTAATAAGTTTATTTAATACTTTTAGCTAGATACACTAAGATAAGAGAGGGAATAAGAGTTTATGAGGTTGATTTAGGGAATCATGTCACTAATGGACTATGTTGGGTGCTTTACTGACTTGTATTGATTTTTTTTAGTGATGTTATGTGATGAAATTTTTTTGGAGAGGAATTTTTAGGATGCTCTTAAATGTGAGATTATGTCCCATTTTAATATATTATGATTCTAGATTTTTTCTAATATAGTGAATCAGAATCACATTTCATAGGGAGGGATGAGGTTGGATTCCCATCGAGGATATGTGGTTTCAACTGGTTGACTATGAGGTACATCTTCCATGGTCTGGATGAAATGTTAATATAGTATTAACCATTGCAGTTACAAATAATGTATCCAAGGGAACATATCAATTACTCTCATATTAAATCAATTGTGTTTCCATCATTTTTGTAGGTTGGGTCACATTATTAGCTAGTGTATTTGGACATCATTAGAGTGATGAGGTTGCAGTATGATGGGATAGTAACAAAGGTACTACAGGAACCCATGAATTATGGGTAGTGACGGAGGGGAAAGGAAAATTCATATTACTAGAAGGGGGTCTTATAACCCATACTCTTCAGTAAATTGGAGTTATACTGGTTTTTCTAGTCGAGGTGGAGGGCATGATACATTGGGTTTTGAGAGGGAATATTAGTTGTGTAGTGAAGAAAAGAGAACTCGGGCTAGAGAATAGAGAAGAGGGATAGGGTGGTTCCATGAATATAATCCAGCACTTTTGGATAGAATAGCCAAAACCATAACAATCGGAGGTACAATTATCACAAATTCTATACTTTCTAGCACATTATTTGACAAAATAGAAAAACATTATTGTGTCTCTTCATAGCATGTGAATGGTTGGAGTTTGAATATGGAGCTCATGTGTGGGGTTATATGGATTGACACACCGTTGGGAGTTTGGTCTATGAAAATATATTTATGAAAATGGTTTTCCCTCATGGTTGGTGATTATCATTTTCTTTGGGATCTTTAAATACATGAGTTGTCCATTTTTATGGGATTTTGGGTATGTATTGGATATTATATTACAATTATCACATCTAATTTTATCATTGGAAATTAACTTTAGCATCCCACATGGGAGATCTATATTTTAATCGTGGAGAATTAGATATCTAGGCAGGTCATATGAGTCCATTTCATAAGAAAATAGTGAATCACAAGATCAATATTGAGAGTCCTTTGTTGGATGATGGGGATGTGGAACATATTTCTTTTTCCAATCATAGTGAATTGGATCTAGGTCATGACTCCTAAAGAGATATTAGAGTTATCACCTAAGATATAAATTGATTTCACAAATGAGATAATTTCTTGATCTAATCCAATTTATGTTCCACCTTATATAATGATGGAAATAGAGAATCAAGATATTTAGACTCAACTATAAAAATTGATCAACGAGGGATTTACCCTTCCATGTATATAACCATAGGATTACCCAGTATTGTTTTCAAACAAGGATAACGAAATTATATGTTTGTGCATAGATTACAAGAAGATGAGTAAGATGATATTTAGGAACTATTATCCTCTTTCATGTATTGATAACCTTTTTACTAACTGAGGGGTGCTTGTGTGTTATCTATGATCGATTTGAGGCCAGGGTGTCATTAGCTAATTGTGAGACCTTCTGATATACCATATATTGATTTCAGAATAAGGTATAGACTTTATGAGCTCATTTTAATAGCTTTTGTATTGAAAATTTATCCTTTTATGTTTATGAAAAAAATGAAAATAATAATCCACCACTTTTAGGATTATTTGTGGTTGTTTCCATCAATGATATCTTAGTATACTCCCAAACACATGAAGATCATTGCAGAAAACCTGAAAACATCCTGAGTAGTCATAGTAATAATATAGTTGACACAATTATATCTAAGTGTCAATTCCAGATTGATAATGTAAATTTCTTGGGTCACATCATCAATGATCACGGTTTCTCGGTGGACCCTAGGAAAGATCATGTGATTGTTTCTTAGGATCATCACAACAATTTTTTTATATTTAAAACATCATGGCTTTAGAGGGTTATTACCATAAGTTTATCCATGAAATTTATCTCATGGAATTATTCTTTCATGCATGACCATGATGGTTATTATATATTAATGATTTGGAGAATGTTATAATACATTTAAGATTTAAAGAATTGTTTCATTTCAACATCAATTTTGATCCTATCCAACATGGGTGAGGATTGAATCTTGTTTTTTGCTGCTTTTGGGATTTGAAATGGGTCGCATTAATTTATATTGATTGATTCATTTTGTATCAATCACGAACATTGAGGCTACATAGAAAAAATTATCATACAAATGATCTCGTGTTGGATAAGGTGATTTATTCCATAACATAGGCATTACCAGTTGGAAAGAAGTTTTATCATGTATAATGGTCACTAAATATTAAATTACATATTTTCACCGTAATATTGAATCTGTGTCAGTGAATATGGGTTTATTATATGTATTCATATGACATTGAGATATATTATATGTTCAGAATGGGAAGCATTGTGGCTTATTATTTGATAAAAAAGATACATACATTGAATATCATGGATTCCACTTCTGAGATGAAGATAGTGATTTTCTTAGCTGATATATACATGGATTTTAATGAGGAGTGAGAATATATTAATGTTGAATCCCTATTAGTTGATTACACATTTCTAATATTGATGAAGGACTTGGATTATTAGGATCTAGTTTGATTGGATTTAAGGGAAATCATTGTGGTTTTGAGTCACCTTCTGGCTGGGTTGTTGATGAATATGATATCACCATTGTTCATGGCCATGTTTTTGTGCCTACATGCATACAAGAGGATTTGATGCATAAATTATATTTAATTAAGAATTAAATCCTTGTTTGGAAAAAATTGTGATATTCATATGAAATATTGTTGGTAATAAATACATAAATATATCTAAATTTTTGATACATGATTCAACACCTATCAGTATGAGAAGACTAAATATTAATGACATGTTGGTCTATTAAAACTATTTCATATCCCAACGGTGAAATGTAAGGATTGATTCATGGAGTTCATAATATTTCATATGAGGACCACTCAAAAGAGTGAAGTGATAAGGGTTATTGTGTATCGATTGAATAAATTATCCCATTTCATTCAAATATAGCAGACTCTCATGACTGACTGACTTGGTGATATGTATGTTTGAAATATGAAATATTTTTTTGGGGTGTCATGAATCAAATATTCGGATCACGATACATGCTATACTTAATGCTTCTATTAAGGTTTTTAGAAGGTTTTAGGTGAGTAGGAGTTACCAAGAATAGATTTTCACTAATAGAATGACATCCAATCATAGTGTACTATTCAGGTCATGGATGATATATTACAAGAACTTATCCTAGAATTTGGGGGATTTTGGGGGGGGAACCCCATAGATTTTTTTGAGTTTTCCTATAACAATAGTAATATGGAAACTATTAATATGGAACCATGTGAGGCACTCTATAGCAGGCTATGAAGATTGCAATTATGTTGGACAGAGGTGGGTGAGTCGATGTTTTCTGGACTAAGTCTCATGCCGGAGACATTAGAATTGGTTCTTTTTATTCAATAATAGTTAGAAGAAGATGAAAGTATTAAAATGTATTATGTCGATTGATGTCATCAAGATCCAGAGTTTACAATGGGAGACCATTTATTCTTTTGAGTATCACATATATTATCTCACTGTAGGATTTTGAAGTAGTTTATATTTGAAGAAAGGTTCATCAAACACAGAGAGGATCATACAGGTGGTATATCGATTAGCTCTTCCATCATAGTATATTTTTATACATGATGTCTTCCAAATGTCACAACTTCTTTAGTACCACCCCGACCCTACTCATGTGATCGATATGGATGATGTTGAGATAGTGGCTGATGTGTCATTTTGGAGCATCTAATTTATGTTGTGGATCATAGTGAGAATGCTTTGAGTGGAAAAGAACTTCCATTGTTCTTAGAATTGTGGCCACATGAATGTGTTAAATTGGAATCATGGGAGAGGGAAGATGAGAAATATATCCAATGGTTAGAACATTTCACATTAGATTCTTACTAATGATATGAATTTTTTATCAAGGATAATCTGTTATATGGTGGGAGGGTTGTAAGATCATGACCTTTTTTGTGATGTATCGTGATCATTTTCTGGAATTATTTAGCCATTTTTTTTAACAAACATTGATTGGGTCTTAATTTGAGGTTGTTTTGGGAGAATTTTGTGAATTGTCTAAGTTCATGGAGCAGTGAATGATTAGAAAATAGTTAGATAGATCCATTAATTTTACCCAAGGAAACCCTGTTCAATATTATGAGGCTCTAAAAGTGGTGGTGAGCGATTTTTCCAAACCATGTGGCCACCATACCCCCTCCAAAATAAGAACCCTTGAATAGAGGGTATCAACACAGTTTGTGAATAGTTTGTCTAATAGTGCAAGCCAACTGTGTGTGGTGTTTTCTTGAGATAGTTTCACTACACATTTAGTGGATGGTTTGACAAACTGTGTGGCCTTACCATGTGATATATATTTAGAATCCCAAAATAATTTTATCTAATAATAATTAAAGACTTATGGTCTACCTTTTTCCCAAATAACATATGATTGAAAAATCCTCTTCTCCCAAGGATTGAGAGTTTATTCTGTTAAATCTCAGATCATGTTCCATTTGATTTAAAGACCATTAATGATCCATATCAGTCATTAAGTCTATGTTAATGACTTTTTACCCTAGTTTTCTTCTTCTTATCCTTCCCAAAACCCAATATCTAATAATATGTAAATAGATACATGTCTCATAAATGTTTAAATATTTGATATATTGAATGAAGGGAGATACAATATAATATCATTATGATCATAGCATTATTATTGATTTTCAACCAATACACATTAAATTAAGGTTTACTATTGGGTGAGAATTCATCAACGACTATATGGTTAGTGGCATATATTCTATTTACCGTAGAATTGAAAATTATTTATGTTTAATATTGTTTCACAAAGTATTCATGTTTTATTATTACATTAAATTAGGAAAATTGAATTAAATCTATAAGATTTAGTGATACCCTTCTTGGATGTTGTTGGATCCATCAAAAATCCTGGGACTAGACTTGATGGAAAACCATGCATTGTGACAATTATTCATGTAATGATAAATATGAAATTTAAAAGGTGAAATAGTGGGATTTTTTAATTGAGGTAAATCAATATTACATGGTTCATAATCATATTTAATATGTTTTCTAGCATAATCATAAAGTCTTAATGAGTTATGATATAATTTATGTGTAGTGTGATGAGTAATAAAATTTCTCTTATTGATAATTATGTTTAGAGTGATGAACCATGGTTGTGATGGATAAGTTAAATTTTAAACTATGTTGAGAATGGTTTGTAAATTGGATGTTAATGTGGAACCATGATATATATATTTATGTATAAATATAAATAATGTGGATAGGTTGATAGACTAGTGCATCATGTTCCACGGCGTGTCATACATAATGTCTTGGCCCCTGAACCATGCATAAAAATTGATGATAGAATGATGATCCATGTACTAGATATTTTTGTTCTAAAATGATGTTCTAAATAGCAGTTAATTGGTTCTAGATAGATGCTCCAAGTATCCAAGACAATGATGAAGGACTAGTTCTCAAAGTATTTCTGTTATTGGTACCTAGGCTGATGATCCACGGTACTGAATTGAAATTACAATAAAATTTAATAATGAATGAAATGAAAGAGAAAATTGATAAATACCTATTGTATGGTTCATACTCCATTATAGGCCAAACAATGTATGATTTTCTTGAGTGTCATAATGAACAAGACATTCAATATTGTCAATTAAATAATAAAAATTGAAAAATTGGAATACTCTTAATAATTTTATTTTATTATTTATAAAAAATAATACACTTTTATACATTGAATATTTCATGATATTTTGTTGCTGGTGGCCTAATGAGTTGTACTCAGACCCAACTTGTGTTATCATTTGGTAATCGAATAGACTCTATGATTATTGGTAGGGATTAGGATAGTATCCCTTTGATAGATTTATAAGCTTGGATTTGGGATGGAGAATGAATGAGGTCATTTTTCATGATGTCAATACCTACTTGGGAGTTGTCAGTGTGTCTTGATTTTGGGTTTTCATTTGACATAAAAAACCTCTACAACAAGTCATATCTACTATATTGGTTTATGGTCATTTTCCCTATTTTAGTAATATTCATGTGATGTTTGGTCCTCATTTTTTATCAATGATTATTATATTGGATATTTTTATCTATTTGTATATTTTAGTACAGTGATAAATACTGTATAGTCTCCTCTTGTGACATATTAGACCCTTGCTACTAGTCATAAGACTTTGGTGTATAGGGAGGTGCACCTGAGGCCGTGTAAAAAACTGGCTCAATATAATAGTTTCTGGAACCTGGGTCAGGATGTCACAATAGTAGTTGGTATAGTCTCTATATTTAGAAATCTAGTACATTCCCAAAATCACAAAAAAAAATTGACTAGAGGAAGAATAACAAGATTTCCATTAAGTATATTCCCTTATTCCTCTATTTTAGAGGTTTTGTAGAGTAGAGATGAAATTAATGTACCATTATGATTTTTCATTGATAATTCAGTTTCAAATAATTGAGGTAGTGATATCATACAGAGTATGATAAAAATATAGGCATGAACTTGATTGTGGGTTTTGAGTACAGTTTTATAATTGTTTGTGCTTGGTTCACCACTTTTTTATCAGTCCCTTAAGGGAATGTTTCTAACTTGGTTACTTTGTGGAATAGGAAACGCCCAATGGTATCTATATCCATGATATGGACCTAATTTCCAAATCTGTTAGACCAATTGGGACTTTTCCAATTACACTTTGGAATTTTTATTGGATGAGAGAATGAGAGCTAGTCTCATCATGCCCTTAGTGGGGGGTATTTCATAATCTTATTCTCTCCTGTATAATCAATACATATTTGTGAATACATAATAAAATAAAATATATAAGTCCATCCACCCTTTTATATCTGCAATCAATGAGATTTTAATATGGGAGTAACCATCTGTATGTGTTAAAAATGGAACCATATGAATGTATATGAGGATATCCACAAATGAAACCATTTTTATGTATCATAGGATCTTCAAATTAGTGTATCATTTACATGTTCCACAATTATTTTAAATTATCATAGTTTAAATCTTAATTATTAGTCCCTCTAGAGTTTATTTCTATCTTGGAAGGTCATAAGAGTTTTGATTTTAGGATTGGGCCCATGATAATGGATTCATAAGTATCCTCATAACATTAATATAAAAACAATGTTTTGTTCTATATAATGTGTAATTTAGTACATTTTATTATTATGGCACGAAGTCTAGACTATGAAATTTGAACGTTGTGTAGAAAAGTAGTTAATGAGAAAGTTTACTACCAATAGGTTGGTGTGGGAATCCTGAATGAGTGTCCCTTTAGGATTAATACCATCAAGAAAATGTCATTATTAGAATATATTCATCCTATAAGAAATTTATTCTAGGTAGGAAGACTATTTCTGGGAATATATACCAATAAGGATAGGATAAAATGGGACATAAATGGTTATAAAAATACTGGTGGGGGTGAAATGACCAGGAATATGCCCTAATAAAGATGGTGAATGATTAAAGTTTTATTTTTACAAGTAAATGATGATTCATACATATCATGTTGGTATAGGAGTCAAATTCCACAATGATTGGAGGGTTTTGTGATTACACCTATGATAGAGGACACACTAACAATTTTAACTTTTAAAGTGTCTTATTCCTTAATAGTATCAAATACAAAGAGATTCATGCTTGTAGTGATATACAAGTGATACTGTAAGATCACCATGCTAGACAATAATTTGGGGGAATGAACATATTTCAAAAATATGATAGATGGTTGAAATTTCAAACTCATCCTCTAGTGTAAGAGGTTTACAATATATAATGTAGAATGAATATTAAATCCTTAATGAATTTATAGGGTCTTACTCTCAGAGGAATTCCCATTTAACTCATTTACCACTGGTGGAAAATGGTAATACTACAATTAGGTAGTTGGGAAGAATTATATTATTTTACTCATTCTCATTTTCTTGACATTTTTCTAACCATGATTCAGGGGCTTATGAATCTATTTGAGAAGAAGATTCCACCATCATCTCTTCAAAATTCATTGATAATAAGTCACTCATAGGATAGGGAAATTTCCTATTACCCCCATTAAGGTTTTGGTCATCGTTACTACCAAAAATCAGGATTGTATGAATTATAATTATGCTACCTATTTGGAAGGTTAACTGTGGGAATTCATTTACCACATGAATGAGTGATTAGAAGAGGGACACACTAATTTGTCTCCTCCTCATCATAAAAAGGTCTACTGGCCATGGTGGAATTTTCAGTGATGGAATTCATGGGTTTGGGAGTTGTCGATAGAGGGCCATATTCATTGTTTTAAAGGGAAAAATATGATTCTAAACAATCTACAGAAGGAGAATATTTAGAGAAAAAGAATAAATAACCTTAAGGTTACACTATTTCTCATACCTTTATCCCTATTTGGGATGGAGCCTCATAATGGGGATCTTCTTCAAAATGGATTCCTTGGTGATGGGTTGTCATCTATAATAAATGGGGGGTCCCATTTGTGAACAACTAGGTTAGTCCATTTTCTCATGAAGGATATTACATTATAGGTGAGGTATCATATCTTAGGATCCAATTTTTTCAAGTTCACTATTCTCTTTTAGGTTAGTGGGAAAAAAAATTATATCATAAAATACTATCTCTTTGTTTTAATTAGCCTTATCCACTATTTTTATATCTTAACTATGGATGTTAACCCCTTATTTTGGGTGTGAATAAAAGGTATTTCTAAGGAGTTAGAAAAATAATTTCGCAAAGTGACTATTTTTCACATAGAATACCTTTCATTAATCAACGGGAAATAAAATTGTTTCCTCAAAACATGATGTAATTTAATTTGAGGGGGTTCTAATGTTACCACATCATTCCAAAATTGAGATTAATTTATGGGGGTGTATTTTACTACCTCCCACAAAAAAATAAAAAAATATATTTGGGGGGGGGGGGGGATTTTATCTCTTAACTCCAAAAATAATAAATCATTCTCAATAGGTTTGAGTTCACTGAATCAAGACTCAAATGAAAACTCATTTGGGGAGGGTGGTATTTCTCCACCACACCCCCAAAATCAATTTTAATTTATGGGGACATCGTGAAAATTTTCATTCTAATATTGTGATTTGATGGAATCATCTGGATACTTTTTGATTCTTTGTATATTGCCTATTTTAAACCCATGAATATTTTTCATGTATTGATTCTAGATTTTAAAAATTCATAATTAATACTTTAAATTATAGGTGAAGTGTTTTGGGCTCATGAAATGAACACACTGTAATGAGGTCTGATCGGAATGTTGAGGAGGAATTCTTGAAGAATAAGCCTAGTTGATTAAATTATTTATGGTGCTTGTGTGGACCCAAAGATTGGACCACACCTATATAAAGGTGTCAATACAACATCATCATTCATTTAGTGATAATATATTCTTTTTTAACCAAATTTAAATCTATTCCTTCAATCCTTCCCTCATTGTAATTTCTATTCAATCGACATCATATATATGCTCTAACATCATCTTCCACAAATTGGTATTTATGATAACTGAATATTTCCATTCATAATAGAATTATATCTGCATAGAAATAATAAATTCTCAAAGTAATCTTGGATTCTACATGGTCTATTTTACATGCAATAATCTATTATGGTTTTTATTTTTTGTTTCTATTGGTTTCATTTACAGGTGAAATGAATCATGGGTTAATAATTTCATCGGTTTTGATGATGTTGAGTTAATGGAGAATGTAACTTTCCTGGAATACTAAATATTTTCCCTAATAATTTAATTTCCCTTAATAAGGCATCCTAAATAATAGTCTTCCACCAAAATTTCATGTTTATCGATTATCTAACAGCCTACTTATATGTGATTTTGGGCAATAATATTACACTCTGATTCCATCAATTGACAATAACCATCCAACTACATTTTTTATGTTTCCTATAACGTTGTTTACGTAAACATCACTATGGTTATAATTATAATCCCTGAGTCATTTCAAGGGAGTGTCTTCATTTTAAATAGTTCCCCAAAGAATCAAAATAATAAAAATAATCATGAAGTATGCATTAAATCAACTATTCAAGTCTACACATCCTTTCTTATCCTTTCATAGGATAATTCCAATGGTGGGTAGAGCTAAAACTATGATTTATGGTCTTGAGGGATATTATCTAATGAATGGTCCGAGGAATATTAGGTTATTCAATATTTCATATATTTTCTTGAGTGGTTGGAGGATATTGTTTAAAACCACATAGTGTAGATTTAGAAAAATTTCCATGTATCTTCTAGTTGGGAACTTACCCGAATTGATCAATTGTTGGAATTTGAGCACCAAAAAAATTAACCTACCGCATAGAGATGTCGATACTAGTTTTTGGGATATTTAAAAACTAGGGGTAATCTCAATCCTTGTAAATATTTATAATTATTTTCATACTAATGATAAAACATGGTTAGATGTCAAGCATCTTCTTCATCTGGAAATATATTTTTTTGACTATGGTAGTGAATTCAATAGGCCATCCTCTTCACACCCACTAATTAACTCAGTTTAGTATTTTGGATAAAAATAATCTTAAATCCCACTAATCCAAGGCCAAATGTTTAGAGTATGATGACACATACAAATCAAAAATATCATTGTATTTTAGGATTATAATGGTATACACTTGAGGAAGGTCAAACAAATTATAGTGTTCTAAGATTCATCTAGAGATAACGTTAGACATTAGCTTGGTAGGATTTCTCACCATGTTCATGAGTGCATGGATCTTCCCTACCTATGATTATTACACCAGTTTTAGGTTTGGAACAAAGATGATCGTGTCCACATTGGGTGAGGGCATCAAATTAACATTGTTTCACCCCCTCTCGCTATGAGATATAAGTTTCTAGGTCATATATAAGATAGAATTTCATTGCATCACCCTAGAGGGAAATTCCAATTTTTATATAGTTAGATAAAATGGAATTTTAAATGTCATGAGTATCAATAAAATATGATGACACCCTATTCTATCTTATTCCCCAAATTTCTCAACATTTTTTTTCTCGTCCTCTATGCCTATATATTGACAATGTCATGGAACACTTGAGGGGTTCCCTCCACTTTTCATATGTTCCCTATTTGAAAACCTTATAGAGTAGTGATGGATGAGGGTGGTAGAACTTGATAATAATTCTCTTAAATAATTTCTATATGATATGGGGTTCTAACATCTTGAAAAGATGTGGAATCTATTTTCAGACCACAAACCCTTTATTGGATTACAAGCATGTTTGGATGTTTGTAACATGACACATCCTTACCTCTCAAAAGGATTAATATGGAATCACATCCATCATAATACATCAACATTGATTCATGTTGATACATGAGGATTCTTATATGGTCATTATTTTACCATCCACTAATTCTAGAAACAAATTTTTAGTGGATTATACCAAAACATGGCTCGAATACTATCAGGATGATATATAGGGAAAATAATCCAAATGAATGATGTATACATTAACCATTTTAAGTTCCATGCATGTCATGTTTCGTGCGCAATTGTTTTGAGATGATAATTTAAATTCCAAAACATTTCAATAATTCTTAGGGGGATTCATCCTTAGGTTCCCCCATCTAAGAAGTGGTTCAAACCCCTAAATTTTTCCAACATTTTTTGTCGCATTCTGACATTATTCTTAGATAAATTTTCATAATTTCATTAGTAGACATATGAAATAGGAATCCAATCTAAAAAATTAAAGAGATTCAGTTATGGAGGAATTTCATCCAACAATATCCTTAATAGGATAAAGTGTATCTGTAATGAACATGATTCCTGATTATATATGTGTTGAAATAGGTGAACAAACCTTAGATCCCAATGCTACTCTTGATAATAATTCCATTTTAAGATGGATTTGGTTCAATATTTTCACTATTTTAAAAAATAATCCTTTAGGAAATTTTTCTAATAATGTGGAAGTCATAATAAACTCTTCCTTGTCTCCAACATATGTGGGTTTAAATATCAACATGCTCAAATCCTTAACCATGATGTTCTCAACACTGATGAGGGTTTTCTATACTGAAATCAAGTTCTCATCAAATTTTATCTTTCCAAATGCCATTTAAAAGCCTTGCTGTATTGAAATAACATCAAACCATTATTTAAATTCAGCTTGCATTATGATGTTGTCTAGGAATGAAGTGAAATTAGTTCATTCTTATTAGGATGAAATTTTCATTGGTTGACATGAAACATTGGGGGAACACATTATGTAGTGCTAAATTTTTCATAGTACACATAGTAAAGATAGAGGCACCATTCAGACTTGAATACTAGTTTCATATAGCTGGTGAGTATTATAGTGATCTGAGCTTTCAAATATGATGATTTTTTGTTTATAAAAGATAATTCATTCAGAGAATATGAAGGATTCATTTGTATTTGGGTATTTAATTCCCAAGAAATAAGTGAATTGTATGTAAGGAAGGGAATAATTTGCTTCAATCGCAAGTTTTTAAATGAAGGAACTCATGTGGGAATATCTAGCACTTATTGGGGATGTTTTCAAGATGGAATTTGTATCTCTTTGGGTATGTCACCATAATGATAAATTCATGTGTCCCTATGCACCTTGATTGAGTGAGAATAGCCCCACGTGTTGTTTTGAGAAACAAATGGCCCCAGAACATGATCGAGATTTTTTATGGGGAGAGGGAATTTCACTAATAATTTGGATGGTTAGGGATATAGCATTTCTTATGCCAACATATCTCATCAATGCAAGTATCATTACACATATAGTTTTAATAAGACAACTAATTTTTAAGGAGACCATCATAGAAATCAAAAAGGGAATTAATAATTAGGGCATATGTATCATATAGTTTGACATCATACCAAAGGGATTTGAATCATATTGGTTAACAGCATCTGGAAGAGATTCCTCAAATGTAATTTAACATTATGTTTATTACAAAAATTTTAATGAAAACATTTTATTTCATTATTTACTACATAAATGTTCTTATAAAATAATCGTAGATGATTGAGAAGCATATTTGCTTTGGGAATTAGGTATATAGAATATAATCTATAAATATGGATACAAAAACAATATAGAAAACATCTTTAACATTAATCCAATATTCACTATCTTTTAAAACCTCATGGTATAACCTATGTACATAAACATGAAAGGGATGATCTATGAAGCCCTCTAAGGCAATAAATAAAGCATAACATGAATAAATTATTATATTTTAATAAAAATAATTTAAATGGGACATAAAATGGGTGATAATCATAATTTGAAAAATGTGGCACGATAAAACATGACAACCTAAAGGCGGAATTGGTATTTTCCAACAACAATAAATATGACATTATAAACATATGTCAAGAATAACCACCAAATCATAATTATGTGGTGGAAAAGTTCCATAATATATTTGATTTAGTCCCTAATAATATATATGATGTCTCATGATAATAAAACACTATCTAATTAATTAGAGGTATATATAAGCCTGGGTGAACCCATCACATTAATATCATGTACGTGCATAAGGGTGCCACATAGATCATTCAACATAGGATTGTATTTCATAAAAAAATTACCATGATTTAGGATTGTGAAATAGATACATGTAATTACACAATAAAATAATTCTACCTAATCTATGGGATTACCCTTGAGGTTAAATTGTGATGGTATTCCCAATATAATGGTTTGTCATGAAAAAATCGCAAGATAATTTTGGTAGCATAACAGAGGAACATAATGAATAATAGGAGGGATTATGTAACAACACAAGATTTTATGAGAATTAATCTTTTTAATTTCATTAATGACTTGTGTTGTATGCTACACCAATATTATCTTGTGCTATATGCAACACCGTATTAGCTTACAGTATACACAACACTATTCTGGGATTGTGTTGCACACAATTTCATGTTCGTTTGATAGTAGTCATTCTACACAACATTGAGTGTATATATATATATATTCAATGTATAAATGAAATATGGTTGTATTCTATTATACGAAACAGTGAAGTAGTATTGCACAACATGCAACCCAGACTTGGCTTGCATTACACACAATCGCAACCTTCCTCGATAGCGTGTGTTGTACGCAGTACCAGGTTTCACTAAACAACAATATATGGTTATAATATTATTATGAACTATCTGTTATTAATAGAAACAACTAAATTTTTTATTTTATAACATTATTATTGATCTTACACATTTTCTAGAACATGGTATGAGAACAAAATAAATTTTTTGGGTAAAATATGTATTTTTAAAAAAATAAAGTTTTGCCGCCTTTGGATGATGCACCCACTTTAAATCTAGTTTCTGATGGGTTTATAATTTCAATTTGAAAAAATAAAAATTTTCTTTGGAATCAGGATACAAAAATTTACTTTGGATAAATTTTTCATATTATTCTGATAATTTTCATATTTTAATGAATAGTAAAAACCCGCAATATTTTAATTACAAACAACTTTTTCATCGCAATAATTTATATGGTTTGATTATCTTTTTAATTGGCTTTAATGTATAATTATAATATATTTTTACCATTTAATCCAATATTGGTCATTGGAATTAATTTCACTTTGAAATTGGCCATGAACATGTGTCGATCTTTTGATAGTTATTGTTTCTTAAAAACACGCTATTTGTTTTGATAACGAGAATTAATTTTTAAAATTAATTAATTCCAATTATTTGTTTTTGAATTTCGAAAAATAGAAATCATTTTTGAATTCAAAATATCAAATATATCTTAGTCTGAATTTTTGGTATTTTTCTGAAAAACATCAATTTGATGAATAGTGAAACCATTTAGTGGGAGTTAAAAAACAGACTCTTTCATTTAAATGAGATTTTACCACTTCTGTGAATTGAATTTAGAAAATCTAACATACATGGTTGTTATCAAGAAGTAAAATGTCGTTCAATAAGATGAAAATAATTTTTCATGAATAGTAAACTTTGGCTTTTATTTACTGCGGTTAAAGGTAAATGGTGTAATTCATGGATAATATAATTTTATAATAGTTCAAAATTACCTTAACACTTGTCCTAACCTTATAGGATGAGTATTGGCCGACCATCGGAATCCTTGTGTCTATTTTGGGACCCATTGAGCCACTTGGTAGTGATAATGACAAATTGGATTAATTAATTTAATGTAAAGACAAAATTGACATTACCAAAAATCTTTTAGTAATTAATTTTTATAAGGGATTATAAAACTTATATTTTAGACTATAAATATTAATTAGAAAGAAAAAACAATTTCCTACATTATGGTATTTTTTTAATAATTTTTAGACATCAAAAAAATTAAATTATATATGACACAATAATGATGCAGTATTTACCTCATTAATAAATGATTTAAATAAATAAGATTATAATGATTACAATATTAATCAAAACATGTCCAATTCTGATTGGATAATTTTATTTCGACCATGGGTCATCTTATATTCATCTTTAATGATTTTGACCCTCTTAAACTGAAGATAAGTTTATAATAAAATAATATTTTCACACTTTCCAAAGGTGACCCTCTCCTCCCTTATAAAAGGGAATCTCCTCCCTCTCCTCTTTACACAACATTGAGCCTTCAAGCTCATCCAACGCCTGAAAATTTCCCTTATCAACTTCCCTATAAAAATTATAGAGGTTTTGGTATCCTCAAAAGACCAACTCTAGTGCCTTAAGAGGAAGCTTACAAGAGGTACGTCGAAGAAGAGGTAATATCTTCTACCGATTCTTTCAAGTTTCTTTTTTCTTCAACTTCCTCTTATTTTTTTATTTCATTGTAAAGTAATACATTCAATATCACTAATATACTGATATGATATTATAGATATGAAACAACCCCATTTCACCTTCTATCCATCCTACGGAAAATGAAATCACCGTGCTTGCGTACGTACGGAATACCGTCTCCACGCTGTGGTGTAATTTATTTTTCGACCACCACCTTACTTGGATGGTTATATTAGTGTAAAGAATAACTATATATAGTTATTATAACATAATAATGATTATGATATATTATATCATCCACTCCAATTAAATTCAATAATTATGCAAACGATCTCATCGCTCGTGCGTACGTACGGATTACTGTCTCCATGACGTGATGAGATTCATTCTCCATGTTAACCACTCAAGAATGATTATAAAGTATATATAATGAATATTAATTAAATATATTACATTATAAAGCTACAATATTTATGTATATACATATATATATATATATATATTTCATCGACTTACTTCCATTCAAGTCAATAATGAAATTAAAACAGCGTCCATGCGTACGTATGGCCTACCGTCTCCATAAATGGTGTATTTAATTTCATTTATCTATATTATATATATATATATACTCAATATATATGATATATTAATAATTATTTATATTCTGGAAGTATTTAAATCATGTTATAAGTAAAAATAATATCAAGAACAACAATTCCAAACACGGACGATAAATGAAACGATTTTACCCAAAACGCTACTTTAACATGAATTTACAAAAGAACGGGTAATATAAAGTCATAAGTGAACCATATATGATATCATAACAATGAGTATGATTCTGTAATAATTCAATGACATTATTTAAATCATTATATTGGAGTTTTGGATACATACGAAGCATATCGTACATAAGGTAAGGGATAAATTTTCCTATCTCGTTTTTATTCGAGAGTTTTTATTCTTAACTATTTACTGGTGTTATATTTATCATCCATGTCCCTGTTTTATAAAAATGGTTCCATATATTTTTAATGTACTTTTTACCCATTTTTGACTTTCAC